>BSBN01000066.1:3603829-4805106 GCA_027924645.1 Cunninghamia lanceolata
ATACATTCGAAAATGAACAAAGGCTGATATACAAACGTTGGGGCCTGCCCCTTGTATATTTGTGGTTGCATATTTGGATATACATTCAAATATACAAAGAAAGACGTATAACCTAGACGCGATGGAGGAATGAGATGCAAGCCGGACCCGAGTAGTTTTTTCAATTTGTTCTAAACTAGTGTGGGGTCCGCCTTGTATATTAAACTGTTGCATGTATATGTACTTTGCATATACAAGGGATTTTGAAAGGCGATTGTATATGCATTCATTCTTGCATATACAAGGGCAAAATGGCAAAATGAAGATGGCGAAAAGTCAGCGATAGGAACATGGAGTGCCTACGTGGCACGTAATCATTGGCTCTCAGCTTTTTTGCAGTTTTTGGTGCCGATGATCTCAGCGATGGAATCAAAATCAACGGTCAGGTTTTAAAGTTGCAGAGTTGTTCTTCCTCGCTTCCTCAGACTTGTTTTGAGAGGGAAAATTTTGAATGTGTTCATTGTTGCATCCCGCAGGTAGCTGAATCATTAATGGTGGAATGCAGAGGCGCGATGGATTAAGTGACGGACCAACTACCAGTTTTATGAGGAATGTCCCCAAGCAGCGGCACAGGGCTCGAGTCCAACTCCTCTTCACCATTCCTTCTTCCTACTGCATTAATGTTTTGAGCACCATTTTATGGTGCACGGTATCTGGCAGATTTTTTATTTTTGCCTTGTAATTAATGCTGAGTACACTTTCTTGCCGTATAAGTAGACTGTGTTACTCATTTTGTGGTTGTTGAAAACTTAACAACTTTTTTGGTGCTGTAATCGGATACAATCTTATTGGTGGCTCTGTTCTGGATACTTTGTGAGTTTATGAGTTGTATGTTGAATATCTTATATACATAATTTATCAATTTCATGTTGATTTAAATGAGTAATGCTTTACAACATGTATTTTGTTAGTTGTCTCCAAATTGAATGTGTTCTTCTTCTGAATCTGAATAACTAAGGGACATTAGTGATTCTAGGATATGGGTTTCCTATATTGAATGCTTAGTCTTTTACTTCTGCTCAAGGAGTATATTAAATATTTTTGGTTAAGTATTGAGAAGGATACATTGCAATAAGGATGCTTGTAAGTAGAAATAACTAAATACTTTATCGTGGGTATTGTCTGTAAGGCAAACATTGCAAATCCCCTTGGAATTTGATTATTATTTCAAGTTTGTGATAAACATTCACATATATATGTCTACTGATTCTGAGCCATGGATAGGCACCGATCTGGTCTTGTATTTTGGTTGCAACCCAAAGTCTCACTTTTGCATCAAAACATAAAATCAAACTCAAACTTCAGGACATTAGAAGTAGTTTTAGGACCGAAATCCTCTGTCTACAACTGAATATAGGCCCAAAGCTAGCCCCTTTGCACTTATCTCACAGTTTTGGTCTGCATAATAGAGGATTTATCTGCTTTGTGTCAACATCCAAGTAAGTTCATGTGCATATGTTATAGATGTTGAATAGGGAATACCCCCCTTGGTTCTGCAGAGCCTAAAGAAGAAGAGGAGATATTTATAGAGTCTATTTCCTGTACTGTTGGCCCCTGGCCCAGGAATCCTGTTGATCAATGATGGCTACTTTGTAGGGATAACTGGGAATAAGCATCCAGGCTGAGAAAATAACCAACACCTGGAAGGATGAAAAAGATAAGAGGGAGTTGAAACAAGCTTTACGATCAATGGAAGAGTATATCGATGCCATTCATAATCTAGATCCACAACCTGTTTCTCAACTACCTCTGTCTTTTGACCCAAAATCTCTAGTCAATCAGAAAATGCTTGATCAAATACACAAAAATAAAATGGTGACCAAAGTGTTTGATGATTGGCTGGATGGTATCATCCAAAAGGGTACAGAATATATTAACAAATTGAAAAGTATATATGATGAAACCATGGCTACTATCGAAGATTTGAAAACACAGAATGCTTCGTGGGTAAAAGATGAAGGGAAATGGATGAATGTGATAAATCAAATTGATGAAGTTCAGAAGTATGGGGTGACAAAGTTTTTATCAGAAAGGAATATGACAAGTCTAAACAATAATATACTATATGTGAGCAAGAGAAATATTGAATGGAGAAATTCAGTATCTAGACAAGGACGAATTGAATTTACAAAAATGATTAAAGAGATAACTGAGTTTACTCAGTCTTTACAGCATGATTTGGAATGTATTGATGTGAAGTATATAAAAGATGGTGGGGAGCCAGAAAAGGATATTAATACTGTGGTACAGTCCTTCAGAGAGAAAATCAATTTTGTTAAAGAAAATGATAACCTGATAATTGATGATTTCTCTCAGATATCAAAAGTAGAATTACTTCTTCATCTCTGTGTCGATGCACTCCCGGAGCATGCAGAAAAAGTGGCAAAAATTCGAAGAGAAAAAGATGTTTGGAAAGCACAGGTGAAACACATTGGCATCCCTAACTTCCCAAAAATTCAAGAATTTGTTGCCGCATATCAAGAATGGAAGGCACAATATGTCTCCTTAGCCGAACAAAGCAAATCTGGAGATTCCAATCCGCTGCCCCAGTCATGATCGTGCTTTCATAATTTCTTTATTCAGTTATTTAGTTGGGATTTTGTTTAAAAACTTTGTCTTTTAATGATATTTTAAGAAACTAAATCCCGCTGTGGGTCAAATTTTGTTTTAACTCTGTCTTTAAAAGAACAGTTAATTAGGGTAACTATATATATGTTTTTAGTTGTTAAAACTAATATACAGAAAAAATAAAAGAAGGAGAAACAAGGAATTTTGGAGTTGAACTTTTATGTTTTACAATATATGTGATGTTTGTCTGAAAGATTTTCATCTATGAATGAGAAGAAGAAATGATTGCTATAGACTTAAATCTGTTAGTTTAAGTACTTGAAATCAAGTTTCTGTGCGAACTCTTCTTTCATGTGGTAATTGTTCTTTCATTGGATAACTCTTCATATATGTTTAATCATTTACTAGTTCAATAATATACATATTTATATATCTGATTATTATTGAAGATGGAATCTTTGTGTTCTATCATTGAATGATGTTATATGGAAGAAAGAAATCACATTCATAGCATGGTGATGTATGGATGTTAGTTTGCCTTAAATGCTTTCTGGTTAAAAGTGTATCTGAATGATTAGAATAATTTGAATTCATTGAAGATTTAAAAGGGAGTTGTACCTTAATTCAGAGGGGAATTATTCCTGATAGTTCACCCATTTGTTGTTTAACTTATTTGTTCTAAAAAGAAAGGGTTATAGAGTTAGAACAAAACATCTTTAGATCAAGAAAAATCTGTTAACCAATAATGTGGAAGCATCCAAATTTTTATTTTTGAATCTCATGGGTTTTGGGATAGCTTCATATGTGGCCAATGTGTGCCTTCATTGGCCATGATTAGGAATGATAAGAAGTATAAGGGAGAGGGATGTGTGGATGGAGGGATGAGTGTACTGATGGGTGAAGGGATTAGGGGATGGAAGGATGGGAATATTAGGAGTTGGAAGGAGTGGAGGAAGAGTCGATGGAGAGATGTATGGTCACATGATTTTTCAAATGGTATAACGATGGAGGAGGGATGGCGACATATGAGTGAGAGGTGCGATAAGGTGCACCAGGATATGGAATGGAAGAAGTAGTTGGAGGAGGCTTGGAGGTGGTACCAACATCTTTGGATTGTTTTTCTTGGGATGAAAAACCAAGACCATGTGTTAGAGGATGGATTGTGACATGGATGGGCTCTAAGATACCTTGTTCATGAAGGCCTAAACCTTTGCCATGATAGTTCATGTTTTGGAACATACGATATGCAATGGGATATTTGTTTTGGAAACAAGATGTGAGTCCATTATGAGATGGTGAAGGTGAGGTGGTGGATGAAGTTTGTTTCTCTTTGACAAGAGGATCACCACAGATGAAAGTAGTAGGATCCATTGGATAGGATAATGGATTTGGAATAGGGTCACTGGGAGATGGTGGAGGATCAACATGAGATAATGGAGGATCCACAAGAGACAATGTGGGATCATGAAATGGATGACTTGGGATGCTTGGATCTTGACTAACATTATGCGTAGTAGGAGGCAAAGGGATAGGATCCAAGTGACTTGTTTGATTGTAAATTCTTTCTTGGGGATCAAGTGTTTCATCTTGGGAAGAGGGTGTTGTGTATGGATGGATAGAAGTAATTTGGATAGATTGCTCATGAATAATTGTAGGATTATGGATGGGTGAAGTGACAATCTCTAGCTCATGTAATGCATAAAGTGTGCTAAGATGATCATCATGGTTCTCATGATCATAGATAGGGTCTTGATCATAGAGGGGAGCTTGATCATAAATGGTAGCTTGAACATTGTTACACCCCATGTGTTTCTAACTATTTACTATTTACCTTGACTGGTTAATTCACTTGAATAAATGAATGGTTTATGAATCTTTGCATTAATGTGTATTGTGAATCTTGAATTGAATATATTAAAATATTGAATGATGCAATATGATGTATTACAAGTGATTCTAGTTATGAAATGTATGAAGCATATGATTATATTATGATCGGATAACTACTATTGTGGTGATGTAAGCTAAATGCAGGAACAAGTTGCTCCTCCAGAAACGAGGGGAAGTATCATTCAAGAGAAGGACTTGGTCTGGTAATCCATAGATAAGCCTAAACTGAGCAAGCACACACCACTATCCTACTTGGTCTAGGTTAAGTCAAGTCTGTGTGGGTAAAGGTAAGTAACCTATGGTAATGATCTTGAATGCTTATTGGGATATGAGTTTATGAGTGTTTGAATGAGGAATGTGATTTAGTCTGAGTGTCAATTGAAGTCTTCTTTGACAATGTTTGGAATTGCAAATGACAAGGTATAAACGTGAAATGAATATATACACATACATGTCCATGATAAGCTCATACATATGAGAAAATACATGCATGAGTATACATAGGTAGACGTATCTATGCATGCTCATGAACGTATTGCTTATAAGCATAAGAGTATCAATTGGATGAGGGATATCTATGTGTATATGTGGATTTCATACACATACGTTGTCGATGGATATGTGTGCTAATGAGTTTTATGTTGTTTTCAAGTAACGATAATATATATATATATGTATGTATGTATGTATGTATGTATGTATGTATGTATGTATATAATAGTTTACGGTATATGTAAACATATGTAGTTGATGGAATATGCAAATATGAATATGTGAATTCTAATATCAAATGATATTTTAAAAATAACTTATATATATATATATATATATATATATATATATATCTTAAGTGTTTCTTTGATAGCATAGTGCGTAGCATTGTAACCAATGTGAATGTTAAACAAAGCGCATAGTTGGTAAGACTATGGCACAACATGTTTGCTATGAATATAGCACTGGAAAGGTAGTGCATACAGGTATATTGTTTGGGAATTAAAGCACATAAAGTGTAGTATAATGTGAAGATGGACAGCACTCCATAAAGATCTTGATAACTGATTTCCGTTGTGAGAATATTTGACCTATTCTATCCAAACTGCCAGCATGAGAATAGGGGGCATGGTGTTTGAGTGGCACCATGATTGGGAAGTGCAAACCAAATAGGATTCTTGAATCTACATTATGAATTCCTTGCATTTATGAATTTGGTTCTTACTGTCCATTTATGTGTTCATTGTGCAATAATTCTTGCTGCCACCTTGAATTCTTTTTACTAAGTCAAATTTCTGAGTGGGAGTTGTGGCGAATCTAGGAGCTTGTTTTTAGCCTTGGCATGCTCAGATTTTTGTATAAATAGAGGAGCTCTTCCATTCAATGGTACTCCAACGGTTAAGAGAGCATAAGCTATATGGAAAACTTTCCAAGTGTACTTTCTTTTAGAAGGAAGTACAATATCTAGGTCATGTGATTTCAGCAGAAGGAATATATGTTGATCTAGCTAAGATAAAAGCAGTGCTTGAGTGGCCAGTGCCAAAGAATGTTCCTAAAGTTAGAAGTTTTATGGGTTTGGCTGGGTATTATCGTAAGTTTGTAGAAAACTTTTCTAGAATATCTTTGCATATCACTTCTTTGCAGAGGAAAGGAAAAAAGTTTGGATGGTCTAAAAAATGTCAAGAGGCATTTGATCTCTGGAAAGAGAAGTTGACCATGACTCCAATATTGAAAGTACCAGATCCAGATGGTAACTTTGTTGTTATCACGGATGCATCAGGTGAAGGTTTGGGTAGAATGTCAATGTAGGAAGGGCAAGTCATAGCCTATGAATCAAGAAAGCTAAAACCTTATGAAGAAAATTATGCTTCGCATGATTTGGAGTTAGTAGCAGTGGTTCATGCATTACAGATGTGGAGACACTATCTGTTGGGAAAACCCTTTGAATTAAAAATAGAACATCATGGTTTGAAGTATCTATTTACTCAACTCAATCTGAATGCAAGGCAAAGGAGGTGGTTAGAACTGATATCAGACTATGATTTCAACATTAGCTATATCAAGGGAAAAGAAAATAGAGTTGCCAATGCTTTAAGTTAAAGAAAGCATATATCTTCAATGGTATCTATCCAAACTGACTTCAAAAGTCAAGTATTGCAAGGATCCAAGGGTGATGAGTTCTATGAACAAGTTAGATAATTTGCAAGATAAAAGGTATGAAGTTTTTTACTTTGAACCCAATTGTTTATTGAAGTATAAAGGAAGAATTTATGTACCTAATTCTAGTGAGTTAAGGAATTTGGTATGGAAGGAAGTACATAATGCACCATACTCAGGACATCCTGGTGTTACTAAGATGTTAGCAGGTGTGAAGCCAGTATATTTCTGGAGGGGAATGAAAGGGGATGCTGTAAGATTTGTGGCAAGTTATTTAGAATGTCAAAGAGTAAAGGTAGAACATCATCATCCTGCAGGTTTACTATATCCCCATGATGTACCAAAAAGTAAGTGGCAAGTTATTAGCATGGATTTTGTGTAAGGTCTTCCAATGTCGAGGAATAAGCATAATGCCATTCTAGTAGTTGTGGACAAGCTTACAAAAGTGGCACATTTCATACCAAGTAATCTGACAGATGGAGCTCCTATAATAGCTTAGAAATTTATTCAAGAGATTTTTAGATTACATGGAATTCCTGAAAAGATTATTTCTGACAGGGATGCTCGTGTAACTTCTAGATTTTGGCAAATCTTGTTTTATTCAATTGAAACTCAGTTAAACATAAGTTCATCCTAACATCCAGAAATAGATGGGCAAACAGAAAGAGTAAATCAAGTGTTAGAAGATCTTCTAAGGATGTATTGCATGGATCAACTATACAAATGGGAGGATTACCTACCTTTGGTTGAGTTTGCATACAATAACTCCTATCACTCTATAATAAAGATGGTTTCATTTGAAGCATTGTATGACAAAAAAATGTTGGACTCCTATAAGTTGGAATAAGCTAGAAGATAGGATTAGTCTTCGGCCAAAAATGTTATCAAATATGGAAGAGCAAGTCAATATTATCAAGCAGAGACTAGCAGAAGCTAATGATAGGCATAAGAGCTATGCAGATGCCAAATGGGTTCCTAGAAATTTCTCTATTGGGGATAAGGTTTTGTTGAGAGTAAAACCCCATAAGAGTTCTATAAAGTTTGGAAAGTCATCCAAACTAGCTCTGCGCTATGTAGGTCCATTTGAGGTCCCAGAGGAAGTCAATCATGCTGTGTACAGAATTGCTTTACCATCAGCTCTTGCTAGGATGCATAATGTCTTTCATCTCTTGTATCTTAAGAAGTATGTTCTAGGGGATAACCATGTTATTGATTGGAATGCTTTACAAGTACAGGACCCAAGAGTGGTAACAATCGAGCCTCTCAAGGTGCTTGAAACGCGTAAGCTTCGCTTGCGTAATAGAGAGGTTTGCAATGCAAGGTCCAATGAGATCAGTATGTAGAAGATTCTGCCACTTGGGAAGATTATGCTAAGATGAAGCAGAAGTTTCTGCAAGTTTTTTTGAATTTTGAAAATTCTTGAGAACAATGTGTAATGTGATACGATACTTTTTATGTCTTGTTTATGTTATGGTCATACTTGATACTTAAAAATCATCGGGGATGATGATTCACAAGGGGGGGAATATGTTACACCCTGTGTGTTTCGAACTATTTACTATTACCTTGACTGGTTAATTTGCTTGAATAAATGAATGGTTTATGAATCTTTACATTAATGTGTATTGTGAATCTTGAATTGAATATATTGAAAGATTGAATGATGCAATGTGATGTATTATAAGTGATTCTAGTTATTAAATGTATGAAGCATATGATTATATTGTGATCGGCTAACTACTGTTGTGGTGATGTAAGCTAAATACAGGAACATGTTGCTCCTCCAGAAACGAGGGGAAGTATCACTCAGGAGAAGGACTTGGTCTGGTAATCCTTAGAGAAGCCTAAACTAAGCAAGCACACACCACTATCCTACTTGGTCTAGGTTAAGTCAAGTCTATGTGTGTAAAGGTAAGTAACATGTGGTAATGATCTTGAATGCTTATTGGGATATGATTTTATGAGTGTTTGAATGAGGAATGTGATTTAGTCTGAGCGTCAATTGAAGTCTTTTTTGATAAAGTTTGGAATTGCAAATGACAAGGTATAAACGTGAAATGAATATATACACATACATGTCCACGATAAACTCATACATATGAGAAAGTACGTGCATGAGTATACATAGGTAGATGTATCTACGCATGCTCATGAATGTATTGCTCATAGGCATAAGAGTATCAATTGGATGAGGGATATCTATGTGTATATGTGGATTTCATACACATACGTCATTGGTGGATATGTGGGTTAATGAGTTTTATGTTATTTTCAAGTAATGATAATGAATATATATATATAGACGTTAATGGTAACGTGTGTATGTGTGTGTGTGTGTGTATATATATATATATTTGCATTTACATACATACATATATATATATAATAGTTTATGGTATACATAAACATATGTAGTTGATGGAATATGCAAATATGAATAAGTGAATTCTAATATCAAATGATATTTTAAAAATAGCTTATAAGGATATATATATATATAAATATATATATATATATATATATATATATATATATATGTTAATATCTCTTAAGTCTTGCTTTGATAGGATAGCGTGTAGCATTCTAACCAATGTGAATGTTAAACAAAGTGCATAGTTCGTAAGACTATGGCGCAACATGTTTGCTATGAATATGGCGTTGGAAAGGTAGCGCATACGGGTATATTATTTGGGAATTAAAGCAGATAAAGTGTAGTATAATGTGAATATGGGCAGCACTCCATAAAGTGCTTGATAACTGATTTCCAATGTGAGAATATTTGACCTGTTCTATCCAAACTGCCAGCATGAGAATAGGGGGCGTGGAATTTGAGTAGCGCCATGATTGAGCAGTGCAAACCAAATAGGAGTCTTGAATCTACATTATGAATTCCTTGCATTTCTAAAGTTGGTTCTTGTTGTCCACTTATGTGTTCATTGTGCAATAATTTATGCTGCCACCTTGAATTCTTTTTACTAAGTCAAATTTGTGAGTGGGAGTTGTGGCAAATCTGGGAGCTTGTTTTTGGCCTTGGCATGCTCAGATTTTTGTATAAATAGAGGAGCTCTTCCATTCATTGGTACACACAATTTTCCATCGAATTGCTTTACGTTGTTCTGATGTAACTTTCTGAGTCTAGTGTTTTAAGTGTGCATTGTTATTTTGGTATTGAGTTTGTGAGGGAAAATAGTAAGAAGTAAAGAGGGGGAATTTGAATTGTTCTTGGAGGAGATATTCAGCCAGCTTAAGGAATTAAGAGCACAGAATCTAGCTGAACTATTGGAGTATAGAATTAACAGGCATGCTAATTTCTTCTCCATTGTGCATTTTATGTTTGAAAAGATTATATGTCCTTGATTGTTTGTTTGGAAATAAGTTTGGGTTGCTTTTCTTTATTGAATTGGATATTTTCTTCTATGTTCTGTAAGAGGTATATATCTAGTATGGAAAATATTATGTATTGAGTGTATGAGTAATCTCCATAGTAGAGATTAGTATCTATATTGGAATTATGCACTATATTAAGATAAGTATGAATAGTTATTGCTACATTATGAAAGGTTAAGTTGTGGAAACTATGTATTACAACTTGCATTACTTTGGTAGAAGTGTCATAGTAAACTTGGAATTGTTAAGTGGGGTTAATCCTGGGATTAGTTGATCCATAGGTAAGGGAGTAACCTTTGTATAGAGAATAATGTCATACCAAATCGAGCTAGGAAGATGGGTGAACATGTGACGTCCATTCCGAATTAGGGGTGATGAATACTTTGGCCAAAGTAGTGTAAGTAGCCATTGTTTACACTGTCAGTTCACTGTGATCCAAGTTTACATACTAGGCAGGGATAATCATACTTGCAGGTTGGAGCTACGGTATGACAGTTCTAGTTATATAGGACACAACATCATGCTTAGAATAGGCTAATCTTTGAGGTTACCATTGTAGTGCCCCTCCGTTCTCACCTTGGATGTATAGGTGAACTGATCAAGGCGCATTAAGACGAAGGTAAAATAACAGGAATAATTAAGGTAAGGTAAACAATTGATGTTGTACAATATTGATAGATGTTTCATCCATGTGTGGTTTCATACGATAGTTAATATTGATAATCTCCATTGCGACACTGATAATGTAGGCTTTGACATTGTTTTGCATTCTAATGATTAAGATGTCGATCTTACTACAATTGTTATATGTTAGAATGGATCTCGTGGATTGATTCTGTTAGATTTATTTGTTATGATGGTACTTCTGAAACTTATTCAATTTCATGTACCTATATGTTCAGTGTATGGTTCTGTTCAGATAATGAGGTAGATTCGATTTGGTTATGATTATGTGTTATCTAATCTAGATTGATATGATGTGGAAAGGACGATGTCGCATCACTCGCTTGCGAGTGCCCTGCGATGTTGTGATTCCTTTTTCACCTAGTGTCATCTTATATGTATCTATACATGCTTAACTGTGTCATTTGTTGCAGGATGCAGGTATCCGGCATTGACTCCACTTGAATTAACAGGTCTGAGCATGCCTTGAACCCAATGGATAAGTTGTTCCGAAGATAACTTAAGGTCCCCCATCCCAAGTCATCATCCTCGATTAGGATGCATGACATGTCTAGTTCAACCTGTCAGTTCGGTCAGTATGTCAGGTGTTGCAATTGATTTATATTTGATGGATCTTGTTGGTTAAGTGCATTTTGGCCCTGATTTGTGAACATGTTTGATTTGGCTTCCAAGGGCTATCTTTTTAGTGGGTTATGTTGTATGCCTAGATTTCATTATATAGTTATACTAATATTTGATCCACTATAACATTTGATAGGGTTATATAATATTATTATTATTATTATTAATATTTAATAAGATTAAATTGGTAATTGATAATTACCTAGTTCAAATAATTATTTAAAGTTGTTTGAATATGAATTATTTTATTACTACTATTAAATTGATTTAATTAAGGGAAGGTCGTTGAACACTAGTAAATGCACTAACCAGACCCTAGAGTAGAGAGGAGACAATCCTATCATCCAATTGACGAAGCCTAACAATTGGATCAAGAGTGTATTGATTCAGCGTTACACTATGGTTACTAATGGATTTGTGATAATATGTTATTTATGATGGATATATTTTGGCTATATATTGTAATAACACTTCTTGTTGAGTGTACATGTACAATTATTATGTCAATGGATGATGCTGGTCATTTAGCCACTTTATGTCTTTCTGTGTGATGTCTGACCTAGGCATGGGGCCCTAAGGTCTATTGTCCATGATGTTAAGAAATATTATTTTTAGTTTTATGTGATAAAATGATTATGTTCTTGTGTGGGATTTAACCTTGTAACTTTTAAAATGATTTTTAAGTATTTTTAAGAGGTCTAAGTTGTATTTTATGTTTAGAAAATTGTTTTATGTCCAAGGTGCATAGGTAAGAAGTTTATTTTTGTCATTTATAATATTTTAAAAGGTTTTTAGACCCTCCTTTAAGCCCCACTTACAAAAGTGACGAAAATGGGAAAGTGGTTGGTTGAATTAGTTGGGTGGTTGAGTTAGTTGGGTGGTTGAGTTAGTTTTGGGTAGGAAGTTACTCTTTCCTTCTCTTTAAAAACTCTTCATGGAGTGGGGGTGACTTGCTCATTTTATGATTTTCATTCAAGGATTCTACCATTAGTGGGATATTGCGATTGAGGTATCATGTTTTCTTTATTAATTAAATATAAATATTATATGTTTTTCTTTATTGATTAAATGTAAATTTTATATGTTTTTCTTTATTGATTAAATATAAATATTATATGTTTTTCTTTATTGGATAAATGTAAATATTGTATGTTCTAAATATTATATGTATCCTTTATTTATTAAATGTAAAGGTTGTTTTTTTAAGGGTTGTTGCTTGTGAAATTGAAAAAGCAAACATTTCAATGTAAATCTTGAAAGAAGCATATTTGTTGCCTTATTTGCATGTCATAAACCTAGATCATCATAGCATGAAGTATATTTTTGATTTTTACATTAGATCTTCCTATAATTATAAGATAGTAATCACCATATATATTGGCATTAAGGTTTGCATATAATCATATGTTATCTATATATTAGTATTAAGATTTCTCTATAATCTTATAATTGCTAAATGTTGGTGTTGGATCTTAGAAACGATGGTTTTTATCTGTTTTTAAAAGGGGTTACAAAGTCATCTTGCTAAGGATCTGTTAGTTTGTTCATACCCTCTAGTAGATAAACTAATGATGTTCTTTGTGTACGTATCTTTGAACCTTGTCAAACAATTCAAGTACCTTGTCCATTAGAGTATTCCTTACTTTTGCCTTCTATTAGATCTAGATGGAAATGTTTTTTCTTATGTGCATTAAGGTCTCAAATAAATATGGACTTTGGATCATATAAAACTGCCCACTTTTGCATAGATTCTTCAGGATCCAATTCTTATAGTAGATTGTATTAAACATCTTATTAGCTCTTCATTTAGTCAATTTATATTTTGGGTGTCTTGTTCTTTGGTTGTTCAAATCTTCACAGTATTCTTGATCGACCATAATCCAAATCTAGATAACCCATTTAATATAGTGTATATACTCCTTAAGTCTGTCAAACTCCATCCTCTAGGTGAGACTCCAGCCATGTATAACAAAGGTGTTTCAAATTGGGTGTGGTGGCCTATGAAGTCATCGCATGAAGAAATGGAAATGGTGTGGCTGCTACTCAAAGGCAGAGTGGTGTTGTTTATAAACCGTCTAAAATTTGAAGGTTGATTGACCAAATCTTACCTTGAGAATAGGAATAACCTACACAATTGCATGAACATGTATATAAACATTTATGTCATATGGATATTTGTATAGGTATCAATTATTATTATAAATTAAATATGAATCTATGCATAGTTAAGATACATGATTTAGTAGATGAGTTTGTTGGAGTATATATATATGATATAGATATTAACTTATGAAACAAAAGAAACGTAGTTGTTATAGTTTAATACGAATGTTTATTAAACTAATCGATATGATCGCATATTTACTGTAATATGGCATTGATTCTATTTTAATGGTTTTGTTAGTAGAAATATGATATATGGGTTTGGATTATAAATGTTGAAATTAGCATTTAAGTTATAACTATTTGTAATTAATATTATCTATGCATTGTTTAGCTTGACAGTTATATGTAATTGATGAGTGATTAATTTAATAGATAGAATTAATATTAATTAAACTAGACCTAGGTTTTATGAAATTCTTGGTGGAGATATAACTTGAATCCAGTTGCTAATTTGATTAAATGGAATTGGATATGACAAAATAATTAGTGTAGATAAAATTTAATCTAGTTGATTTGGTTCTGTAAAGATCTTTTATAATGATTTTGTTAAGTTGAAATTGGGTTTAAAGTTTGGAATTATGTTAAATAACAATGTACTTGAAAATTTAGCCTTATAAGTAAAACTTATAGGTAACAGGATAACTAAGAGATTGAATTGCTCTTGTAAGAAAAATTTATGTTGTCAATGAGTTGTTTAGTTGAAATTGCTTATTGCAAGCAAAATTTTCATGTGAGTTGGTCTGTGTGTAAATTGTCAAGTTTAGGTTCCAGAGGCTTAAGATAATATGATTTGATGGCATGTATTCTATTCATAGGTGTCTTGAAATGAAGATGTTGAAAGAACATGATGTCTTTTGTCTATGTATGTGGGTCTTGGTAAACAATAATGTGAGATGATGTATTTACTGTGTTGTGTATATATTTTGATGGGTTTAAATCTTCTCCAAGGAAGTGTTGATATCGAGTTTGTGTGTAGTATTGTAATGGGGAGATCTTGGAAATAGTAATGAGAAATTATTTTGTTCTTGGTTGAGATTTGAGAGCAAGATGATCCATACCTTGCTCTGGACATGTGTGATTGATTAATTGAAAGTTTTGGGACAATGATGTATAGGTTGGTCACTGTGATTATGTTTTGTATGCAAGAAGGTAAATGCCTTGCATTGTTCATGTTTACTTATCATTAAGATAGTAATTGTCTTGCTTGATGGTTAGGGTTTCTAGATGCAGGTAGGGGAGTGGCTTTCAATGTGGGGCCGGCGCCCAAAGTGGCTAGCCAGGGTAACCCATTGAAAGTTAGTAATCAAGTGATAACCTAATTAATGAATTAGAGGGTTGGGTAGTAATTCACATTAAACAAGATAATTGGATTCCTCACCCATGCCTGTAGTGCTTGTTTAGACTAAGGATGGGATTGAGAAGGCCTGGTTGGCAAGTTTGACCTCCTTGTCTCCATGAAAGGGTGTGTCGGATCTGCATGTGTCACCCTATGGGGCCGGTACCTAGAGAGAGGCTGCCAGGGTAACCATAAATGGGGGCTGGTTTCTAGTGAGAGACAGCCTGGGTAACCCATGCTAGGACAATGCGATGACACTCTCCCTACTACAGCCTAGCATTCCCTAGTTGTACTCTCCCCATTTGTAGTGTGTTTCCTCTGGAAGTGATTTTGAGTTGCTTGTGGTGTTGTCATGTGTTGTAATGGAGTCTTGTTTGGTCTTTGTTCCTGTTAGGCAATTGTCTACCTGACTGTATGATGTTTTGGGACCTTATGTTATCTCCTAGCACGGGGGGTGGACCTCAGGGTTCCACATGGTCGGGTGGATGTGCTTTATCTCCATTGGTTTTTCCTTGCCTTTGTTCGTGTGCAAGAAGGTTGTAACTCCTGTAGTAGATTCAGATCATGTACCTATTTATGGAGACAGTTATTATGCTCATGTACTGGCTTGTGTATCAGATGATTCATTATGTATTCATATGTATTCAGAAGATGATAATGTAATGATGTAATGTTGTATTCATATGTCGGGAGAAATTGTAACTATGTACAAGATTCTGATGAATACTTATATGATGTTATGTAGATGTAAATGTTTATTGTTTTAGTGCATTAGGTTTACAATGAGTTACTAATGTTAATTCATGATGTGTGTTAGATTATGTTAATTGTTTTGTCAAGTAATGCAACCATGTTATCTTAGAGGACAAGCCATTAGTTTAAATGATGCATTAATATTACTTTGTTACTTTACTATCTCTTTCAATTTTTTTTTTAAAAAAAATTATTCCTGTTGCATATAGCATAAATGTGATGTTCTCTGAGGTATTCATGGCGGGGTGTTACTGTAGACACCCTAAAATGACCGTGTCGTCAAATCACTGGCATTCCGTTATCTGTCTAATCACCTGCATTTCAACATTAATTAAATAATCTAATTATTTAATTAATTTCACCAAATTCTTCTAAATCTCCTAAATTCAACATTAATTAAATAAATCCTCGTTATTTAATTAATTAAATTAAATTCCTCTATATTCTTCCACAATTAAATAATTTTTAATTATTTAATTAGATCATTATCCTCCTTCCAAAATTCAAATCCACATTAATTAAATAAATCCAATTATTTAATTAATTCAACAAATTCCCTCTTGTCTAAAATTAAATAATTCTTTAATTATTTAATTAAATCAAATTTGTTCTTCCAAAATCATGCACAACAATTAAATAAATTTATTTATTTAATTTGCTTTTAAATCTTCTAAATTAAATAATTCCAATTATTTAATTATTTCTTGCAAAATATCTTCTCTAAATTTAAATAAATCAATTATTTATTTAAATTGCTTTTTCTTCTAATTTGAGTTATCTCTAATATAACTCAAGCTTTTTTGCTCATCAATTAAATATTTCTATATTTAATAAAGCAAAATATCTTCTTTTCTCATGCAAATCCCTTCTTCTTGTTTTAAATCACTTAACTGATTGCTTTATTCTTTTAATTGATTTATCTCTTCAGTTAACTTATTCTTCTATCCTTGATAACTCCTCTCATGCAAAAGCAAGCAAGACACATGTCTTCTTCTCATTCGTTGCACATTCCTCAACTCATCTCCTCCATTGATTCTTCTGAATTATCTGAACCGTTGATCGATCTTCCTGGAAATCTATATAAACCCCCCTCATCTCCTTCATTGAGCCTCTCTCTTCGATCGTATTCTCAGGCACACTTAACAGAGCTTTGAGCATACACAACGCGTCGATTGAGCACTACAACGATCTTTTGACATTGATCTCTTGAGCACTACACTTGCTTGTTGCAGCTATGGCTTTGCAATTTCATTGAGCAATTCTACATTCAATCCAAAGGAAACAACACAAATTTCGGTAAAAGTCTTTATTGCATCGATTATTTGTCATGGCTTTTATTTAAATGCGTTTTCTTTATGTTATTGGGTTTTTGGTTTTATTAGTTTAGAATAGATCGATTTTTCCATATACACAGTTACATCTGGTATTAGAGCCAAGGTTTGCAACATTGGGATCTCTGGTTCTTGCCGTTGTTTAGGTTAAATATTTCTCTCCTTATGGTGAGTTGGTAATAGTACCTCTCACTTAAGAGCCTTAGTATGGTGTTAGAAGGTTGATAAATTTACAAACTTGTTCTTTGTTTCTGGAAGAAATAAATCCTTTATGCTTTGTTCTACTTGTGTGTCTGTTATGCAAAAATGTGATGATGTATCTAACCATATATGTTCCCTGAACACTAGTGCTTGCTGATTTTTGAGGCCTCAAGTTCCTCTTGTGGTCTCTAGTGCTTCCTAAGATAGAAGCCCAGATACTTTTAGTGCATGGAATCAAGAGAATGGAATTTACCCCTCTAGTGATGTGAATATCCTAAACCCATTTTATGTGGGGTATTGTAAAGGGACAATGGTGTTTGTCTTCCCTGGTTTGGTGTAGTAACCATACCTTGTGAGGTTATGTTTAGGGTGTGGAAGCACCATACCATCTATATGTTAATGACATTATTTGTGTAAGTATTGGAATGATTTAAATATTTGGAGGCATCATGCATTGTAAGACATGTGGTTAAGAGGTATTGTCGTGTGTGGGCATCTTAAAGTAGTAGTTTGACATCTATTTTTTTAGTGGCCATGACTTCATGTGGAAGTTCTTTTGTGGATTATGAAAGTTATCATTGTGTATGTATGTAAAAACCGAATGCAGGAGATCAAAATTGGAGCTTGTGTTAGACCCATCTCATATAAATGTGATACGTTAAGTAAAATGTAGCCTTGATTAAGTATGTTCTTGTGTGCAATATTATCTATTCTTCCTCACATAAAGAAATTGTATTGCATTAAAGGTAGAGATTGTTGTAAATAAGTAATTATTTTGTTGCCTTAAATCCTTGTATAAAAGTTGCTTAGGTATGAGGATGTAGATAACCTAATTATCTATGTGTTGGTGTACGTTCTCTAACGCATTCTAGACCTTGTGTCCTAGGTGTTGTGTAGTGGATACTCCCTTTTTGTGGCTAAAATTAGCTACTTTGTGATGTGGGTTTGTTTGCAATTTGGTTAATTTGAAAATTTTGATGGTTGTTTCATGTGTTGTTAGGGGCTAACAGTGAATTTGTTTTCTTTGAAATTTCTTATGACAGGAGTGGTCACCAAAACTCTTTTCTCTATACTTGAGTTATTGTTGGAAATTGCCAGCATTTTGTGACTTCAGATTGGATTTGGTTATTTTTCCACTTGGGTTTTCACCTTCTTTAAAACTTTGATGGTGACTATTCCGAATGTTTGTTTTTGTTAGCCCTGTATTGTGTCAAGTGTTGTTTCTATCATGTTCATTTCGAACCTCTGATAGTGTGTACAAGGGAGGACTCTGTGGAGAATTGTACTTGAATGCTTGGTAATTAGTCAGAACCATGGTGGAAATAAGAAATGAGATGTAATTTTCCTTGATAATATGTAAACATAGATCCTTGAATCAAATGAAATTCTCAAAATACGTGCAATTGGTTATAAGTAGATTACATGATACACCTTAAGGTAAGGAATTGATGTCTTTTATGCCTGTATTGAAAGATTGTGCTTATCTTGGGAACAATTGCTTAATATGAATGCGTATGTTGGCAATAGAAAATTGTAATACTAATGTGTTATGTTTCCACCCTAGTCTGTGACTTCCAGGAGTAAGTCAAGTTTTAGGGGGGGAGGATGTAGTGCCCCTCCGTTCTCACCTTGGATGTATAGGTGAACTGATCAAGGCACATGAAGACGAAGGTAAAATAACATGAATAATTAAGGTAAGGTAAACAATTGATGTTGTACAATATTGATAGATGTTTCATCCATGTGTAGTTTATACGATAGTTAATATTGATAATCTCCATTGCAACACTGATAATGCAGGCTTTGACATTGTTTTTCATTCTAATGATTAAGATGTTGATCTTACTACAATTGTTATATGTTAGAATGGATCTCATGGACTGATTCTGTTAGATTTATTTGTTATGATGGTACTTTTGAAACTTATTCAATTTCATGTACCTATATGTTCAGTGTATGGTTCTGTTCAGATAATGAGGTAGATTCAATTTGGTTATGATTATGTGTTATCTAATCTAGATTGATATGATGTGGAAAGGATGATGTCGTATCACTCGCTTGCGAGTGCCCTGTGATGTTGTGATTCCTTTTTCACCTAGTGTCATCTTATATGTATCTATACATGCTTGACTGTGTCATTTGTTGCAGGATGCAGGTATCCGGCATTGACTCCACCTGAATTAACAGGTCTGAGCATGCCTTGAACCCAATGGATAAGTTGTTCCGGAGATAACTTAAGGTCCCCCATCCCAAGTCATCATCCTCGATTAGGATGCATGACATGTCTAGTTCAACCTGTCAGTTCGGTCAGTATGTCAGGTGTTGCAATTGATTTATATTTGATGGATCTTGTTGGTTAAGTGGGTTTTGGCCCCGGTTTGTGAACATGTTTGATTTGGCTTCCAAGGGCTATCTTTTTCAGTGGGTTATGTTGTATGCCTAGATTTCATTATATAGTTATACTAATATTTGATCCACTATAATATTTGATAGGGTTATATAATATTCTTATTATTATTATTAATATTTAATAAGATTAAATTGGTAATTGATAATTACCTAGTTCAAATAATTATTTAAATTTGTTTGAATATGAATTATTTTATTACTATTATTAAATTGATTTAATTAAGGGAAGGTCATTGAACACTAGTAAACGCACTAACTAGACCCTAGAGTAGAGAGGAGACAATCCTATCATCCAATTGACGAAGCCTAACAATTGGATCAAGAGTGTATTGATTCAGCGTTACACTATGGTTACTAATGGATTTGTGATAATATGTTATTTATGATGGATATATTTTGGCAATATATTGTACTAACACTTCTTGTTGAGTGTACATATAGAATTATTATGTCAATGGATGATGGTGGTCATTTAGCCACTTTATGTCTTTCTGTGTGATGTCTAACCTAGGCATGGGACACTAAGGTCTATTGGCCATGATGTTAAGAAATATTATTTTTAGTTTTATGTGATAAAATGATTATGTTCTTGTGTGGGATTTAACCTTGTAACTTTTAAAATGATTTTTAAGTGTTTTTAAGAGGTCTAAGTTGTATTTTATGTTTAGAAAATTGTCTTATGTCCAAGGTGCATAGGTAAGAAGTTTATTTTTGTCATTTATAATATTTTAAAAGGTTTTTAGACCCTCCTTTAAGCCCCACTTACAAAAGTGATGAAAATGGGAAGGTGGTTGGTTGAATTAGTTGGGTGGTTGAGTTAGTTGGTTGGTTGAGTTAGTTTTGGGTAGGAAGTTACTCTTTCCTTCTCTTTAAAAACTCTTCATGGAGTGGGGGTGACTTGCTCATTTTATGATTTTCATTCAAGGATTCTACCATTAGTGGGATATTGCGATTGAGGTATCATGTTTTCTTTATTAATTAAATATAAATATTATATGTTTTTCTTTATTGATTAAATGTAAATTTTATATGTTTTTCTTTATTGATTAAATATAAATATTATATGTTTTTCTTTATTGGATAAATGTAAATATTGTATGTTCTAAATATTATATGTATCTTTTATTTATTAAATGTAAAGGTTGTTTTTCTAAGGGTTGTTGCTTGTGAAATTGGAAAAGCAAACATTTCAATGTAAATCTTGAAAGAAGCATATTTGTTGCCTTATTTGCATGTCATAAACCTAGATCATCATAGCATGAAGTATATTTTTGATTTTTACATTAGATCTTCCTATAATTATAAGATAGTAATCACCATATATATTGGCATTAAGGTTTGCATATAATCATATGTTATCTATATATTAGTATTAAGATTTCTCTATAATCTTATAATTGCTAAATGTTGGTGTTGGATCTTAGAAACGATGGTTTTTATCTATTTTTAAAAGGGGTTACAAAGTCATCTTGCTAAGGATCTGTTAGTTTGTTCATACCCTCTAGTAGATAAACTAATGATGTTCTTTGTGTACGTAAGTATCTTTGAACCTTGTCAAACAGTTCAAGTACCTTGTCCATTAGAGTATTCCTTACTTCTGCCTTCTATTAGATCTAGATGGAAATGTTTTTTCTTATGTGCATTAAGGTCTCAAATAAATATGGACTTTGGATCATATAAAACTGCCCACTTTTGCATAGATTCTTCAGGATCCAATTCTTATAGTAGATTGTATTAAACATCTTATTAGCTCTTCATTTAGTCAATTTATATTTTGGGTGTCTTGTTCTTTGGTTGTTCAAATCTTCACAATATTCTTGATCGACCATAATCCAAATCTAGATAACCCATTTAATACGGTGTGCATACTCCTTAAGTCTGTCAAACTCCATCCTCTAGGTGAGACTCAAGCCATGTATAACAAAGGTGTTTCAAATTGGGTGTGGTGGTCTATGAAGTCGTCGCATGAAGAAATGGAAATGGTGTGGCTGCTACTCAAAGGCAGAGTGGTGTTGTTTATAAACCGTCCAAAATTTGAAGGTTGATTGACCAAATCTTACCTTGAGAATAGGAATAACCTACACAAGTGCATGAACATGTATATAAACATTTATGTCATATGGATATTTGTATAGGTATCAATTATTATTATAAATTAAATATGAATCTATGCATAGTTAAGATACATGATTTAGTAGATGAGTTTATTGGAGTATATATATATATGATATAGATATTAACTTATGAAACAAAAGAAACGTAGTTGTTATAGTTTAATATGAATGTTTATTAAACTAATCGATATGATCGCATATTTACTATAATATGGCATTGATTCTATTTTAATGGTTTTGTTAGTAGAAATATGATATATGGGTTTGGATTATAAATGTTGAAATTAGCATTTAAGTTATAACTATTTGTAATTAATATTATCTATGCATTGTTTAGCTTGACGATTATATGTAATTGATGAGTGATTAATTTAATAGATAGAATTAATATTAATTAAACTAGACCTAGGTTTTATGAAATTCTTGGTGGAGATATAACTTGAATCCAGTTGCTAATTTGATTAAATGGAATTGGATATGACAAAATAATTAGTGTAGATGAAATTTAATCTAGTTGATTTGGTTCTGTAAAGATCTTTTATAATGATTTTGTTAAGTTGAAATTGGGTTTAAAGTTTGGAATTATGTTAAATAACAATGTACTTGAAAATTTAGCCTTATAAGTAAAACTTATAGGTAACATGATAACTAAGAGATTGAATTGCTCTTGTAAGAAAAATTTATGTTGTCAATGAGTTGTTTAGTTGAAACTGCTTATTGCAAGCAAAATTTTCATGTGAGTTGGTCTGTGTGTAAATTGTCAAGTTTAGGTTCCAGAGGCTTAAGGTAATATGATTTGATGGCATGTATTCTATTCATAGGTGTCTTGAAATGAAGATGTTGAAAGAACATGATGTCTTTTGTCTATGTATGTGGGTCTTGGTAAACAATAATGTGAGATGATGTATTTACTGTGTTGTGTATATATTTTGATGGGTTTAAATCTTCTCCAAGGAAGTGTTGATATCGAGTTTGTGTGTAGTATTGTAATGGGGAGATCTTAGAAATAGTAATGAGAGATTATTTTGTTCTTGGTTGAGATTTGAGAGCAAGATGATCCATACCTTGCTCTGGACATGTGCGATTGATTAATTGAAAGTTTTGGGACAATGATGTATAGGTTGGTCACTGTGATTATGTTTTGTATGCAAGAAGATAAATGCCTTGCATTGTTCATGTTTACTTATCATTAACTTGCATTGTTCATGTTTACTTATCATTAAGATAGTAATTGTCTTGCTTGATGGTTAGGGTTTCTAGATGCAGGTAGGGGAGTGGCTTTCAATGTGGGGTCAGCGCCCAAAGTGGCTAGCCAGGGTAACCCATTGAAAGTTAGTAATCAAGTGATAGCCTAATTAATGAATTAGAGGGTTGGGTAGTAATTCACATTAAACAAGATAATTGGATTCCTCACCCATGCCTGTAGTGCTTGTTTAGACTAAGGATGGGATTGAGAAGGCCTGGTTGGCAAGTTCGACCTCCTTGTCTCCATGAAAGGGTGTGTCAGATCCGCATGTGTCACCCTATGGGGCCGGTGCCTAGAGAGAGGCTGCCAGGGTAACCATAGATGGGGGCCAGTTTCTAGTGAGAGACAGCCTGGGTAACCCATGCTAGGACAATGCGATGACACTCTCCCTACTGCAGCCTAGCATTCCCTAGTTGTACTCTCCCCATTTGTAGTGTGTTGCCTCTGGAAGTGATTTTGAGTTGCTTGTGGTGTTGTCATGTGTTGTAATGGAGTCTTGTTTGGTCTTTGTTCCTGTTAGGCAATTGTCTACCTGACTGTATGATGTTTTGGGACCTTATGTTATCTCCTAGCACGGGGGGTGGACCTCAGGGTTCCACATGGTCGGGTGGATGTGCTTTATCTCCATTGGTTTTTCCTTGCTTTTGTTCATGTGCAAGAAGGTTGTAACTCCTGTAGCAAATTCAGATCATGTACCTGTTTATGGAGACAGTTATTATGCTCATGTACTGGCTTGTGTATCAGATGATTCATTATGTATTCATATGTATTCAGAAGATGATAATGTAATGATGTAATGTTGTATTCATATGTCGGGAGAAATTGTAACTATGTACAAGATCCTGATGAATACTTATATGATGTTATGTAGATGTAAATGTTTATTGTTTTAGTGCATTAGGTTTACAATGAGTTAATAATGTTAATTCATGATGTGTGTTAGATTATGTTAATTGTTTTGTCAAGTAATGCAACCATGTTATCTTAGAGGACAAGCCATTAGTTTAAATGATGCGTTAATATTACTTTGTTACTTTACTATCTCTTTCAATTTTTTTTTTAAAAAAATTATTCCTGTTGCATATAGCATAAATGTGATGTTCTCTGAGGTATTCATGGTGGGGCGTTACAACCATACCAATCCCTTCGTCAAAGGGTAGGGTTGTTTACCAGTTTGGTAAATATGCAGGGGACTGCAGTTAGTCTGTGGTTGGCAGAAAAGCACTTGAGTGATGCTTCTCCTCATGTAGTTGGCCATTTGTATAGCTCTTTGAAAACTTGTTTGAAACTTTGTATCCATCTTATGGAATTTTGTAAATGAGAAATATTCAATAGTTGGACTGTTGAAATGTAATTTGATTATGCAAAGGTAAAGTTTGAAATATGTTTCAAATGTGCATCAAATCATTTTAAAAGAAAGAAAAATTGTATTTCTCATGTTGTTGGTATGAATAACTATTTACTTTTGAGTTAAATTTAGTAAAATTTATTTGGTAGATCTCTGGGCTTGTTACAATCATGAATAGGAACTTGATCATGGATGGGAGCTAGAGGAGTTTGAATAGTTTGATCTTGACTTGGTAAGGAGTAATACGGATCATGCTTTAGATTTGACTCTTGACATAGCTCTTGAGTGTGGATGGGCTGGAGGCGGCATGGATGGAAATGAGAGGCTTTGTATGTGCAACAACATGGCTATACGATATGTCTTGTTTTGCATTCATGGTAGGGGACTCTTCAATAGGATGGATATGCATAGGAGTGGGTGATGGTGTTGGAGTGGTAGAAATTCTATTAGGAGTTTCTTTGTTAGGTTCAAGGATAGACATTTGAGTGCATGATAGTTTTTTCTTCCTTTCTAGGAGTCCTTGGGTCAAATCCTTCATGAATTCTAGAGTAAGATAATGATGTGTATATTGGGTCACATCCTTCATGGTGGAAGATGTTGTGGGGTTAGGATTAGGGTCAAGTGGTGGATTAGGATTTGATGGTGGATTAGGTAGTGGACTAGGTGGTGGATTATATGGTAGATTGGGTGAAGGGGGATATTTTTGATTGGATGAAGGATGATATGGTATATTGGGAGAAGGATTATGTGGTAGATGAATGAAGGGATTAGGATTAGGGGGTGGAGGAATTGCATAGGAGAATTCTTCTTGGGAAATGGATGGAGGTGAATATGTAGATGGAGGATGATATGGATGACCTTGATGTCCCTTGTCATAGGATATACAATTAGATTAAGGTTGTAACTTGTGCTAGATAATGTTGGATTGTAAGAAGTTTGTATGTCCAAGTATGGATTCATTATTTTATGATTTGGAGTTGGTGTGGACATGTAAGATGACGTTGTGGATGTGATAGTATTAGGAGGATCTCCAATGATGAGATGTGCATAGGGGTTATCATGGATGAGATTTCTCAATTTATCCTTAGAGATAGGATCCAAGCTCTCATAGTCAGGTTTAAGTTTTTGTATATGTGCTTCAAGTGGACTGGGAGATGTGTATGATGGAGGTTGATATGATAATGAAGTATATTGGTTTGAAGATATATCTTGGGGATGAGATCCATATAGGTGTTTAAGTTCCTCAATGTTTGTATTATCTGGATATGATGGGGATATTGGTTGAATTGGAGATGGAGGGTGATTTAACCTAGGCTTATTGATTATCAAGACCATTTTTATGAGGATTTGTAATGATGTGACTAAAGTTTGACTCTTTTGATGCTCAAAGATAGTTTTGTGATTGATTAGAGAGCTGGTGATAATAAACTGCACAAAATGGTGCTTCTAGAGTGGCTCACTTCTGGTAGTGTCTAGACACTTCTAGAGCACAGAGTGGTGCTTCTAGTAGTTTTTGGGTGCTTTTGGAGCATAGAATGATGCGTTTGGAGTAAATAGGCACTTTTGGAGTATAGAATGGCACTTCTGGAGGCCAAAATGTAGAATGGTTCCTTTGGTAAGTAGAAACTTGCCTTTGGTCAATAAAAACTCACCTTTGGTAAATAAAAACTTGCCTTTGGTCAATAAAGACTCGCCTTTGGTGTTTTCAGGGTTTCTGGGCAGTTTGAAGGCAAAATTTCACTCTTGGGGGCCTAATTGCAAAGTGGCACTTATGGTAAGTAGTGTGGCACCTATAGTTGATGAAATGGTGCTTTTGGTTTATAGGATATCACTTTTGATGTCCTATATGGAATGGTTAAAGTTTTTGGTTATGTGGGTTTTTTATAGATTACTTCAGATGATGAGAGAGAAAGTTAAAGTGGATTGGATTTGGAATGGAATGAAGTGGTTTTAGGAATGAATTGGAATGTTTTAGGATAGTTTAGGGGTGACTTAGGATAGTTGGGTTATGGTTTGGAATGATTTAGGGATGATTTTAAGTGATTGGAGGATGATTGGATGTGGTTAGGGTTTGATGTCAAGTGGTTTAGGAATGATGTGAGATGTTTGAAGGATGTCTTTGGGATAGTTCAGGGATAGTTTAGAGATGGCTTGGAATGGTTTAGGGTAGTTTAGGGTCGATGGTGGCAAGTGGTTTAGGAATGATGTGAAATGTTTGAGGGATGTCTTTGAGATAGTTTAGGGATGGTTAGAGATGACTTAGAATGGTTTATAGATGGTTTAGGATAGTTTAAAGATGATTTGGAATGATTTAGGGATGATGTCAAGTGATTGGAGGATGATTGAAAGTGGATAGGGTTTGATGTCAAGTGTTTTAGGGATGATTAGGGATGAGGTTTGATGGAAGTGGAGTGAAGTTATTTCTAAGAAAATTGGGATGAAATGGATATGATATGGATAGAAAGAGGATGGGGAGATCAAATTAGAAGAATTGGGATGAAGATGATAATAGGAAATTTAAAAACTTGGGACCTAACCAAAAGCATAATAGTTCTGACCAAAAGCATAGAGATATTGATCAAAGGCGTAGAGATATTAACCAAAAGCATAGAGAATTGACCAAAGGTGAGTTTATATCCCAGAGGCATGTCAGGATAGCCCAAAGGTAAGTTTCTATAAAAAATTTGGATAAAAAATGTCAACAGGACCAAAGGTGAGTTTCTGTGTGTTGAAGGCGAGGTTCAATAGTTCAAAGGCAAGTTTTTGGAATAGTTTGTTTTTTTGAGAGATAGATTTTGGATTTTTCTTTTGGAAAGAGAAAACAAAGTAGACACAATGGTTGTGGACTGACTCAAGGAGTTGGGTGCGCAAGGCTATTAACCTCCACGGATAAACAAATGGCGATTACAGGCAGATAACAATAAGATAAGACACACCAAACACTTCTTTTATGCAACAACCTAAATTTTATTCAAGTAGGATTGTGTCATAATGTGAGCCCACACGATTGAATACCATCCATGTTCTTACCTAACTAAGAACACTTCCCCCTGAGTAGATAACTAGGGATAAAGAGCGTACACCCAGTATCCCTTTCCTTGGAGGCTTTGACACCTTGCCCAAAGAAGACTTCTATATCACCTTCAAGGTAGTACGGATGGTGAGTAACTTTAGGTTACATTTTGCATCCCTTGCATCACATTACAAAATGACCAATGGTCTTAGCTAGGTTTACAAGGCTTCTAGGGAGTCCTTAATATACGCTAGCTATAGGAGACACAAATCTATGAATAGGGGTGTCCCAGTCAATTGGCGCTCAACTATACGAGTCTTGGTGGACCAAGTATCCCAAAAGTTTTTTGCTTGGAGTCGAAAGGATCTTTCCTTTGAAGTTGAGTCTTTCAATACTCACGACATTTATATACCGCACCAGAACATGCAGTTGGGTCGTCCCTTGAGGTGATGACATCCCCAAGCAGGCCCCCTAGAAAGGATATCAAGCACTTTTGATTCTCAAGATCATCTTTTGACGCGAGAGAAGAACATACGTGTTGGTCTTGAGTCCTCAGGAAGTAAGCACAGAAAGCAAGTAAACAAATGACTTAAGTGTTTCTGATTTCCAAGGTCACTTTTTAGTGCAAGGAAAGATCATACATACTCAAGGCATTCAAAACACAGAATACAGTCGTTAATTCCCTTATAAATTGAAATGTTTTCTAAGACTTAGAGTAAAAAGATAGTTCCTTTGACAAGTGTCCTGCACCAAATATGTTAGGGTTTCAGTTCTTGTCTTCTTGCTAGATGATAAGAGGCTGCAAGAGCTGATATTAGTTCCAAACAAAGTCAATGATTAGTTAAAACAAATTAAGAAACCAAAAGCATAGAGATAGTATGCAAAGGAGGGTTTCTGTGCACCAAAGGCACAAAGATATTTACAAGAGGCAGGCTTCTATGAACAAAAGGCAAGTTTATGTCATGCAAAGGCGAGATTCTGTCATGAAAAGGAGGTTTTTTGTCATGCAAAGGCGGGTTTTTTACTGACCAAAGGCAGGGTTTTACTGACCAAAGGCAGGGTTTTACTAACAAAAGGAGAGGTTTTACTAACCAAAGGCGGGGTATTACTAACCAAAGGTGAGGTTTTACAGACCAAAGGCGGGGTTTTACTAACTAAAGGCAAGGTTCTACTGACCAAAGGTGAGGTTCTGCTCACCAAAGGCAAGGTTCTATGTTTCAAATGCGTAGATCTGTACCTGTAGCTTAAAAAACATTTTTTTCTCAAGAAAAAATAATTAGATCAGGGAGTGAGTCCCACCAGGTATGCCAGAATGTGTATAGGTAAAGATCGGATTAATAAAGATCAAGCAATGACTATAAAACCCAATCTTATAACCTTCAAAGAATATATCAAAGACAATAACAAGATTCAAAGCTAAACAAAACGAAGAACATTACCACCCATGACTGTGTTTATTTCTTGGTTCTTTGTGGATTGCTCTTTCAATTGCATAACCATGGTTGCAACAAGCGGATGTAGGTGGTGTGCTCAAAGGTTTGATGTCCTCAATGATGCGTAGTATGCTCAAAGCGCTATAAGAATGCCCAAAGCTTAAATGATCGAAGAGGATTTGTGAAGAGATGAATGGACGTATTTATAACTCTCAGGAAAAATTGATCAATAGTGGAGATAAATTAATGATATCAATGGATGAGATAAATTGAGAGATCGTGAAGGAATGTGCACACAACAAGTGTACATGCAAAAAGGTGCTTTGTTGAGTTAACTTCTTGTTTAGATAAAGATAGGATTTGATTTCATAAATTTAGAATGTTTTTTTCTAATTTATGAGTTGATTGATAAAAACAAGATTAAAAGCCAATTAACTCAACTTTAGATTTGCTTTTTGCATGATTTGAATCAAATTTAATAATAAATAATTTAATTTGTGTGTATGGATGAAAATGATTATTTTTAGAAGAATTGAAAGATAAAAACAAATTAATTAAATAAATTCATTTAATTTATTGTGCATGATAGAAGAAAGGATAAGATATAAATAAAATATTAATTTTATTTATTTTTAGAAGAAAAAGTCAACTTAAATAAATTTGAATAATCTATTTAAATTTAGAGGAATAAATAGTTAATTAAATATTTAAAATTATTTAATTATTTGTGGTTAAGAGGAATTAAAGTGATAAATTAATTAAATAATTTATTTATTTAATTAATGTGGATTTGAAGATTGAAAGAGGATAATTTAATTAAATAATTAAAATTATTTAATTTAGAGGAATAAAGTGGTGATTTGAATTAAATAATTAAATAAATAGAATTTATTCAATTAATGTTGGGTTTGGATGATTAAGAAGAAATTGATGAAATTAATTAAATAATTAGGTTATTTAATTAATGTTAAATGCACTAAGTGATTTGGAAGAATATGATGTATGCAAGATGAATAATGCAAAGGTCATTTTTAGGTGTCTACAATTTCAATTAAAGGAAGCCATGAATGTTAACTTGTTATAGAGGTTAACTTTTATACCAATTGCATTAAGTAGAATTTTATTATTTTAAAATTATGTTATCGCTTGCAAGATGTTGATACAATATCTTGCTATGTGAAAATAACTCACCTTTTCTCTATTATTTAGATTATTGCAGAAAAAAATCTAGATTAGATTATTATTTAGATTAGATTAGAATATTTGATATTTGATCTAAATTAGGATATTATTATGTATAGCATTTAGATTTTATTGGAATTTTATTTTATTTAAATTATATTAGTGTTATTTTAACATTGTATCATTCAATTATGGAATTTACTTATCTCTTAAGTTGTAAATTAACCTGTCAAATAGAATTTTATTTTCATTACATTAGTGTTAAATTAGATTGATGATTTAAGCATTTTTAGTATAGATTACTTGGCATTTAATTATGAAACTTTATTTATCAAAGTATGATTAATCTTTTTTTTGTTGTATATACCTTGATTAGGGACCAGGGACCCATCAAAAAAAGGGCAAAGCCCTTAAGTCTGTGCTTAATAGGACTGTCTTAACATAAATACATATGTCTGTGGAGAGGGAAAGTTACAAGCCCCTCTCCCAAAACCTATCTACAGATAAACAAAGTATATTACTTAGCTGCAGAACTAGTCAAGTCCACCATAACTCCCTCCTCATCATAGGCGCATGTATAAACTAGTCGAGCACAATCTGCCACCTGCAACCCCATCTTGGCTGTAATACTCTCCACAGTCTGACAGGTCTCCACCACACCCAGCAAGATATCATGCATATGGCCAAGAAAAATCTCTTGATTCTCCTCTGTAGCTCTGGAAACCTCTACCAAATCCTTGTGCATTAAGACAGAGGCCGCAACAATTGAAGTCAAGGTTTCCATAGTCATCGATTGCGCAGTACCAAAGATATTCCAGCACCCACGTGTTGTACTTGGGTTAAGTAACAGAGCAAACATCGCCTCCCTAACCTTCCCTCCATCCTAGCTATCCACCTCCTAAGATAAAAGAAAGCATCCTATAGAGCCACTCCTGTAAGACTGGATTCTTGACTTCGTCTTGGATCAAATTTGAAAAATTCACCATGGCTTCCTCCCCAGACAACCTCCTCAACCTTTTTCTAGGGAAGTAAGCCCTCTGCATTTTTCCACCCACTATGTTGCTAACGACCTTCCTCCTAAGTTGACGCCACCACGGGGAAGGGGCCACCGCCTTGCCTTTGTCCATGCCTCCACTGCTACCACCTGCACTACCAATTGACCCACCCAAACCTATAGAACCACCACCCTTCACCATAGCCGAAATGCTTCTTGAGAAATCACAATATATTACATATTCGAAGGAAACAATCATATTATTGGGAGAAACAAATCCCACTGCCATACGCCACCCGAAGTTATGATCCTACAACCTGGCACCATCCCTCCACACGTATTCTCCTCGGGGTTGCTATTAATCATATTTGATTAACATTCTATCCCATTAGCAGGAGTAAGTATGATTAATCTTTTGTCATTTAAATAATTTTCTCTTTTCTTTGTTCGAATTGGATACATGTTTGATAAAGTATAAATTCAACACATTTGCATGGTTAAACCTAGGTAATATTTTTAATGCATTAAGGCAACAACACCTCATTGCTTCTTATTAGAAAAAATATAGTGGGGATTAAACATGAGCATTATTTTCTTTGACATCATGTCAAGTGATGACGGAAAACTATTAGTGATTGACTTATTTTGATTGAAATTTAGTTTATTTTTAACTAATTCTTTGTTAATCAAAGCAAAACTTTGTAGTTACATGTGCATGTGTGTCCACTTGTATTAGTTTGTATAGATAGGAATTATAGTCCCTAGGCTTGAACCCATCTATGGAAAATGTTAATATTGCCCCAATTTGGGTTAGGTTACTAGGACTCACCATGAAATATTGGAAAGAGGAAGTTTTGAATGGGGTGGCCAACTAGTTGTAATTGATCCAATAACAAAATCTAGAAGGTATTTGGTGTTTTCAAGAATTTTTTTTAATATTGGCTTAGGTTTTGTTCTCCCCTTTGAGATTTCCCTTTTTTCCAAGTTTGGATCCTAATACTAACCTCTTATGTTTAAGAACTTTCTCTTTTCTTGTTTCTCTTGTCATAAACCTAGCCATCTTTCTAGAAACTGCCCATCTAAAGGGACTGGTGTGAGGGTTAAGCCCTCTTCTAGGGACCACTCATCTTCCATGGTTACTGCATAACTAGTTGTAGCTAATAATACATTGGTTGTTGGCTCTTATCTATAGGAAAGGAAGATTATTCTGTAGGTTAAGGATGTTGCCTCAATCTTTGTCTCTTAATATGGTAGTGTCTCTTCCTCTGTTGATTGTGGATGGTGTGTGGGGATGACTAGGAGGGTAAAGGCATAGGATAATTCTCAAAGGTGTGTACTAAGGACAAAGTAGGGATACCTAAGGATTTTTCCTTCTCCACAACCCTTGGTTCTAATGTTGCAGCTTTGTTTTAGGGAAACAACATTCCTTCGTGTGTCATGTCATCCCTAAAAAAGTTTTTTAGTGAAGATTATTAGTATTGAAGACTTCAAAAAATGATGGATCTAAGGTCTTTATAGGGAATAATAAATTATCCCTTCACATTTCCTACTCTAGAATATAATTAATGCAAAGAAGCATGTCAATATTAGCATCAACCCAAAAAAATCACGTATAATCACAAAGAGGTTCAAGAAAAGGAAACCCCTAAGCAGATGGAAAATAGGATCCAACACACCCTTGAGATGGATACTTCTAAAATCATCCCCAAATACTAAAAATGAAGCTAATTTCTTAGAATATTAGGAGGCTTAATATCCCTCACAAGTAGGACCTTCTAAGTAATTTTAGGAGATTGAATATACCTAACCTTTTGCTACTCCAAGAAGTGAAAATGTCCATCAAACATTTTAGTTATGTTAAGAAGAGGGTGTGGAAGGATGGCTCCTTCATAGGGGTTATTTTGTAGGAGCCTCAAGTGGCATTATGACTTTATAGAATCCTTCATATGTAAATGACATTCTTCTAGCTACCTCCCCTCACCATTTGGTAGTCCTTTACATTGACAAAATTGATAAAGCTTCTTGTATTTTATCCAATGTCTATGCTCCTATCTACCCCTGAGATAGGTGAAAGATATGGTTATAGTTGATAGACTTTAGGAAGCTACAAAAAGATGTCAAATGGTTGGTGGTGAGAGACTTCAATTATCCTCTCTCCAGCTCTAAGAAAAAATGGGTCTCAAGAATTTACTAAGGGTATGGAGGATTTTGAAAATTTCATCTCTTCCTATGCCTTTCTTAGCTCTTCGCTTATTTAGGTTCATTTAGATCATGTTATTAGTTATCCTAATTACCTTTCCTCCTTCTCTTATTGCCTTTTAATACTCCCTAGAGTTAGGTCTAACCACTCTCTAGTAGTTTTACATCTGGACAATGAGAAAAGGAGAAAGGGTTTTCCTTTTAGGCTTGAGAGTATGTGCCTCCACCACCTTGGTTTAGCTTCAAAGGTGAACGAGTGGTGGAACATTGAGGTAAAGGGTTCAAATATGTTTAAAATTTCTTAAAATCTAAAAAATGTGAAATCTAATATCAAAATGTGGAACAAATCAACCTTTGGTAACATTTTCTCTCAAAAGGAGGTCACTATGGAACTTGAGTCCCTTAGAAGGATTTTAAAGACAAGAAATTGGATCAAGAAATCTTTTGGAAGGAGAAAATATTGATCAACAAATATCATTCCTTGGTGATGATGGAAGAATATTTTTGCAAGTAGAAGTCCAAATCCTTATGGCTAAAGGAGGGTGATAGGAATACTAAGTTCTTTCACTTGACAATCATAAAGCATTAGTCAACTAATAAACTTAAGGAGATACATGACTTTAATGGAGCCATCTATTCAGATGAGGAGAGTATAAGGGATTGTGTTGTCACTTTCTCCAAAAACTTGCTAACATATGACAATACTACAAAACCTAATTTAGTTGTGGATTTGTTGAAGGTCATCCCTTGTGTCATGTCTAACATAGATAATGAAGCCTTATTGTCCCCTTTGACTAAATAGGAAGTGACTTTTGTGGTTTTTTCTTTTGATAGCTACAAAGCACTGGGCTCAAATAGTTTCCCTCAACTTTTCTTCCAAAATTTTTGGGATATTATCTTCCATGATGTGTTTGAAGTGGTGTAGGAGTTTATTTCATTTGGTAAAGTCCTCAAGGAGCTAAATGATACTTTTATTGTTCTTATTCCAAATAATTCTACAGATACTTCAATCATTTCAAGCCTATAAGTTTATGCAATTCTATCTATAAAATCTTCTCCAAAGTCACTACTATCAAATTGTAGTCCATTCATTTGAATTTCTAATTTCTTCTTAAGAAAGTAGCTTTGTTCACAAGCATCAAATTCTTGATTCTATTATTTTTTTCCATGAGGTTATCCACTCTATGGACAAAAATTAAAAAAAAATTCCTTCATCCTAAAGTTGGACATGAATAAAGCATATGACAAGGTGTCTTGGTCCTTCTTAGATAAAGTTATTGAAGGTTTTGATTTTAGCTAGATATTTATAGGTTTGATTTAGAATTGTATCTCCTTCCCTATGTTTTCTATATTGGTTAATGGTATGCTTGTGATTTTTTTAATCTCTCTATTTATGTTCATCCTTTTCACTAAAGATTTAGGTAGATGTATCAAGAAACATCCAACTCAAGAAGGATAAAAGGTTTCAAACCTTCTTCTTTTGTTCCCCCTATCACCCACCAACAATTTGTGGATGACACCATCACTCTAGAGGAGGATTTTGTGGTTGAGATTAGGGTGGTCAAAGGTTTTGTACTTAATTATGAGAAGGATTTGGTCCAAAAATTAAATGTTGAGGAAATCTATTTATTCTTATTAAATACTCCTCTAGAAAGGAAAGTAAAGATTGTTGGTCTTATGGGATTCCATATAAATAATATAACCTCCATCTATCTTGGACTACTAATGTTTAAAGGGTGCCTCCTAGATTTCTAATGGCCCCATCTTTTGGATAGGTTTCAAAGAAATCTTGCTAAATGGAATAGGTGCTTTCTAAGCTAGGCAAGAAAGTTTCAACTAATTAAATCAACACTACAAAATCTCCCCATTTACTCCATGTCCCTCTTCCAGCTTCTAAAAAATTATAGAAAAATTAGAAGAAATCTAGAAGATATTTCTTTGGTCAAGTTTAGAAGAGAAAAAGAGATTTTTGTTGGTTTATTGGGATCAAGTTTGCCTTCTACAAAAGTTTGGCAGCTTGGGTCTTAGAAAACTAAGAATGTTCAACTTTTCCCTTATGGCCAAGGTGGGATGGAGACTAAGCAAAAATAACAAGTAGTAGAGTTATATCATTAAATCAAAGTACTTGGAGGATAATGACCCTCTTTATTTCATTTCTAATGACTCCCTTCCTAAAGGTTCTTTCCTATGGAATGGATTGTGCAAAAGTAGATTGATTCTAGGAAAAGGTGTCAAATGGAATGTAGGTAGTGACAAAAATGTTCATTTATGGGAGGATATTTGGTTATTAGTCTGACCTCTTGTTTCCTTGGAATTGCTTATGCTTTTTTGAGGTAGGTTAAAGACAATAGTCGGTATCATGATGGCTAAAAATCTAGAAGTTAGAGGATCTTTGAGAACCTAGAGAAATTTTATCACTACCAATGTTACCCCTAAGGATGCACTTGTTTTCATTAGACTACAATCTTTGTTGGTTGGGTTCCATGTTTGCCAATTGGCTAGGGATGATGTCTTGGTTTGAGTTGATTCTCCTCAGGGCTACTACATGGGTTCCTTCTAGATTTTCTCTACTCCTTAGCCCCAAAATTAACCCTACCTTGATCCAAACTGTGGCTTAAGACCCTCACCCTTAAAGTTAATATCTTCCTCTAGCTAGTTGCTCAAAACAAGATTCTCACCTTAGATAATTTTTAAGACCTTAGAGCATATGTGCCTTGTATGACTACATATATATAAATTATTTTGATATTGTACCTATTGGTGATGTTTTGTGTTGCAATGTATGTACTTTATTAATAGTGTTTTTTATTGGAATCTAGTGTTCAATTATGTATTATGGGATGCATATGTTATGACTATGTATGTGTGGACTATTCCAATGTTTTGTTTCACTATGTTCACTATATATGATATATGTGATTTGGTTATGCTATCTAGTTTAACATCATATTCATGATGATTATCAATTTTTGCATTATGTTTTAGGTTCATACGACTTAGAATGATTATAAATTGATTTATTTTATTGATATTATTTCCTTTATATTATATCACTTTGAGTTTTTATATTGTGCTTCATCTATCTTGTATGGAGAAAGTATGTCTAATGTTTAATTGAGTGTGAAGGCACAAGTTTATCCCCAACAATGGTTGATTGGAGATAGTTTCGTTTTGTAAAATATGTTGTGTGTATCTTTCATGTCCCACATTATTTGAGTTGTGAGATGTATTTTGTACATACCTATGAAACTAGGATCTAAATTGATGTTGATTCTAGATCCACATATTATGAATAAACCAATATTGTGTGTGTTCTCATTACATGTGTTTATTTTATCTCCTAACTTTTCCATTTGCATTTATTTAGTTAACATATTTTCCTATTGAGGAGTGATTGTGATTTACCTATATACATAAATTGAAAGTTAAATATTTAATTATCATCTTGGAATGTCTGATGTATTTAACATTGTGATATTTTATAATGCCTTTTAAATTCAAATATTATTTAGGATTCTTTACTTAGCCAGTTTAATTAAATTGTGTGTGTCAATCATTAGGAAAAGAATTACTTTAATTAAAACTATATGGAAATGTTAGTAATATTAGTATTTTTCCTAAGGTTGATTTCTAATTTGGAGAAATATCTTTTGTGTGAAAAATATCTAATACAAAAATATCAGTTGGAAATAACCACTTGTAAATTAACTTGTTAGTGGTAAATGAAATAAAGAGGAAAAAGGGTTTAGGGGTTTTTGGAAAAGTTAGAAAGTAAGAAAAGAGTTCATTTTTACTCATTCATTCTCTTTTCTTAAAAATTCTCTCCCTCCTTTCATGGGTGATCACTTGATTTGGAATTAGAATTGGATTGATTGGAGTGTTGCTATATTTGTGAAGAAAGAATATTTGAAGAATTTTGTCTATTATATTTGTGGAGGCAAAAGGAATTCTTCAACCCTTGTGTGTGAATATTGTATTGTAACATCAAGGTTGTAAAGAGCCTACTTGATCTTCAACTAAATTATCTCAATACTTTACTACGAAGTTTTTTGTTTGTTTGTTTTGTTCAATTTGGTGATAATGTTTTATCTGAATACTCAAGAAAGATATTAAATACATATGTTCATATTGAATAGACAACTCATCTATCCAAACGAGATAGGTAATACATTTGTCCATACAGGATAGGCAAATAAGATTTGTTCTGGCCAGAGACTTAGACTCATCTAGACAATATAAAGTCCTAAGTCATCTTGAAAGACTAATCTCCCTACTGAAGATGTACTAAGGCTATCATCTAACAAGATTATAAAGTTATTATGTTTTCATCCTACCTCAAAATTTTGGCTTAAACCTCGAGGATGCAAAAGTTCAACGAGAAATATTTTGAGTATCAATGTTATTTCCTATAATTGAGTTTCTTATATTAGAAAGTGTAAGTTGGTTAGTCAGTTTAATGACTCACCAAAACCCACATGAAAACCTGAACCTAGAAACCTCCTTTGATTACCCAAGGCTACCTACATACTCGTATCTATAAGATCAAGGTGTAATTTATATGTAGTTCTGGTGTAGTTTTATGTTGGGTGTGAATTGTATAAGTGGGTACACAACCCTTTCCAGGGCCCCTTTTCCCCAAACAGTTCCTCTGCGACTGCTACTTACTAAGAGAAGCATTTACTTAATAATATTTTACATTCATCTACACAATTATTTTTTGTTTAAAACACATCCTCTTTATGGTGATAGAAAAAAAATTCTAGAATATTTCTATGTCAAGTTCTTATGTTTTTGATAAGATAAAACATGGGAAGGGCCTAAACCCATTACAAGAAATTGCCAAACAGGCTAGAGAAATGAGTCTCACAAGAAATGAGACTAACAGTCAAAAACAACATCTTAGACAAAACATAATCGATTAGACAGACCAAAAAAAACCAAAAGACCAACAAAGAGATAGATGGAACCCAGAACAAGTTCAACTAGTACATATCAATGAGTTTTTTCAAACCACTAATGGCCTGCCACTTGTGATTAAAGAAATCAATCCTCTCACTGAAGGAGGCCTCCTCAGGTCTGTCATCAACAACTTTGGCTTTACCTTTCTCCTCCAAACTCTTAGCTCTAGTCTTGTTAGCAGGACCTTCCTAGGTCACAATGGTCTTGTTGTCTAGATACTTGACTTTTTCTTTTCTCAAGTTCTAACTGGAAAACATATAGAGTAGTGGTAGATTTTTTAATTGTTTCCTTATTGAAAGCTATGATTTTAGCCATGTTCTTTTTTATGGTTTCCTGATTCTTCTTCATCTCATGAATGCTCTATTCAATAGTTTCCCATTCATCAAAAATGACAAAGAACTTTTCAACCTCTTCCTAGATATCTTCATCCACCTCCTCACTATTCCAATTTAAGTTATCTTTGTAGATGTCCTTTTCTAGTTGCTAGATTTTTATCTTAGCAATGTGCAACTGAGACAACTTCCACTTCATAACATTATTATGAAGATTCAAGTTCTTTTGAAGATTGTTCACCTTAGCCTCTAGGGTGCTACAAGAGCTACAAGGAGGGTTAATGTTCTTAGACTGAGTTAGAGGGTAGGACCTTGGTGGGATTCCATAGCCAAAATCAGAGCTGACACTGAGAGATTGGTAGGGGAAGGAGAGGGCCCAATAGTATGAGAGGCCACAACATGAATAGGCTTAGGGGAAACAAGGGAGGCCTCTTTGGAATGAATATTTCTAAACAAAGAGGGGTCAGCCTAAGAAGGGTTGGAGGGAATGACATTTCTCATGGTCATGTTCAAAGTTTTCTTTCCTTTATATCTAGGGTGGATACTGTGGGAAGAATTACCATGCATAGGCACACAAGGGTCATGGGTAGGGACCAACATAGAAGGGTTTAGACTGTGCACAGACACAGGGATCTTGGGTAGGGACCTCTATAGAAGGGTTTGAAAGGTAACTTTTTTCCCTTCCCTTTTGTGGGTTTACAGATTTTTCCACCTAACTCTATATTCTCACACCCACACAAGTGACAAATGTACCAATAGTTGAATCAATTGTAATGATGTTTTACAATGATTCTCTACTTGTTTAACAAGGCGCAACTACCTTCCTATGATATACAATGAATGAAAATTTGGATTGCTTTTAACCAGAAAGCAAAGAAAAGGTGGTGTTTTTAACCATAAAACATAAAAGGAAGTATATCTCAATATCAACTAAATTCAAAAGAAGTACAAAGACTTTGACAATAGTAACTTCAATCAAACAATAAAGATTCACACCATATGTTATGCAATCACCACCACAAACCATTCACCAAAAGATAAATATTCATAGTAGTGAGCAAGAATTTCGAACATTCAATCACTTCAATACAGAATCAATAACCAACCACCATTAGCATATTCAACATAGGAAGAATAAGCATTCAAATAACCATAACAAAAAGTCTATGATCACCTAACCCCACTGTATTGATTTCAACTCATATATCAAAGTCACTGAACAGAAAAGTAACACATCAAAATTGATCTCCAACTAAAACAAAGTTTACCAGAGATTCCAAACATCGACGGGCTAATTGAATTTATAGCCTTGTCACCAATAACTGTCTTTTGAAATAACAGCTTCTTGAGGATAGCCGATTTAAATAAGTCTTTAAAAAAATAAGCTTAACTTAAATAAATAGCTCTCCAGAGCCAATAGCTTCTTTGCAACAAATGAAAATTATTAAAGCATTAGAAAAATCATTCAGTTAATGATCGCCACGTCAACATCCACAATAGTTTTCTTTTGTACTACTTCCTTCTCCTTAGCTTGTCCATCTTTGGTACCTACATCTGCTTGTGTCACTTGACTTGCCTGTACCCTTAGATTTGCCTTATATGCCTGATACCTGTTAATGATTAGTGATAATGCCACGCAGCTTGGACTACTTGTCATACTAACCCAAAGTTTCTTCTTGTTTATCATCCTGTCAGCATCAACCACTCTTTTATGCACATTATCTATTTCATTTTTGAACGATCTAATGTAGGTGGCTATTCTCCCAAGTTTTCCAAGTGATTCACTGGTGATAATGTCAAAAGCTACCATTTCTTCAGTCACCATTTTCTTGAAATTTTGCTTAGTTTCCTTAATTTCAAGTAGCTTATCCTCATCATTACCAACGACCTCTATCTCTAGGATTGCAAAGTTGCTTTTGAGATCCCTTTGATCTGTGTAATAATGAGCTAGGGTGCTCCTCATTTCCTCCTCAATTGCTCCTAATACAGACATTTTCCATTCGAGCATGTTTGTCCACACAACAAAGTCCATCTCCTTGGGATCATTCAAAATCTTCTCAACCAACGCACTAGAGGTAGAGGTTGTAAAGAGGCATTGTGGTACCCTTCATCCAATATGTCTAAATTATCTTCCACCATCTCAGGGACCTATAATCGCAAGTTGAAAGCTTGGACTTGGTCAATGGTTAACCGCATCCAGCTTCTCCTTTGCACTTCTCTCTCATCTAAGAAATCCTCCCAGAAATCCTCAAGTTGTGATTTATGTGAATATGAACTTCCTCCATGTGTATTTCTCTTTACAAAATTTTTACTATCAAAATGTGTCCACGTAGGTAACCTGTGGAAATTGTACTCTGCCAGCAGCTTATCTATGTTCTTCACACCATCATTGCTTTTACATGAATAGAATGAAAGGGCCACACAGAATGAATATCCTTTCTTCTTCATAGCATGACACTTGGTAATCACAACTTCCATTTGACGGCAAACCTCTAAAAACACAATAAAATTAGACGGGCACCTTGGCAATTTTAATGGGGCATTTTCATAACCCCCTACTCTCAGGCAAGAAAAATAGTCAAACTAAATATAAAAGCTTCCAAAATTCATGACCAGGGCTGCCGCTTCTAGAGAAAACCTCCACTCTAAGGTACCTTCAATTTTATTTGCAATCAACATGGAGAAAGCATCGTTCACCCTACAGAAATCTTTCATCCCAACACTTCTTTGCAACTATGGGAAAATTTGATGCATAGTGTGTCTGAGGCGGGAGCACTCTGGGCTCTTAAACCAGGCTAGACAACCTCTCTATTATCCAACATATACACCAACGGGGAGCACATATGAAAACTCACCTTCTGCAGAAAATTTACCAACTGCTCATGCTTGCTTTCACTTATTAGTTTTGCCCAATCTATGTGATGGTCACCACAAATGAGTAGAATAAATTAACACATCCAATATTCAAAAGAATCAGAATCTATACTCCCAACAACACAATGTAGGAAGGTGATTATATCAGAAATCTCTTCTTTAAAGTGGCCTCTTTTTAGATTAGTAGGTGTTGCAAGTATGTGCTAACTGGTGTTGTCATTGATGTCAACATGTTTGTGTTGTCATTGGTGCCAACTATATCTTCTAATATTGTTGTTTGTTGATTGATTGAGTTGTCATGTTAAGAACACTGTCTGAGTATTTTTCTCCGCATTTCCTCTATGTTGAAGATCCGAGTATGAGATTTGGATATGTTTTAGAGAAGTGTTTCAAGATGATAAATCCAAAATCTGGTGGTTCGGATTGTTGTGCAGAAAAAGTTCCACTCACTAGTTTGAAGACTATGCCTGGCAATGTTTGCAGAGTGACAGGGAGAGTATTTTTCTCCGCATTTCTCTGTAGTTTGGATTTTGGTCTTGCAATTCTAGACTTAATCTTATAAGGTAAGGCCTTAGCTATCTTCATTCCAAAGGATTTGTGATTTGGTTCTTCAGAAAGCAAGTTATTGATTAGAAGAGTTTGACAGTGTTTGTTGAGAAGCAGTCTGTGATATATCTTCAAGTGATATTTGTTGTCTTCAGGTGAGATATGTTGCGATTGGATTAATCGGCTCCCAAGTAATTCTATGTTGTTTTTAGATGTCTCTAGAATGTATTGAAGGCATGTGCTTGATCTGCAAGCTATAATGAAGTTCTTGGAAGCGTGTATTTAAGTATTCTTGATGTTTGCACTAGTTCTGGCCGACTTGGTTAGTTACACTTGTTGCGAAAGTGATTCATGGATTGTGAAAGTGTGTTGTAGCATGTGAAGATGTATTTGGATCTGATCTAAGCTGTGAATTCTTCATATTTCATTCATTTTCTCCACAAGTTTGTTTAGGTCTAGTCCTAATTTGATTTATGTATGTATGCCGACCTTAGAGATAGTTCCAATGGTTGTAGATTGTAATGCTGACCTTGATGTACATTCCAAGGTTGATGATTGGTATAAATGTATGTAATGAATTATTGAGTGAGGTGAGATGGTGCAAAGATGTGAAGATAAAGTGTGAGTTGTAAAATCAGAGCAGAGCAGAGGAGATATATTGCGCTTCAATGGAATTGAACTTAGGCATGTTGTAGATGCTACTATATCAGTTCATGGCAGTGAGCCACCCTTTGATAGTGAGCCACCCCTTGGAAGTGAGCCACCCTTTGGAAGTGAGCCACCCTTTGGCAGTGAGCCATCCTTTGGTAGTGAGCCTTTCATCTAGGTAGTGAGCCCTTTAGCAGTGAGCCTCTTTTATTCAGTATTGTTACACATTATATTATGAGATAACACTCACCGTGGTTTTTCCCTTTTAGGGTTTTCCATGTAAAAATCTGGTGTTCATGTGTGTATGGTGTTGATGTGTTTATGTTTTGATTCTTCTATTCATGTTTAATCTTCATGACAGAATAAGGAGTTAAATAAGTGAATGTGAAAGTGATTTTGTTTAAAGAAGTTAAAGTTTTTGATACAACTAATTCACCCCCCCTTTCAGTTGTCTTGTACCTTTCAACAATTGGTATCAGAGTGAGGTTCCTTGGAAGAAATCCTAAAATCTTAAGGTAGATCTAGGATGGCACACAAGAAAGACATTCCTCAATTTGATGGATCTGACTATTCCTACTGGGAGGTATGAATGCAAAGTTATATTATTTCTATTAGTTATAATGTTTGGAAGATGGTCAAAGATAAATACACAATACTTAAAGGTGGTCTGTAGTCTGATGAAGAGATTAAGGATTTTGAGACTAATCACAAAGCTAAAAATGCTCTATTAAATGCCCTGTCTAACACTGAAATGGAAAAAGTTGTGGATCTGGAAACTACTCGATATTTGGGACAAATTGAAGAAAATCTATGAAGGTGATGAATCTATCAAGAAGGCTAAGTTGTAGAACTTGAAGACCACATATGAAACCATGCAAATGGTTGAAGATGGGAACATAACAAGTTACATATAGAAGATTGATGAAGTTGTCAGTAGCATCAAAAGTCTTGGTAGAAAATTAAAGGATGAGGATGTTGTAGATAAGATACTCAGAATGCTTCCCAAATCTTATAGTCACAAGGTATCTGCCATTGAAGAATTGTTTGATATGGGAAAACTCTCAAAAGATCAATTGCTTGGTAAACTGACTGCTTTTGAGATGAGAGAGTTTGGTACTACTGATGGCCCTGTGAAAACTGATACTACTTTCAAGGCGAAGGAAGAAAAGACTGCTAGATCAGATAAATATGATGTGGAATCATATGAAGAAGATTTTGAAGAGCTTGAGGCAAAATTTGCAAGGAGAATAAAAAGAGACAGCAGAGGAAAGTTCAAAGGTAAGTTACCTTTCAAATGTTTCAATTGTGGTAAAATTGGTCACTATGCTTCAAGATGTCCTGACAGATCTTTGAAAATCAAAAACAATGAAAGTAAAGGAAAGATGGTAAGAAAAGTTACTATGTTAAAGATGATGATGGTGTAACTGATGATGAACCTGATTCTAATGAAGGTAATAGTAGTGAATGCTTGTTTATTACACTTAGAGAAGAATTTGTTTCTACTAATCTTGCAAGCTATGTGAAGGAAGAAAGTCCAAGAGAGTTGTATGCATTTCATGCTGAAAAGGAAGATGAATGGATCATTGACAATGGATGTTCAAATCATATGATAGGAGATAAGAGTAAGTTTGTTAAGTTTGAAAAAATGATGGAGGACTAGTTAGGTTTGGTGATGATGCAACTGGTAAGATTTGTGGAAAAGGATCAATTACCTTTGATGGCAAGCATAATATAGATGATGTTCTTTATGTCAAGGGTTTAAAGCATAATCTTCTAAGTGTTGGAGAAATGTGTGACAAAGGGTATAATCTTGTCTTCAAGGACAATGGGTGTAAGATAAGGAAAAGATCTGGAACCTTAATTGTTGCTGGTAAGAAGACTCTGTTGCAAGTATGTGCCTAATCAGTGTTGTCATTGGTGTCAACTGTGCTCTTACTTTGTTGAGGATATTGAGAAAATTAGCCCCTCTAGTGATAACAATGTGTTGCATAGAAACAGTGCATTACATGCAGAAAAAATAGTCCAGAAGAATGCTCCTCATTTCCTGTAGAATAAATATCTTTACCTACATATTAGAAGTTATTTAGAAGCATGTCTAAAGATGTTATATTTTGTGTTTGAGCCTCTGGTATGAAGAATTGAGTGATCTATGTTCACCAGAGTGAAAACAACTTTTTCTATATGCTTGGTGGTGACAGGGAGAAAGTATTTTGCTCCGCATTCCTCTGCATTGAAGTATTTTGGTTTGCGGTTCTGGAATTAAGTCAGTGGTGATGTTAAGTGCCTTCAAATGCAATGGTTCATGATTTGGTGGTCCACAAGCTATCTTTTACTCATGAAAGTGGCTGACAGTGTTGTTCCTGTACTCCGGTTTGAAGAATCTTATTGATAGAGTGATTAGAGATCATGTGGTTGTTCCTAGTGATTACAATGTGCTTGTGGATGTCTCCTAATCATGCTCCTACATTTGGATTGGTCCACAAGGTGTAATTTAGATCGTGCATGAAGCGTGTTCTTGAGAATACTTGTGTTAACATCAGTCTTGGCTGACTTGGTTGAATTCATCATCTGCAGAGTTACATCGAAGATTGTGGCAGTGTGTTGTAGCATGAAAGAATGTGTTTGAGTCCTTGCTAAGACGCAGTGTGATATGCATTCATTTCTTTTCTTTGTAAATCTATTTAGGTTCAGACCTATATGATGTAACGTATGTTTGTCAACCTTGGAGATTGTTCGAATGGTTGATGATTGTAATGATGACCTTAATGATCATTCCAAGGTTGATGGAGTGTATAAATACTTGTAATTGAGTCATGAAAATGTATCCAAGTGTGAAGATGTGAAGATAGAAGTGAAGTAAGGTAGTAGAGCAGAGCAGAACTGTTTGTGCTTCAATAGAACTGAACATTGGCATGGAGTAGATGTTGTTATCTCAGTTCAACCTTTTGGCAGTGAGCCTCCGTTTGGCAGTGAGCCTTCCTTTGGCAGTGAGCCATCCATAGGCAGTGAGCCTTTCTTTGCAGTGAGCCTTGTAGGCAGTGAGCCTCTATTTTTCAGTATTGATATAACTTATATATTTCTGTGGGCTAACACCCACCGTGGTTTTCCCTTTTAGGGTTTTCCATGTAAAAATTTGGTGTCTCTTGTGTTGTTTATGCTTTTGTGTTGAGCTTCTCATTTGATGCTTTCGTGGTTATATCTGAATATAAGTAATTGATAAGTTGATGATCATAATTGGTTAAAAGTTTCAGGACAACTAATTCACCCCCCCTCTCAGTTGTCTAGTGTAGTCTAACAATTGGTATCAGAGCCAAGTTCGTCAAAAGAAAGCCTAACAGCTTGAGGAAGATCTAGGATGTCTTATAAGAAGGAAGCTTCACGTTTTGATGGGACAAATTATGCTCTTTGGAAGGTACAAATGAAAAGCCATCTCCTCTGTCTTGGTTATATAGTACAGCTAGCTACACAGTCACAATTTGTCATGCCTGAAGGTGGGTTGACAACTGAGGATGATATCAAAGAATATGAATTGGATGTCAAAGAAAAGGATGCTCTGTTAAGTTCCTTGAGTGACTCAGTGTTGACAAAAGTTGTGGATCTTGAATCTGCAAATGAGGTATGGGAGAAGCTGAAAAATCTGTATGAAGGAGATGATTCTATAAGAGAAGCTAAGATACAAATCCTGAAAGTGAAATATGAGGGTTTGAAGATGAATGAAGATGAAAATATAACAACCTTTATGCAAAGAGTTGATGAACTTGTCACTGGAATAAAAGGTATGGGAGGAACTCTCAGTGATAAGGAAGTTGTGATGAAAATTCTCAGATCACTACCAAAGTAAGGTAGTTGCTATTGAAGAATTTATGACTGTGAAAACTATTGACAGAGATCAATTACTTGGAAAGCTTACAACCTTTGAGATGAGAGAATTTGGTGATGCCCTGCCAAACGTTGAATCAGCTTTTAAAGCCAGTACTTCAAAAAAGATTTTCAGAGCTGAGAAATATAAAGTGGATGATGAATTTGATGAACTTGAAGATAACTTTGTTGATAGGTTGCAAAGAGGTTCTGGTAATTTCAAAGGTAAATTACCTTTCAAATATTTCTCTTGTGGTAAAGTAGGACATTATGCTTCCAGGTGCCCTGAAAGAATTGAAAGAAATAAGAAAAGTATGAGAGCAGGCCTAGAGTTCCAAAGAAGTGTTACTATGTTAGAGATTTTGATGATGAAGGAGTGACTGATGATGAATCTGATGATGCTAGTACCAGTGCAAATGAATGTATGTTTATTGCTATTAAAGAAGATTCTATGTCTACTAATTCTACTAGTTGTTTGAAGGAAGAAAACCTAGTGGAAGAAAGTGATTTGGCTATTCAGGTTGAGAAGGATAAGGATGAATGGATTATTGATAGTGGATGCTCACATCACATGACCAGTGACAAAAGTAAGTTTGTAAGTTTGGAAAAGTGTTATGGAGGACTGGTTAGGTTTGGAGATAATGTAACTAGTAAGATTTGTGGAAAAGGATCTATTTCATTTGATGGAAAGCATAATATTGACAATGTTCTATATGTGAAGGGTTTGAAGCATAATCTTTTGAGTGTTGGTCAGATGTGTGACAAAGGATATGATCTAAGATTCAAAGACAATGGGTGCAAGATCATGGAAAACTCTGGAACTATGATTGCTACCAGTAAGAAGACCAAAGGTAACATCTATCAATTGAGAGGAACTAATGATTATTGTTTATTGGCTTAGGCAGATGAAAGTTGGTTGTGGAATAGAAGGATTTGTCATATAAAATTTCATAATCTGGTAAAGATAAGTTCAGGTTAGATTGTAAAGGATTTACCAACACTTGTGAAACCATCCAAAACAATCTACAAGGAATGTCAGTTAGGGAAGCAGACAAGAACAAGTTTCAAGAACAAAGAATAATTCTCTGCCGGTTTGCTGGATCTAGTGCACACAAATCTCTGTGGTCCTAAAAGGGTGAGAAGTCTACAAGGTGACAAGTACTTTATGTTGCTTATTGATGATTATTCTAGAATGACTTGGGTTACTTTTCTAAGAGACAAATCAGAAGCCCTAGAGAAGTTCAAATCTTTCAAGGCAATGGTTGAGAATGAAATATAATTGAAAATCAAATGCTTAAGGTCTGGTAGAGGAGGTGAATTCACATCAAATGAATTCAACATTTTCTATGAAGAGCATGGGATAAAAAGATAGTTGTCTGCACCTAGGACTCCTCAGCAAAATGGAGTTGTTGAAAGGAAAAATAGGACAGTTCAAGAGGCTACTAGGACAATGATGAAGGAAGCAGATCTGCCATAAGTTTTTTGGAAAGAGGCTATTCATACTGTTGTTTACATCCAAAATAGAGTTCAAGTCAAAGGTAATGGTACTCAAACTCCTTATGAATTATGGTATGGAAGAATTCCCTCATTAAAGTATTTCAAAATCTTTGGAAGTAAATGCTATGTCAGGAGAGATGAAGATCTAGGAAATTTTGATGCAAGGTGTGATGAAGGAATCTTTCTTGGATACTCTACCAAGAGTAAGGCCTACCATTGCTACAACAAAAGGCTCAAAAAGATTGTTGAAAGTGTAAATGTGAAGGTAGATGAAGGCAAGGAAAATATATCAAACCTGAATTACTATGAACTAGATGAACTTGTGACTATATTGAATGAAGAAAAAGCTGAGCAAGAAGATAGTCAAAATGAATAAGAGTCTCCAGAAAATGTTGTCAAGACTCCCAGGTATGTAAAGATTAATCATTCTAAAGATTAGATTATAGGTGACAAGAACAAATGTGTGCTAACAAGAAGAAGAGTTGTAGAGGAACAAGTCATTTACTATTTGCTTTCAAAGATTGAACCAAAAACTATGAATGAAGCATGTAATGATGAAAATTGGGTAAAGGCAATGGAGGAAGAACTATTGCAGATAAAGAAGAATGAAACTCAGGAATTAGTTCCTAGACCTGCTAACAAAAATGTTATTGGTACTAAATGGGTCTTCAGGAATAAGCTGAATAAAAATGGAGAAGTTGTAAGGAATAAAGCAAGACTTGTATGCAAAGGATATTCTCAAATTGAAGGGATAGATTTTGAACAAACTTTTGCCCCAGTAGATCAGATTAAGCAATCAGAATGTTTCTTGCGTTTGCAGCTCACAAAGATTTTAAGGTATATCAGATGGATGTGAAATCTACCTTCCTAAATGGTGAGTTACAAGAGGAAGTATACATTGAGCAATCAGAGGGATTCCAATTGTCAAATCAAGGTGATATGGTATGCAGGTTGAAGAAAGCATTGTATGGACTCAAACAAGCTCCTAGAGCTTGGTATGCAAGGTTAGACATGTATTTATTGCAATTGGGATTTAGTAAAGGTACTGCAGATAGCAATATGTATTTCAAAATCAATGATGATCATATCTTGATTCTTGAAGTCTTTGTTGATGACATTATCTTTGGAGGAAATGAAGGTATGTGCATAAGGTTTGCCGGTGAGATGAAAAGTGAATTTGAAATGTCCATGTTTGGTGAAATGAATTTCTTTTTGGGTCTACAAATTAATCAATCAAATAAAGGAATCTTCATATCTCAGTCTAAGTATGTGAAAGAGTTGTTGAAGAAGTTTGGGATGGAAGACTCTAAACCGATATGTATTCTCATGGTGACTGGTTCCAAGCTAAGCAAAACTGATGAATCACCTAAGGCTGATCAGAAAAAATATAGATCCATGATTGGAGGATTGTTTTATCTAACTCAAACCAGACCTGATATTATGCATGTAGTTTGTCTTGTTGCAAGGTTTCAAGTTGATCCAAGAGAATCACATGTGATGGCAGTTAAGAGAATCCTGAGGTATTTGAAAGGTACTCCAGATTATGGCTTATGGTATCTAAAGAACAATAATTTCACTCTCAGTGCTTATACACATGCAGGTTGGGCTAGAGATGTTGATGACAGAAAGAGTACAAGTGGAGGTGCCTTCTTCTTGGGTAATAGATTGGTCTCATGGCTGAGAAAGAAACAAGATTCAATATCTTTGTCAACTGCAGAAGCAGAGAATATTGCAGTAGCATGTTGTTGCACTCAAGTATTATGGATGAAGCAAACTTTGAAGGATATAAGAGTTGTGTATGAAGATCCAATTACAATCTTTTGTGACAATACTAGTGCCATAAACATTTCAAAGAATCTAATGATGTACTCAAGAACAAAGCACATATCAATAAGGTATCACTTTTTGAGAGAGAAGGTGACAGAGAATGAAGTAAAGTTGGAATATGTGTCCACAAAGGATCAGATTGTAGACATTTTCACTAAGCCTCTACCTAAAGATACCTTTGAGTATCTTAGAGAAATGTTAGGGGTCATTACCCCTCATGTCCTAAACTAAGATGCATAGGAATGCATCAATCCAGTGGAGCTCAAAGTGTCATTCTTTGATCTAGATTGATGTTCTGAAGGCTACCTCTCAGGGCGAGTAGCTAAATGTTTCTGATAAAGTAAGTGGATCAGAGCAGCAACATGCAAGTATGTGCCCTTTTCCATTGATGTCAAAGGGGGAGAGAAATCATGTGAAAAACTCAGGGGGAGAAAGAATGCAAATGTGTAAAGAGAAAGGGGGAGAATCTTGTCTTGGTGGTCTTTTCAGTTTTTCACATCATATGTTGTCATCAATGCAAAGGGGGAGATTGTTGCAAGTATATGCCTAATCGGTGTTGTCATTGATGTCAACATATTTGTGTTGTCATTGGTGTCAATTGTGCTCTTACTTTGTTGAGGATATTGAGAAAATTAGCCCCTCCGGTGATAACAATGTGTTGCAATAGAAACAGTGCATTACATGCAAAAGAAAAGTCCAGAAGAATGCTCCACATTTCCTGTAGAATAAATATATTTACCTGCAGATTGGAAGTTATTTAGAAGCCTGTCTGAAGATGTTATATTTCAAGTTTGAGCCTCCGGTATGAAGAATTGAGTGAGCTATGTTCACCAGAGTGCAAATAGCTTTTTCTGTATGCTTGGTGGTGACAGGGAGAAAGTGTTTTGCTCCGCATTCCTCCACATTGAAGTATTTTGGTCTATGATTCTAGAATTAAGTCAGTGGTGATTTTAAGTGCCTTCAAATGCAATGGTTCGTGATTTGGTGGTCTGCAAGCTATCTTTTACTCATGACAGTGGTTGATAGTGTTGTTCCTGTACTCCGACTTGAAGAATCTTATTGATAGAGTGATTAGAGATCGTGTGGTTGTTCCTGGTGATTACAATGTGCTTGTGGATGTCTCTTGATCATGTTCCTACATTCGGATTAGTCTGCAAGGTGCAATTCAGATTGTGCATGAAGCGTGTTCTTGAGAATACTTGTGTTAACGTCAGTCTTGGCCGACCTAGTTGAATTCATCATCTGCAGAGATGCATCAAAGATATTGGTAGTGTGTTGTAGCATGGAAGATTGTATTTGAGTCTCTACTAAGGCGTGGTGTGATCCACATTCATTTCTTTTCTTTGTAAATTTGTTTAGGTCCAGACCTATATGATGTAACGTATGTTTTTCGACCTTGGAGATTGTTCCAACGGTTGATGATTGTAATGCCAACCTTGATGATCATTCAAAAGTTGATGAAGTGTATAAATACTTGAATTGAGTTGTGAAAATGTATCCAAGTGTGAAGATGTGAAGATAGAAGCGAAGTAAGGTAGCAGAGCAGAGCAGAGGTGTTTGTGCTTCAATGGAAGTAAACCTTGGCATGGAGTAGATGTTGTTATCTCAGTTCAACCTTTTGGTAGTGAGTCTTCCTTTGGCAGTGAGCCATCCATAGGTAGTGAGCCTTTCTTTGCAATGAGCAATTTGGGCAGTGAGCCTCTATTTTTTGGTATTGATATAACTTATATATTTCTATGGGCTAACACCCACTGTGGTTTTTCCCTTTTAGGGTTTTCCACGTAAAAATCTAGTGTCTCCTGTGTTGTTTATGCTTTTGTGTTGAGCTTCTCATTTGATGCTTTCATGGTTATATCTGAATTTAAGTAATTGATAAGTTGATGATCATAATTGGTTAAAAGTTTCAAGACAACTGATTTACCCCCCTCCCTCTCAGTTGTCCAGTGTAGTCCAACAAACTCATGGTAATGTCTATCATTTGAAAGGTACTGAAAATTGTTGTTTGTTGGCTAAGACAGATGAAAGTTGGCTATGGCATAGGAGAATATGTCACATTAACTTTAAAATCTGGTGAAAATAATCATTGTTCAAGCTGTAAGAGACCTACCTAAGATTGTGAAGCCTGCCAATGCTATATGCAAAGAATGTCAGTTTGGGAAGATGACAAAGACTACTTTCAAGAGCAAAGAAAAATCCTCTACTAGTTTGCTAGAGTTGGTGCATATAGACCTGTGTGGTCCTACAAGAACAAGAAGTCTACACGGTGAAAGGTATTTCATGCTTCTTATTGATGATTTTTCAAGAATGACTTGGGTTACTTTCCTTAGAGAAAAAGTCAAAGCACTAGATAAGTTCAAGGAATTCAAAGCTATGGTTGAAAATGTGTTGGATTTGAGAATCAAGTGTTTAAGGTCTGACAGAGGTGGTAAGTTTACTTCAAGTGATTTCAACTCTTTTTGTGAAGAACATGGAATAAAGAGACATTTGTCTGCCCCCCAGACTCCTCAACAAAATGGAGTGGTTGAAAGGAAGAATAGAACTGTTTAAGAAGCTACCAGAACAATGATCAAGGAAGCAGACCTACCAGAAGTATATTGGAAAGAAGCAATACACACTACTGTTTATATTCAGAACAAAGTGCAAATCAAAGCAAAAGAAACAAAGATGCCTTATGAACTGTGGTATGGTAGAACTCCTATTGTCAAATACTTCAAATCTTTTGGAAGCAAATGCTACATCAAAAGAGATGAAGAATTAGGAAATTTTGATGCTAGATGTGATGAAGGCATATTCCTTGGGTACTCTACTAAGATCAAGGCTTACTGGTGCTATAACAAAAGACTGAGAAAGATCATTGAAAGTGCAAATGTGAAGGTAGATGAAGATATTCAACCAAATGGATATGGGTCAGATGGATCTACTGATATAGAAAAGGTTGAAAAAGGCAAAGAAAAGGAAGTTCAGACTGAAGTGCAATTTGCTCTAGAAGAAGAAAAAGTTCAAGATGAATCTCTAGAAAGAATTCCTAAAAATCCTAGGTATGTGTAGAGAGATCATTCAGAAGATCAGATTATTGGTGACAAAAGGAAAGGTGTGATGACAAGAAGTAGGACTGCAGAAGAACAAGCAAATCTCTGTCTACTTTCAAAGGTGGAACCTAAAATAGTAAATGAAGCATGCAATGATGAATATTGGGTTAAGGCAATGGATGAAGAATTAATGCAGATTGAGAAGAACAAGACTTGGGAACTTGTCCCTAGACCTACAAACAAGAATGTGATTGGAACAAAGTGGGTTTTCCAGAACAAACTAAATGAAGTTGGAGAAGTTGTGAGAAATAAGGTAAGACTTGTGTGTAAAGGCTACTCACAAGTGGAAGGAATTGACTATGAAGAGACCTATGCTCTGGTGGCAAGAATGGAAGCTATCAAACTATTTTTGGCATTTGCAACACATAAAAATTTCAAGGTATATCAAATGGATGTGAAATCTACCTTCTTGAATGGTGAGCTAGAAGAAGAGGTCTACATAGAGCAACGAGATGGGTTCCATTTATCAAACAAACCAAACATGGTATGCAAGTTGAAGAAATCTTTGTATGGATTGAAGCAAGCTCCCAGAGCTTGGTATGCAAGACTAGATAAGTATCTATTGCACCATGGTTTCAATAAAGAGTCCACAAATAATAATTTGTATATCAAGGCAAGAAAAGATCAAATCCTAATTATTGAAGTCTATGTGGATGATATCATATTTGGTGGAAATGAAGAGATGTGCAAGAATTTTGTAGATGAAATGCAAAAGGAATTTGAGATGTCTATGTGTGGTGAGATGAACTTCTTTCTTGGACTGCAAATCAATCAGAATGATAAAGGAATTTTCATTTCTCAATCAAAGTATGTTAGGGAATTGTTAAATAAGTTTGGAATGGAGGACTCTCAACCGATATGCACTCCTATGGTTATTGGCTGTAAATTGAGTAAGAATGATGAATCTCCTAAGGCTGATCAAAGCAAGTACAAATCAATGATTGGAGGACTGTTTTACCTAACTGCTACCAGACCAGATATCATGCATGCAGTCTATCTTGTGGCCAGATTTCAATCAGATCCTAGAGAATCACATGTGATGGCATTAAAGAGGATATTTAGGTACTTAAAGGGCTCTCCAAATCATGGTTTATGGTATCCTAAGAATAATGACTTTTCCCTAAGTGCCTATATAGATGCAGATTGGGTCAGATGTGTTGATGATAGGAAAAGCACAAGTGGAGGTGCATTCTTCCTTGGAGATAGGGCAGTGTTCTGGCATAGCAAGAAACAAGAATTAGTCTCCTTGTCTACTACAGAGGTAGAATATATTGTTGTAGTATCATGTTGCACTCAGGTGCTATGGATGCAATAGACCTTGAAGGATATCAAAGTTGAGTATGATGAGCCAATTCCTATTCTTTGTGATAACACAAGTGCCATAAATATTTCCAAGAATCTAGTGATGCATTCAAAGACAAAGCACATTTCAATTAAGTATCACTTTTTGAGAGAGAAAGTTGCAGAGAATGAGGTGAAGCTTGAGTATGTGCCTACAAAAGATCAAGTTGTTGATATATTCACTAAGGCTCTTTTAAAAGACACATTTGAGTATCTCTAGGAAAAATTAGGGGTCACTGCCCCTCCTTCCTTGAACTAGATGCATAAGAAGATGCATCAAACCAGTGTGCTTCAAAGTACATTTCTCCTTTTGGACTGATGTTGGATGCTACCTCTCAAGGGAGCAGGTAGTGGTTTGAGATGATTATTGCATTCAGGGGGTGTAAAGAATTATTCCAAACTGATCAGAGTAGTGGTGTGCAAGTATGTGATGTAGAAGAGATGTGATGCCCTTTGCCATTAATGTTAAAGGGGGAGAGAGATCATGTGAAAAACTCAGGGGGAGAAAGAGTTCAGATGTGTAAAAAGAAAGGGGGAGTTCTGATGTAGAATTGTGTCTTGATGGAGGAACATGTTATTTAGTTTTTCACATCATATGTTGCCATCAATGACAAAGGGGGAGATTTATGCAATTCTATTCTAATTGGTGTTGTCATTAATGTCAACATGTTTGTGTTGTCATTGGTTCCAACTGTATCTTCTGATATTATTGTTTGTTGATTGATTGAGTTGTCATGTTAAGAACACTGTCTGAGTATTTTGCTCTGCATTTCCTCTGTTTTGAAGACCGGAGTATGCGATTTGGATATGTTTTAAATAAGTATTTGAAGATGCTAAATCTAGAATTTGGTGGTCTGGATCACTGTGTAGAAAAAGTTCCACTCACCAGTTTGAAGATCGTGCCTGGCAACGTTTGTAGAGTGACAGGGAGAAAGTATTTTGCTCCGCATTTCTCCATAGTTTGGATTTTGGTCTTGCGGTTCTGGACTTAATCTTATAAGGTCCTTAGCTATCTTCATGATGTAGGAGCATCCCTAGCTCAAGAGAAATCTTACATCAACCAAAAACATTTGCATTTCAGTTCTTTCATTTTCCAATTCAGTTCAGTCAGTAGCAGTTTTTAGCTTGTGGTTCAGTTTTGGCATTTCACATCTTGCGGATCTGGACTTAGCATCTACATTCATTTATCTACATCATATCAATAATTCAGAGCATTTGGATCAGTTACCAGAAATATATCGCTATCAGAAGATCAACTATTTTCTCAATGCAGAGCATTTTAATAGTTCCTAATAATTAGCTGAAGGAGAAGGCTTGTGGATCATTCCTTGACTTGCAGTTCTCAATGACACATCATTCAATATCTTGTGGTTCATGGCCGACCTTCCCCAAGGGTCCACACATTGTTCCATTCATTTGAGGAAGTGTTTTGTGCATTTAAGTCTGACCTATCTGTGAACACGTTATAGCTCTTCATTGGAGTTTGTGACCTTCCTTAGCTGACACGGAGGAATCTATTGGTCCAAAAATGATATATAAAGATGTAATAGATCTTTAGGAAAGTAGTGATCAAGTGCTCATGATTTAGATGATAAATAGTTGGCTCCTTCACAAGGGAACTTCAAAGCCTTATCTTGCGCATGTATGTAATCAGGCCTGTGAGCCCTAATTGTAAGCTCACATGTTGCTGGCCAGATTGTATTTGAATTCTTTGATATATTGAATGACTAAATCTACATTTGTTCTATTTCTTTGAGTTGTTTTTGTTGTGTTTACTCTTGCTACACGATCTAAATAGTTCATTCTATGAACCCTCCTACTGTGACTGCACCAAGTGGTATCAGAGTGAAAGTTTGATTTTTTCGAGCAAATTGGTGAAGGGGATTCCGTAAGATCTTGTTGTAATTAGATCATCGATCCGAGGCAGGTTACTTGTGTGCAACCAATTGCCAATTGAGAGGCAGTTGTCGCTTGTAGCCTAATCACCGAATTTGAGGTGGTTTGCACTTGATCCTAGGAAGATGCCACCGCGAAGAGTTCCTCCTATTGGTACAATGGCTAATAGAATGGATGAGATGATGGAATTGATGAGAACAATGCAAATTTGTTTGGATGTTGTTGAGGAAGATAGGCAAAGAGGATTGACACCTAGACCTAATGTTGGAAGTGATGATGAGGAAGAATTTCAATCTGTTGAACAAATTGGCAAAACCCTAGAAGGTAATGAAGAAGAAGAATCAAATTAGATAAAGATGTTGTGAGCTATTTCAAAGATTGGAAAAATACCTAGAGTTGATGTACCGAACTATACTGGTAATTTGAATCCTAAAGAATTGATTGACTGGATAAATGACATGGAACAATACTTTGAATATGAGGAGATTGAAGATCTGGAGAAGGTGAAATTTGCAAAGACAAAGTTGAAAGGACATGCTGCTATATGGTGGAAAGAAGTTCAGTTGGAAAGAAATAGAAGAGGAAAAGAAAAGATTACAGAGTGGGACCGGATGGTGACAAAGTTGAAGAATCAGTTCATACCTACTGACTATGAGTTGGAATTGTTGAAAAGATTGCAAAACCTAAGACAAAAGGACAAATCTGTGAAGGAGTACACTAAAGAATTTTATAAGATGATCATAAGGATAGGACATAGTGAAACAAGCAAGGAGAAAATGACAAGATACATTAATGGACTAAGATTGAACATTCAAGAAGAACTAAGTTTGGTCAGGATGACATCTTTGGAAGAAGCATATCAGTTTTCCCTGAAAGTTGAAGAAAAGATGAATAAGAAGCACGATCAAAGATAGAGAGGCAAAGGAGGTAAATTTTAGAGAGGTAAAACATTTTCTGGATATGATAGATCATTTGTAGAGAAGAACAAGTTTGACAACCCATCTAAGAAGGATGGCAGGGATAACAATGCTTACCGGAGAGATGACAAAAATTTTTACTAGAGAGGAAACACTAGTGTATATCGGAATGAAGGATATAAAAGAGAAGGAAGAGGATTTGATAAGAGGACATTCAGAGGTACTTGTTTCAAGTGTGGAGGTGAAGGACATAGAGCATTTGAGTGTAATCAAGGTAGTACAAGTAAGAGAACAGAGAACAGTGGAAGAGCAACCTATGTTGAAGAAGAACCTATTGAATCACCTAGTTTTGTTGGCAAACCTGAAAAAGGAGAATCATTGGTGATGAGGAGAGCACTCTTTCAAATAGAGGCAACTAAGGAACCATCACAAAGGAAAAGCTTGTTTAGAACTAGATACAAATCTGGAGTTAAGTGTTGTAAAGTTGTAATTGATAGTGGTAGTTCAGATAACCTAGTTTTAGAGGAGATGGTGACCAAGCTAAAGTTGGAAAGATTGAAACACCCTAAGCCTTATCAGATAGCATAGATTCAGGATGATCATAAGGTACTGGTGAGTGAACAATGTTTGGTGAAATTTCATATTGGATCTTATCATGATGAAGTCTTGTGTGATATTATGCCTATGGATGTTTGTCATATCTTGTTGGGTAGACCTTGGCAGTATGACAGAAAAGCTATACATGATGGGAGAAAGAACACATATACTATAACAAGAAATGGGAAGAGAATTACTTTGATTCCTTTGGAAGATGATCCTAAAGATGTGGTATGTGGAAATACTAGAATCTGTTTGGTAGATGGAAGGATATTTTTGGATGGTTTGAAATAGGAAAGTATGTGTTATGCCTTGATTCCTAAGAAGCTTGAAATATTGAAGAAAGAGACTAGACTGGAGGAGATAAAAGAGTTGCTGATAGAGTATGAAGACATCATATCAGATAATGTACCTGAAGGATTACCACCTATAAGGAGTATCAGTCATCACATGGATCTTATACCGGGAGCGAGTTTGCCTAACAAAGCAAACCACCGGATGACACTGAGAAAGAATGAAGAATTGAATAGATAGATACAAGAGTTGTTGAGGAAAGGTTTGATCAGAGAAAGTTTGAGTCCTTGTGCAGTACCTGCAGTGCTTGCACCAAAGAAGGATGGAGAATGGAGAATGTGTATTGATTCCAGAGCAATAAACAAGATCACAGTTAAGTATAGGTTTCCTTTACCTAGGATGGATGATATCATGGATTGTTTGAGTGGAGCAAGATATTTCACAAAGATAGACTTGAAAAGTGGATACCATAATATCAGAATCAGAGAAGGTGATGAATGGAAGACTGCTTTTAAGACAAATGAAGGATTGTATGAGTAGTTAGTGATGCCTTTTGGATTAGCAAATGCACCAAGTACTTTCATGAGATTGATGAATGAAGTTCTGAAGAAATTCTTGGGTAAGTTTGTGATTGTATACTTGGATGATATTCTAATTTTCAGTAAGACAAAAGAAGAACATTTGTGGCATATTAGACAAGTTTTGCAGAGACTGAGAGAAGAGAAATTGCTGATAAACATCAAGAAGTGCAGTTTCATGAAGGAAGAGTTGGTATATTTGGGATTTGTGATTTCTACGAAAGGAATGAAGATGGACCTTGAGAAAGTGAGAGCAATTGTTGAATGGCCTACACCGGAGAGCATTGGATAGGTTAGATCATTTCATGGATTGGCTAGTTTCTACTGGAAATTCATTAGAAATTTCAGTTCAGTTTGTAACCGTATGACGGAGACAATGAGAGGTGACATAAAAGATGTCAAGTGGACATCAAGAGTAGATAAAAGTTTTTAGTTGTTAAAGCAGAAAGTGACAGAGCAACCTGTTTTGGCATTACCGGATTTCAATAAGGTATTTCAAGTTGATTGTGATGCAAGTGGAAATGCAATTGGAGTAGTATTAAGTCAAGAAGGTATATTTCAGTGAGAAGTTGAATGATGCAAGGAAAAGATATTCAGTTTATGATCAAGAGTTCTATGCCATAATTCAAGCCTTGAAGAAGTGGAGACATTACTTTTTGCCTAAGGAGTTTGTGTTGTATACAGATCATCAAGCTTTGCAATATTTGAATAATCAAGGTAAGTTGAATTAGAGACATATGAGATGGGTAGAGTTCATGTAGAATTATACTTTTGTGTTGAAGCATAGGAGTGGAAAATCAAACAAACTTGCTGATGCCTTGAGTATAAGAAGAAACTTATTGACCGAGATGAGAGTTGAAGTGTTGGGTTTTGATGAATTGCAGAACATGTATGAGGGAGACACTGATTTTGTAGAACCTTGGAAAGCATGTAAGGAACCTGTTGCGACAGATAGAAGTAAGTAGTTGGACTATTTCATTCAAGAAGATATGTTGTTCAAAGGAAGTCAGTTGTGCATACCTAGAAGTTCAATAAGAGATAATTTGATCAAGGAGAAACATAGTGGTGGATTGGCTGGACATTTTGGCATTGATAAGACAGTGGTTTTGGTAAGTGAAAATTTCTTTTGGCCTCAAATACATAAGGATGTTCAGAGATTTGTGCAAAGTTGTAGAATTTGTCAAGTTGCAAAAGGGAGTAGTCAGAACACCGAATTGTATAAACCTTTGACAATACTGGAGAGACCTTGGGAAGACATAAACATGGATTTTGTAATGGGATTGCCTAAAACATAGAGAGGACATGATTCAATATTTGTAGTGGTTGACAAATTTTCAAAGATGGCTCATTCCATACCTTGTAAGAAGACAACTGATGCAGTGCATGTAGCTGACCTATTTTTCAAAGAGATTGTAAGATCGCATGGATTACCTAAGAGTATAGTTTTAGACAGAGATACAAAGTTTGTGGATACTTTTGGAGGACACTTTGGAAGAAGATGAAGACAGACTTGAAGTTCAGTTCAACTTTTCATCCATAGATAGAGGTAGTGAATAGGAGTTTGGGAAACTTGTTGAGATGTTTGGTTGGAGAGAAGACAAGAAGTTGGTACTTGATTCATTCACAAGCAGAGTTTGCATACAATAATTCAGTAAACATGAGCACCAAAAGAATACCTTTTGAGATTGTTACCAGAGTGACTCCTAGAGGAGTTGCAGAATTGAGAGACATCAATACAGAAAAAAGAGGAGTGCCGAAGCAAAAGAATTTGCAAATCATATGAAGACAGTGCATAATCAGGTGAAGAAGCATTTGGAGGACATGAATAGTAAGTATAAGGAATAGGTAGATGAGAAGAGAAGACCTAAAGAATTTGAAGTTGGAGATGAAGTGATGGTGTACTTGAGAAAAGAAAGATTTCCAGTTGGGTCATATAACAAGTTGAAGATGAAGAAGTTTGGACCTTATAGGATACTCAGGAAATTTGATTCAGGACATGCATATGAAGTGGAATTACCAAAGACATTGGGTATATCACCTATTTTCAACATTGCAAATCTTTATTAGTATCATGAATCAGAGTTCAGTAACAGCATGGAAGAAGACTTGAAGAAGCAGTTACCACAACAAGCACCGGAGTAGATAGAAGACATTTTGGACATCAGAGTTGGGCATAGCACTAGAGGAAGACAATATAAAGAATATCTTGTGAAGTGCAAAGGCAAACCAGAAGAAGATTCATCATGGATTTCTTAGGCTGAGGTGGATCATCTTGGTTCTCCCCTAGCCCCAACAAAGTGAGGGACTCACATTTTCAATAACCCTAGATGTTTGATGTAGGAGCATCCCTGGTTCAAGATCAATCTTCCATCAACCAAAAACATTTGCATTTCAGTTTGTTTGCATTTCAGTTCTTTCATTTTCCAGTTCAATTCAGGTAGTTCAGTCAGTAGCAGTTTTCAGCTTGTGGTCCAGTTTTGGCATTTCACATCTTATAGATCTAGACTTAGCATCTACATTCATTCATCTACATCATATCAAGAATTCAGAGCATTTGGATTAGTTACCGGAAAGATATCTCTATCAAAAGATCAACTATTTTCTCAGTGCAAAGCATTCTAACAGTTCCTGATAATCAGCTGAAGGAGAAGGCTTGTAGATCATTCCTTGACTTGTGGATCTCAATGAAACATCATTCAATATCTTGTGGGTCATGGTCAACCTTCCCCAAGGGTCCACATGTTGTTCCATTCATTTGAGGAAGTGTTCTATGCATTTAAGTCTGACCTATCTGTGAACACATTACAGCTCTTCATTGGAGTTTGTGACCTTCCTTAATCGATGCGGAGGAATCTATTGGTTTGGAAATGATATATAAAGATGTAATAGATCCTTAGGAAAGTAGTGATCAAGTTCTCATGATTTAGATGATAGATAGTTGGCTCCTTTCGCAAGAGGACTTCAAAGCCTTATCTTGCGCATGTATGTAATCAGGCCTGTGAGCCCTAATTGTAAGCTCGCATATTGCCTACTATATTGTATTTGAATTCTTTGATATATTGAATGACTGAATCTGCATTTGTTTCATTTCTTTGAGTTGTTTCCATTATGTTTACTCTTGTTGCATGGTCCAGACAGTTCATTCTGTGAACCCTCCTACCATGACTGCACCACTTCATTCCAAAGGATTTGTGATTTGGTGTTCCGAAAAGCAAGTTATTGATTAGAAGAGTTTGACAGTGTTTGTTGAGAAGTAGTCTGTGATATATCTTCAAGTGATATTTGTTGTCTTCAAGTGAGATCTGTTGCAATTGGATTTATCGGCTCCCAAGTAATTCTATGTTGTTCATGGATGTCTCCAGAATGTATTGAAGGCGTGTGCTTGATCCGCAAGCTATAATGAAGTTTTTGGAAGTATGTATTTAAGTATTCTTGATGTTTGCATTAGTTCTGGCCAACCTAGTTAGTTACACTTGTTGCGGAGGTGATTCATGGATTGTGGAATCATGTTGTAGCGTGTGAAGATGTATTTGGATCTGAGCTAAGCTGTGAAGTGTTCATCTTTCATTCATTTTCTCCAAAAGTTTGTTTAGGTCTAGTCCTAATTTGATTTATGTATGTATGCCGACCTTGGAGATAGTTCCAATGGTTGTAGATTGTAATGCTGACCTTGATGTACATTGCAAGGTTGATGATTGGTATAAATGTATGTAATGAATTCGTGAGTGAGGTGAGATGGTGCAAAGATGTGAAGATAAAGTGTGAGTTGTAAAAGCAGAGAAGAGCAGAGGAGATATATTGTGCTTCAATGGAATTGAACTCAGGCATGTTGTAGATGCTACTATATCAGTTCATGGCAGTGAGCCACCCACCTTGACAATGAGCCACCCTTTGGCAGTGAGCCATCCTTTGGTAGTGAGCCTTTCATCTGGGTAGTGAGCCTCTTTTATTCAGTATTATTACTACATTATATTGTGAGCTAACACTCACCGTGGTTTTTCCACATAAAAATTTGGTGTTCATGTGTGTAGGGTGTTGATGTGTTTATGTTTTGATTCTACTATTTATGTTTAATCTTCATGATAGAATAAGGAGTTAAATAAGTGAATGTGAAAGTGATTTTGTTTAAAGAAGTTAAAGTTTTTGATACAACTAATTCACCCCCCTCTCAGTTGTCATGTGCCTTTCAATAGTAGGGAGCCAAGACTTCCCTTTCTTCTCAACTTCCAACCAACCCTTGGCAATGCGGCTTTGGTACCAGTCTTTCTTCTCATGATAAAATCCCCAACAAGTAGAAATAGAAACATTAGCGACTACCTCATAATAAACCAATTTAAAAGAAAGAGAAATGGCTTCAGAATAAATCCTAGTTATTACAGAGCCATCTAAGGCTTGTATCTCTTGTGAATCAAGAAAATAATTGTTAGTACACGCAATGACTAAATCAGGATAAGGCACAGTCGGTGGGAATCCTCTAGCTCGGTCTAACCCACTATTTACAATTTTCTCTGCAAAAGAAGACCTACCCTCTGGTTGCATTCTCCTCCAAAAATCCTCCATATCTATGTGACCAAGCTTCGTATCTTTCACATTTGGCAAACCATTTTCAACCACAGGAACCACTGGAGCCCCTTGAAAAGTATACTTCATCTTAACCAGTTTGAGAAACCAAAAAGCAAAAGACTTTGAAACATCCAAGGACACAAAGGAGGTCCACGATATATTTGCAGGAAGAGAAATATGTGGATTCATGAAAGAGATATTGTTTCTCCCAAACAGTGAATAATAATTACGCTGACATGACAAGAGAGAGAGAGAGAGACAAAGGAGAAATCTAATTGAGCTAACCTGTATCCGAGGACTCCTGGGAATTTCCCATGAGTGACTGGACTGGAAGATCTCCACAGTATATCCCCTTCACGATATTATGAGATCTTCCTTCGTAGGGTGATTAATTTATCTAGGTTTCATATCATGTCTCATTAATCTCCTCATAAACTTCATTTACTAGTGGCAATGTGTTGTACTTTGAAATTCATAAATAACCCCCTTTATTTCCCTCTGAAAAGAGTGCCTGCATCTTTTCCAACATTCCAAATTTATTACGGGATGACAGGTGTCACCTCTCCGTACTTATTGCCATCTCAAAAGGAGGCACCGTGAGAGTTGTGTGCGCATTTAGTCAGGAAATTGAGGATTTTCAGCTCTTGAACCACAAGACTTGAAGGTTCAGAAGTTCAAAGAACTTCTGACCTTTCAACAAAAAAGACTTTCCTTAACAATATGATACAAGAATGACAGGGAAAGTTTGTAACTAGTCGGGAGTCAGGAGGTTCGTGAACTTTTGAACTCATCGATCGAGGTTCAAAAACACAAAGAATTGTTGAGTGGGTGAAAAATGACTAAGTATGAAGGTGTGGCCAAAAAACAAAGTATGAATAATGATGACTAAAGAATGTGAATGACTTAACACATAAATGCTTTAGCAAAATTTCAAAAATGAGGTAACACCTTTAGTGTCCTGAGGAAGAGGATAATCATCATTAGGAATGATCCCTTGAGCAATAGAGGCATGCAAATTTCTACCCTCAAGGGAGGGCTTCTCTCCTCTTTAATAGAAACTCTTAGTTTTTTAGTAGTAGGGCCTAGTGAAGAGTGATGTGTGATGAGGGAAGGATTATAAATATTCATAATGAGGGGTGAGGCTAGGGTGTGGGCCAATTGAAAGCAATATAGATGATAGATAAGCCCCTGGTACACAGGAGGTCTTTTTTGCTAATAAGCACTTGTAAAACAGAGTCCTCAAGGGAGGAGAAAATCCAAAATATAAAGTTCAACTTAACTCCATGTCTTAAATAATTAATCATAGGGAAAAGATAGGAGTAAAACCTCTTGTACCTTCCTTTGAGGGTGATGAACCTCATCAACACTTTAACCACTATCTTCCACACACCCCAGAGGTCCTCTCTATTATAGCCATTTTGTAATCTGTCAACCTTCTCACCCCTTTTCAAGAAGTGATTCATGGCATCATAGCTATGTTCCTTGACCTTCTTAGGAAGGTGCTCTCCCTCCATGAGAAGCCATGTCGCCATAGCGATAAGTTCCTCTGAAACCTAGAAGGACATCCCTCTAATATACATAGTACCAACTTTCCATTCAAGGCTATGAATTCCCTAGGGAGAATGGTATCATGCTCATTCATAGCTTCTATATATGACATTAGGTTCCCTCTCCTCAAGATATCCTAGACCTCCTCATTATTTCTCACATACTCACAATTAGAAGGTTTCGTTCTAATAAGATCTCCCCCCATTTTGGAAAATTGAGAGCTAGCTATGGCAATGCTTTCATTAGCTCTCTGTTGAGGCTTCCTTAACATCAAGGTAGAAATTATGAAATGTGAAAAAATGAACCAGTAAATCCTCCATTCCAACTTTCCATAATTTCTCTAGTTCGAGACAACCCCTACACTCATTCCAACCTTACTATGAAGGACAACTGGATGTTGGATCTTAATGATTATGAGATGCCTCTTCATTTATTTTAGAGCTTGTATGATTAAGAAGGGAATGGATTTCATTCCAAGTTTTAAGACCATCAATTTGGTTACCAAGGTTGGCTAATAAGTCAGCCAAGGAATTACCTTCTCTATAAATATGGATGGCCTTGGTCTCTTCAAACTCCCTAATGATAATTTTTATTTCCTCAATAATATCCTAATAGGACCAATAGGGATTAGCTTTAGAGTTGATCATGTCAATAATATTTTTATAATCACCTTCTATAACAAGCTTTTTAATGCCTTTGTTTTTGGCCATGATAATTCCCTGAAGGGCCGCCGAAGCTTCCACAAATTTATTAGTTTGGTATCCAAGATTTTTAGTGAAGGCACCTATGACCTGACTCATGTTATCTATTAATAACCCTCCCCCTCCTGCCTAACCTAGGTTTCCCTTCATCGAGCTATCAAAATTGAGATTATGCCATCCAAATTAGGGGGGCCTGTCGATTTCTTACATTTCTATCAAAGATTTATTATTATACCGACAAAGATTTCCTGCTCACTTGGTATTTATTAAACTTCATAACGAGTCCTTATTTCTCCCTGGTGATTTATAGGGATGATGCCACAGACATCATTGTTACAACTATGTTAGGCTATAGATGCAATAGTTCAATCGTGATGGCATTACCCATAAACGTGAACTAGAGGCACCATTAATACTGAACATTGCATAGTGTTTGTTTTTGTATAACTTGTTTACCTAACTACATACTTCAACTAAAATATAACAACTAGTTTACATGCTTGTAAATAAATAAATAACTAGTTAACTTATTTCACACATGGAAAATAAATAAACTTAATCACACACTATAAAACTAATTAAATACTTGAAAATAAATTAACTTAATTACATACTTGAAATAAATAAACTAAATTGGATATTTGAAAAAAATAAACTTAACTACACAATTAAAATACATAAACCTAATTAACTTAATTATGCTAGCAAGGAAGAATGGATCATTTCAAATATCTATGCTCTGAATAATGGAGTTCAAAGGAGGAAAAATTGGGATAAACTGATGGATTACCGGTCAAGTTTCAAAACTTACCATTGGATGGTTGGGGGAGATTTCAAAACGCCTTTGTATCCTTCTAAGAAAATGGGAGGCACAGTGGATTATTTTGAAAGTGTCTTGGATTTGGATAACTTTCTACATAGAGGAGGCCTGACTGATGTTGAACTAGAAGGGAGCCCCTTCTCGTGGTCCAACAAAAGAATGGGAGATAAACTTATCCAAGTCAAACTAGATAAGATTCTTATTTCTATAGATTGGGATATCCTAGATAAATGTAGGTTATCTTCCCTCCTCAGAGTCAGCTCTGATCATACTCTTATCCTTTTCAAGTCATAGTCCAAGGAAAAAAGGGTATGTTCCCCTTTAGATTTCATGTTATGTGGACTAAGGATCTGAGTCTGGAAGATCTTATCAAGGATTGGTGGAATACGGATGTGCAAGGATCTGACATGTTTAAAATAGCTAGAAAGTTAAAGATTGTTAAACAACATCTAAAAATTTGGAACAAAAGATCCTTTGGTAATATTTTTGCTCAAAAAAAAGGATGTTAAAGACCAACTAGCTCTCATTCAAAAGCAAATGGATGGGGGGGAGCCTCGGTAGAATTATGCTATAAAGAAAGAGAGCTTTTAGGTAAGCTACATAACCTCATTGAGAAAGAAGAATTGTTCTGGATGCAAAGGTCAAGAATACAGTGTCTTAAAGGAGATTGGAATACCAATTTCTTCCACCAATCTAAATTCTTAAGAATAGAAAATTCAATTGCATTTCTAAGCTTCAAAATCCTAACAGAGAAATTATCATGCATGAAGAGGACATCCAAGTTGAATGTATGAATTTTTTCAAGGAGTTGCTTAACCCTAGGACTATCATTGTCAACAAAAATATTATGGATGAGTTTCTCCAGATCATTATGTCGTACATTTTTTAATAGGATATGCTTGAGATTAATAAAAGAGTCACTAAAGAAGAAGTCAGAGTAATTTTCTTCTTTATGGATCCTTATAAATCCCTGGGGGTGGATGACTTTCCTTTGATTTTCTTCCAACATTATTGGGGAATAATCTACAAAGAAGTTATTGATGTGGTTCAAGAATTTTTAGATACGGTGAGATCCTGAAAGAGATGAATAATACCTTTATCGTGCTTATTCCCAAGGTTGTTGGGGCCAATAATATATCAAATTTTAGGCTGATAAGTCTATGTAACACTATATATAAAATATTTTCCAAGTTATTGGTGTAAAGAATCCAACCTTTTCTGGATCAAATTATACATCCTAATCAGAATGGTTTTGTTGCTGGTAGGCAAATTACCGATGCTATAATTTCCATTCATGAATGTCTCCACTCTATGAACAAAATCAAAAAGGAAAGCATGGTCCTCAAACTAGATATTTCGAAGGCCTATGACAAAGTCTCCTAGAATTTTCTCTCCAGAGTTTTGCAAAAGTTTGGATTCAAGGAGAATGTGTTGAAAATGATGACTAGCTACTTCTCTACCCTAACTTTTCCTGTGCTCATTAATGGGACACCTCATGTTCACTTCAATTCTAAGGGAGGGTTGAGGCAGGGAGATCCACTATCCCCCTTATCTTTTCATTATCTTGGTTGAAGTGTTAGGCAAAAAAATTGAAGGAAGCATAAGAGGTAGGAAAATCAAAGGCTTCACTCTGGCTACTACTCTTAGTCCTCAATCTCACCAATAGTTTGTTGATGACACCATTCTTCTCTGGGAAGATACTTTAGTCGAAGCTAAAGAATGGAAAAGTATCTTGAAATCCTATGACCAAGTGTCTAGACAACAGATAAATCTAGAAAAAAGTGGCATATTCTTCTTCAACACCCCTATTAGGTTGCAAACTAGAATTGCCAAACTACTAAATTGCAGCATGCAACAGTTGCCTACCACTTACTTGGGAATGTCTTTGTCCCAAAATAGTAACATCGAAGATACTTGGAACAAACTAATTGAAAGTAAGTCACATTAGAAAGCTACTACTGATAAAAGTGACCTTACAAAGTACTCTTGTTTATCTTCTGTCACTTTTTAAAAAACTTGCAGATGTGCGGAGAAAATGGAGAAAATACAAAGAATATTCCTCTGGTCTGGGGTCGAGGAAAAAAAAAAACTTTCGTTGGTAGCTTGGGATAAAGTCTATACCCCTAAAGATTGGCAAGGGCTAGGTATTAGAAGTATAAAAAATATGAACAAGGTGTTGTTGGCTAAGGTAGGGTGGAGATTGATGTATTTCAATAATGATTGGGCCAGTATTAAGAAGTCCAAGTATTTAAACAATCAGGATGGTAAGTCTCTCCTTCAGTCTCAACAGTTCCCTTCTAGGTCCAATATATGGGATAATATGGTCAAAAGCAAAGAAATCCTTCTAAAAGGCACTATGTGGAAAGTTGGGAAAGGGGATCGGGCCAGATTTTGGGAGGATTCTTGGATCCTCCCTACCCTCATTGCTAACATCTTTTGTTCCCAGATTAGGGAGGAGATGAAGAGAAGATTCAAAGAGAAAGTGAAGGATTACTGGAAGAAGGATAGATCTAATTGAAATTTATCTGAAGACATATGTGGCAACAAAATTATGAATGCTAGAAATGAATTGTTGAAAATTATAAGATGTTACAAGTTTAGGGGAAGAGTCAATAATGACAGTCTTGTTTCGACATCAAATTCTGCTGGAAGCTACTCGATGAAGATGGGATTCAAACACCTGAATGGGCAACATGACTCTAAATTAAATTGAAACTTAATCTGGGGAAATAAAACCACTCTTAAAATATGTTGTCCAATTTTTTAACCTATAAATTTTAAACTTTCTAGTTCTCTGAGTTATCATCGAGTTCAAATCCTACTTGTATTATGTGTTCTAGCAAGTTGAATAGGATTCACCTTACCCTCACAGTTTGGTCAAATTATTAGTATCATAACCTTGTGGAGTTTTGGGTGATGGTGATTTCAAACGACATTATGGTTATCTATATATTATTGTTGTACTAAACTTCAACTAGATGTGGGGCATTGTATTACGTAGTGCAGTCTTATACTGTTACTCATGATGAATTTCAAGCAATCAGACTGTTGGCAAAGTTCATGAGTTTCAAAGCAATTTTTTTTGTAATCTAATGGCATGGTATAGCTATTCTAATCATCTGCTCACCCAATGTTTTGAGAGTTTGTTAAATGTGTAATAATTGAGAAGGAAGGCATGAATATAGCCTCTCATTTCAGAGAGATGCTTTGTCTTGTGTTTTGGTTGTTTCCCGAAGTAGTATTGATGGAAAAGGAAGGAGCATTGAAAACCATTTTAGAGCCTGAGACTCCTCCTGAACAACATAGTTTGTTCCAAAGACACATGATGGAGTTAGTTTTGCAATTTGATACTAAACTCTCTGCTAGTAATGGGTGCAGTACATTATCATCTTGTCTTGACTTTGGAGCATACTCAAATTGGACTAGCTACAGCATTTGAGGAGTCCCAAGAAATCCATCATTTCCATAGGCTTGTAGGTTTTGGTGCAGATGCAATATGCTCACATTTGGCAATTAAATCGATAAAGAGACTGCAAATTGATGGTTATGGCAAAGATGGAAATTTCTACTGTACAGCCTTACAAGGATGCTCAGATTTTTTAAGCACTCGGGTTTTCTATTCTATGGCAACTCAAAGGTGGTTTATTGGAATACCATTTGCAGTTGGTGTATGCGACAGGGGCTCTTGATGTGGTTGTACTGGGTTTTGTGTAGGGTTCATCTCTGTAAAGATTCTATGGGTAACTTTAAGGCATTTGAATTGCTTGACATAATGCTTTGAAAGAAATGAAAAATGTCTATAGAAGAGGCCACGATTTATTTATGTGTAGTATCAATCATCTCCCAAAGATAATGAAATACAAAGCATCAAAGCTATGGTTTCCACTGGTCTTGCCCACACCCAAAGGCGTCTCCATGGGATGATGTTGGATGACAGATTTCAAGGAAATGCAATTAGATGGTGCAGCATATCTTCAAATGGATATGTCAAAAAAGTTTTAGAAACTTTCAAAACAATACTATTATTGGCTTGAATTCCTCTCCCACAACCTTTGCCAATGCCATGGGTGTTCACACCAAATGGAAACGCCTCAGTAAAAGTATATGTGGCCATTAAAGTATAATGGGAATGCAAATTTCTATCAAATGTTATAGTTGTAAGCACTAGGATAATGGTGATATTGATGGCAGAGAACAAGGGAGATGGCAGAATGTTGTTCTGTAGATGCAATGCTACAGCAATAATGAACAGCAAAAAACAAATGCAAACACACAGAGAGAAACCAAACATAGAAGGGCAGCAATATATCTTTATATATATTTCTCTATTTCCAAATTACATTTAAATTTCATGTACAAACTACAGATAGAGCTGCTGCTCTATTTTTCTTACTTTGCCCCAATCTCTGGAGCTGCACACTGTATATCCAGAGCTGCCTGGAACTCCGTAGCTGTCTACTGTTGCTGCTGCAACATTCCTCTCTACTGTTCTCTCCTGGAACCTTCTAATTCCTCTGCTGCTGCAGGATGATCTCTTCCGTCCTATCTGCTCATTGCATTTTCCCTCTCTTTTGTCTCTTCTACATGCCCAGCAAAATGGGCGCTCAACCATTTCAAATTCAAATGCACCTACCACATTAATTTCTGGCAGGCCAACGATGTTGGGTCTGACACGGGGGTAGTCAGCATTAATTGAGCTGACAGAGGATTAATATTTCCAACACTCCCCCTTAATCTGAAGTTAGACATCAATTTGTAATTTTCATTCCGGAAATGATCTCCGGAGTTATACACTTGCCTTTGCCTTTCCGGAGCAGATCTCTGGAGCTCTTTCTGTTGTTCTGCAACATCTCCAGAGTTCCCTGTCTGCATCTCCGGAGCTAGCTTCCTGTCTCTGGAGCATCTCCGGAGCTGACTCTCTGTAACTTTGGAGTTCCTTTTCTGCATCTCTGGAGCTGCACATACATTCCAGAGTTGAATCTCTGGAGTTCTCCTGCTGTCTTTCCAGATTTGAACCTCCAGAGCTGTCTATAATGCCGAGCCTATCTCTTAGGCATTCAAAGGAATCTTTCAGCAATGCTTTTGTGAAAATGTCAGCGAGCTGCTGCTCAGATCTGCAATACTGCAACTTAATCTCTCCTCGTTCCACCAACTCCCTTATGAAGTGATAACGGATCTCAATGTGTTTGCTTCGTCCGTGGAAGACTAGATTCTTTGTCAAGGCTATTGATGAAACATTGTCACAATGAATGGTTGTACCATCTTCCTGCTGCTCGTACAAGTCTGCAAGGATTCTTCTCAGCCAAATAGGCTGACAAGCTGCTGCATTTGCTGCAATATACTCAGCTTCTACTGTAGAAAGAGAAATAATGGGTTGCTTCTTGGATGCCCATGATATCACACCTGAACCCATGTGAAATACATAGCCGGATGTACTCTTCCGGTCATCAACATTTCCTGCCCAATCACTGTCCGTGAAACCAGCCAGCTTAAACTCATTAGAAACCTCATACAAAATGCCATAACCTGTTGTGCCATTGACATACCTCAGAATCCTCTTTCCTGCTTGCCAATGTGTGTCCTTAGGCTTCTCCATGAACCTAGAAATTAGGCTTACAGCATACATCAAATTAGGCCTAGTTGCTGTCAAGTACATGAGGCTTCCAACCATGCTCTTATAGAGGGTTGGGTTTACTTCCCTGCTGTTGTCCTCTTTACTCAACTTCAGACCTGTGGCTGTTGGTGTAGGGGCAGGTTTACTATTTTCCATCTTAAATCTTTTCACAATCTGTTTGGCATAGTTAGTTTGCGAAATAAATATGTCATACTCTGTTTGGTTGACCTCAATGCCAAGGAAAAACTTCAGCAAACTTAAGTCTGTCATCTCAAACTCATTCTTCATTGCCTCTTTGAAATCAGCAATGAAAAGATCACTATTTCTAGTAAAAATTAGATCATCTACATATAAGACAGCAATCAAAATTTTACCTTCGGCTGCTTTGATGTAGAGAGTAGGCTCACTGTTGCTTTTGCTAAAGCCATTGCTCACCAAATATGAGTCAATCCTATTGTACCATGCCCTAGGAGCTTGTTTTAGCCCATAGAGGGCTTTTCGGAGCCTATATACCTTGTCCTCTTGCCCTGGGACTTCATAGCCAGGTGGCTGCTCCACATACACTTCCTCTTTCAACACTCCGTTCAAGAAGGCTGACTTTACATCCATCTGAAACACCTTCCATCTATGTTGGGCTGCTATTGCAATGACTGCCTGAACTGTTTCTAGCCTTGCAACTGGTGCATAGGTCTCATCATAATCTCTTCCAGGTTGTTGTTTGTACACTTTGACAACTAGCCTTGCCTTATGTCTTTCTATCTTTCCTTCAGTAGTAGACTTGGTCTTATAGACCCACTTAACTCCAATCACTTGTTTACCCTTGGGTAAATCAGTTAGCTGCCATGTGTCATTCCTCACTATGGCATCTAATTCTTCATCCATGGCCTTACACCATTTCTCTTCTTTCACAGCTTCTTCAAAGTAGATTGGATCACTAGAAGAAAACAATGCAAAATTCAAATCTTCATCATCATCAGCATACCTTGTGCTGTCATAAATATCCTTCACACTCTTTGTCCTCCATGGAATCAACGATGCGAGTGTGGGATCTAAATTTCCTCTAGAACTGCTACTGTTCTGACCTCCGGAGCTGCAGTTGTGATGACCTCTGGAGCTGCTGCTGTGACCTCTGGAGCTGCAGTTTTGATGACCTCTGGAGCTGCTGCACAGACCTCTGGAGCTGCTGTTATAACGTCCTCCAGAGCTACTATTCTCCAGAGTTACAGACCTCCGGAGCTGCTGATCTCTAGAGCTGTAATGCTGCTGTCTAGCTCCGAAGCTACTGTGCTGAGCATCTCCGGAGCTAGTGTTTTCTAGAGCTCTACAGTAGTTTCTCCCTGAGCTGCTGCTCTCCGTAGCTCCTTCAGAGTTGCTGTCCTCTAGAGATTCTTCATCTTCAAGGGGTATTGTGACTGAAATACCCATGGTGCTGTCCACCATTCCATCCCATGCTTCATTCTCAATGAATTCAATGTCTCTGCTGATCACAAGTTTTATGGTGATGGGATTAAACAATCTGTAGGCTTGTGATTCTTCACTATAACCTGTGAAGATACATTTCTCACCTTTATCATCAAATTTCTACCTCTTCTCTTTAGGCATGAATGCATATGCCACACACCCGAAAATTCTTAGGTGCTCAACAGTCCATTTGCTATTTGTCCACACCTCTTGTGGAATCTGATCACATACGGCCTTTGTAGGATACCTATTCAATAGGTTGACCGCTGTTGCTACAGCTTCACCCCAATAATCATTTGACAGACCTTTTTCCTTCAGCATGCTTGCTGCCATCTCTGTGATGGTTCTATTTTTCTGTTTAGCAACTCCATTTTGCTGTGGAGTATACCTTGTTGTGAACTGTTTATGAATGTCTTCATACTTGTAGAAATTCAGAAATTGTTTAGAGATATACTCTCCTCCTCTATCGGTTCTTAGGGCCTTGAAATGTCAGCCACTTTGCTTTTCAGCCGATGCCTTAAACTCCTTGAACTTCTCAAGGGCCTCTGATTTGTTTTTCAAGAAATAGATCCATATTTTTCTGCTGTAATCATCAATGAAGGTCATGAAATATACATTCCCACCTAATGTGGGAGTTTTCATAGGGCCACATAAATCTGAATGCACCAACTCCAAAGGTGCTTTTGCCCTTCTAGAATACCCTGATTGAAAGGGTTGTCTATGCTGCTTTCCTAAAATGCAGGCTTCACATTTGCCATCGGGCTCTACAATATTTGGTAGCCCTCTAACCATGCCTTTCCTAGACAATAAACTCAAACCAGAAAAGCTTAAGTGCCCATACCTTAAATGCCACAAATTGGATGGGTCTTTGATGACTGTCCTGAAGGCTGTTTGCTATCCCACTGCTGTGAGCGCCGGAGATAGTGTAGGAAACTGTGCTAAAGATAGCGTTGGAGATAGCACCGGAGATGGTGCCAGAGTCAAGGACAGAGGAAACATTCTGTTTCTCATCATCTGCACTGCTACAATGGCCTTCTTACTGCCTCCTCTATCAAATATAGTGCACCCTCTGTTTTCTATCAGGATTCTATAACCGTTTTGGACCATCTGTCTAATACTCAAGAGGTTATGCTTTATGCCAGGGGCATAATAGACATCATGGATTTGCATTTTCTCACCTTGCTTGTTGAGGACTGTTATGATGCCTCTTCCTATGACAGGAACCTTTTGGTTGTTCCCCATCATGATTTCAGACTTGACACTTCTGTCAATGGAGGCAAACAAATTTTCGTTACCACTCATGTGGTTGCTACACCCGCTGTCCAAATACCAGACTTCAGGGCTGCTCTTCTCAGCAAGGTTGCACACAATAAATACCTTGGACTATTTCTCATTTTCAGCCGTATTCTCCTTTGCTACATTAGCATTTTGGCCTCCATGGTCTTGCTGTTTCTTTCTACACTCACTAGCATAATGGCTAAACTTATGACAGTAATAGCATTGAATATTACTTTTGTCATACCTCTGATTAGAACTGTTGTTCTTCTTCATTCCTTGATAGTTTGGCTGTGAGGTGCTTGCCTCTTCTTGGCTGTTTGAAACTCCTCTTCCGGAGTTGCTTCTTCCTCTACCTCTTTAACCTTTAACTCTGCTGTTCCTTCCTCTTCCCCGACCTCTAGCATTGGTCTGAGCCTTGAAGGCTTGCTCAAGGGAAGGAGCAGATCTATTCAACCGCTGCTCATGGCTCTGTAGAGAGCCCATCAACTTATCCACTGTCATCTTGGACAGATCCTTAGTTTCTTCGATGGTGATGACTATAGGGTCAAATTTGGAAGGTAGACACCTTAGGATTTTTTCAACAATCCTTTGTTCATCCATGGTTTCTCCATTTATCCTTAGCTGATTCAGCATAGTAGAAACCCTGGTGTGAAAGTCTGAAATAGACTCACTCTCCTTCATCAGAAGCATCTCGAAATCTCTTCTAAACAGCTGGAGCTTGACTGACCTCACTTTGTCAGTTCCCTTGTAGCTATTCTGCAATATCTCCCAAGCCTGTTTTGAATAGTTTGCTGCTGCAATGCGGGGGAAAATAGCCTCTGTCAAGGCTGCCTCAACTAGACTGAGGTCTTTTGCGTCTTTCATCCTAGTTTCCTTCAACTGGTTTCTTTGAGCATTCGTAAGGGCTACATAGGTTGCTGGGTTTGTGATGTCTGTGAACCCATTAGTGACCAGCTCCCATAGGTCATTCGCAACCAGAATGGTCTTCATCTTCTTAGACCAAATGTCATAGTTCTACCCATCAAAACTCGGTGGCTGCTGCCATCCTTTGCTATCCCCACCTGCCATGAATGCCTAGACAAACTAGGGCTTATAGAATACCCACACAAACTTGACTGCCCAGAAAAACAGGGCTCTGATACCACTTGTTGGCAGAAAACAGGGGAGATGGGCAGAATGCTATTCTGTAGATGCAATGCTACAGCAATAATGAACAGCAAAAAACAAATGCAAACACACAGAGAGAAACCAAACACAGAAGGACAGCAATATATCTTTATATATATTTCTCTATTTCCATATTACATTTAAATTTCATGTACAAACTACAGACAGAGCTATTGCTCTATTTTTCTTACTCTGCCCCAATCTCTAGAGCTACACACTGTATATCTGGAGCTGCCTGGAACTCCGTAGCTGTCTACTGTTGCTGCTGCAACATTCCTCTCTGTTGTTCTCTCCTGGAACCTTCTAATTCCTCTGCTGCTGCAGAATGATCTCTTCCGTCCTATCTGCTCATTGCATTTTCCCTCTCTTTTGTCTCTTCTACATGCCCAACAAAATGGGCGCTCAACCATTTCAAATTCAAATGCACCTACCACATTAATTTCTGGCAGGCCAACGGTGCTAGAGTCTGACGCGGGGGCAGTTAGCATTAATTGAACTGACGGAGGATTAATATTTCCAACAGATATGCCCATAAACAATACATATGAATCTTTTGGCATATCGTGATTTGCAGATGTGTACAAAATGGTTTTATTGAAAAAGCTCAAAGTTCTCAAGAAAATGCAACTGTTAGCCATTCCGCCACCTACGTGGGCATCCCTTAATGTAACGCCATCTCCCACAGTTTTAGCCATCATTCCCAAAAATCATCTTCATTAGATTCTATAGTTAGAAATGCAATGGCAAATGTATGTGAGACATGGATACATGGAGATCAAAGGCAGCAGCTAATGGCGAGATATACAAAAAATGGATTTGTTGAAAAATCTTTCGAAACTTTCAAGCAAATTCAATTGGCGGTGGCACCATATCTTCTCTCATCTACACCAAATCAGGAGTTTTTTTTAATAGTGAATATGCATGCAGAATGCAAAACACAGAAAAAGCCGTAGATTAAAATTTTCCATGTAAGTGTAATTAAATGTGGACAAATGGATTTGTTGAAAAAGCTTTAGAAACTAAAGACAATATAGGTTGAATGGAGTCTTGGAAGTGCCTCAAAGCATAAGGAAAATAGATTTTTATTAGATATCATGGTTGGAGATGCGGTTCTTATGGAATTAATTGGTCGCCCATATCGGTCTGGAAAATTTTGTCATGATATTGTTCAGCGGATGCGCCTTGCACCTTTCAATCAATTGCACAATATTAGATTTCAGTTTTTCCTCAGAGAGGGAGCATTATGGGCAATGATTCTGTTAATTTAACGCATCCTTCTACTCAGAAAGTTTGCAAGAAACCTTATGAAAATGTCAAGTGCCTTGGAGAATCTAGCCCATATAAACCCTTTGGTACTTGCATGTTCTGTTCAATCTACATGTAGCTTGTATTGAGGATCCTCAAGCTACCTCGAAGATGCTAATTTTAGCCTTGCAAAGCATAGAAGAAGATGGTATTGCAGAATCCTCCATTGAGATGGGAATAGTACTGCATTTAGAGGCAATGGGTTGCAGTATTTAGCAGGATTGTTGAAGTTAGAAAAATTGGTGATGAATATTTTACTGCAATGATCTAAAAGCCCACACAGTTTTGTTAAGAATTGCAAGTAAAGATTTATTAAATGAGGTGGAGCAAAATCTTCAGGTGCTCAAAACATGATAAATCTTGTTCCAGGTGGCGGCACGGCTGAGTTTACAATATTGGCCACATTGAAGAAAAAGAGTTCATCAGTTGAGGATGTATAAAAATAGCTTTATGAAGCAGTGGCATAAACTTTCTAGGCAATTCCAAGAACCTTGATTTAGAATTGCAGCATGAACCATGACAGCATTGCAAGCAAAGCATACTAATGGAGAAAATGTGTTTACTATGGTGTATGTATGGGGTTCAAAGATATCATCAGGTTTAAGGCTAGATACAAAAGATTTTCCACTCACAATACCATTCCTTTAACACCTAAGGTGGTTAATGATATTCATAAGTGAGGAGGTACTATTCTGGGTACTTCACATGGTGATCATAAGCTGGAGTAGAATAGAAAGATTCATCCATGACTTTTCATTTGTTCCTTTGTCATTTTGTAATATTTCTTGGTGTGAGCTGATGGCTTTTGGGATTCCCATCCACGGAAGCCTTTAAAAACTCAATAGGTTTTCATTTGTGGGAATCTTTTTGATGTTCAATCGAGAGCTCCTATGAGAACGGTGGGGGGTATAGTAACTAGATGTGTGGTTTTATCTCTTGCTACCCTGTATAGTTGGAGAACTTAGTTGAGGAGATAACTGGAGGCTTTGTATTTCAGTTCATTCTTGAATAAGAGAGATTGAGGTTCTTATGTCTTCATTCTTTCTGGAGTACTAATTGTTCTTATGTTCAGTTAGTTTCTTGATGATTATAATCTCTTCACTTGTTCTTGGCATACAAGTTTAATGAGACTTTGTTCTTTCCTTTCCTTTCATGTTGTTGTTTCTGAATTTCTGTTGTGTTCCTATGTTCACAGCTGATATCCTTTTTCTTATTTAGTTTTCTCTCTTTTTGTTACCTTCTTGTACCTTCTGGTCAAAGGTACTTAGAAATACAAAAACCCCCATCATACAAGGGAGCTTCCCCTCTCAAACGTAGAGGAGAATTGTTGCATTCACAACAATTTCTCCATTTGTTAGCACCTTTTGTTGCTGCCTTTTTGGGCGAATGGAATTATTTCTATAGTGACAAAATTGTATGCTAACATGTTTTGGCGACTCTACTGGGGATCATGTAGATTGGTGCATCCTTATTCTCCAGTATTTTGGAGGTGCCTCATCAAGAAGTGAGGTTGGCGACTCTATTTTATTTGAAGATCTCAAAAAATGGTTCAATATCAAGCCAATCAAAGAAAGCAGCCCAAAGCCAGGAGACGACCTATCCCAACAATTGAAGAGATATTGGATGAAGATGATAAAATACTTCATTCATTGTGGAACAGTCTCAAAGCAAGCATCTCTGAAGCAGAAAAGAAAAAGTTGCATCCATCCAAAGATTACAAATCCACATCACTGCTCAGATGTTTGCATCATAGGTTTTATCTTCTCAAATACCTTTAACAAAAGATTCATCGGACAGCTGTAGAAAGATGAAAATTGCTCAAAGAAGAACCTGAGAAAGAAGATCAAGTTTCTTATAACTTTTTTGTTCTTGGTGAACGAGATTCTGTACAAACATTGGTTGAGCCCAGAGATTTGTTAGTGCCATGGAATCACAATCAACAACAAGAAAGAATTTTGAGCTAGGCTGAAAATAAAGGACCAGAATCTTTCTCAACATGCATAAAAAGAGTGAGGTTGAACAATCATCTAATTTTGTCGAAGAGAATAATGAAAAGGTAATATTAGAAGAACCCAATGTCATCCTCATTCCAAACTGGTGCCTGGAAAGATCAAATGATGACTTTTTATGTGGAATCCTAGATGAAGATGGTCACATCATTGAAATTAAAATGGATACAACCACTTGTGTCTCTGATGATATGAAAGAAGGTATGAATGGCACCATATCTATTCCTTCAATTTATCCTGAATCAGAAATCTTTGACTTTGATTTGGATGAAAAAGACCAAATGATAGAAAGTATTTCTTATGAGGATGAAAAAGGGTTTTTAAATCATAGTTCAAACATGGAAGTCTTTGTCTTTGATGATACTGATTTAACATCTGAAGAAGTGAAACAATCGGGTCTTTGCACTTATCCTGAATACTCAACATTTGGGTTTCTTTATGAAGAAGAGGGAAAATCACAAGAGGAGATAACATGTCTTTCCATTTTCAAAAATTATTTTTCCAGAGGAGACATTACACAAGCTCATATGGTCTCATTTCAATTTCCTATTACCTGTGGTGTTGATTCAGTGAATGTAGAAATGAAACTAAAAAATTTGATAATATGATGATTGATCCTGGTGAGGGAATGGATAAATTGCATTCCCAATCTACTTATCCTCTCGATGATGATTTTCCTTGTGTAAGAGGAGTTCTTTCTATCAAACTTGATCCCATGCTTGTTGAATATGATATTAAAAAATCACGATCAACAGTCACATTTCTAGAGATTGATTCATCATGCAATCTGCAGAAAGGATGTTTCATTTTTGATGTTTTCTCTCCAAGTCCCGATGTTGATACTGAAGTGATGATTGATACACAACCAGAGTATATGACTTTTGAGTTTCATGAAGAAGATGATAAAGGAGAAATATTGCAGCCAAATCTGGAGTGTGAAGATTCTGAAGCTCCCACATCGAATCATGAAGAGGCAAAACTGCAAGCAAAGGTTAGCAAAGATTTTACTCTTGAATCAAATTTTAAAGTTGTGAAACATGCGATAAAGAATGTTTGTATGAATAAGTATGGAGAAAGTAATGCTGATTTTGTGAATGAGGATGTTCAACCCCATGTTGTTCACATTCCAAAATGGTGCTTAGAAACACTAGAAGATGATCTCCTATGTGGAGAAGAGGTGTCTATGTCTTCCTTGCAGGTTATGGAAAAAGATGATTTGGGTGACAAATCTGAAAATCCTGAGTTGCCATTAGAAAAGCATGAATTAGGTTTAGAGAGTAAGGAGGAAATTGTCTCCAAGCCCAACAAGGCTACTATTCATGATATGAATTTTTAGTTTCTTTTAGAAGGAGTTTGTTCAGATCTGATTTCAATTGAGGGCATAGATGATATGCAAAAGAATTCTCTAGAAATCATAGAAGGTTTTGATGAAAGGTGGTTGTTTGGTACACATTTCGGTGAGCTCTTATCCTTCATAAATCTTAGTTTTACATTCATGGTTCTCAATAGGTTGCTAAGTTTGAAAGTACTTCATGAATATGCACCTTTGTTTCACACTGGAATATGTTTTTCCCAGCCAATTAATGGCTTTGTATAGTCTTTGGGGCAGTAGTGGTGTGTTGTACCTAGTTTGGGTACATAGATGTCTTAGTTTGTTTCCATTTCATGTTGTTGTTGTGTCTGTTTCAATTTTGGCTTTATTCAGGTCTCCTTTTATTTCCCCTTGACTCTATTGGCCTAATGGATAGGCACTTGTCAAACCCAATATTCTGGATTCTTTGCATCCCTCGCAGTCTTTGTCCCTAATTAGAGCATGTTGTTGTCCAATTTTTGAACTTTCCCAGTTCTTCGAGTTATCATCGAGTTCAAATCCTACTTGTATTATGTGTTCTAGCAAGTTGCATAGGATTCACCTTACCCTCACAGTTTGGTCAAATTATTAGTATCATAACCTTGTGGAGTTTTGAGTGATGGTGATTTCAAATGGAATTATGGATATCTATATATTACTGTTGCACTAAACTTCAACTAGATGTGGGGCATTGTATTACCTAGTGCGGTCTTATATTGTTACTCATGATGAATTTCAAGCAATCAGACTATTGGCAAAGTTAATGAGTTTCAAAGCAATTATTTTTGTAATCCAATGGCATGGTATAGCTATTGTGATCATCTGCCCACCCAATATTTTGAGAGTTTGTTAAGTGTGCAATAATTGAGAAGGAAGGCATGAATATAGCCTCTCATTTTTGTAGAGAGATGTTTTGTCTTATGTTTTGGTTATTTCCCAAAGTAGTATTGATGGAAAAGGAAGGAGCATTGAAAATCATTTCGGAGCTTGAGACTCCTCTTGAACAACATAGTCTATTCCAAAGACACATGATGGAGTTGGTTTTGCAATTTGATACTGAACACTTTTCTAGTAGTGGGTGCAGTGCATTATCATCTTGTCTTGACTTTGGAGCATACTCAAATTGGACTAGCTGCAGCATTTGAGGAGTCCTAGGAAATCCATCATTTCTACAGGCTTGTAGGTTTTGGTGCAAATGCAATATGCTCACATTTGGCAATTGAATCGATACAGAGACTACAAATTGATGGTTATGGCAAAGATGGAAATTTCTACTGTAGTGCCTTACAAGGATGCTCATATTTTTGAAGCACTCGAGTTTTCTATTATGTGGCAGCTCAAAGGTGGCTTGTTGGAATTGTTGGAGTACAAGACCACTGAGAGGGGGGTGAATCTGTGGTCTAAAAACCTCAACATTTCAAAACTTAACTCACCGGATTTATACAAAGAACCTTATTGAAAATATATTCACAAAGATGTGTAATTTAGGATATAACACTTGAACAAGGATGATCAAACAAGTACAACATAATCAACCATCAAGAGGAGACATAACACAAATTTTGAAGAGTGGAAAACCCTCATAGAGATGAAAAACCACTCAGGAAAATTGCCTCACTGGCTTAACAAAATCCCACTTATTACAAAGCCTCACTGGCTACTTTGTTTAGAAGCACCTACTTCAAGGAGCACCAACCCCTAATACATTTAGAGGCACCAACTCCAAGGGCACCAACCCTTAATACATGAATATGAAAATATACAGAGGAAAACTCTATTTCTCTACATAGCAAAACCTTATATCTCCTTTTGTTTTCACTTCAACAAAATCTTCTTTAATCACAACCAATTCAACCTTATATTAGTCTCTGAAACAATTTTCAATCTCTGCAAGTAACAATATATTTCTATGATCAAGAATTAACAACTGCACTTTCCTTTCTTGCACTGAAGATGATCTATATACACTAACTGGTCTTCAAACTTCAAATACTGCAAACATCATGATATTCTTCATAAAATTGATCAATCCTCATATTGGCACGTAGATATTCCTTTCAACATCTCAGATCAATGACCAAAATCTCTAAAAACATCACACAGATCTCATACTAAAATTCCCTGCCCCACTGCATCATAAGAAGACTTAACAAACTTCTTTTGACCTATTTATATCCTTTTGCCCGTCAAATTTAGAAAGCCTTGAATGACCATTGGCATTCAAAAGGCAAACAAAAGGTGTCCACATGATTTTCTTTCATGCCATTAAGAACTTTAATCTCAGTCGCCTGATCTCCTTTCACACTCTTACCTTTTTGGAGACTGTATCCCTGGTGCCCCTAGGAAGTCAGGACCTGTCACCCACGTTTTAAAGCCCCTTAAAACATAACTGAAGTTATGTTATAACCAGTCGAGCAAGTCAAAATTAAAATAGAAATAAAGTAGTGACAGGTGACTTAAGGCTATAATGTCACATGTCTTAGGTACTTAGTTTAGTGTTGTCTTCTCTAAACATATAAAACATTAAACCCTAAACATAAAGTGAAGTCTTGAAACAATACATGTCACCTTTAGAATACAGTTAGGACTTCAACCCAACAGAGGAGCTCTAAGATACAGGGGAAACAACCAAATGCAACTCTTAATACAAGGAATATAGATGGTCAATGTCCACCACCATAAGGAGAAGGATTTGCAATGAAGATCACCATAAACCCTTGGTACGAACCAAGGTATCAACTGCATAATAATTGCAACAAGAGCCCTAACTGTGAAACCAACTGCTTAACTGATCCCTCAAGAGTTCAATGTACAACGCCATGTGAACATTTGATGAATAAACACATCTCATGACTTGTGAACCTTTGATGGTCTTGTTCTTCATCACAAACTCTTATCAACATATCAAAAAGGCACCATTGTTTCATGACCATGCACCATGATATCTCTACTTTGCATGACCACGCATGATGAGCATCCTTGTGCATTATCATGAATATGGAAGCACATTAATATTGTATGATCTATAGGCAACAAGATCAATTACTCATGATCTCATGTATATGGATGAAAAACGCTATGGAGCACATGAAGTGTCTTATACAAGGTGAACCTGGTGGTGAAAGCATTAATGTCCTCCACCAACAACACTAACTCCATCCATCCACCAACACATCCAACACTGTCACTGCATGCACAATATCAACAAACCTTTAAGGTTGACAACCTTTTGACATCCACTGTCCTTTGTCATCAATCTTTTACCATCAAGGACAACCAATACAACATGAATACCATTTGTAGTTGGTGTATGCGACAGGGGCTCTTGATGTGGTTGTACCAGGTTTTGTGTAGAGTTCATCTTTGAAAAGATTCTATGGGTAACTTTAAGGCATTTGAATTGCTTGACATAATGCTTTGAAAGAAATGAAAAATGTCTATAGAAGAGGCCACGATTTGTTTATGTGCAACATCAATCATCTCCCAAAGACAATGAAATACAAAGCATCAAAGCTATGGTTTCCACTGGTCTTGCCCACACCGAAAGGTGTCTCCATGGGATGATGCTGGATGATAGATTTCAAGGAAATACAATTAGATGGTGTAGCGTATCTTCAAATGGATCTATTGAAAAGGTTTTAGAAACTTTCAAAACAATAATATTATTGGTGTGAATTCCTCTCCCACGACCTTTACCAGTGCCATGGGTGTTCGCACCAGATGGAAATGCCTCAGTAAAAGTGTACGTGGCCATTAAAGTATAATGGGAATACAGATTTCTATCAAATGTTATAGTTGTAAGTGCTAGGATAATGGAGATATGCCCATAAACAATACATATGAATCTTTTTGCATATGCGTACAAAATGGTTTTATTGAAAAAGCTCAAAGTTCTCAAGCAAATGCAATCGTTAGCCATTCCGCCACCTTCGCGAGCATCCCTTAATGTAATGCCATCTCCCACGACTTTAGCCATCATTCCCAGACATCATCTTCATTAGATTCTATAGTTAGAAATGCAATGGCGAAATGTATGTGAGATGTGCATACATGGAGATCAAAGGTAGCAGCTAGCGCAATAATGGTGAGATATACACAAAATGGATTTGTTGAAAAATCTTTAGAAACTTTCAAGGAAATTCAATTGGCGGTGGCACCATATCTTCTCTCATCTGCACCAAATCAGGAGTTTTTTTTAACAGTGAATATGCATGTAGAATGCAAAACATAGAAAAAGCTGCAAATTAAAATTTCCCAAGTAAGTGTTGTGAAAAATCTATTGCAGCTACTGATTATTAATTACCTATCTTAAGTAGATTATTTGGCTGCCAAAAAATAACTTACAGCAAATATTAATTAATAACACAGCTGCAATTTCACGGAAAAATCACAGAGACAGAAAAATAAAATCAACACAATATTTTGGACAAATTGTCCCTGAAAAAAACCCCGAAGGGAAAACCAGTCAACAGATAAGAATTCTATTCAACTGCAGAAAATCAAGAGATACAAAATTGCTTGCCTCTTACTGGCAGAGCTCTGGAAATTTCTTTCCTGTAAATTCCCTTCCCTCAATTGTTCCTGCTGAAATTGCTCCGGCAATATTTTCCTTCTCCCGCAATTCCACTGCTCTCCAATGCTATCACTGCGCCCTTTGCTCTCACTGCAAATCAATTTGCTATTGCTGCAAATACTTCTCGGATCTATGTTCTCCAAATGCCTATTGATCCTCTTTTATAATCCCCTCATTGAAAACCAATGGCCATGATTTAATCTAAATCAATGGCTAGGATTAATTAGACTCTAGCAAACCCTAATATCTAGAAGTCTCTCGAGAAATCAATTTTCTAGGTATAGAGAAAAATATTCCGGCTGTGTTTCCAGCCTCGAAATCACCACCCGAGACTAGAACACCTATCCAAGCTACATTTAAAATTAACACTCCCTCTTAGCGAGGAAGGTGTTCTGCATAACACCCGACTTACCTCTGAAGAAGATGAATTTCACCTTCCCCAATGCCTTTGTTAAAATGTCTGCTACCTGTTGATCTGTAGGTATATACTGTAGCTAAACAATCCTCCACTGTAAACAATCCCTGATGAAATGATACCTGATGTCTATATGCTTAGACCTATCATGAAACACTAGATTCTCTGATAATTTGATGCAACTCTGATTGTCACAGTGTATCACTGTAGTCTCAACCCTCTGACCAAACATGGCTACCAGCAACTTCCGAAGCCATATAGCCTCACATGTTGCCATGCTAGCTGCTATGTATTCTGCTTCTACAGAACTCAGAGCCATGGACTTTTGCTTCCTACTATACCAAGAGACAACTCCTGATCCCAAACTAAAGCAGCATCCTGAAGTGCTTTTCCTGTCCAGTGCACTACCTGCCCAATCTGCATCAGTATAGCCTATCAACTTGATACCATCACCTCGAGCATATTTGATCCCATACTCGATTGTATTGCTGCTATCCAATGCACTCTCTTTGGCTCAACCATGAACTGACTAAGAGAGTTTACTGCAAAGGATATATCTGGCCTAGTGTTGACCAAATACATGAGAGATCCAATCAACATCCTGTATAAGGTGGGGTCTACATCCTTTTCCTTGGATGCGTCTACCTTCTTCCAATTCGTGATCATAGGTGTAGACATGGCTCTGCAATCTTGCATCTCAAACCTCTTCAAGATTTCAATGCAGTATTTCCCTTGTCCAAGGAAAATCTCTCCATCTATCTGCCACACTTCCATGCCTAGAAAGTAGTGCATAAGCCCTAAATCCTTCATCTCGAACTCTGCTGCAAGGTCCCTCTTGCACTCCTCTATGAACCCTAGTGAACCTGTTAAAAACAAGTCATCCACATATAGAACAAGAATGAGAACTTCACCCCCAACCATCAAGTAGTAAAGGTTAGCATCCGCCTCACTCTTCACAAAGCCTATTCCCTGCAAGTATCTATCAATGCACTCATACCACGCCTTGGGAGCCTGCTTGAGTCCATACAAAGCTTTCTTCAATCTACACACGTGGGTTTTGCTGCTGTGTGCTACAAAGCCCTCTGGTTGTTCTATGTATACCTCCTCTAACAATTCACCATTAAGAAATGCTGTCTTGACATCCATTTGATGGATCTACCATCCCATATGCGCTGCAAGTGAGATTACGGCTCGTATAGAAGTATACCTAGCCACTGGAGTGAATGTCTCCTCATAGTCTATTCCCTCCTTTTGAGAGAACCCCTTGGCCACGAACCTTGCCTTGTATTTCTCGATGCTACCATCTGCACCATGCTTAATCTTATAGATCCAGCATGACCCAACCACTGCCCTATCTGTCGGTCTAGGCACAACCTCCCACACATCATTCTGCATTATTGAGGTATATTCTCAACCATCGCATCTTGCCACACCTGTTGCCGTGCAGCCTCCTGATAGCTGGAAGGTTCACTATTTACCAACTGACTAACCAATGCCACATAGTCATTATACCTAGCTGGTTGTTTCCGCTGTCTATTACTCGTCCTAGGAGCTCCCACAAACTCCTGAGTATCCTTATGTGTTTGTTGAACCTCACGGTTCCTCCTGCCAACTATAGAAGATGAAATATCAAACTCCATATCTTCTTGATGCATCTCTTGGATTTGTTGTATCTGTTGTTCCATACTCTGCGAACTCTCAACACCTGAGCCTGTGCTTGTACTAGTAACTGTACTCATGCTTCGCTGCCCCTGTTCTGGTTGAACAATCCTTGGAGCTTCTGTTGGCTGCTCATTCTGATCATCTGCTGGCAAATCTCTGGACCTCCTATATGCCTTGTCCTCCATGAATTTGACATCACGCCTGACAATAATCCTCCTGGTCCCTGGAATAAATATCTGATATGCCTTTGAGGTCTCGCTGTACCCCACAAAGTACCCTCTCTCTGCAGTCTGATCTAACTTGGAACGTGTAGCCCCTGGAATGTGACAAAATGCCAAACTCCCAAATATCCTGAAGTGACTGACATCTGGCTTCTTCCCTGAGAATGCCTCCTCTGGTGTCATCTTGCCCAATACCTTATGTGGAACCCTGTTCTGTATGTATACTGCTGTACTGCATGCCTCTGCCCATAAGTAACGTGGCATACCTTGGTCATACAACATAGCCCTTGCTGCCTCCGATATAGAACGATTCTTCCTCTCAGCAACCCCATTCTGCTATGGGTTGTAAGGAACGGTCCACTCTCTCTTGATTCCTTCCCTGGTACAGAACTCCTGGAACTCTTTCCCTTTGTACTTGCCTCCATTGTCTGACCGAAGAACCTTTACCTTCCTGCCTGTTGAATTCTCCACAAGAGCTTTGAACTCCTGGAAGTGACTGAAGACCTCATCCTTGGTCTTCAAGAAGTATATCTAGGTCTTCCTGGAGAAATCATCAATAAAAGTAACAAAGTACTCATATCCTCTGAGAGACTTCGTTGACATTGGTCCACATATATCTGAATGTACTAGATCAAGAACCCCCTTGGATCTGGTGTCACTCCTTGGAAAAGCTGCTTTCAAAAACTTCCCCAATACACATCCCTTACATACATCATCATGCTCTGTGCTCACCTCTGGAACACCTGTCACTGTCTCACGAAGCAATTTAAGTGCTCCATGATGTATATGGCCCATCCTCCTATGCCATAGCTCTCCTTGATCTCTAGGATTACTGCTGCTCACTAGTGCCTTAGGAGAATCAAATTGCAACCTATAAAGTCGGCCGCTCCTAACTCCAATAGCTATGGGTGATTTCCAATCCTTATGCTTGATTAAAACATGCGCCCCTCTAAAGAGTACATTGTAGCCTTTATCCTGAAGGACAGATACGGAAATTAGATTCATGCCCAAGCCTGGCACATACAACACATCATGAATGGAAATAGGCTTGCCATTCTCCCTCTGAAATAGAACAGTCCCTCTCCCAACTGGATCACACTTGGACTTGTTCCCCATCTGAATCTGGAATCTGATGTCCTCCTCCTTGTAGCTAGAGAAGTACTCCCTAACTCCTGTCATATGAAATGACGCTCCACTGTCTATATACCAAACACCTTGTGAGGTTGAGCTAGTTAGGCAAGCTATGAGTGCAAACTCATCCTCCATTCTACTAGAAAGCTCATCTACACTTGCTGAAGCTACCGTCTGCTTCTTGCCTTTCTTTTCATTTTTCTTCCTTTGTGGGCAATCACTGACATAGTGGCCGAACTCGTGACAGCCATAGCATTTAATCTTAGATAAGTCCTTCTTCTTCTCACTTTTTGGATTTGATCCTTTGCCAGACCCCTTCTTCGCTTTCCCTTTTCCTACTAGGGCAACGTTTTCCTGTTCCACCTCACTTTTCTGACTATTACTGCTGGTTCCATTGACAAGACTTAGTCTAAGCTCCTCCTGAGTGAAGTCACTCCATAGTCGATCCCAACTCGGTAAGGTGTCTCGTCCATTAATAACTTGAACAAAGACATCCCACTGCTTAGTAAACCCATTCAGGGCTATTCGTACTAGCTCATCATCCTTTGGTTTGTCTCCAACAGCTGCCAATTCATCCTTGACAAGTCTAAGTCTAGTGAGGTAACTTGTGACATCTCCCTTATTCATCCGGGTATTCCTTAACTTTTCTCTGAGAATCAGCTTCCGGTTAAGGGTAGCATTCTGGTACATATTCATAATGGCGTCCCACATCATCTTTGCTGTATCTAACTCTGCAATATGCGGAACAATATGATCCTTAACACCGTCAAGAATTAGCCTCCTTGCCTTGGCATCTTCCTTCTTATATGCTAAGAGTTGTGTTGCATCTGTAGGTATAGGTACAACAGTGGTCACATAATCCTTGATACCATTCTCTTCCAGCAATAAAGAAATTCTGGCTTTCCAGACACCAAAATTTGAGGCTCCATCCAATCTGTCCTAATCTCTTAAACCTGCTGAGGCCATCTCAAAAGAAAATAATAATTTGAAGAGGTCAAACTGGGTTTTATAAACCCTAGATTTTTTTTTTTTATTATATTTCCTTTCTCCATGTGCCTATTCTGTCCTCAGATCTGCTCTGATACCATGTAAAAAATCTATTGCAGCTACTGATTATTAATTACCTGTCTTAAGTAGATTATTTGGCTACCAAAAAATAAATTACAGCAAATATTAATTAATAACACAGCTGCAATTTCATGGAAAAATCACGGAGACAAAAAAATAAAATCAACACAATATTTTGGACAAATTGTCCCTGAAAAAACCCCGAAGGGAAAACCAGTCAGCAGATAAGAATTCTATTCAACTGCAGAAAATCAAGAGATACAAAATTGCTTGCCTCTTACTGGCAGAGCTCTGGAAATTTCTTTCCTGTAAATTCCCTTCCCTCAATTGTTCCTGCTGAAATTGCTCCAGCAATATTTTCCTTCTCCGGCAATTCCACTGCTCTCCAACGCTATCACTGCGCCCTTTGCTCTCACTGCAAATCAATTTGCTATTGCTGCAAATTTATTTATTTGCTATCACTGCAAATATTTCTCAGATCTATGTTCTCCAAATACCTATTGATCCTCTTTTATAATCCCCTCATTGAAAACCAATGGCCATGATTTAATCTAAATCAATGGCTAGGATTAATTAGACTCTAGCAAACCCTAATATCTAGAAGTCTCTCGAGAAATCAATTTTCTAGGTATAGAGAAAAATATTCCGGCTGTGTTTCCAGCCTCGAAATCACCACCCGAGACTAGAACACCTGTCCAAGCTACATTTAAAATTAACAAGTGTAATTAAATGTGGACAAATGGATTTGTTGAAAGGGCTTTAGAAACTAAAGACAATATAGGTTGAATGGAGTCTTGGAACTGCCTCGAAGCATAAGGAAAATAGATTTTTATTAGATATCATGGTTGGAGATACGGTTCTTACGGAATTAATTGGTCGCCCAGATCGGTCTGGAAAAGTTTGTATGATATTGTTCAACGGATGCGCCTTGCACATTTGAATCAATTGCACAACATTGGATTTCAGTTTTTCCTCAGAGAGGGAGCATTATGGGCAATGATTCTATTAATTTAACACATCCTTCTACTCAGAAAGTTTGCAAGAAACCTTATGAAAATGTCAAGTGCCTTGGAGAATCTAGCCCATATAAACCCTTTGGCACTTGCATGTTTTGTTCAATCTACATGTAGCTTGTATTGAGGATCCTCAAACTACCTCGAAGATGCTAATTTTAGCCTTGCAAAGCATAGAAGAAGATGGTATTGCAGAATCCTCCTTTGAGATGGGAATAGTACTGCAATTAGAGGCAATGGGTTGCGGTATTCAGCAAGATTGTTGAAGTTAGAAAAATTGGTGATGAATATTTTACTGCAATGATCTAAAAGCCCACACAGTTTTGTTAAGAAGTGCAAGTAAAGATTTATTAAATGGGGCGAAGTGAAATCTTCCGGATGCAATGTCTGTTGTCTGAAACATGATAAAGCTTGTTCTAGGTGGCGACACGGCTGAGTTTACAATATTGGCCACATTGAAGCAAAAGAGTTCATCCGTTGAGGATGTATAAAAATGGCTTTATGAAGTAGTGGCATAAAATTTTGAGGCAATTCCAAGAACCTTGACTCAGGATTGTAGCATGAACCACGACAGCATTGCAAGCAAAGCATACTAATGGAGAAAATATGTGGACTATGGTGTATGCATGGGGTTTGAAGATATCATCAGGTTTAAGGCTGGATACAGAATATTTTCCACTCACAATACCATTCCTTTAACACCTAAGGTGGTTAATGATATTCATAAGTGAGGAGGTACTATTCTGGGTACTTCACATGGTGATCATAAGCTAGAGTAGAATGGGAGGAGTCATCCGTGACTTTCATTTTTTCCTTTGTCATTTTGTAATATTTCTTGGTGTGAGCTGATGGCTTTTGGGATTCCCATCCACAGGAGCCTTTAAAAACTCAATAGATTTTCATTTGTGGGAATCTTTTTGTTGTTCAACCGAGAGCTCCTGTGAGAGCTGTGGGGGGTATAGCAACTAGATGTGTGGTTTTATCTCTTGTTGCCCTATATAGTTGGAAACTTAGTTGAGGAGATAACTGGAGGCTTTGTATTTCAGTTCATTGTTGAATAAGAGAGATTGAGGTTCTTATGTCTTCATTCTTTCTAGAGTACTAATTGTTCTTATGTTCAGTTAGTTTCTTGATGATTATAATCTCTTCACTTATTCTTGGCATACAAGTTTAATGAGACTTTGTTCTTTCCTTTCTTTTCATGTTGTTGTTTCTAGATTTCTGTTGTGTTCCTATGTGCATGGCTGATATCCTTTTTCTTATTTAGTTTTCTCTCTTTTTGTTACCATCTTGTACCTTCTACGAGGGAGCTACCCCTCTCAAATGCAGAGGAGAATTGTTGCATTCACAACAATTTCTCCATTTGTTAGCATCTTTTGTTGCTGCCTTTTTGGGTGAATGGAGTTATTTCTGTAGTGACAAAATTGTATGCTAACAAAATATAGGTTTTTTGGTGGTCGGTCTGTCATATGAAAGTGTTGACTTTAGACAATCTAAAGAAAAGGGGATTCCAACTTGTCAATCGCTACATCCTTTGTAAAAGTAATGAAGAAACTATCAACCACATGCTGGGAGAGTGTACTTTTATTAGGAAGATCAGACGTTGTATTCTAGAGAAGTTCAACATCCAATGGGTTTGGCATAAGGATTTATAAAGATTACTGAAAGTTGGTTCCCTCCTTTCAAACATCCCTAGATTAGAGAACTTTAGAAACAAGCCCTTCTCCACTTAGGATGGGGAGTCTGGAAGGAAAGGAACAATAGGATATTTATAAATCAAAGTTCCTCTTGGGAGTAAGTTTTAATCAAGACCATTGTTGTCATCCTAGAAAATGTGACTGAATCTTCTATTCCTAAACCAAAGTTTGACCCAACCACCTTAGAAGAAAAGATTGCTATCAATTGGGGTTGCAAAGATAATTTGACTAAAAGTGATGCTTCCAAATTACTTAAAAGAAAGAATACCAAATGGGCCCCCTGATCTAGGTTGGTTTAAAATGAACTTCGATAGATCATCTAGAGGGAACCAGGGTCAGGCGAGTGGGGGTGGAATCATTAGGGATTCAACAGGCAGGTTCTCAGGAGCATTCTCTAAAAACCTAGGACATCACACTAATAACTATGTTGAGGTGTCGGTTGCCCTTCAAAGGCTCAGATTGGCTAAGGACAAAGGCATATCGAAACTCTTTCTAGAGGGAGACTCTAAAACATTGTAGACATGATAAATTCCAAAGCTGGCCCCCATTGGTCTTATAAAGACATTGTTGAAGATATTACGATCTTGCTATCTTCCTTTGAAGCTAATAAACTTAGGCATGTTTATAGGGAGGGCAATTCTATTTCCAACCTATTCTCCACCTTTAGCAATGATGTTCAAGGTTTAAAGAATTAGCACGATCTTAACTCCATCCCTCCTTACATCAGGAGCAAGTACCTTGATGAAGTAAACAATAATGATTGCATTCCAACGAATTCTTTACCCTTGGCACTTAATGCACTCAAGTGGGAGAATTCTCTTGAAGCATGACACCATTTCTAATGATAGGGTTTCTTCCATTCACATTTTACATTTTCAAGATCTCCAACTCTTCTTTCATATGCTCTGTAACTTATCTTACAAAAAGCAAGGTATTTCTATGAGATTACACACCATGGGAGGGGACCTAATCCGCATAGATCCCTCTAACTGTGATTTTAAGAAGGAAGGAGGAAGTGTGGGATATTTTAACTAGGGGAAATATTGTCCATTACTTCGAAGTGATGAACGAACATGATTCCAATTTATCCAGGGAATTTGCTATGTCATGGAAGGTGGGAAAGGTTAAAGTGAGAGGGTTAGCCTTTGAAGTCACTAAAGAGTTGATTGTTGCAGCAACGAGGCTTAAACAAGAAGGTGAGAGACTTCCTAATAAGATTAAAGGCCATGACCATAGCATGATGGAAAGGTTCATGTTACCTGGGGAGAAGGTTGAAAGGCTTCAGAATGGACTCAATCATGAAGATTTACCTAGGGTGTGGAAGGACGTCGTTGAAGCAATGATGAGGTTTATTACCTTGGAAGGTAGGTACAAATGCTTTTATTCCTACTTATTTCCTATGCTAAATCACCTAAGACATGGATTTAAACTCAACTTTTCTTATTGGGTCTTTCCTCCTTGAAAGAGTCTGTTATTTAGGTTATTATAGGGAAGAAAACCTTGTCTTTACATGAGGGGATTATTTTTAGACTTTATAGGTTCTAGCTTGGTAGAACCCTAACCTCTCCCCACCTTCCTAGAATTGTTAACCCTACCTTATTAGACCAACACCCTTCCAAAGGCTTTGTCAGCAAGGATTTTAAGAATATTGAGGTTGGGGGTAGGAAACCCCCCTCAGATTATGATCTCAAAGTTGGCCAAACCTCTATGGACTATAACAATACTAAGGGTGTGAAAGAACAAATTAAAAGAAAACTTGGTCGTATCCCTAGCTGTGGTAAAGTTAAGAACTCGATGGAGTCTCTTGATAGGGAGAATGATAATATGGAGATTTAGAATGTTCAGATTAAGAGTAAGAAGAAAGATAAGAGTGAGGTTGTGAGGAATCCCCACTATGACATTGATTCCAAAAACCTGGGGGGCTCCCCGATGTTTGGGCTTAAGGAGGAGTCTCTTTGTTGGTCCAAGAGAAGAGTGAAAGATCAAACTATGGATATGGAGTCCCTTGATAATGCTATTTTTGATTTTGTGCCTACTACTAGAAAAATTAAGAAGGTTTCTTTTGCTTCAATTAATTATGAGATGGGGAACCCTATTAGCCCTACCAGTATGTGCAACCCTCCCGGCTTCTCTAAAAGAAGTCAAAATCCCTAGCTTAGAGGTAGAATTAATAAACCCTCATAGGATCTCTCTTTTCAAGACACCCCCCTAAGCATCCCATCCCTCATAATGAGGCTTATGCTCCAAATTCCTCTCAACCTGGGTTGATGTTTAGCTCTTCTACCCCAAAGCCTATTGTAGACTCCCCTGATGGTGCTATTGTTTCTAAAGGGAATAATCCCATGGATCCTCCCAAGCCTGCTCCCCCTAATCACTTTATTAATCAATGTAACAATTGTTCTAGACTAGATAATAATATTGCCACCATTTAGAATGGTATGCAAAATTTTCAAAAGGCCTTGGGGTTACAAAATGACTTTATTAAATGGCTCATGTCTTAGTTCAAAGTGGCTAAGGATAGGATTCAAAAAATTGAGAAGGTGGTCATGGATAATCCTAAAAAAGAGGATGAGGAAATTTGGGAGGAAACTGGAAAATTCACTGCCACTTTCTATAGGTGGGAAAGTTTAGGACATGAGATGGAGACCACGAAGGCCAATCAGGAGAAAATTGTTAAGAATGTGAATGAAATTATTGAATTCAATAGGAATGTGATCAAGAACTCGGCTACTACCTTATATGTCTTCCAATCCGAGCTTGATAAGAGGAGGGATAACCAGAAAGGGGATAGTACCACGGATGAGATGAAAGATAGTGGGAAAAGAAAGAGTGGGAAGAAAAGGAAGAGCAATGAGGTGTAGGTTCTTGTGCAGGCTAACAGCTCCAAGGATAAGGCTCCTGAACAGACTATCAGCAACATTGGTCCAGCTAACAGAACAAGATCCAAAGGTAAGAGTGATAGAGGTAAAACCAAGGTGGAGGTCTCCCCTCAAGACACTGATGAGACTGAAGATTTCTCCCTGCCTGACAAAATTGAGTACCTGAGCAAAGAATGGAAGGCCATCAAAGGCCTAAAGAAGCTAGCTAAAATGTAATTGTCTCTCTGTTGGCTCTTTGCTGGTTTGTCCTAGATTTTTGTTGTTCTATTGTTTTTTGTCCCTGCTATTTGTCTTTTGGTGTTTCACATCTTATGAGACTTGTTGTTTCTACCCTGGGGGCCTCCTTTTGTATTGGGCATGGGCCCTTTCCCATGCTTTTACTTAATCAAAACTTAATTATGCACAATAACCTTAATTATATGCTTGAACAAAAATAAATAAACCTAACTACATTCTTGGAATAGAAATAAAACAATGGCTAATAAAACTTCAATAAAAAAACTCGATAAATTATTTCCTGATCCACTGCTAATAAAACCCATAAGAATAGAATTTAAATTCAATATATTCCATATTTAGTCAATTCATAATTTCTGTTTGACATGATATGTTAAAAAAACTCAATTATTCTAGCTTATCTATTTTTGAAGAACTAAATAGAGATAAAGGATAGATAAACTTTCAAAATTTCAAGCCTTCCATAATCTTTTTTTAAACTATTTAAATCAATTCCCAAAATAAATAGGACATCCATGTAAAAGCAACACTAAAAATACATTTTCTTGAATTAATGACAACTCTTATAAATTATATCTCAAATTCTTTTTACTTAATCCAATTGATTAAAATAATTTATGAATAAAGATTTAATATTAATTATTCCTAAACATATTTATAAGATCTAAATTATAACATATAATTAGGCAGGAAGATTTAAATTGAATTACATTAGTTATCATGAAGATCTAAGTTCTGATCTTTTATTGTTATCAAACTTCCAAATTACTTAATTTAATAAATTTGTTATCTTTTCTAACCTATTTCAATGTTATTAGGGAGATTCGATCAACTTTTATTTCATTATTATAAATGCATATAAAGATATTTATCACATTGTTAGGTATGTAATCTAGAGACATATTAAATGTTTTATACCACTCACATTCCTAAAGCATTGGATTAGCACAAGCATAGCTAAATGTACCAAGACTTATACCCATAAGGTTGAGCTTGGTTAAGAAAATTATGGACGCACTTATATATTTAAAAAGGAAATTGTAAATTAGAAAATAGAATTATTAACAAGTTGATGTTTTCTGTCAAGAGGGTGTCCTATGACTTGAATCTATTTCAACATGTTTGATCTATTATAAGTACATTAGTAACAAAACTACAATTGGGAAAAAAATGGAAAATAAAATTATTAACAAGTTGATTTTTTTTTTGTTGTCATTAAGGGCATGGTTCGGTGGTTAAGTCGCTTAGTTGTAGTGGCAGCTTTTTTTTTGTTGTCGTTAAGGGCATGGTTCGGTGGTTAAGTCGCTTGGTTGTAGTGGTGACCACCAGGGTTCAAACTTCCGTTGGGCCAATGAGCTCGCAGGATTTACGCCTTCGCTGGGCCAACGAGCTTGCGAGTTTGAAGTGTTCTTACTAGGGGATGAGGTCCCCCGTGTTGTGGCCTCACCGGTTCATAGCTCCGAGCAAAAGCGTTACCATGGAATCGGAGGGCGAGCAAAAGCATTACCGTGGAATCGGAGGGCATGTCGCACCAGCGTCACTGATCACGTTAAAAAGTTTACCAGACGCATTATCTTTAAAAAAAAGTTGATTTTTTTTGTCAAGAGGGTGTCTTATGACTTGAATCTATTTCAACATGTTTGATTAGCTTCCAACTAAAATTGATAGATATTCATAAAGATTTTTATTAAGAAGCTTCATAAATTTCTAAGAAAAAGATATTAGTTGGCATATGTATATCACACATTAATATAAGTTTAAGAGTATTTAAGCGACTAAATTTAGGTTGGGAGATTTAAATTTTATTTAAAACATGGGCTGTTATGCCCCTTTTCCCACGCATACCATAAAGAGTTCTCTAACTCTTTTCCTAAAAGAAAATTTCAAATAATCCTTGAGGCCCCTCCTTTTATATTCAATAATTTTTTTATTTTTAAAATATAAGTTATCAAATTGGAAAATTAACCCAAAAAAATAAAATTAATATATCATTTAATGTTTATCAAACAAAACATAGTCAAAAGTATAAACCTGGTTTAGGTCCATGAACCTTTCTAATATGTGTGTGTGTACATGTACATATATAATATGTATATGTATATGTATATATGTATGTGTATGTGTATGTGTATATGCATATGTATATATGTATATATATATATATATACATACATACAAACATATATAATTTTAATTCTTAAGAAAAATAACAATTTTTAGATGGACAAGGTGTGGAAAAAAAAATAACAATTCCACTAGGCAATTTAAATTCATGACCCAAACAATCTTTGTTTATAATAGCATGTAAATTTATAGTGATTAATGTTATTAACATGGCAACTAATTTAATTGGGTCAATAACTAATATGACTAACAATTAGATGCTCAAAAATATAATGACTATATAAGGAATGTTAGCAAGACGGTTGTCGTTGCACCAAAAGATTGACCTATTAATGTCCAATACAACCGCCAGAGTTAATGAATCCATGAGAGGCAGTTAAGCCTTGTCACGAACCTAAGTGATGCGCTGCACAGCACAAGGAGACCAAGGGTGCACACCTTGCAACAATCCCCCTAGTGCAATTGAGGGGTTCGCACCCATGACCCAGGCTTAATTGTTAGAAAGATGGTTGTTGTTGCACCAAAAGATTCACCTGTTAATGCCCAATACAACCATCAAAGTTAATGAATCCATGGGAGGCGGTTAAGCCTTGTCACGAACCCAAGCACTGAGCACAAGGAGACCAAGGGTGCACACCTTGCAACAAGGAATGCATTGACTAATATAGATCAAATGTTAAGTTGATTATCATGCCTTTAAGAAAGAGAGCAAAGCATGTGGAAAATTTTAATTTCCATGAAGTTGTAGGGGAAGATTTGTATGTATATGTTGCAGGTTGTGATGTGAATGATGTGATATTTTGGTGGAGGTGGTCGGTTTGTGGTGGGTCAAATCCCATGAAAGATTGGAAGAGAGAAGGATGTATTAGGTGGAGGTGGCCAAATAAGGGTGGGTTGGATCCCACATAGGAGGAGAGGAGAATAGGAAGTATTTGGAGGAGGAGGATGATTCATGGTGGACATGAGTCCACAAGAGGAAGGAGGAAGAGAGTGCAGAGTTATTGGAGGAAGATGGCAAATGTTCCAGCCAGATGCTAGAAGAGGAGGATAAAGAATTAATTTTGTGCACCTACCACAGCGATGGAGTTCTTTGTAGGTTATTTACAACCTAGGAGAGTAGCCCTACTACTCATCTCCACTTTTGTGAGCCTATGCTCACAAACTTCCTACCCGGCGTGTCTGATGCGGGAGCATCTGGGTGGACTGGCGATCAACTTTGACCAAACAAAATTGTAGTTTTTTTAATTTTAGTTTTTATTTGTTTTGGAGTTCTTGGCATCTCTCAACATCAGGAAGCAACTTGTGTGATTAGATTTGCGCAATTTGAAATTTCATCGGTTGGTTGTTTTAAAGGTCCTGGTGGGCAGTTTCACAGAAATAATTGTTTCCATAGATGTGTATGAGCTGGGAAAAAATACTTTCAGGGGAGGATTGTTGATTATGTTTCACCAATTGTACAAAAGGAATCATCACCAAATCTTTCACCTTTTGGAAGATTTTAATGCCAAAAGTTCACACTAGCAGTTTTATGGAAAGTTCAATATCTCATGATTTCTAAAAGCTAGAGAAAAATCCTTTTTATAGGGAGATTAAGGAGATCATCACATTCATATTGACCAGTTTTCACTCAAAAAGGAGCTTATGGGTAAGAGTTATGCAAAAAGTTAGTTTTCCGAAACCCTGGCACACAAAGTCGAAGTTGCGTATTTGGATTTTTTTTCCAAATAGTGTATGCAGCCTCACAAGGTAATGTTTGGTGGATTTTATTTATTGCATATTCATCATTTGAAGAAAATTGAAAAGTTGAAATGGGTAGTGGCAGAGAATTTTCTATTCTTGTCATAATTTCACCTTTTCACTATGTAACCGCTCCCAAAAAAATATCAATTATTGTGTAGAATATTCAAGAAAATCAAATATGGTTGATTGCATATTGAATGTGCATTAAATACAATTGTAAAGGTTGCTGGAACATAGTGGTATTTCAAGAATTTAAAATAAGATATTGAAATGCCAACTAATGGAGAGAATATGAAGTGCCATATTCTAAAGAAAATGGAAGAACTCTTTAGAGGCTAAAAAAGCAAGAGGAAGCACCATTTTGTAGAGAAACGAGGCATGCAATAGAAAGGAGTGGGTAGAATGAAAGGAAGGCGATAGATTTGAAGAGAGGGGCAACATAGCCAGAAACTTATAATGTCGAGAAAAGAGAAAAGAAGGTGTAAGAAGGGTTGCGTTGAAAATTATTTGGACTGCTGCAATGGGGAGTTGGAAGAGACTACAAGACAATGAATAGAGGGGAGCTATGAATATCTACAAAGAAAAGAGTGAACAAAAGGCAGATAAAGGAGTGATTCAAGCAAAGAGAAATAAGAAGAGAAGAGAAAAAATTTGTGTGACAGAGGGTTTGATTGGAGGAGAACCAATAGAAGGGAGCAACATAGTGTAAAATAGAGGAATGGTTTTGTTGCAGGGAACAGGTGAATGGAGGAACAACAAAGATTCCATCATGGTAGAATGATTTGCAGAGAGATAATCTCTATTGTATATAAATTCATTGTATTTGTTGCATAAAACCTTGCATAATCAACAATTGAATGTTGCCAATAAAACTTGAAGTTGGAATGAAATTGAATGGAATGTGTGCAATGGACTGTGTAATTGTTTGCATTTGATTGAATGGAGAGTAACATGGATTTATATTTCTGTAGCTGTTGTAGCTAAATTTGCATTGCCAAAGATTAAACAATTTGGTATATTTTGTGATTGAACTCCGTCTATGTTGCGGATTGGGTATGTGGAGTTTGTGAGTAGAGAGTTTCTATTGTATTGATTCTACTTGTCGTAGAATTGAGTTGAGTGTGTGGGCAACGAGAGGGAGTACCTCTTGCATTAGGTAGCCTCCTCATATGATGGGGGTTTTATATTTTTTATGTACTTTTAACCCAAAAGTACCAAAGGAACAAAAAATTGGGAAAATAAAAGGAAAGAAAAGAAACCCTAGATAGGATCGCACAAGACACTATGTAAGATTCCTTAAACAACAAGTAGGAAGAACAAATGAAAAGAAGTAAGAAATAATGTGTAGCAATTATTAGATACAAAAAGTTCTTCAGGTTGTGCATACAACATTAGAAAAAGAGAATATTTAATAGTTTATCCTTTCAACATGTAAGAAAATGTGAGAAATCAATTAGACATCAAACATTTGAATAATATGCAATAAATAAAGAATATAATGAAACAAATTTAAGTAGTACTCTTCTAATTCAATCAAAATTAGAGTACAAAGTCTTATTTCCATTTTCTATATAGCAAAATGTGGAAGAAAAACATGAAGGAATTATTACAAGTTAAACATACAAAAAACACATAGCCATTGAAGAATATAACAACATAAAGTTTAGAAATATTTTTCAAATTCTTTCAAAATTTGAAACAAGAAGTCTTTTCACAATACCATTTAGCAGCTATGTTGAGAGGAAAAAAACCCAAAAAGGAGAACCCTTTACAATTGAAATAACCTTATATATATAGCTTTCCTTCTCTTAACTAACTTAAAACTATTTCATAACCACCTTTTTGAAATAATAAAAAATATCTTATATTTTAAAATTCACTTTTTAAGTTATAAAAATGACTTAATCTATAATCTTGGGAAAGTGCAATGAGAAAATAAAATATAAAATGAAACTTTATGGTGCTTGCAAAGAGGAAAAAGAAGATTTGTCTCCAACAAAACTTTGATCCTTTGGTGTTGTCACTAGAAGTTATCACTATTGTTATGAGGGAGATTTCGACTTGTATATTATGAATTTAAAAAGAGTTGGATCCATTACTTTTCTCTTAGGAATGATGATGCTTGCTAGATGAATCCTCCATGTATTAAATTAATCATTTTTTCCTTGCTTTGTTTGAGGCAATTAGAAAGATCCTTGTGACATTCAGTAAGTGCAAAGGCAATAGTATTCAACTTCTTCATAGCCTTAAGATTGAAAACTTCTTTATTCAATAATTGTAATGCCCACCCGTACACATAGGTACGAGTAGGCACATGATGCGGAATTATTTTTTAAAAGTTAAATTAAGTAAATTAAATTAATTCAATTACAATTATTTACCTAACAGAGTTCTTGAACGTACAATTCAAAAGAGATAATGATACTTGTCGGAAAACTTCCTCAATCAACAATCTATAAAAAAATTAATGAACAATAAAACTATGGTTATGACCGACTCAACAAACTTTCCCACAAAGTTAACTTACGTTAAAATAACGTCATTAGAACACAACTTGAATTAAAATGATATTAATTAATAAATTAAAAATTAACTTTAAAAGACAGTTTAAATTTCTAATTAAATTAACTATCTAGTTGCTAAAGAAAACAAAATCAAATTATAAATTAAATCTTACAACTAATTAAAGAATTTAAAATTAAACCCCTATACAATTAATTAAATGATTTAAAACAATTATAAAGCAAAAAGAATAAATAACTAAGTATACTTTCATTATAATACTAGTTTTGTTTTAAAATCATGTTTTCTTGCTTTTCTTCCAATAAAATTATTTATTCAAAATCAATTTAAAGCAACCACTGGAATCTTTTTAAAAACTAGTTTTCTTAATTCCACAATTTTATATATTCCATATAATTTAACATCATTTTCAAATAAAAATGTGCACCAATCTAACATAATATCATTTACTTGAAAACCAAATAATCCAAAACACATTATGAATAATCATCCAATAACCAACATCTCACATGTTCCATAGTCCATATGACAATATCAAAACAAAACCAAAGAAAAGAGTCCACAAGTGTAAAGTCATGAAACACATAACAAGCCTATGCAAAAGAAAAGGGTAGGGCTTACATCCCCCCCCTAAGATTAGACTTCCTCCTAGAAGCCCACAAAGAGGTAAGGATAAAAGGCCCGCAACTATCATGTATCCCTATCATTCTACTAGAGGTCTCTAATGTTGCAGCTTAAAGTTATGCTTGGTGATTCCCAACTATCATAAAGGCTCGGTGCGATCTCCCCATGTTCCCAACTGTTAGCTCAAAAGCATTAGCATATTGTTGACCCCCTGCTACTGAATTATTCTGAGGGCACTAATGAGCTATATGTCCATCACCCCCACATGAATAATAGGGCTCCCTAGAAGGTGCCTGAGCATGCTGCTGAGAAGTTAGTCAGCTAGAACTCACATGACTACCCCTGAAGTCTGCGGAGGATGAGTTGACCCTACACTCTAAACCTACTGCTGAGGGGTAGGTTTAGGAGGAAGAGAATTTTCCACGAAACCACCTCTTCACATAAAGGAAGGCCTAATAAAGTTTTGGTTCTATAGAGGTTGGTCACGGTTCCTGGTGTGGTCCCTATTATCCTGTGGTTTGTAATGAATTTCTTCTGCAATGAGAACTTTTTCCACTAATATTCATAAAGTAGTAGGTTCTGCCAACCTAACCAGTCCTTCTATACTCAAATTAAGTGACAGACTCAGATGGTATCGATTGTGATGGTACTGGGCCCTGCGGAGGGGTTTTGCTTGGTCCCTGCGACTGAGTACGCTTAGGCTTAGGTAGCATCCTACACTAACCAAAAGAAACATTAATATCCAGAGTTCCCAAAGTGTTGGAAACCTGGCTCTAATACCAAAAGTAATGCCCACCCATACACGTAGGTACGAGTGGGCAAACGACGTAGATTTTTTTTAAAAGTTAAATTAAGTAAATTAAATTAATTCAATTACAAGTATTTACCTAACAAAGTTCTCGAACATACAAATCGAAAGACAAAATTATACTTGTGGGAAAACTTCCTCAATCAACAATATATAAAAAAATTAATGAACAATAAAACTATAGTTATGACCGACTTGACAAACTTTCCCACGTAATTAACTTATGCTAAAATAACGTCATTAGAACACAACTTGGATTAAAATGATAGTAATTAATAAATTAAAAATTAACTTTAAAAGACAATTTAAATTTCTAATTAAATTAACTATCTAGTTGCTAAAGAAAACAAAATCAAATTATAAATTAAATCTTACAACTAATTAAATAATTTAAAATTAAACCCCCATACAATTAATTAAATGATTTAAAACAATAATAAAGAAAAAAGAATAAATAACTAAGTATACTTTTATTATAATACTAATTTTGTTTTTAAATCATGTTTTCTTGCTTTTATTCCAATAAACTTATTTATTCAAAATTGATTTAAAGCAACCACTGGAATCTTTCTAAAAATTGGTTTTCTTAATTCCACAATTTTATATATTCCATATAATTTAACATCATTTTCTTTCATTTTCAAATAAACATGTGCACCAATCTAACATTATATCATTTACTTGAAAACCAAATAATCCAAAAAATATTATGAATAATCATCCAATAACCAACTTGGTAGCTAGCATATAGAAATTGTGGATATCACCTTCATGTGTAGATGGGACAAGATCTACTCTAATAACATTATTATTAGTTATTTTCATATCTTCTATAAAGCGCGGAAAACTTACATACTAAAAATAGTATTACAAAAGTAATGCTCAATTCCAAAAATGGAAAGTATATCATTTACATTAATTCAATATCCATATTTGCATAAAATAGCAAGTTTTCAATAATGAAGAACAAGTTCCATACACTAGAAAGTGTTACATTTCCGGTTACATACACTAATCAGGGTGTTACAATACATCTGTTTCAATGTTACAGGTACAACTAATTGCATCTATTACATCAATGAAAATAATTACATCTTACAAATTGGCTATGCTAGCCATACAAGAATAATACAATGAAATAAATATCCATATAACATAAGAATCTCTAAACTCGACCGCCGTGATCCTCTAATCTTCCGCAAGCCGAGGCCAAGAGTGTGGTTAAGGCACTTTTCCCACCCAACCACGAAGTAATGGACTTCCCCGGGTTTCTTCCTAACTCGAAGAAAGCACCGACCCTGTATAAGGAGCCTAAGAACCTAGAACAGTGTAAGCAGGAAGGAATCTCTCGATGCGTGCTTGTTGCTTGTATGCATTCCTAACCTAGAATGACATAACTCTTGCAAGTAGGATGGGGCAGAGACATAAATAACATAATCTAGGCTTTTTCAAAATCCATCTATTTCAATGGTACAGTAGCTTGCAAGCAATAAAACAAAAAGTGATAGTTTTAGAAAAAGTAAAACTATCATCTCTAGGAGCCCACATTCGGCATCCTGTCCCAAAAGTACATTACTTTACCAAACAAAAGCAAGGAATAGTTCATCTAAGATTAAATATTCATCAAAAAGTCCATTCTGGAATCAAATACAGTTTACATCAATCAATTCTCTATTCGGTTTTGCATTTTAACCAAGTGTACAAATTTCAATGGTTTATATTGATCTTTCATGAGAAGAGATTTTTCTAGATTTGATAGGTAATAACAGTTTGAAGACAAAAATTGAATCTATAAGTTACTTAGAGCCATTTCATTCTCAATTCAGTGGTTTAGGCTAATTCTTCAATTTGAACAAGTATTTCACAATAAACAACCTTTACATGGATTCTGTGTATTTTCTTTAATAGAATTACTTGTAATAGTTACAGTACTTTCTCAATAAAACTGATTTTAACTAATAATGCATTCCAAAATGGGTACTTATTATGATTATGTTTATGACAATTTTGCCAGAATCATCATTATATATATATATATGTAAACATTATTCAACAGTATATAACTCGCTGTCATACAGAAATTAATATACATAAACTTCTAAATTTATATATATATATATATATATATATATATATATATATATCAAATCAACCGCAATGTTAAACACAGTGTTCAAAAAGAATAACAGCGGATTTAATTTGAGGTCTAAAGAATCTTAAATGTTAACTGATATAAATATTGGTTGTTGTGTAGTGGGACTGTCAGCCCCAAGAAAACAACGATCACAAGTTTAAGATTGAAATTAAATAAAAGCTTAAACCACAGTGTTTATGGGGACGGCGCCGGCCTTCCCCACAGGCTTTACGCATGTGGGGAGGGTCGACATCCTCCCCATGCCCTTCCTTGGCGATCTCACGGCCTTTGGCCATTCCAGTCAATAACGACTGTGATTCACTATTGTTTAATAACTTCTTTGTTTAGTATGATTTATTCACAATTTTCACTGCTGTTAAACTATAATATGCAATTATGTATATACTTTCTAATATCTCAAATATTTATATATTTATATATATATATAGATATATAAATAATGTTTGTATATATATTTATATATATATATATATAATATATACAATTCTTTTAATACTTTAAATATTTATATATATATAATATAATATAAACAATAAATCTATTCAGCAGAATTATAATTTATGTGGTTCTAGAACAACAAAAGCCAAAATCACATAGAGTTTACAGTTTGGCAAAGCAAATTGCAATAAAAATTCCACAGTAAATCATTTTAGCTACAACAAATTAAACTAAATAGAAATGGAACCTGGTAAATTTATCCTCCACGGCACTTGAAACTGGTTTGGCTCTTTATCCTTTCCTTGATTCCTCTCTTTTCTTGATTCCTTGCTAAACCCCAATCTTTTGTTCATTGTCCCTATTTTCTTTTTATTTTCTCAATTATTGAAGTTGTGATTAAAAGAAAGAATGAATGAATGTTGAGAGAATGAGGGTTTTTCTCCTCTTTTTATTATTTCCTTTCTCTATTTTTGATTTGCTTTATTTTGTGTTTTATTTCCTAAATATAAGTCTCTTTTCTAATTTTCTATTGTTTTATTGTTTTCTTTCTCGTTGTTTTGTTTCTAAAATCTTGTTTTCTTTCTAAGTTTATTCTAATTTAGCAAATAAAGCTAATATTAAATAGATAATAAAATTTATTATCTTACATCACACTTATCAATAAATAATAATTCTAATTTCAAATAAAATCAATAAATGATTTAAAACTATTTTTATTTCTCCCAAAAGAAATTAATATTAATCTAACAACTAATTAAACAAGCAACTATAGCATATCAATTATTTTCCTTTCAAATAAAATAAGAAGCAATCATGATTAATTATGCAAATGCAACTATATGATTTTCTAAGTGAGTGTGTGTGAGAGAGTTCCCTCCATCTTAACTCTGCCAAACTGCTAACCTCCTCTACCTTAACCACACCCTTGTCTTCGACAACCTGCAACTCATGAAAACTTGGATTTCCCATTAATACGTTAGTGTCCAAATAGCTGAAGCATAGCCGAAGCACTATAATATATCATTTCAAAATAACTTGAATAAAATAATATTCTTTTCATTTCATCTTTTCCACAATATATTATTCATTTACTTATTTCATCTTTCAAAATAGTCATAATATTTATTCAACCACACATAATCATCCATAATTCAGTTCCTCATAAAGTAAGTTCAGAAAGCATCAAAGTCTGAGACTGACATCTTCTTCCATTTTGTTGTTAATGGGTTTAGCAATTTCCACATATTGTGTATCTATGGAAGAATTAATCATCAACCTTGGAAGTAATTTTGGCCTTTTAGGGGCCAAGGTTTTTTGGAGAAAACTAGCAATGACATCAAAAATAGACATTATCACCTTAGTAACTTCTCATTTCTTAGACGCCATCTATTGGATCTAAGGAGAAGGTGAACTAGAAACAACAATTTGTGAATCAGTAGTGGTTGTAAAAACATGAGAAAGAACTTGTTGGGTTGCAACTATAGAATCTCCCATGATATTAGTGTGTTTTGGGGGTGAAGTGGGAATACATGGAGGAGACTCAAGTGGAGTAGGTGATAATGGAAAGGGTGGTGGAACCAACACTTGGTATGGGGAGGGTGATCTTGAATGGGATGGAATAGAAGAAAATTCACAAGTGGGGGCTAGTGGTACCTATTGTGGAGGAGGTAAAGGATCTAATACATGGGGAATATCCAATCTTGAAGATCTTTGAAGAGAGTCAAAACCTAAGACAATGAATTTTTGTGTGATATTATCAATTAGTAGAGAGGGATTATCATCTAAGGAGGAAGTATCTATAGCTACCTATATTACTAGATTTTGAGGAATCCTTATGATTAACTTCTTTTTGGAAATAAAATCATCATCACAAGTGTTCTTGAGAGCTTGGTTCTTTTTTGGATTCATCTCCACCATCATCTATATTACTCTTTCCTCGAGCCATGTATACTAAAGAGAACTATGGGGATGTAGAGACATCTATATGCTTTGATCACTTTGATGGCTCACCTGTGGTGGAGTTCTTAGTAGTAGTATATTCAGTAAATTTTTTTGTAAACCAAGACTTTGATCTTCGTAATACTAACATGTCCTCTCCTTAAAACTTGAAAGTTCTTTATTGGCCTAATTAATTTGTGTTATTGGCTACATTTGAATTGATTTCTCAAAAATAGGATCAATTCAATCACTTTCATCATATATGATGCAGGAGCATCCTTGGTTCAAGAGCAATCTTGCATCAACCAAAAACATTTGCATTTTAGTTTGTTTCTTTCATTTTCTAGTTCAATTCAGTCAATTCAGTCGGTAGTAGTTTCTATATTTTGGTGTGCATTCTATCACAGTTGCATTTCAGACCTTGCGGAGCTAGACTTAGCATCTAAATTCATTCATGCACATCATATCCAAATTTTAGATCATTTGGATCAGGTACTGGTAAGATATCGTTATCAGAAGATCGACTGTTTTCTCATAATAGAGCATTCTCACAGTCTCAGACAATCAGCTAAAGGAGAATACTTGCGGAGCACTTCATGATTCACGAAGCTAAATGACACATCATTCAAGGTTCTTTGGTTCATGGCCAACCTTCCCTGAGATCCACACACCAATCCATTCATTTGCAGAGGAGTTCTTCATGATTAGGTCCGACCTATCCATGTACACACGTTACACCTCTTCATTGGAGTTTGTGATCTTCCTTGGCCGATGCGGAGGAATCTGATGTTCTGGAGATGATATATATTGATGTAATAGATGCCTAGAAAAGTAGATTTTGATAATTAGCATAATTTTCAAGTTTGATAGTTTGAATTATTTGTGAAGGAGCTTCAAAGCCATATCTAGTGCATATTCTGTAATTAGGCTTGTGAGCCCTAATTGTAAGCCCGCATGTTTCCAGCCAATTTGTATTTGAATTCTATGATATAGTAAATGACTAAATCTGCATTTGTTTCATATCTTTGAGTTGTTTCTGTTGTGTTTACTCTAGCTGCACAGTTTGGACTGTTCTCTTTGAGGACCCTCCTAACCGTGACTGCACCAAGTGGTATCAAAGCAAAATTTCAAATCTTTGGAGCGAATTGAGCAAAGTTGGTGAAGGAATTATGTAAGATCTTGTTGTGGATAGATCATTGAATCTGAGGTGGGTTACTTGTGTTGCAACCGATCACCAATTGTGAGGAAGTTGTCACCTTGTAGCCCGATTGTCGAATTTGAGGCAATTACACTTGATCTGAGGAAGAGATGCCACCGAGGAGAATCCCTACTATTGGAACAATGGCTGGAAGAATGGATGCAATGATGGAGATGATGAAAACCATGCGAGTTTGCTTGGATGTTGTTGAAGAATATAGGCAAAGGGGACTTACACCTAGACCTAATGTTGAAAGTGATGATGATGATGAATTTCAATCCGTTGATCAAATTGGTGAAACCCTAGGAGGTGAAGAAGAAGAAGAATCAGACCAAGTCAAGATGTTGTGAGCTATTTCAAAGATTGGAAAGAGACCTAGAGTTGATGTACTGAACTATACTAGCAATTTGAATCCTGAAGAGTTGACATGGAAGAATACTTTGAGTATGAGGAAATTGAAGATCCGGAGAAGGTGAAATTTGCAAAGACAAAGTTGAAAGGACATGCTGCTATATGGTGGAAAGAAGTACAATTGGATAGAAATAGGAGAGGAAAAGAAAAGATTACAAAGTGGGATAGAATGGTGACAAAATTGAAGAATCAGTTTATACTTGCTGACTATGAGTTGGAACTGTTGAAGAGATTGCAAAACCTGAGACAAAAGAAGAAATATGTGGAGTATACTGAAAAGTTTCATAAGATAATCATAAGGATAGGACATAGTGAAGCAAGCAAGGAGAAAGTGGCTAGATACATCAATGGATTGAGATTGAACATTCAAGAAGAACTGAGTTTGGTGAGAATGACAACATTAGAAGAAGCATATCAGTTTGCCCTGAAAGTTGAAGAGAAGTTTCAAACAAGAGGCATGATCAGAGACAAAGATGCATGGGAGGTAAATTTTAGAGAGGTAGAACATTTTCCAAAGGAGAGAGATCATATGCGAAGCAGAAAAAACAAAAGAATGCATTCAAGAAGGAGGACAGAGATAACAATACATACTGGAGAGATGACAAAACTTTCTACTACAGAGGAAACCCTAGCCCATATCGGAGTGAAGGATACATAAGAGAAGGAAGAGGACATGATAGGAGAACATTCAGAGGAACTTTTTTAAGTGTGAAGGAGAAGGACATAGAGCATTTGAATGTAATCAGGGGAGTACAAGCAAGAGAACAAAGAACAGTGGAAGAGCAACCTATGTGGAGGAAGAACCTATTGGATCACCTAGTTCAGTTGGTAAACCTGAGAAGGGAAAATCACTATTTCAAGCAGAGACAAATGAGGAACCACCGCAGAGGAAAAGTTTGTTCAGAACTAGATGCAAATCAGGAGGTAAATGTTGTAAAGTTGTAATTGATAGTGGTAGTTCAGATAACCTAGTTTCAAAGGAGATGGTGACTAAGCTGAAGTTGGAAAGATTGAAACACCCTAAGCCATATTAGATAGCATGTATTCAGGATGATCATAAAGTACTAGTGAGTGAACAATGTTTGTGAAGTTTCATATTGGATCTTATCATGATGAAGTATTGTGTGATATTATGCCTGTGGATGTATGTCATATTTTGTTGGGTAGACCATGGCAGTATGATAGAAAAGCTATACATGAGGGGAGAAAGACTACATACACTATAACATCAAATGGAAAGAGAATTACCTTAATTCCTTTGGAAGATGATCCTAAGAGTGAAGTATGTGAAAATGCTAGAATCTGTTTGGTAGATGGAAGAAAATTTCTAGATGGTTTGAGACATGAGAACATGTGTTATGCTTTGATCCCTAAGAAGCCTAAAACACTGAAGAAGGAGACTGAAGAATCACAACTGAAGGAGATAACTAAATTGCTGACAGAGTATGAAGACATCATATTAGACAATGTACCTGAAGGATTGCCACCAATTAGGAGTATCAATCACCACATGGATCTTATACCCGGAGCAAGTTTGCCTAACAAAGCAGCACATAGAATGACACCGATAGATAATGAAGAATTGAATAGATAAATACATGAGCTATTGAGGAAAGGTTTGATCAATGAAATTTTGATCCCTTGTGCAGTGCCTATAGTATTAGCACATAAGAAGGATGGAGAATGGAGAATGTGTACGGGCTCTAGAACAATCGACAAGATCACAGTTAAGTATAGATTCCCTTTACCTAGGATGGATGATATCATGGATTATTTGAGTGGAGCAAAATATTTCACAAAGATAGACTTGAAGAGTGGATACCATCAGATTAGAGTCAGAGAAGGAGACGAATGGAAGACTACTTTTAAGACAAATGAAGGATTGTATGAGTGGTTAGTGATGCCTTTTGGATTAACAAATACACCAAGCACTTTCATGAGGTTGATGAATGAAGTCTAATGTAGGAGCATCCTTAGTTCAAGGGCAATCTTGCATCAACCAAAAATATTTACATTTCAGTTTGTTTGCATTTCAGTTTGTTTCTTTTCATTTTCCAGTTCAATTCAGTCAGTTCAATCAGTAGCAGTTTCTGCATTTTGATATGCATTCTATTACAGTTGCATTTTAGACCTTGCGGAGCTGGACTTAGCATCTAAATTCATTCATGCACATCATATCCAAATTTTAGATCATTTGGATAAGGTACCGGTAAGATATCGTTATCAAAAGATCGATTATTTTCTTAGAATAGAGCATCCTGACAGTCTCAGACAATCAACTAAAGGAGAAGACTTGTGGAGCACTTCATGATTCACGAAGCTAAATGACACATCATTCAAGGTTCTTTGGTTCGTGGCCGACCTTCCCCAAGATCTGCACACCATTCCATTCATTTGCAGAGGAGTTCTTCATGATTAGGTCCGACCTATCCATGTACACACATTACAGCTCTTCATTGGAGTTTGTGATCTTCCTTGGCCGACACAAAGGAATCTTATGTTCCAGAGATGATATATATTGATGTAATAGATGCCTAGGAAAGTAAATTTTGATAGTTAGCATAATTTTCAAGTTCGATAGTTTGAATTATTTGCGAAGGAGCTTCAAAGCCATATCTAGTGCATATTCTGTAATTAGGCATGTGAGCCCTAATTGTAAGCCCACATGTTGCCGGCCAATTTGTATTTGAATTCTATGATATACTGAATGACCAAATCTGCATTTGTTTCATATCTTTGAGTTATTTTCATTGTGTTTACTCTCACTACACGGTCTGGACTGTTCTCTTTGAGGACCCTCCTAACCATGACTACACCAATATACAACACCTTTAGTTACCTATTCCAAGTTATATGATTTCAATTAACTCAATGTCATTCTCATCCAATCTCTTTTTCTAACTTCAAAATTATTTTCACAATACTCCCAATAATCTTCTATATACGAAACATGATAATAATTAGGTCTAACCTTGAGATTGTCTTGTACATAATTCTTGTTGTCAAAAGGAAACCTTTTATCATGAAAATGCATTGTCAGTTTGGCTAGAGACCTCTCTACATTTTGTGAATTGGTAGAGGATTTACACAAGTAGCAACTAAGGCCAATTGGAAATGGGATCCCAACTACTTTCTTTTGTTTGCACCTTTTGTTGACTTCCCCTACATGTCTACATACCTCGATTAGAACCATCTTATCACTCTAAAACTAAAGAAGTTTATAAGGAACAACATCAAAGCAATTTCCCAAAGATCCCTCTCACATTCAACCCCTAACTATAATGGTGAGCATTGGAGAGGGAGCAGCAAAAGGAGTAGGAAAAGGAGTGGGAAAAGGAGGTTTGAATTCTAGCAATGGCAAAGGTACAAACGGTTTGCAAGGAGTTGGGGGAATTCTGGTTGTAGGGGAATGTTCTGAGGAGGGCCTAGCTGACGTCGGGATTCCTGGTGTCTCCAAAATTTATATTGTCTCTTTGATAGATGGGATTAGACCCCCAACCCCAGAGGTACATCGGGAGATGAGATCCCCTCATTTGACCTGGTTGGAAGGAAGAAGGTGGGTGACAGTTTGGAGGCCAACTTGACGCAAAAGAATCCATGGGCATCTCTTTTTGGAAGAAAACCAAAAGGAAAGAGTTATCTTCCTCCTCTATTCTGTTCTTTGGATCCTAGTTCAGGTGAGTTTTCTATGTCTGTCCCTGATTGTGTGGTTGATAAAGGTATATCCTGTATGGATCTATCACTGGTTGGTAAATTTTTGGGCCCCAAGGCTCATATCAAAGTTGTTAGATCCTGGGCCCAGCGGAAATGGGATATAAAAGGGCATGTGGATATCGCTACTCTGCAGAAGGGCTTTTTATCCTTCACATTTTCATGCAAAGAAGATCTGCTAGGTACTCTAGCTGGAGCGCCTTGGGTTATTGGTAACTCTACTTTGGCCCTCTGGAGATGGGAACCAAGGTTTGATGCCTTGAAGAACTCTTTCAATGTTGCCCCAGTTTGGGTTAGATTACCTAGGTTACCCATGGAATTTTGGGATGAGGGAGTTTATAAGGGTCTAGCAAGTGATTTTGGTTAGTTGCTAATGGTGGACCCAGTAACGATATCTAGGAAGCAGTTGGTTTATGCTAGGGTCTGTGTGATGGTGAACCAATCAACAAGTTTGCCTGCGTCTATCAAGATTAAATCTAAACTTGGTGTGTGGGACCAAGATATTGAGTTTGAATCGATCCCCTTCTCTTGTTTCCTAGGTATGGTGGGACATTGGGCTAAGAATTGTCCATCCAAGAAGCCTAAGCCTAAACAAAAGATATGGAAGGAAAAGAAGGTTAAGGAAATGGGGGATACCCAAAACCCGGTTTCAGATGAAGGATAAGAAGCTGATGTGAAAGAAGCAGAGGAGAAAAGTGTTGAGATCCTTGAAGGCCAGGGACTGATGGTGTCGGTGGTTGTGGATGCTCAGGTGAGAAAGGATCCACTTGGATCTTTTGAGATTTTGCTTCCAGAGATGGATATTCCCCTGGAAGAAAATGCTCTAGAGGACAACACAAAAGTTGATTCGGGGGAGTCAGAGGATACCCTAGGTTCTTAGGGGGATGATGATGTCATTTCAAAAGAACCCCATACCCCTCTTCAATCATCGGTGGTTGGAGAGGAAGCTACTAGAGCTCAGGATGAGGTGCCCTTTGTTGAAATAAAGGGTAGAAAAAAGAAAAAGCAACAAAGCCCTCCCATCTCTGGGGGAGTGCCAACTAGAAGATTTGCTAAGGTGGATTTTGGGTCTAAAAAAAGAGGACCTGAGAGACCTTCTATTTTAGCTACCAGGGAAAGGGATAGCAAGAAGGATATTGCAGGAGGGATGCAAAAAACTCTCATCGACTTGTGCTCTAGGAGCACAAACTCAAAAAAATCATGAAGGTGTTATCCTAGAATATCATGGGGTTAAATAATAGTCACAAGCATGACCTCCTATCTAATTTAATCCAAGATCATAAGCTAGATATTGTGTTGATTCAGGAAACCAAGATGTAGACGGACATATTGGTTAAGATAAAGAATAGGTTTTTTATGGATTGTGGTCTTTATGGTAGTAACTCTGAGGGTGCTTTGGGTGGTGTGGCTACTCTGTGGAACCCGCAGACTGTGTCTGGAGTCCCCATTCTGGGGGATTCTAATCAAGTGGCTACTAAGTTTTCCTATATTAGGGAAGACACCTCTTGGATTATATCCAACATCTATGCTCCTAATGTTAAAATTGTCAGCAAGAAGTTGTGGAATAAGCTAAGTACCTTCAAAAGATTGCACCAAAATATTAAGTGGCTGGTCATGGGGGATTTTAATTCCACTCTAAGGGAAGATGAGAAAAAAGGGGGGTCTCAAGCTCCCTTAGATAGCATATTTGATTTGATGGACTTCGTGAATGATGAAGCCTTGTTTGACTTGGAGCTTCAGGGAGCCATGTATACATGGTCTAACCAAAGAATTGGGGAGAATCTTATTCAAGTCAAACTTGATCATGCTCTTATTTCCATGGATTGGTTCTCAACCTATTCGTGTTCCCTTTTTGCTCTTACCAAACTTGGATCTGATCACTTCCCTATTGTTCTCTCTGTTGACAAATTAGGAAGAAGAAAAAGGTTCCCTTTTAGATTTGAAAAGATGTGGCTTCACCATCCGGAGCTGAAGGACAAAATTAGAGAATGGTGGGACATATCTGTGGATGGTTCCACCATGTATAGAATAACAAAAAAACTCCACAATGTTAAGACCAAGGTGCAGAAATGGAACAAATCTTCCTAATTTAGGCAAATCTTTTAGGAAACAACTAATATCAAGTCTGATCTAGATAAGACTCAAAATGACATTCATAAAATGGGTATGAATCTGAATACCAGGGAGAAAGAAATTGATCTTAATAGACTCCATGGGATCATCGCCAAAGAAGAAGATTTTTGGAAGCAGAGATCGAGAGCTGTTTGAATCAAAAGTAGTGATTGCAACACTAAATTCTTTCATACGACAACTATGAAGAATCAGGTTGCCAACAGGATCAAGGAAATATTCAATAACAACTGGACTGTCTTGAAGGAAGAGGAGATTCAAAAAGAGGCGGTGAACTTTTTCTCTAACTTGATGAACTTTGAGGTCCCTCTTAATCAAATCATGGAGAATCAAATGCCAAAGGTTATCCCTAAGGTGGTGAATGAGGGGGATAATAAGATGATGACTATGATTCCTTCGGAAGAAGAGATCAGATTGGCAGTCTTCTCTTTTGAGGGAAATAAGGCCCTAGGCCCGGACAGCTTCCCCCATTTCTTCTTTCAAACTTTCTGAGACATTGTGGCTAAAGATGTGTGTGATGCTACGAAGGAATTCTTCAGGAGTAGAAATCTACTTAAAGAGATGAACTCCACCTTTCTTGTTCTCATCCCTAAGAAGAATGGGGCTAAGTATTTTGTGGACTTTAGGCCTATCAACTTATGTAATTCCTTCTATAAGATTATATCCAAGGTTTTGGCTTTAAGGCTTCAGTTGCTTCTTCCTGACATCATTTCTATTCAGCAGAGCGGCTTTGTCCCGGGCAGGCAGATTCTTGATTCTATTATTTTTGTGCAAGAAAACATCCACTCGTTGGGTGCTAATAAGAAAGAGGGTTTTCTTCTTAAGCTTGATCTTATGAAAGCTTATGATAGGGTGGATTGGAACTTTTTAATTAAAGTGATGGATAGGTTCAGGTTCAATAAGAAGGGCCTTGATCTCATTTACCATCTTGTGTTGTCTCACAAGTTATCGGTTATTATTAATGGCTCCCCTTCAGGTTTCTTTAAAATCTCAAGGGGATTGAGGCAAGGAGACCCAGTCTCCCCTTTCCTCTTTGTGGTTATAATGGAGGTGCTCAGGAGGAATATCCATAAATCTTTGGTCAATGGACAACTTAAGGGGCTTCACCTGTCTTCCTTAGGTCCCTCTTGCTCTCACCAACAATTCGTGGATCATACCATCATTATGGGGGAGTCGTCTATTATGGAAGCTAGAACTTTGAATCTTATTTTGCACAATTATGAGATGGCCTCTGGCTAGAAAATCAACCTTCCTAAAAGCTCAATCCTCTTCCTAAATATGCCTATGTTGAGATAACAAAAGATTTCCCGTATTCTTTAGTGTAATGTTGGTATCCTTCCTTCGGTTTATTTGGGGATGCCTCTCTTTGATAAAAGGATTCCTAATTCTTTTTGGTTAAGTTTTCTTGATAGATTCCAGTCCAAATTAGCTAGGCAAAAAGGAGCTATCTTAAGTCAGGTGGGTAAATCCAATTGATCAAGGCTACTCTCCAAAATATGTTTGTTTATTCCATGTCTTTGTTTAAGATTCCTTCTAAGTTTAGAGAAAAAATTAAACAAATCCAAAAAAGGTTCCTTTGGTCTAGAAATGAGGAAAGGAAGAGAATCCCTCTGATTGCCTAGGACTTGGTGTGCAGACCTAAAATGATGGGCGGTCTTGGTATAAGGAAATTAAAAGAATTTAATTCTACTCTCTGGGCTAGGAATGCCTGGTGCCTCATGAATGAAAAGAAAGAATGGACAAAAATATTAAAGAATAAATACCTTGGTGGATTTAACAACTTCAAGGAGGCCTTGGAGAGCAATAGTTTGCCAGATGGTTCTAAAATATGGAGGGACATAACTGAGTCGAGATGCATTATCAAGCAAGGTTCTAAATGGAAGATTGGGAACGGGCTGTTGGTCAACTTTTGGGAGGATCTATGGTTTGGTAACACCCCACTCAGTCAGTAGGATTGGGCTAGCCCCTTCAAGGATGTTTGCTCTAGAGTTGTTGGCAGGAAGGTTGTTGATTATATTATTGATGGTAAGTGGAAGAATCTCCTGGAGGTGGACCAATGGATGGGTGAATTTCAAGCCAGATTGAATTTATTTCATTTCCCTTCCTTCCCTAAGGGGGACCATCTCATTTGGTAAGAGACCTCTTCTAGTGAGTCCTCTATTTCTTTTGGTTCAAAGTGTTGCTTCAAGCCCATGATGATCCTCCCTTTTGGGCCAATCTTTGGGATTCAAAGTTGATTCCCAAGATTAACATCTTCTTATGGGTGCTTGTTCAGAATAAGGTGCTAACTACTGATAATCTTTGCAAAAGAGGCTTCTTGATTCCTAACAGATGCCTCTTATGCCTTAAGGATTCTGAAGATTCTTTCCATCTGCTTCTTAGATGCCTTTTCTCTATGGAGGTGTGGGGAAAGTTTTTATCGTCGTGGAACCTTAGCTGGATTTTTCCTAACTCTTTCAGGGATCTGTTAGCTCAATGGAAGTGCCATGTTTCCAACTCATCCCTTTCCTTTTTGTGGTCTTTAGTGATCCCTCATATTGCTTGGAACCTCTAGAAGGAGAGGAATAACAGAATTTTTAGGGAGGTTAGTGTGGATTCTGAAGGCTTGTATTACAAGGTGGTGAGTTGTATCACTTAGGAAAATTTCTCTGCTTGGATCGAAGAACAACTCTCCCAAGGGACCAATTTAGGGGTCTCTCCTATGGAGATGTAAATATCTAAGAACTTGAACCTCCCTTGTGATATCTCTGTCCCATTTAAAAAAATGAAGCACTCTAGAGGTGATGTTGTGTGGAAACTTCCTCCTAGGGGATGGATCAAAATTAATTTTGATTGGGCAGCTAAGGGGAATCTTGGTGTTGCTGGAAGTAGGGGAGTGATGAGAGATGATTCTGGTAGGTTTTTGTTGGCTTTGGTACTCCCTCTGGGTACCCAGAAAAACCATTATGCCAAAGCTATGACAACCTACCATGCTATTAAATTAGCTCATTCCAGGGGCTTTAAGAAGGTTTGGATTGAAGGTGACTCCAACAACATTTTTAATCAATATTTTGTCAATTAGTCCCACCTTTGATGTTGCTTCTTAACCTATAAATACCTCTCTAAGTTCTCTTGTTTTATAGGAGGCTAATTTTCTTATTTTTATTATAGCCCCCATATCATTTTTATGCTCACATAGGACCTTGAGAGCCCTTTCCCTTTTTCTTATCCAACACCCTTGATTTCATCACAAGGCTAATTTTCTTATTTGCATTGTAGCCCCCATAACATTTTTATGCTCACACAAGACCTTGAGAGCCTTTTTTTCCTTTTTGTTATCCAAAGCCCTCATTTCATCACGAGACTAATTTTCTTATTTGCATTGTAGCCCCGTAGTATTTTTATGTTCACATAGAACCTTGAGAGCCTCTTGCCTTTTTGTTATCAAAGCTCCAAAGCTTCAACCAATCCCAATTTCCCTCACATCTCTATCGTTTTCCTATTATCAAGTGAAAGATCAATTATTGTAAAAACAAAGATAGATGATACTAGATCTCTAAGGACAAAATCCTGGCACTAACACCCATCATTCATTTACAGGTTCTTTTTTCTTTAAAAAAGTAGTTTAAAGTAGTAATTAGAAAATTCCCTTTCCCTTGAGGAAGTAAAATTCTTATTTTCTCTTGGTTAGATTAGTTTTTATTGCTTTGCTAGTTCCAAATTCCATTTTCTATCATTGTAAAACACACGCAATTTAGTTTCATTACAGTAATTCAAATACAAAATTGAACCACAAAAAGACCAAAACATTAGAAAATTACACTTAGGAAAAAGTCATTCTAGATTTGCATCCATAAGAGATTTTAGTTTTAAGCAAGTAGTAATATATCATATTTAAAATTTGGGAAAAATATAAATATAAAAGTTGCATTCATTTAGGATAGCTCCATTTAAAAACTCATCAAACTTTAAAAACATCACACAAAGAGGAAATCCCTCGATCCCATCATGAGGCACACAACTTTCAACATTTAAACATTTAATCAAATAGGAAATCCCTTGATTTCATCACACAGCACACAATAAACACAATGATCAATCGACAACATTCAACAAAGAAGAAAGCCCTTGATTTTATCATGAGACATGCAATGTTCAAAACTCAAACAAAACAAAGACAAGTCCTCCATTGTACTCAACTCGATGTTCACACTCAATGCGCCCTAGAGTGAGAGAAGATTGGATTAAAACAATCTTAGAAGAGATCAAGAAAAATGTGCCATCTTAGGAAAACCCTACAGAGGAAATCTTTCAAGAACAAACAAAACTCTTACAAGATATAGAGCATGACACAATTAGAGCCCACATTCTAAGGATATTCCATATTCAAGGCCAAATCATAAACTAGTTTTATAAAGAAACAATCTACAAGATCTAGAAAATATAAGAGAGGCAAGGAACACCAATCTCAACTTATTACAAGAATTGACCTTTCAACTTTGTTAATTAAACCATGAGAGTCACAACCATCAACTAGACACAAAATAGCCCACACAAACAATGTAACTGCCATCCATGACATTCTTCTTTCTCGCGAACAAGACAAGCCCTCGATCCCACCATCGCTCGACTCGCCCCTGCCATGAGAGTAATAGTGACTGGGTAGGCACCTCCAACAAGGGTATGATTCCATGTGTTGCATCAGGGTCTAACTCACTCATGTTATGCTTGGGTCAACTCCAAACAACATAGGCTCCAAAGTGCAAAAAGGGGGCTAGTTGGCTAAAATGTTTGAGTTTGATTTTGCATTTATAAAGATCAAGATTGTGGTTGTGAGGATGACCTTATACTTGCGAACACAAGCTAGGTCAAACAACCAAGTTGTATTAGTGCCTCAAAGGATTGGATTAATGATCAAAATTAGACAAATAAACCAGTTAAACTAGGATTGTGTGCACATAAGCATAGGGATAAGTGATGAGCATAAGGCTAGGTGTAAGCAAGGCTGGATATGTAAGCCCAACTATACACAAAACTAAATGAAAAATATATCAAAGAAACATTTTTTTATCATTATAATTACTATTTATTTATCAACCTAGCTCTAGTTACACCGAGAGGCATAACTACATAGTGGGAGAGGCATTACTACACAACAAGGGTGGAGTGTAATGGCCTGAACGTGTTACCAAAAACTATTAATAAGTTGACATAGAAAAATAATAAAAACTAAATCATAGCTCACATATATTTGAAAAAAACTAAAATTATTAAATAACAGTTAAGTAAATAAAAATAAAAATAACTCTTAATAAATAAAGGAACCATAAAATAAAATAACTCTTAAGTAAATAAAATAAAAGTTATTTTAAATTAACATTTAGGGTAACTAAAATAAACTCGTATTATTATAATAATGCTCCCCTCTCTCTATATATACCCCCACACACACACATCTCTTGTATATTATAAATATATAAACCTCTATATGTATGTATATAGAACCCTTCTCTATATAATCCTATATATATTTATGAAAAAAAAGGTGGATGAGATTAAGTCGTATTATTATAATAATGCTCCCCTCTCTCTATATATACCCTACACACACCTCTTGTATATTATAAATATATAAACCTCTATATGTATGTATATAGAATCCTTCTCTATATAATCCTATATATATTTATGAAAAAAAGGGTAGATGAGATTAAGGATGCTTCTATTTATTTATTTTTAAGGTAAATATGTATTTAAAGTAAAATAAAATCTCTTAATTAAATAAAATAAAATAATATTAATATAATATATAAAAGTGCATTTTTATATTCTAGTATTATATAATAATATGTATGTATTTTAACCCCTCTCTACATATTGTATTATTACTTGCACATATTTATACTTAAATATATACATTTATACTTTTATATAAGTATATATAATATGGGTTATTGCTTACTTTCTCTCTCACACATACATATATAAATATACTAGTACATCTATATTTAGAAAATCTATGTAAAAGACAAGGAGAGATACCATTTTGAGGCGCCTATTCCGCTTTAATCACAAATCCAATAAGAAAATAGGTTTGAGGCGCCTATTCCACTTTAATCACAAATCCAATAAGAAAATAGGTTTGAGGCACCTATTCCGCTTTAATCACAAATCCAATAAGAAAATAGGTGCCTTTAAGTGATATCTCTCAACGTCTTTTACATAAATTTTCTCAAAATAAGTATACTAGTTTATCTAAATTAATTTATTTATTTATCCTAAATGTAGTGTGATTTTTTTGGTTACAAATATTTTGGCAACATTTTGAGGCGTCTATTCCGCTTTAATCACAAATCCAATAAGAAAATAGGTGCCTTCAGAATGATATCTCTCAACGTCTTTTACTATCCCGATGTAGTGCGATTTTTTTTGTTACAAATATTTTTGCAATCCATAAGGCTACAAGCAGCATTAAAATAGGGACAAAAACCTGCTATAAAGATTGTCCGCCCTCTGCATCTTTTTATTTTGAAATATGACATGAGAAGCTGGAGGACAAAATCCCCAATTTCAAGTGTAACGATTGTAGCCGTTACACTTTTGGCACTTCAAACTTTATTTGAATTCTTTGGTGAGAGTGGGTCCTACATACTATCTGGTAAAAAAAGCTTCAGATTTCAGAAAAAGCCTCCGCTGGAATCCAAACTCCTCAACGACAAAGGGGAGATCAACAAGCTTCGGAAGGAAGGAATCGACGTGTTAAATCCAAACCCAGGTATCTCTTACTCCTCCATCAAAACAGACATATTTGTTTTATTCCCAGCTATACTGTTTCTTAGAATGATTCAAAGCGGTTGAAGCCACAGTAATAAGATATAATCACCTACCAGGTTTTAACCCCATGATACTTATTTTCATCACTTGGGTCGGTAATGTCAAAGGAAAACCAATGACACATTTGTTCATATCAATATCATTTTCTACTGTTTTGATCACTTGGGCTGGTAATGGTAAAGGAAAGCCAATGACCCCTTTGTTCATATCAATATAGTTTGATCCTCTGCTTACTTGTAGGGGGTCTGTCATATGCTTCCCACAACTTTCCATTTATGGGTTTCTTTTCAAGTAGTCAGGCTCACGTCTCAATTACTAACAGCTACTTAGTAGGATACCTGAGTTCAAATTTCCGTTGATGAGAAATTTTATAGCATTCTCAACAAACTAGTCATCCTAGGCAGGTAATCACCCTAATTAGACAGGGAACCACCACAGCTCTGTAAATTGTAAAAACCCAACTGTTTCACCTTTGTATACCCAGCAAGGGGGATTACTCTACCCCTAAGGGTGATGCATAGCAGACATTTCCAGGATCTAAGCATGGATTTGAGAGTTAGAAGACATTTGATGACCCATTTTTTTATCATCATTTCTCATTCTTGGTCTTAGTCCCCTGTGTTCTACCACATTCTCCCCCCCCCCAACATGTTTGCAAGGATCTTGACTCTTAAATAATTTGCAGAAACTTAATTCAAGATTTTCCTGTGTTCCTTCCAACATTGCTGTGTCCAGAACTGTGGAGCTCGCAACTCTGTTGAGAGTTAAACAGGATATAGGTTGAATCCAGGGTGTTCCCCAGGCACTGAGCTGGTCATAAGCTACTACTTGATCCCTTCTCTATTGAATCTGCTGTCAACATTCCCCTCATTCTACTCCAGTTGACACATTAGCTGTCTTCTAAACCAAATCCTAATTCTGACCCTGAAACCGTGCTGAAAAATTGGCCAGGCTAGGATGTGTACCCTGGACTGTAGGAAGTTCAAACGTCAAGCTATTTGCTTCATTCTTTCTAGGAATTAGATTGATATCTTTAAAGCTCATAGATGGGTCATGCAAGGTGTAGCTTTTTTACTTGCGAACCATAATTTGTACTCAGGTGAATGTGTATCTGATTTATTATTTATTATATACATTCAATTCTTCCAACTAGAGTGAATGAGTATTGGGAATAGCATAGAGAGGAGTTGCATGTACTGGAAACATTGATCATATTACTCGTATATTGTAAAATTCTTGTTCAAGTTGAGATGCTACAGTGTTTTGTTTTAAAATGATGCAAATATTTGTGATGTTTTCTTTACTGTTATGATGTGATTTTGTGGATGTGGTCTTCCATCTACTATAAAAGAAATATCTTATTACAAAAGATGAAGGAAATTAAAATTAACATAATTTCTTCCCTTTTTCAACTAACACTATCAGATTGTTGGTGGGGAAGTAGGTTTAGGGATTATTGTTTTCTCTTTACTCTCCTTTTGATTGTATCATTCTTAAATGTTTCCTTTAACAAGCTCTGGACAATAGGGAAATGACGGCTATGGTTTCTGGAGGGTTTCAACCAGAGGGGAAAATGTTTGAAGCCCAAGAAGTGAATATTGAGATGGTGAAGGACCGGCAGGAAGGAATTGGTTATTTCACAGGTCAGACAAATGAGAACTCTTTCTACCATAAAATAAAATTTGCAAAGAAATTGACCCATGAAAATAAGCAGACACGAGCCAGGGCTATTGCATTGCTGAAATCATGGCTGGCAGCTCAGGAGATTGTTAAAGAAGAGGATATGAAGAAAATATGGAAAGGTCTATTTTTCTGCTTGTGGCATGCTAAGAGCCATTGTGTACAGGAAGATTTGATAGATAACTTTGCATCGCTTCTTGAAAACCTGGATTTGAAGTTATCTCAACAATATTTTACAGTTTTCCTGATGACATTAAGACAAGCCTGGCCTGGAATTAGTGATCTGCAGTTGGACAAGTTCTATCAATTGCTCAAGCAATTGCTTCGTCACATGTTTATTGTCCTCAATATCAGTGGTTGGGATTCTGAACTGATACAAAGCTTCATGAAGAATTTGATAGAACAAACATTTCTACCTACTGAGAAATGTATATCCCATGGAATGAATTTCTATATTGCAGACGTTTACCTGAGTGAGCTTGAGGACTTTCTTCCACTTCATGTAGAAACTTTTGTACTCTTGATGGAGCCCTTTTATGCAGTTTTGATAAAAGCGTCTCATGATACCTTTCTTAGGAGAATAAAAATCAGTGTGTTTGACCGCCTTCTAAAATATGGTCAAAATCTAATTAGTTCAAGGCAGGAAGGCAAGTCTATTGATTTCAAGTTGCAGAATCTTGGAACCATTGCGGTTACAATGGGAGCAACAAGCAGGCTTTTCAAGCTGGCTACTACATCTACTTTACAGGCCAACAAGAGGATTCTGTCTGAGTTGCATCAAGAGTTCAGTCAACTGGACAGGCTTTTAATAAGTTCTGAAATATCACTTCATTTTCCAGAGGGCAACGAGACAAAGCTTGACAACAAGTTATGCTTAGATAAGTCTTCAGAAGTAAGTAGTTTCTCAAGCCAGGCTAAGGAAATTTTGAATGGAGTTGATGGAAGTTCTAAGGAGGTATTCAAGGCAAAGGAAGGTCCCGGATTTCATAAAAGTCAGTTGCAGTGTAATGGGCCAAAGAGAATAACTGAGGAAGCAGTTGTTGATAATACAGGGTCTGTTCAGGAAGCTTTGCAGGAAGGTGAAATTTTAAATGCTGAAGATCATCAGGACTCTCTGCAGTTTGACAATTCAGTGGTCTCAAATCTGGAGAAGCACTTTGAGAAGGTTGCAACAGAATTTGAAGATTGTAGTTCTCCTCTTCCTTCTTTGGTACTCTCTTTGTCTCCTTTAAGCAGCAGATCCCAAAAGAGGAAGAGAATGATGAGTGCATGCAAGGCAACTGATGCAAATGGAAGCTACTCAGACGATAAGGAGAATGAAGGAAGAGCTGCTGCTGTTTTGGGAGAAGCCACTCCTAGAAGTAAGACAACTGGTGAGAAAGGTGTTAAGAAGGTTACCTTTGTTTTGAAAAATAATCTTGTTTGGAAGCCTTCCACTCCACTACCCCCCCACAGCTTGAGGGTACCCCCATCTGCCACACCAAGAGGCAGTGCGTTGAAGAGGGGAGTGCCCCCAGGACCTATTTCTATCATCAAGGAATCTCCAAGCCCTAAAAAAGTAACACCTAAAAAAAGGTGCACAATGGCACAAAATAGTCCAAGGTCACAAGGCAATTCCCCAAGAACTCAGTCTCCTTGGAGAGCAAGGTGAAATATTTAAGACACTTGCAATGTAACAATTGATTAGTGTTTTTTTTGTGGATTGGATCACTGTATTGAAGAGTTTGATTTTGAATTACATTTTGATTTTATGGAAAAAATCCTTGATAATTGTCATCTACTCAGATCTTTTTCTATCGATGGTTTTTGTCTTAAATGTTTTTGTATAGATTTTGATGTTGATATCCCAAACAAAAAATGCAGATGATATGCTACGAAAGCTCACTTAGAATGGCTATGTTGAATGGGGTGGCACAATAGAAAGGTAGGAACAGGAAAGGATAAAAAATACATAAAAAAACATACCTAGTAGAATGTATCCTCAAAAGAAGATATCCAATTCTTGTATTAAAACACTGTTACTTTCTGCATTATTGACCAGATTCTTTTACCAGATTGTGATACTTGTGCCAGAATGGAAATCAGTTTATACGGCTATCTACATGATGGAATGCTCACAATGACAATTATTTTTTTAAATGCCTATTTTCATATGCCACGTGGACATCTATTCGTAATTTAGTTAACATGAGTTAACGCAAATTCCTCTTAATTAACTTTGGCGCAATTAGTGCAAGCCAATTTCATAACTAAAGAGACAATTTATTTTCATCAAGATAATTCAAGATCTCTAAACTCAATATTTTGTTTAGGAAAGCCATTAAGGGTTCATGGCATCTAGGATTCACTCTCTGCCCAAGAGATGATGATTAGACATTGTACCCACTCAAAATATAAGTTAAATCCTTGCTAAACTGGTCTAAGTCTAAACAGCATTCTATAATTTATTATTAATAGTATTATAATACTGCTACCACAGACCTAATTAGTACAACCCATGTTATAGCCTGCATAAGTAAGATATAACTGTCTCACAATGGTAAAGGGAGTTTTTTTAGAATACTAAATCTTTCCAATCGGTGTCCTATTATGTTGCACCTGCAGAGTCATGCTAGACTCATCAAGAACACAAATATATGACATACTCCTAACTGGTGCAACTCAGAGAGAGGAGAAATATCATGATACATCAACTAACCCTTACTCTTTCTTGGTAAAAATGTATAAAAAGGATACGGATCTGACTGAAGACAATGTAGGTATACAATACAAGCTTTTTCCCACGTATCCCTGATCTTCTAAAGAAAATTACTCATTAAGAAAACCCCTTAATACATGCTTAAGAGAACAGGTTTCATAATATCCACAGTCAGTTACAAGATTCGAGGTGATTCAAATTCTCTCCTTTAGTAATCCATTGATAATTCTCAGAAGTCTGTCTAAAACCAATTAATTGCAGAACTAGAGTCAGTTGTAAAGGTCAACCACATTGTATATGTATGTTTATATGCCTCAAAGGAACTGAACTGATACATCATGGATCTCTAAAATACAATACATATTAATCATGAACTCTTAATCAGAAGTACCCGAGATAAGAGAATGGTTAACAAGGATAATCATCCTTATGGGCATATCACTTATGGTGTGTTGTCATAGTGAGTGAGCCCTAAGGGGCAGTATATCTACAGATTTTAAGAACTTCACATTTATCACTTTGACTAGTAGATGTCCTCAAAGGTATGTCCCTATGCTTTGTCCATATTAGGATACGACACCTGACTCGGTTCATATTGCAAAGTGCCTCAAATTTATATGTCTATACCATACTTCAGATCCTAACAACATTTGATCTAAGCCCCCTACCACGAGATCAAATTACAGAAGTATTGAAATCTATCAACTATTGCAATAGATACAGGTATACTGAAATGCAACAGTTGCTACTGTCATACAAAGGGCTCACTGTATCCATATACCCTACATGATGGACAATAGTAATTAAAATGTCCAAACACACGATCAGATAAAGAAGTACAGAAGGGCAATCAAACTGTGACAACATGGGCAGATCCATTACACAGACCCCTATGACAGGTTTAAGAATCAATGTACAGATCAGTGATTGGAAACTGTGCTCAGATATCACATATCTGAAAGAATACATAAAAGGTATGACTATTTCAGTCTACTTAAAAATCAATGTTTATGATCCTTCTTGGCTACCATTCTATTCAGTCGAGAAATGACTTATAACTTGTATGCAGACTGTAAAGTTAAACCAAATGAATGCATGTAGATCTGCACCTACAAAGAGGGAATATCACCACCGCAATCAGGATTAGATTATTATCTATCAAGTTGTCATGTTAAACAAATCATAATGTCTAGTACAAGTATGGCAAACTACAGGAGAGACCTTGTGGTGTGATGGTGGGGTTTCTTGCTTGTAGTTCCATTAACCAAGGTTCAAACCTCGTGGGGTTATCCTCTACCATGTCAACAATTAAGGGGCCCTAGGATCTTGTATTCTGTTTTACCCATGACATGTGGAATGGGGCATTTGCATGCCATCCAGGGCATACATCCTTGGTCTAAATTTCTAAATTTTAGTTGTTCATGGCATAGTGTGTTGGTTAAAATGTGGCATTGTGGTTGTTGCCACCAAGGTTCAAACCCTCGTTGGGCCATTGAGCTCGCATGCTTTGTGCCTCTACTAGGCTGCTGAGCTCACAGGTTTGGATTGTTTGTGTTAATGCAGTGCGTTCATATTTGTATACACATCACATGTGTGTGTGTGTGCATATCATATTTGTATACACATCACATACACATATCACATATATCTATATGTGTGTGTGTATCATAACTGTATACACCACATATATATAACCTATGAAACAAGGTTAAGGATTATTTCTCCCCTAATAAATTGTATAGGGATGAATTTTTTGGAATACTTTGTCTGAGGAGGACTAGTGATTGGGAATGATCAACAATGACATGATATCAAAGTAGACTATTTTGGAGAGAATTGTTTGGAAAAAGTGATGGGATGTACGGTCCATGCCATAGTCATGATGTGGCATCCCATCACTTTTTCCAAATAATTCTCTCCAAACTTGTACTATTGCAAATCATTCCCACTCACTAATCCTCCTCACACAAACTTTTCTTATCACACATCCTGACTATAACATAAACCTAAAATCCCATCACTTCCTCCAAATAGTTCTCCAAAATATTCTGCTTTGATATCTTGTGCTATTATTGATCATTCCCAACCACCAGTCCTCCTCACACAAACTATTCCAAAAAAATCATCCCTCTACAATTTAGTAGGGCCGAAATATTCCTCAACCTCCTTTGCTAGGTTGACTACCCCCTCCTCCACTTTTCCCCCTAACTTGGGTAGTCTAGATAGGGGTCCTCTTTCAACACTACGTACAAACATGAGTGTTACCACCCATCACATCTCTATTTCATCACCATCTATGAGCTATAGTTCCATAGTTGTTAGATTTAATCTATAGATTATAGTTGATCCAATCTATAGTTGCTTTGGTGTCATTGTAAACGAGACACTTCATTCTTGTAAGAGTTGGCTATGAGAGGAGCCACCCAAGATCTAGGACTTCATGAAAGCACAAGAGAGACAATGAGAGAATAATTCTATTCTATCAATGAATGCAAAATTGTTCATCTTACAATGTACATGAAGAACCTTGCTTATAAAGACAAGGATGAGAGCTAAGATGTTGTAGTCATGTGACAAGTGTCTTAATCCTATGACATGAGACAACTAGATCACATGTGTAGGATAAGACAACTATCAACAACCAGCAACAACTAGAAACATCTAGTAGACTCATTGAGTCAACTTAACATGTGAATTATGTGTGAGAATATTATTAGTTAAATAATATGAATTATTCTCATAAGGGAAACTAGATATGAAATATCCCTATTCATACTAACACCCCCCTTAAGTGCAACTTAGGGAGAAGCTAACAAAATGCAAATATGGATGGGTCCCGGCTACTAGGCCATATTAGGTACTCATGTACAAATAAATCTCAAGTGGAGTAAAGGAGAAAACCTCATTGGAAAAAACTCTTCTCCAAAAGTGAGAATGCATACAACAAAACATGTACAAGTGGTGGAATGATGGAAGAATCAAGATCCTCCAAATACATCACCTATCACAAATATACAATCAATAGCCCCACAATAAGAGGGAAAGAATGAGACAAGATGTCCCCCCCCCCCCCCCATAATGAAGTAGCTCCTATGCCAATGGTGAATGCTCGAAGAAGAAGACCAAATAGGATCCAAAACCTACAAACAATATTCCTCCCTTTGGGAAGAAACCAACCTACTGGTGTATGTCGAAGAAACTTCAACTCCAAAACAAGAGATGAGGTAAGAAGTCTCATGAAATATGATGTCTTTGAAAATTGCTCATGTGTCTCCATGTCGATGCCAAATGATACCACAATTAAATCAGGAGTCTCAGGCCTAACTAATGAAAGTGACAATCCAAGATCTAGTGGAAATTAAAAATCATCAAGCTCCAAAGACAAAGATGGGTTGACAACAATTCTGCTATGTCTATCATCAAAGAGGAGAGATAACCCCTCAAATGTGTCCTCCAAATCTGCAAGATGGGACTCACAAAACAAAACTGAAATACCTGTCAAATACTCATCCCACAAAGTTGTATCTGAAAGACAATAAGCATCCTGCTGAACTAAAGCACTGAACTCTGAAGAAGCAGGAGGTGGAGAAGAAGTGTAGCACATGTCTCAAGAACCGATGAAGAGGCAAGAATACCAAGGTTCAAGTGACCAAACTTCTCCTCTAAAATATGATTCACACAAGGAGTGTGAATGTCAGCCAATGGATCTAAATCATCATCAAGAGAGAAACCATAAAAGGTGTATAGCTGAGATGCATGATCAACCACTCTAGTAGCAATAATCTCTATGCTCTCCAAGTCTCTAACAATAAACCAACTCAAGTGTGAACTCCACTATCTTCCCTATACCACTATGAGTAATTTGATATATGGAAAGAAGATTATTGGTCAAAGAAGGCACACAAAGTACATCATTGAAAGTACCTTCACCAATATCATTAGTTCCCTTCCCAGTTACATTCATATATGTGTTATTACCCATCAAAATAGGTGGCATATCACACGGTTCAAATGAAGTAAACATATCCTTGGAAGAAGCCATATGATGAGAAGCACCTAAATCAAGAAGCCATTTACCTGATGTAGAACTTGTACTTGCACAAAGTGATTTACCTTTATGTTTGTGTCCCTTAGCTTTCCTTGCATTACCTAATTTAGAAAGTTTTGTTTGTGTAGATGTTGAAGGAGTAGAAGAAGAATCAGGCGATGGAAGATTGTTCTTTTGAAAAAGTTGCATCAACATGTCAATCTGTTTCTTAAAACAATCATATTCATCATGCCTTGATTTCTTACAATAAGCACATGTATGCTTCTCCTTCTTAGGTGAATTTTGTGCTTGTTCTATGTGTGGATTTTTCTTAGCATTCTTTTGTTTCTTGTCAGAAGGACCTGACACTTTATGTTCCTTAGGTTGTCCAACCACCAAAGCATGAGTATGTGATGGCTTAATGATACCCATAGAAAGAAGCTTCTATTGTTCATGCATTAACATCTCAGAAAAGGATGCAAATGAAGGCATAGTGAAAGCAGATCCCATAGTTAACCTATGAGTGTGAAAGCTAGAAACAAAGGTTGCATATTGAGGACCAAGTTTATTCAATACATTGTAGATCAACTGGATGTCCTTTTTCTCAATACCACATGCTTTACATTGTGCTCTTAGATCATTAACCTTAGTTATGTAATCTTGGATGTTGCTAAAGTTCTTATGATCAAGACTTATTAATTCATTATCAATTTGATAGCCTTTAACTTCATCTGTTGTACCACACAATATTTTTAACTTTTCTCAAGCATCATGTGAATTTGAACATGCCTCAATCTGAAACAAGAGATCTAGGGAAATGAAACTATGAAGACATCCAAGAGATTTTGTATGCTTAATCATCCTTTTTATCTTTTCCTTATCATCTGTGGGTTCAGGTATCTTGTTTTCAACATTTAGAGAATGTCCAAGATCCATTAGGGCATTCCATGTATGTTGACTCCAAGTTGCATAGTTATAAGGTGTTAACAATGGAACCCTTGATTTATCCATTATGTAGAGGAAAAGAAGAGCACAAGTAGATATAACAAAGCACAAACTTAATCAACACTATAATTGAAGCCCCCCAAAACCAAAACAACCACCAATTTCAACTCTCTTTCCAATCAATGAGTGATATCTACCCAAAGAGCCTCAAACTAAAATCTGATGTCTAAAGCAAAATCTAGAAAAAATGGCATAAACAAAACTGTTGAGTATAGAAATACCTTTCCAGCACCTGTAAAAAGTTGAAATTCTGATAAAGTGGGAACAAGTTGTGAGCTCAGGAGTGTAAAATGCAAGATCTGACTTTAAATAGCTGTATCTAGCACCTCCAGCAAAATCTAAGAAAATGACCTACACCATTGTGAAGTTCTCAGAACCAGCCTTCCATTAATATCTCGTCTTCCAATTTTTGATATCGTGGTGAAAAGTTATGGCTCCCAAAAAAAATCACCCAATTAGGGCTAGAAGGGGGCCAAAGGGGGGCCCTGGCACTGATGTCATCGTTGGCATGATGACGTTAGCAATCCTGTCACCAGAATATTCTCTTCAGTGCCAGAATATTCCTTGCAGAAACCAAAACCGTTGTTTGAGGTTGAAAAAAATTGCCTTCTGTGTGGAAACTGTCTGTTTTCTTGTCAAACCCACTAATGGAAAAAAAAAACCGGTCTACAGTTCTAAAAACGCCTTTGGTAGTGAAAACCGCTTTTTGCAATGCAAAATAGCCCTTCTGTGGGCGCGAAACCACTAGTGTGTGTGTGGAGGGCTATTTTCTGCCTGCTAAAACAACTTAAGGGAAGTATTCCCTGGTATATTCTCCTACGGTCTCTAGTTTTGGCCGATTGTTTGTTCAAATCTATGGATTTTTTTTTAAATATATTTTATAAGGTTGAAGCCTGTGGGTTTTCCCCAATGGGGATCGCGACCCAAAGGGTCGTGGGGGGTTAAGCCCTCCACATGGCCTTTAAAGGCCATGAGAGCCCTTAAAGGGCTGCAGTCCCAAGCTTATGCTTCGGGTATTGCGGTACCCTTTGGTACAGGGGCCCAACAGGGTCTGTGCAGGGTACCTGTCGAGTACCCTATGTACCTTTAATTTTTTTTAATTTGAAAACAAATCAAAACCAATTTTTTAAAAAATTGTCTGCATATATTTTTTTTAACCAACGAATAAATTCTTTTACCTGATGGATTTCCAATCGGATCCCGCTGATGCCAGGCCTACGCACTAATGATGCTTGCAGAATATTCCGTACGACCAATTTGCAAGAAAAATTGCCTTTCATTGCAACTTTCTTCGATTTGGTCAATTTGATAGTCGATCTATAAGTTTTTGGGTGTTTTGGATGCAATGGCAGGGTCTGATTTTGCCCAAACTGCTCCAAAATTGTAACTATCTCCCAGATTAGGTAACCACTCCCCATATTGAAAACCTCATAGATTTGGCCTCTGGTGTCTGATCTAGATGAAACAAAAGGTGATCTTGACTATCTCAGACTTTCTGAATGCAATGGTGTGCTTAGATTTGCAGTAGCACACTCCAAAATGAACCTGCAATATAAGACACAAAGAGGAAACCCTCACAAACTTGGTTTTCCATCAAGTCTTTTTGATTCTCTAGGTCATCATTCGATGCAAGAGAAGAGCATACTCAACTATCAAGATTCCCCATGAATTTGCATTCAAATCTCTCAAATTTAGCTAACAAGAATAGATTCCACGTAGAGAGCTTTGATACCATGTAAGAGTTGGCTATGCTAGAAGCCACCCAAGATCTAGGACTTCATGAAAGCACAAGAGAGACAATGAGAGAATAATTCTATTTTATCAATGAATGCAAATTTTTTTATCTTACTGTTACGTCAGAAAATGTCTTCCTAGGACTTTTTCCCTCCTATGTTTAGCCCCTGAGTCCTTTTAGTGTAATCATGCATGTTCATTTTAACTCCTGATGAAAATCCCTAAAAACCTATGTTAAATGGGGCCTAGGGGACTCTTGTGAGCTTAATCCTGACCTAAATAGGGGCTGAGGACTTGGACGCCAGTACCCTAGTCCCGCCCTATTTAATGGGGTCCCAAATTTTAAATGTTGGTTATGTGACCGTTATAAGTGTTCGCTGTCGACATCGTAAGTTTGAGTTACGAAATTAAGGCGAGAAGTTGTTTAGTTGCATATATAAGCATGTTTAGGGATTCATTTGAAAACTAGAGAAGATGACTGAACTTTTGGCACACTTGTGATTTTAGAGCATTCAAGATATTCATTGTTGCAGAGCAGACTTGTCTTATTATTGTGTTTGTTATGCAGATTTGGCTTCATCTTCTCATGATGTGAAATATTTTCATCTATATGCGAGCTACACCTCTGAGGTGACATTTATTTGTGTTTTCAATCATTTATCAATTGGTTTTTGCCTCTATCCCACAGCGATACGCACTCTTTTATCTGACAGCATGGTGTTCGAAAGACTTGAATGTCTCTCTGGGGCTTGATCGAGGCAAGCCTCTAAACACCACAACCCCCAACCCCCTTTTCTATGATTGCAGGTTACAGGTGCAGAAGCAAAAGAAGTGGAGTTGCAGGGAAATATAGTAGAGTGTTGGAATTGCAGATCAAAGCAGAAAAGCAGGACTCGGACTTGGGTGCCCACTCATTAGTCCTCCGGATCCCGAGACACAGAAATCCCTGAAACAGTAGAAATAGGTTACAGACAACTTTCAGAGATCCCGACAGAAATTGGTACTTTGGACCTGGGTGCCCTCTCATTAGTCCCCAACTTTTCCGCATTCAAAATCTCGGAGTTTGGTATGTATTTACTATAAATATTCTATCTCTGTCTGTGAGCATTTGTCATGTTTCATCTATTTGTTTACGATTTTATGAAATTAGGGTTTTAAGCATAATTGGGCTTTGATTGATTAATTAATTAGCAAATTCTAAGTTTCCTCTTTGTTCTAAAGGACACTAAATCTGTAGCAGGGCCCTCTTGCAAAAGGTTGTGGCTTGACTCGATTTATGTCCTTAAATGTAAGGTGTGAAAGGAGGATTTAACCTTGAAATTGAAACCCCTCTTTTCCCACGAAACATTTTGGTGAACCTGTGTTTATTTGAATTTTGTATCTTGTTGAGTGTTGTACTTCAAATTTGCATTCATTTCATTCATCATTTTCCTATTGCATTTGAAAATTTACAAAAAAAATTGAAAATTTTGAAAAAATTGACATTTTAGCTTTGCATTTTTAATATAATTTTAATTAATTTTCATTTAATTTCTGATTTTTGCATTAGATTTGAAACTCATTTCATTCATTCATTTAATTTTCATCTTATTGTATTTAAAAATTTACAAAAAAATTGAAAATTTTGAAAAAAATGGCATTTTAGCTTTGCATTTTTTTATATAATTTTAATTAATTTTCATTTCATTTCTGATTTTTGCACTAGATTTGAAACTCATTTCATTCATTCATTTAATTTTCATCTTATTGCATTTGAAAATTTACAAAAAAAATTAAAAATTTAAAAAAAATTGAAAAAAAAAATGACATTTTAGGCTTGCATTTTCAAATAATTTGAATTAATTTGTATTTAATTTTATTTAATTCTTGTTATTTTCATTAGATCTGATTTAAATTACAGAAATTCATCATTTATTATTCATCTACATTGTATTTTCATGACTAATTTGTTAAAAATTGCTTAAAATTGTGCATTTTTCATATAACCTAGTTTTTGCATTAGCTAGGGTTTGTGGTTAAAATCTTGTTTCATATTTTACTACTATTTTAAACACTCATTTAGGACTGATTTTTAACTGTAGTGTTTCATCATAGTGCATTTTTGCATTTAGATTTCATGTCTATGGTTTAAAATCTTGCATTTTCACTAGATTTTGACTTATTTTGTATATAGAATTGCATTAAAGGTGTGTTGTGAAGGATATTGCTGCATTATTGGACTGATATTAGGGTTATTGTTGGCTGCCCCTTATCAACTTTCTTACAACACTACTGTTTTTAGGCATTTGCATTGAAATTTTTTGAAAAAAGTGGAAAATTTGAGCATTTTTAGGCACATAAGCAAACATAAATTGGCATTGTTTCATTACATTCACTTTAATTCTCTTTCATTTCATATATTGCATCCATATTAAAGCATTCATTCAATTATAATTTGAGAATTGGGCTTTATTTCATAAATTGTGTGGAAATCAACATCATGGATACTTCTTTGGAAGCTTTCTTTGCATACATCATAGACATTGATAATTTTTCTAAATTTACTCATGAATATCCTCAAGTCTTGGAAAAAATAGCATACATATATGATGTTGATATTTCTATGTGTTCCACATATGAAATCCTTTTTTATATATCTGATTTGATAGCTTCACAAATCTCATGGGAATATATCCTTGGATAGTAGATGATCTCACCAAATTTATAGCCGATAATATATTTAGTAGTGATGGCTTCAATATGTTAAATGAACCTTTAGATGACTTTATTTCTATTGAACATTCCACTATGACTCCTATTACTAAAACATTTGATGGTAACTTAGTTCTACCTTATGATCTTTCTCCCAAAGTTGATCCCACTTATGAGGACACTTCGGCGCAAAAGGATGAATTCATTGACATATCCCTTAACATCACATCATCATCTCTTCATTCCAATGCTCTCTCTGGCCAAGATGAAGAATTAGTGAATGAAGAATCACCACCATCTCTCCATTCTAATGCTCTCTCTAGCTAAGATGAAGCATTAGTGAATGAATAACCCCCTCTAACAAAAAGCATTTCATGGATAGATACTAAGTATTAGTTTAACAATATTAGAACTTCTATCCCTACCATATTGCATGAAGCTTCTATGGACCATCCCATCAATCTTCCTCCTTTAGTTGATCATTCACATACCTTGGATATCACTAAGGAATAGAAGACCCTTAATCTCCCTCCTTTAGTTGGATATTCAAGTCATTTGGACATCGCTAAGGATATAAAAACATTGACTACCTCTTCTTTGGTTGCATATTCTTTGAACGTCACTAAAGATACAAACACTAATAATTATCCTCACAACACCTTACCTTCCTCTCATTCCTATGCTCTCTCTTCAAAAGATGCAGTACTAGTGAATAAGGAAAGGTCTCTCACATTAAATCCCTCAAGGATGGATGTTGAGATCACTCGCAACAAATCACTTCTTCCACCTCCTAAGAGGATAGTGAATAAGTGTACTAAGGCTACTACAATATCAACACTTTAAGACTCAATATGATATATCCTGAGATGATAGACATGAAGTGTCCACAAGAAAACATTCCACCTAACATTGAATCAAACCAAGAAGAGCTTAAGAATGAACAACTCGAAGACAAGAATAAAAGTTGGGCTATGGTACCTTATGTACCTCTTTCCTCTAATATTTGAGATTGGGAAGATGATGATGACCGCTAGCTCGATTGTCTCTGCAAGTATCTCTAACCCTTTACCTCTATGTTGTGTTCCCCCCCGTGATGTGTTATGTGTTGTTTAGGCCTCCTTGGATGTCCCTTGATACTCTTGTAAGGTCAAGCATACCGGGAGACCACCTCTGTTGTGACCCTTCTTCTATTTGTATCATCATTCTTCTATATTGCTTCTGCTCTATTTTCATTGTTATGTGTTGTGTCCTAGGGGCATAACGTTGCAGTTGGTGACCTGGGGTCACCTTCCTACATGATGACCCTAAGACACTTGATTCCCCTCTCTTGATTTACTGTTTACCTTCTTCTAGTGGTTCTACCTAGCTAGCAGATGACAAAAAACAAATAATACTGATATGGACCACATGTCCCTTCAGTAAGTAAGCAAAAATGGACCTAGTCCATACATGACGATGGGCTTGATATATATTAGTTGACACTTGGTTAGTAGAATCACTCTGTGTGATATTTTGATGTTGTCTTATCGCACTAATAAACCATAACAATATAGCTACTCCGTGCACTTTGTTTACCTTTGAATCTCACCTTGGTTACACTCAGTTTTGAGATTTCTGCAGTATATTCCCATGGTTATACTTGGATCTTGGACCCGTAGTATAGCCTTGGCTCTTTCTATGAATGATGTACATGCATTACTTTTGATCATGTGATGTGGTTATTATCTTATAGAAAGATTTCTAACCTCTTTTCTTGTAGGAAATTATGTGTTTGTGGAAACATTCAACGATCGTAAGGTACATGTCACCTCTAGGGGCATGGGTTTTGTGAAATCTCTTGTTCCCTTGTGTTTTTTCTCTCTACCTTAACATGCTTGATATTGGAACATGATATCAACCACCTTAAGGTGGGGGCATATAAAGGTAAGATGTTTGATGGTTTTGGAACTAACAAAGTGTGTTTGTAAGCCTCTGCGGAGGCGGGATGTTGTATCTTCGGTGCGAGTGCACATCTTCATCTATATTTCAATCATTAAGACATTTGCAGAAGTGGGATATCGTGCATATCCTTTTATTCAAATCCCTCTATGGAGGCGGGGATGGTGTATCTCTTGAGCTAGTGCACATCCTTTTTATTTCAAAAGTCCTCTAAGTAGACGGGGTTGGTGTATCCTCCCTTAAGCATGTCTTTGGCGGTTGTGTGGCATAAGCCCAACCATCAGGTGTGCCTGTAATGTGCCTAAGATAGTGGTGAACCTAGCAATAGGCTCCTTCCATCGCTTGTTTGCCGTGTTTTAGACGTATAGTATGTCTTTGGCATGCTATACGACGCTCATGTCTTCTGTGTGTTTTCCCCCTTGTGTAGTCTAAAGTTGTGCGGCGATATGCCCCTCCCTACACTTGGGTTTTGTATGGTGTGTTTGTTCCCAAGTATAGTCTCAAGAGCATGGTGAAATGCCCCTCCTATGCTTTGCTATTTGTATGGCGTGTTTGCTCTCAAGTGTAGTCTTCAAGAGCGTGGCGAAATGCCCCTCCTACACTCTGAGATTTGTATTGCATGTCTGTTGCCACATATGTAGTCTAAAGCTGCATGGCGAAATGCCCCTCCCTACATTTTGGGTTGTGTGTTTACTTTCCATGTACTTGCATCGGCATTCATATATATATGAGAAAATGAAAAAAAGAAATAATCACTGCATTCACTGTGTTTTGTGTGTCTTCAATGTTGTCTTCTCCATGTTTTGTGTGCCTACCACTATCTTCATTGTGTTTGGCATGTCTGCGACATGTTTTCTCTAATGTCTACTTGAGACTGGGGGCTAGAAATAGTTCTCAATCTTCATGTATGCATCAGCTCTAAGTGTTTGACGTGTTTGTTGTGTTTGATGACCATATGTTAATGCATGTATGGGCCTTGCATTCATGCATACATTAAAGTGGGGGATAATTGTTACGTTGAAAAATGTTTCCCTAGGACTTTTTTTCTCCTATGTTTAGCTCCCAGGTCCTTATAGCGTAATCATGCATGTTCATTTTAACTCTCGATGGAAATCCCTAAAAACCCATGTTAAATGGGGCCTAGGGGACTCTTGTGAGCTTAACCCTGACCTAAATAGGGGTTGAGGACTTGGGTGCCCACGCCCTAGTCCTGCCCTATTTAGCGGGGTCCTAAATTTTAAATGTTGGTTATGTGACCGTTATAAGTGTCCATTGCTAACATTTCAAGTTTGAATTACAAAATTAAGGTGGAAAGTTGTTTAGTTGCATATATAAGCATGTTTAGGGATTCATTTGAAAACTAGAGAAGATGATTATGAACTTTTGGTGCACTTGTGATTTTAGAGCATTCAAGATATTCATTGTTGTAGAGTAGACTTGTCTTGTTATCGAGTTTGTTATGCAAATTTGGCTTCATCTTCTCATGATGTGAAATATTTTCATCTATATGCGAGCTACACCTCTGAGGTGACATTTATTTGTGTTTTCAATCATTTATCAATTGGTTTTTGCCTCTATCCCACAGGGATACACAATCTTTTATCTGACAACGGTGTTCGAAAGACTTGAATGTCTCTCTGAGGCTTGAACGAGGCATGCCTCTAAACACCACAACCCCCAACCCCCTTTTCTGTGATTGCAGGTTATAGGTGTGGAGCAAAAGAAGTGGAGTTGTAGGGAAATATAGCAGAGTGTCAGAATTACAGATCAAAGCAAAAAAGCAAGACCTGGACCTAGGTGCCTTCTCATTAGTCCTCTAGATCCTGAGACACAGAAATCCCTAGAACAACAGAAACAGGTTACAAACAACTTTCAGAGATCCCGACAGAAACTAGTACCTTGGACTTGGGCGCCTGCTCATTAGTCCCTGACTTTTCTGCATCTAGAATCTCAAAGTTTGGTATGTATTTACTCTGAATATTCTATCTCTGTCTGTGAGCATTTGTCGTGTTTCGTTCATTTGTTTATGATTTTACGAAATTAGGGTTTTAAGCATAATTGGGCTTTGATTGATTAATTAATTAGCAAATTCCAAGTTTTCTCTTTGTTCTAAAGGATGCTAAATCTGTAGCAGAGCCCTCTTGCAAAAGGTTGTGGCTTGACTCGATTTATGTCCTCGAATGTAAGGTGTGAAAGGAGGATTTAACCTTGAAATTGAAACCCCTCTTTTCCCACGAAACACTTACAATGTACATGAAGAGTGTTGATGGTGGTTTTAGCACACAACAATGCAGGTATGATTGTTTGGATCACAACTCTCTTGAAAAAGGTATCCTATCCAAGATAGGACTGACCCAAGGATAATACAGCTAGGTCTTAGCTTGCATGGAGTATCTCAGTGGGATGTACTAGCTGTTCCAACAAGGCGTCTTACACGAAATACAGGGTCTATGAAAGATTGCAGCAATGTATATGCAGAAACCCTATGATATTTTTAGCAGATTTGAGATTTGATTGCTACTATGAAACCTAAATCTACCAAATTTGATGTAAAGAAAATGCAAAAGGAAAGGGAGAGAGAGAGAAAGGGGTAAGAGATCCTATAGACAATTACAGAAATGATAATCAAACACATAGACAGATTCCCAACAATAACAAATCCCTTCTTAACTAGGCAGTCCACAATGCTACAGAGATTGTGCAATCTTCTAAGGAAATGCAATGATTTTCAAATTGTAGAGAGTTCAGCAAACACCTAATCCCTGGTGCAGCTCAATGAACTCATACAATCGAACTTATCTCATAAACTATGCCCAGACTAACCATGCACAATGACATACAATCAACAAGCCATTAATGGTATGGATAGGAAATCCATCAAATATTTGAATGATTAAGCACAAATACAATTGAATATCAACTAATTTTAGATTGACATGAACCATGAAATCCAAAATAAGACAACACATAATCACAAATTCCCAACAACCTACAAAACTTGTTTTGTATTGATTGTATTTTGGTAGAGTCTCAGCAATTTAGTATCAAATCTTACTTGTTACAATGAGAGAATGATGGCCCTTTTATAGACAAGGCACCATACTGAGTTTTCCAATGGATGGTGGAGATTAACTCAACACCAAGGGTCCAAATTACATGACATTTAATGAGATACATCAGTTTATTATATTTTTGGATTTGTTTTTGTCCTTTAGGAAAAAGACAAAATACATCTTTCAAATACATTGAATCTAGACAAAATGGATACCCATTTGGTTGTATATGATGAAAAGTCAATTTTCAAGGCCTAGTAAAGCCAAAATAGAGTCACATGACACTTGAAAATATGAGCTAATGTGGATTCACGAGATTCCAAGCGCTGACTAGATCAAGAGGTGTATGTGGCACAATTTAGTGAAGGTATATCCAATTGGATGCTTGCTAGACTGATAATCTTGATGACTGGCTAATCGGGACAACAATGAACATGTTCTATGCATTGAATTGGATCTGTAGAAACAACAGTGATGTAGGCATGATTTCATGTGTCTTCTACCACTTGGGGTTCATCTCCATCTTCTTGGACATCATACTGACTTCCTTCTGCATGTGTAGCAGCAATTTGGTTGATAAAATGCCGATTTTGCAGTTCTAGGTCAACAAGGTACCTTTGTGTGTTCATCCTCCAAGACAACTCCAATTAGCTCCAACAAGCTCCTTTGTGCTCTTAGACCTACAATTCACAAATCCAAGCATCAATTTCATCAATCATTTTCCATCATTACAGGTCAAGAAACATCTGTTTGCTACTTTAACCTGGCAGAACAAACCCTTCTACCTTTAAAGTTTTTAGAAAAATGGGCAATTTGCTTGATTTGCGCTGATTTGGAGGTCATCCAACCTCTCAAGAACAAAGTGCTAGATCGAAAGTCAACCGACCTTGCGTGGGATTTGAGGTCATCTGACCTAAAGGCATAGTGTTGCTTGGTCACTTGGTCATTATAATGTTCGACGCGAATTTTAGGGGTATCTGACCTTGCGCGGGATTTAGATGTGACCGACTCAAATGAGTCTCAGAGGTCAGTCGGTTAGATTTTTGGCGCAAGTCAGAGGAGGCAATTTTTAGTGCCAGATCATTTGTCATGCTTCATGTGGATTCTGTTGACATTTCTTCTGAATCAGCATTAGGGTTTGCCACTTCTAATGCACAGGCAGATTCAGGCCAACTGAATACAGGAGGTTGCGTGAGCTCCTCCCCTTCACTTCTGGTTCTGCCGCACCAAGGGGGGTATCCCTATAACTCAAGATGTAACCTTGACTAGCTCAAAGATAGAAAGATCTAACTTGACAACAACAGGCAGAATACTCTCATGTATGGACCAAGATCTGCATGATAGATCACAAGGCTGGCAACATTCTTGGACATGATGTCTGGTTGAGTATGAGAGTATGCAGGGGGTTCCTAATCCTACTCCTACAACTAACAGGTGGAAGTATGAAGTGTTTTGATATGAATTTGGATGCAAAGCTGGACATGGTGTATAACACAAGAACACAGCATGACTGGTGCCTATCCAGGGCTTGGAGTCGGTAGACATACACCTGTGAATGATCAGCATAAATAGCTAAAACTGGATTTCAGGGGGATACACATGATATCTGCCTTACAGATATCTCCCAATATAGAGTGTTGAGCTATCTCTACTTATGGCATCCCTACTGCAGTATACCCTTCCCAATGTTCAACCTGAAAACAGTTTAATCTGCCCCTTGAGCAGAGGTTAAAAGATCAGACATTCAACATAGGAATTCTATGCTCTAGAATCTAAACATAAGCAAACATCAAGATCCAGAAGAAGGATACATGCAATACTGGAGACAGAATTAACACAACACATGCTAAACAGCATTACTCATATAAGATCAACCACGAAACCAGTGGATTCATGCCAAGTCCTACAACAGGAGATACATAAACTCACAAGAAAAACTGTACAGAGCAACCAGATCAGCTGGTTTTGGATTACAGAGCCAAAAATCTACAACTTTCAACAACCTTGAATGATCAACACCATCTGCATTATAAAGCAGGAGGGTGTCTTCAGCATTAACTACCAGGTTGACCAAAATTCCCGCCAGATATACAGTACCATAGAAATGGCGCTCAAACTTGAATGCAGCAGGTAGGGGAGGAGACAGGAAGATTTTTCGAGCCTTGCGCCGCCGCCTAGGGATTCAGATCTTCAATCAGGTACAACATTCGTCCACGCCATCGCCCATACCTCTGCAACAATCGCCATTGATGGCGCACCAACCCTCGGCCTGGGGAAAAACACCAAACAGACCATCGCAAGCTTTTCCCGCCGAGACCCGTCATCATGATATTTCGAATATGCAGGATCACATTATCCCACATGCACCCCGCAGCAACCTCCTTTGCACTTTATATACTAGGTCATGAGCATATATCATGTCGGCGCTTTTGCTCCTGACGACACTAGTATAGACTTCATCATCATCATCCTCCAGCAGCATGATATCCTGTTGTTCGAAATATCACCCTGACGTCATCATGATAATTGAAACATAACCTTCATGATAATCGGCACAACCTGATCCTTCGGAGGAACATCCTCCTGCTGAGCTTATAACAAAAGTCTGGCCGATGAACATCCTGATGACGTCATCATCATATCCTGCTGACGTCATCATCATATCTGCCTACTGCACACCTCCTCATATCCGGATGACGTCATCATCATGTTTGCAAATATCAGGAGGTCTCTTCAAGATGATCAGTGTTAGAAATATGACCCCCGCGGGACCTTGATGACGACATCATCATATTAACATCATCATGATATTCGGAAGACAACCGGATATTTGGAAATATCCTCCTGATGTTCAAATATCAGGTTGCACTGTAGCTCCTCCATAAGATCGGGGCGATAACTGAATATGATGATGCTGCTTGAAAAGATCACCCCCCGGAGATAATGCGCGAAGCCAACAGGCGGATATCTCCTTGATATTAGCATCATCATGATGCTCGAACAAACAAACTTATATCCGGGTGATATGAAAATATCACCCCTTCCTTCGGAATATCATGATGCAGTTAGGCAGAAAGAAAAATATCACCCTGATATACGGATGACGTCAGCATCATCAGGATGAGAAACAAAGAACAAGAAGTGATACAACATCATCAGGATGATATTGACTAAGATCATCCTGACGTTCGAAATATGATGACCCTAGTGAATATCGGGTCGTACTTGAAACTCTTCAACATCATCATTAGGATGATCATAACCAAGATCACCCGATGATAGAAATATCACCCCGGCGAAATATCATGAAGGCAGAAAATATGATGACCTCCACAAGCAGCAGGATGACAACTGAAAAAATGATGATGATGACGACCCTTAGGATAAAACAAGTTAGGTCGAGCAACTCAAAGAATAAGCAACATCATCATCATGCTCGCGCAAGGTGATAAATGGAAGATCACCGGAGACTTTGAAACATCACCCTCGCAAGCAGATAAGGGCGCACTGTAGCTCGTCAGCATCATCAGGATAAAACCCGAACATCACCCGACAGCGAAATATGATGATGACGATGAGAAACCGGTCGACGAAGAACATGATGATGCTGACCCTCATGGAAACAAACATGATGATGATGACCTCCTCCTCAAGAAAATATGATGATGCAGCTGAAAAATACTGAGGAGGTCCGTTACTTAGAGCATTTTTTGGATACTTAGGGAGAGTGCCTGAATGAAAATTGCTCAGAAAACCACCAGTCAATTCAGGCGTCAACAGTGGCTCTGTCTGGGGACGTGCAGGTGAAAGACTGCAGCGAGAACCCCAGATCTCTGGGATGCAGACCAGTCCCTTATCCATTGGGCACAGAGTCAAATACTGCACTGACCTGCATCACCCAACACACTTGATGGCCTAAGGCCACCAAGAAAAGAAAAACATGTATCTCCCTTTGTCAAATATCTTGTTTTCATCTGCATGCACTGGGTCAAGCTTGGAGATACTGTCAGGATCCACCCACAAACAAATCTTGTCATCTGCACATTCAACCCTCTGATTTGGCTTGTCATCATCCTTGTGCAGATAACCCTCAGCATCATGTGACATGTGGGTGCAGAATGTTTCAGGCAATGCATGCTCAAATGGTATGTAACACCTATCATCATCTGCATCAGCAGTATGCATTGTAAAATGATCTCCTAGTTGGACTGCAAATAGGAAACACTCAGAGTCCACCACACAACTAGGAAGATCAGGGCTCATTGTGTTATATGCTGGCCTATCAAAAGAAAAGCTTTCAAAATCACAATTGTGCACATCATGTACACAACCATCTGGTACACCAGGCTGGAAAAGATCAGGCTCTGACACCTCTTTACAATCAGGCACATTTTTACAATCACTTACCTGATGTATGTTGTTTCCTCTTTCATCAGGATGAGAAACAGAATCCAAGCCAAAAATAGTGTCTAGATCTTCACCACACTCAGACAGATCCTCATCACCACATGTGTCATAAATGGGTGGCCCAGGTACATCAGCTTCATCATAGTATGCCATTTGTTCATGGGCAGCAGAGCATACCTCTTCATCACCAATGGATTCATTCTGTGGAGGAGTATCAGCCTGTGTATCATAAGCAAAACAGCCATCAAATGAAAAACAGTCATGCTCTGAACTAGCACTTATTTCAATTTCTGACTGCTCTTCATGATCTCCATGTGTTTGAAAGATAGGCAATGGGTCACACATAGGACTGCCTCTCTCTTTGCTTATATCTTCTCTGTCTTGAGTACAATACTCACAATTTTCTCCACAGGTCCATTCTAAAAATTGCTCATCGCTGTCCACAACCTCATTGTTGTCTTCATGGTCAGATGCCTCATGATTGCAATGGGAATCCTCATTAGTCCTTTCACTGGCATCCTCAACATTCATCTTTTCATCTTCACATGATGCCTTCATGACTTGGTCATTTGCAGCTTCATAACCATTTTTCACACCAAGGTCTGGGGACAGGGGTTTCAGCAGGTGCATATTTCTCATTTCTTCTACATTCTCAATGAACCTGTATGCCATCTGCATACTTGTCACCTTGAAATCCCTCAGTAATGCACTAGAGCCCTCCTCAAAAGCTTCAAAGAATATGCCAACACAGGCTGAAATATCAGGTCTGAAACTTTCAGGGACATGTGAAAGGGCTACTGCAAACCTATGACTGAAATCAACACATGGCTCTTCATCTTGTTTTCTGATTCTCATCAATTCTGCAACAAGATCAGCCGGTTCTTTTGCAAATTCTTCTTTGAAACAATCAGCAAGTTCATCCCAACAGGCAAAGGATCTCTTTGGAAAGCTCAAATACCAGTCTTTTGCTTTTGCATCAAAGGACCTAACAAGAAACCTCATCCACATATCCTCATCTCTGAATGAATATTTTCCCATAAAACTTTGAAAATTTTGGATATGTGCATTCCCATCACATACATTGTGACCACTAAATCTAGGCATCTGACAGTATATCCTAGCAGGCATAGTTTCTACTTTATAATCTACCCATGACAAATCCAGTTGGTCATACAAAGGATCAAAAGGGCTGACAGGAGGTTTAGCTTTTTGACTGGCAGACACAACAGGGTTATTACTTCTTAACTTGGCCTGCTCAGCCTCTAAGAGTATCAACCTATTTCTTATCTCTTCAATCCCTTTATCCAACATTTTACCACTGAGTGTGGGATAACTCATACTTGGATTCATAAAAATCTTACTCCTAGACATCCTTTGTCTGTCTAAGACCTAAGGCTTCCCCTGGCATCTAACTTATGCAGTAAAACAGCAAATAAAGGGGAAGTAACAAGGTACCTTTTCTCATACAGATGCAGAAATATGTACATCTTTCAACCAATAACATACATCTATCTTTCATGTGCATTTAGATCTTTTTTGCAGAGTCGCCACCTCTCCAGAGAGGACAAAATTTACAGCAGCTGAAAGCTACTTCTCCAGGTTCATTCCACCAGCAGAGCATCATTTTGTTAGTGACTCGGATGGGTCACAAGTATTATTCTTTATTTTATCAATCCTTCCCCAGCAGAGTCGCCAATTTGTTGATGACTCAGATGGGCCACAAGATATAACACTTTTTCATCAATTTTATCCCCAGCGGAGTCGCCAATTTGTTGACATTTCTTCTGAATCAGCATTAGGGTTTGCCACTTCTAATGCACAGGCAGATTCAGGCCAACTGAATACAGGAGGTTGCGTGAGCTCCTCCCCTTCACTTCTGGTTCTGCCGCACCAAGGGGGGTATCCCTATAACTCAAGATGTAACCTTGACTAGCTCAAAGATAGAAAGATCTAACTTGACAACAACAGGCAGAATACTCTCATGTATGGACCAAGATCTGCATGATAGATCACAAGGCTGGCAACATTCTTGGACATGATGTCTGGTTGAGTATGAGAGTATGCAGGGGGTTCCTAATCCTACTCCTACAACTAACAGGTGGAAGTATGAAGTGTTTTGATATGAATTTGGATGCAAAGCTGGACATGGTGTATAACACAAGAACACAGCATGACTGGTGCCTATCCAGGGCTTGGAGTCGGTAGACATACACCTGTGAATGATCAGCATAAATAGCTAAAACTGGATTTCAGGGGGATACACATGATATCTGCCTTACAGATATCTCCCAATATAGAGTGTTGAGCTATCTCTACTTATGGCATCCCTACTGCAGTATACCCTTCCCAATGTTCAACCTGAAAACAGTTTAATCTGCCCCTTGAGCAGAGGTTAAAAGATCAGACATTCAACATAGGAATTCTATGCTCTAGAATCTAAACATAAGCAAACATCAAGATCCAGAAGAAGGATACATGCAATACTGGAGACAGAATTAACACAACACATGCTAAACAGCATTACTCATATAAGATCAACCACGAAACCAGTGGATTCATGCCAAGTCCTACAACAGGAGATACATAAACTCACAAGAAAAACTGTACAGAGCAACCAGATCAGCTGGTTTTGGATTACAGAGCCAAAAATCTACAACTTTCAACAACCTTGAATGATCAACACCATCTGCATTATAAAGCAGGAGGGTGTCTTCAGCATTAACTACCAGGTTGACCAAAATTCCCGCCAGATATACAGTACCATAGAAATGGCGCTCAAACTTGAATGCAGCAGGTAGGGGAGGAGACAGGAAGATTTTTCGAGCCTTGCGCCGCCGCCTAGGGATTCAGATCTTCAATCAGGTACAACATTCGTCCACGCCATCGCCCATACCTCTGCAACAATCGCCATTGATGGCGCACCAACCCTCGGCCTGGGGAAAAACACCAAACAGACCATCGCAAGCTTTTCCCGCCGAGACCCGTCATCATGATATTTCGAATATGCAGGATCACATTATCCCACATGCACCCCGCAGCAACCTCCTTTGCACTTTATATACTAGGTCATGAGCATATATCATGTCGGCGCTTTTGCTCCTGACGACACTAGTATAGACTTCATCATCATCATCCTCCAGCAGCATGATATCCTGTTGTTCGAAATATCACCCTGACGTCATCATGATAATTGAAACATAACCTTCATGATAATCGGCACAACCTGATCCTTCGGAGGAACATCCTCCTGCTGAGCTTATAACAAAAGTCTGGCCGATGAACATCCTGATGACGTCATCATCATATCCTGCTGACGTCATCATCATATCTGCCTACTGCACACCTCCTCATATCCGGATGACGTCATCATCATGTTTGCAAATATCAGGAGGTCTCTTCAAGATGATCAGTGTTAGAAATATGACCCCCGCGGGACCTTGATGACGACATCATCATATTAACATCATCATGATATTCGGAAGACAACCGGATATTTGGAAATATCCTCCTGATGTTCAAATATCAGGTTGCACTGTAGCTCCTCCATAAGATCGGGGCGATAACTGAATATGATGATGCTGCTTGAAAAGATCACCCCCCGGAGATAATGCGCGAAGCCAACAGGCGGATATCTCCTTGATATTAGCATCATCATGATGCTCGAACAAACAAACTTATATCCGGGTGATATGAAAATATCACCCCTTCCTTCGGAATATCATGATGCAGTTAGGCAGAAAGAAAAATATCACCCTGATATACGGATGACGTCAGCATCATCAGGATGAGAAACAAAGAACAAGAAGTGATACAACATCATCAGGATGATATTGACTAAGATCATCCTGACGTTCGAAATATGATGACCCTAGTGAATATCGGGTCGTACTTGAAACTCTTCAACATCATCATCAGGATGATCATAACCAAGATCACCCGATGATAGAAATATCACCCCGGCGAAATATCATGAAGGCAGAAAATATGATGACGTCCACAAGCAGCAGGATGACAACTGAAAAAATGATGATGATGACGACCCTTAGGATAAAACAAGTTAGGTCGAGCAACTCAAAGAATAAGCAACATCATCATCATGCTCGCGCAAGGTGATAAATGGAAGATCACCGGAGACTTTGAAACATCACCCTCGCAAGCAGATAAGGGCGCACTGTAGCTCGTCAGCATCATCAGGATAAAACCCGAACATCACCCGACAGCGAAATATGATGATGACGATGAGAAACCGGTCGACGAAGAACATGATGATGCTGACCCTCATGGAAACAAACATGATGATGATGACCTCCTCCTCAAGAAAATATGATGATGCAGCTGAAAAATACTGAGGAGGTCCGTTACTTAGAGCATTTTTTGGATACTTAGGGAGAGTGCCTGAATGAAAATTGCTCAGAAAACCACCAGTCAATTCAGGCGTCAACAGATTCTAAGGTTGATCAACTTGGTGAGTTTTCTAGAGGTGTCCAACCTAAGTCGGTTAAGGCAAAATTTAGCGCTAAGTCAGAAGTCAGTGTTTTTGGCGCAATATGAGTTTGGGGTTTTGCGGGGTTTTTTGAAGGTGTCGACCGACTTAAAATGATTTCAAAGTTTTGTAGGTTGGTCTGATAGGTTTTTGACACAAAGTCTGTAGGTTTTGTTCTTGGCACAAAACAACCATATGAATTGATAAATCTTGGATTTACTTGAAAATTTATCACCAAGGATCTAATGAGAGTTTTAACAAGATTTCATGGTCATTGCTTTGGTTTCAAGACAAATGGGAGTTTTTGAATAAAGTTGCATTTCGACAGTTAACTACCCAATTCAGTTTTTTAACTAGGGCTTTCTAAAGATACTTTCAAAAATCACAGAGAAACCCTATTTTTCTTTACAATACTAATCATCCATTATTAAATATGTCTGCAAATCCATTCTTAAAGAAATTGAAATTTGATTTGGCACATAAAACCCCCATTTTATCAATTGCGAACCCTAGCTCATAAGTAAAACCCTAAGTCAGGAAATGGAGTACTTACCCGATTAACAGAGTTGAAATGTGATGGAATTGCACAGGTGATAATGCTTTAGGTTGAATCCGTAGGCCACTTGCAGTGAATTAGTTTCAAATCCATTCGAAGAGCTCTCCAGTTGATTTCAAAATGTAAAATGAGCTCAAGACGAGGCAAAAACACATTTTATCCTTCCCTGTTGATTGCTATAAATGCAAGGAGTATGGTGTGATATCTTGGGGTACTGCAAAGTCATTTTGAAGTTTGCATGAAAAGTTGAGATGACTGACTCTGCGTGATTTTAGTGGCTCACTGACTTAGTCGGTTGCATTGGATTTTAGTGCAGGGTCAGACCTTAGTAATTTCAGTGCTTTGATGTCGTTGGATTCGGCGCGGAATTTACCTTGGTCTGACTCAATCAGAAGATTGGTTTCGTAGCACTGAGTCGGATGACTGAAGTTTTAGCGCTATGTTAGTTGTATTTGATTTTTAGCACAGAAGTCAGTTGGCAATGAAAACATCGCTAAGTCGGATGGATAATAATTTAACAGAAAAGTCAGATGGTTAAGGATCTAGCACCAAAGGCAGTTGCAAGGATTTTTAGCACAAAATGGAGCTTAGACTTGGTTTTATGAAGGCAAACACTAGGACTTAGTGACTTTTGGATGACTTAATGACACCAATTTCTTTAGCATAGCAATTTGATCACTTTTGACTCTTAGGAATTGTTGGGTGAAACTGACACTCTTAATCCAAAACTTCAAAAGAAGGGGGTTCCCTATTTCGTGTAATGGGATGTGTGTGTGAGGCACAACAAATGGTGACTCTGCTGGGAAAATGCTCTAGAGCATTTCAAAGATAAACTTTCAGTTTGAACCCAGAACTTCTACGTTTCCCACATGCTAGACAAGAAAACATGATATCTTATCAAAGAAGAAGAACTCAATAATCAAGTGCATCCATCCGTATCCTGAAAACCTAAGTGTGTGTGATTGCGTTTATTCCCATCCCCTAGCGACTAAGCTCATCTTAGATCATTTACATTAAGCTACATGATTAGTACACTCCTCATGAACTACCTGGACATTGCCCCACTACTAGCAAGCGTCTATAGCCCTGATGGGTTTGTCTTGGAAATCCACTCAAGAAGAGCCCCACTGCCAGTCAGGAGTCCATAGCCTCGGTAGAGTTTATTTGATTGTCCATCTAACTGAGTTATGGTGTGTGTAAGTGTGATTTTCTTTGTATTTATTTTCTTTGATTTTATTGATATTTCATTAAGCTTAGTATTGGCAGAGTACAATGCAATACCACTGCCCTTACAACACATGCTTTGACGACATTAGTTATGTTGATAACTCAGCTAGTTATGTGTGGACTCCCGATGGCGGAAAAAGTGGACCTTAGATTTTTCACTTAATGCAAGCTCACCAAGACTCACTTAGGAACTTCAAGATTATTTAAGAGTGTGAAAGATATATGGTTAGAAAATACTTCAGGTGCACCGACTAATGATTCCTTTCCAATGAACAGACATCATACCATCGAAGAGTAGCAATGGAACCCACAGGAAGACCTGAGCAAAAACTTTGGCTTCTTAAAGAAATACTCTAAATTACTTACCCAACAAAGAAGCACTTGCAAGACTGCACAATTGCCACCACGTTCAAGAAACGAAGATCCCCAACAAAGCAAGTGCAGAAAGCAAAGCAACTAACCTAAGAAAAGCAAACTACTCTAACCAAAGCAAAACAAGCAAAAAGCAACAACTAACAACTAACTAAGGAAAAGCAACAATAGAAGCAAAAATTAAACTAGAATAGCAAGAAACTACCAAAACCTAACTAAAAACAAGCAAGACTATGTACAAAGACCTTAGACAATGGGTATTTACAGTTCCTCGTGATTTATTTCTTAGGACATGTATGAGTAACAAGGTGTAGGTCAATGTCCTAAATCTGGCAAATTCATCTTTGTACTCTGAATAGTAGGGTATGGGCAGGCTAGATTTATGTTCAAGGTTCCAATAATGTAGAATCAGCAATTGGGGCAGCTCATTAGGGCCATGGTCAATCCATATGCAAGTTATCTTACCTAAATCACCATAATCAAATTGATAACTAAAACTATTGAAACTGAGTGGAGAGAGGGAAGATAAAACCTGAATTGCAGTACCATCAATTAGAGATGCAAGTTCATCACCTTGTTGCATTGTACCAAATACCTTCTCATCTTCAAGGGATTTCAGCTCATGGAGGGTCATATTTTGTGCATCAAATACCTCTGGAGCATTGATTGCTGCAGCAATCTCCCAAGCAAACAAGAAGTCTGGACAACCTTCTTCAGCATGTGGATCATTCAAATGAACTCTACATGAAGTGGCTAAAGCAAAATCTGACATATGCAGTGAATTTCCATGCAGCAGCATATCTTTGCTCATCGTTGACACCAACTCGATGATGTGATCAAGTGATTGACATGAAAAAGCTTCCAAGCCATTACTCTGCATGAATGTTTGATTTTTATTCTTAGATTGCAGACTTATGTCTCATCTGTCACCAATAGGTTAGCATCAACCATGTGTGGATCTTCTTCTATGTAAGTGTAAACAGGATCAACAAGGGGAACAAATGATAAACTCCAATCTACTTCATCAAAATCAGCCGTATGTTCTGAAAAACTTCTTTTGCATTAATCAGCAATCTTCCTGTTTCAATTGGTGTTTGATATTGGACTGTAAGTTCATAGTCTGTAGCAGCAATAAAGTCTCTTGCATCCTCTATGACTAGATCCTTAATGTCAATGTCACCTTGTAATGATGTATCATCCAAATTTTGTCCATTGGACTCAACTAAAAACTCTGTGGGAGTAAATGCATCAGCCTGATGAACATATGATATACTTGAATCCACTTCACCAAAATTAGTCATATGCTCTGAAACAACTTCCTCTATGCCAATCAGCAACCTTCCTATTTGGACTGCATATCCATTGTCTGCAGTAGCAACATGGTCTCCTTCTTCCTCTATAAGTAGATTCTTGATGTCAATGTTGCTTTGAGGTGGTGTACTATCCTAATTTTGTTCATCTAACTTAGCTAGAGACTCTATTGGAGTGATTGTATCAACCTGATATGACTGATCGTGATGATATAGTGAGCTGATACAGTCAAGAACTTGATCATTTTTCTCTGGAAAATCTGATTGGAGCTCTTCCTGCCCTGCTGATCGTGATTTTTCTTGATCTTGGGGACTAGTTGTTTCTTGTTCCTGCATATATTTGACCTGGTCTAACTATTGTCCATACTTAGAATTATTAGCCACCTATAATGAACTATTATTCTGCATCTTTGTAGCAGCAAATTTAGACTCAGAACTTGATATTTTTTAAGCATTTGATCGTTGATCTGCATCCTTAACATGACTTCTCATCAAGTTTGATTTATCATTTATCTTGTCAATACTCTTAGTAGCAGAAATCTAATCTTGTCCATAGCTCTGTTCATTTTCCTGTGACTGCAAACTAAGTTTTAACCAGTTTGGGACTGTTGATAACTGAGAGGGGGGGTGAATCAGTTATCTTTGTTATTTTGATTTTCAGTCCTTCTTTAACAATTAGTGTAGAATCAAATCATACAAGCAAGCATTACCATGGAAGCAGAAATAACATTAGTACACATGACACAATGATTTTGACGTGGAAAACCCAGTTAAGGGAAAAACCACGGGGTGATTAACCTAAGAATGTATTCTCTATTGGAAGAATAGAGTAGTACAAAATGGCACTTGCCAATTAGGGCTCACTGCCCGAGCACACTGCTCACAAGAGGCTTACTGCCTACAAGAGACTCATTGTCTACAAGAAAAGAAGGTAACAAAATACTTGAACTGATGAGAAGCATCCACAAATGTTAAATTTCAGTTCCAATTAAGCCCAATATACTGATCTGCTACACTTCATTCTTACTCTCCTTAGGTGCTGATGTCCTGTTACATTCTGGACTTGTCTTACTGCCTTCACACTACTCTTCTGCTATTCTTCACACCACACCACACACAACTACACATTCATATCTAAATCCATCTGGTATATATATCCGCACCAAAGATTTCATCCACTTTCTAGTCGGCATCCAGAATACTTATTATTTTCCCAAACTCTTGGTATGTCGGTTGAATCCTTGCTTATCAAGTGATGCGTATCAAAGAGATGCTCATAGAAGTCATCAATCATGTCAACCAATCATGAATGATACCTTAGTAAGCTTGATCACCATCAATATCTCATCCGGATCAAGGTCTAATGCTCTGCCGGCCAGTTCTTCCTCTGTTTACTCTGCCAAACAGGAACCCAATACTTAGGTGCTTATATCTCTTCATTATTTCATCACCGGAGGCTCAATCCCTGGAATCTATCAGTCAAGGTACTCCTCTTGACTTCCCCAAGTCCGCACTTTACATAGATACTTCCTCTAAGAGATCTGGACCTGATTGTCGGATCTTGCTGCATACTCTGTTCTTGGTCACCGGACCAAGATACTTTACAATCTGACTTTTGGTATTGACACAACATGTCTTGCAGATGGGTGGGATGAACTTTGTTGCCATCAATGACAACACTCATGAAGCTACAATGTGTCTCTTGCCAACAGGGACAACATATTCTTCTAACTTGTTTGACTGACAAAGAGAGTTTAACCAATCGTGAATCTCATATTCATTAGTTGGGTGACTTGCAGACCACATGTATTCCCTGCCTTTATCATCTAGACATGTATTTTGATGAGCAACTTGGGTGACTTCAATTTTTTCCATGTGCAGATTACCCTTTTGACTGTGATCACCTATGAATGGTGCATTTGCAGCTCCTGCAACCTCAACTCTTTGCATGCTCTCAACTGGGACTTGATTATAATAATGTGCATCCCTCTGTATTACATCTCCTTGCATGGTTTTGCTCTGAATATGGCTTCCATACATATATCCCACTTCAGGCTTGTAAACTTAAAAAATGGGAAGCAATCCCTTCAAATGCAGATCTAATCTTTAAAGAAAAGTTAAACAGTTAATCTTGTAATGCAGCTCTCCAGGATGTACAATGCAAACCTAAGGTGAACTAAAATCAAGCAATGTAAATGGAGGATACTTTGCTCTAATCTGCCTATCTAACACTTCTTTAAAAAGTGGAATATTCACTTGGAAGTTCTCTTCATGATATGACTGTTGTGATAGTGTTTTGAAGAACGAAGGAGTCTCATGACTGAAACCCTTGCGCATATCCATCAGATTAGAAATTTTTGTATATTCCCTTCATTTCAGCATATGTAATGAACCAACAAAATTGAAAGCTTGCATAAAATCTTGGTTCAGGCCTCCTTCTAGCGCCAATTCTGTTGATTATGTTAGAAGAGAAGGGCATGTAGATGAAATCAACCAAATAGAGGATCTTTAATGAATGGAGCAATGTCTTGTTTCAACAATGGCTTTGGTCAGCAATGGCTTTGGTCACCCCTCCCTCTAGCGCCAATTTTGTTGATGGGTGGTAGGAGGAGAAGGGCGGGAACTAAGTGGATCAATCTCTTGGTTCAGCAGTGTCGTAGTTCAACAATGGCTTTGGTATGCCCTCCTTCTAGTGCCAATTCTATTGATGGTGGTTGTAGCACACAACAATGCAGGTATGATTGTTGGGATCACACCTCTCTTGAAAAAAGTATCCTATCCAAGATAGGACTGCCCCAAGGATAATATAGCTAGGTATTCGCTTGCATGGAATATCTTAGTGGGATGTACTAGCTATGCCAACAAGGGGTCTTACACAAAATGCAAGGTCTATGAAAGATGGCAGCAATGTATATGCAAAAACCCTATGATATTTTTAGCAGATTTGAGATTTGATTGCTGCTATGAAACCTAAATCTACCAAATTTGATGTAAAGAAAATGCAGAAGGAGAGAGAGAGAGAGATCCTATAGACAATTGCAAAAATGATAATTAGACAGATAGATAGATTCCCAACAATAACAAATCCCTGCTTAACCAGGAATCCCACAATGCCATAGAGATTGTGCAATCTTCAAAGGAAATGCAATGATTTTCAAATTGTAGAGGGTTCATCAAACACCCAATCCCTGGCACAACTCAATGAAAACATACAATCAAACTTATCTCATAAACTATGCCTAGACTAACCATGCATAATGACATACAATCAGTAAGCCATTAATGGTATGGACAGGAAATCCATCAAATATCTGAATGATTAAGTACAAATGCAACTAAATATCAACTAATTTCAAATTGACATGAACCATGAAATCCAAAATAAGACCACATAATCACAAATTCCCAGCAACCTGCAAAACTTGCTTTGTATTAACTGTATTTTGGTAGAGTCTCATCAATTCAATATCAAATCTTACTTGTTACAATAAGAGAATGATGGCCCTTTTATAGACAAGGCACCATACCGAGTTTTCCAATGGACAGTGGAGATTAACTCAACACCAAGGGTCCATATTACATGACATTTAATAAGATACATCAGTTTATTACATTTTCAGATTTGTTTTTGTCCTTTAGGAAAAAGACAAAATACAGCTTGCAAATACGTTGAATCTGGACAAAATGGATACCCATTTGGCTATATATGATGAAAAGTCAATTTTCAAGGCCTAGTAAAGACAAAATAGAGTCACATGACACTTGAAAATATGAGCTGATGTGGATTCACAGGATTCCAAGTGCTGACTGGATCAAGAGGTGTATGTGGCACAATTTAGTGAAGGTATATCCAACTGGATGCTTGCTGGACTGATATCTTGATGACTGGATGAACGGGACAACAATGAACATGTTCTATGCATTGAATTGGATCTGTAGAAACAACAGTGATGTAGGCATGATTTCATGTGTCTTCTACCTCTTGGGGTTCATCTCCATCTTCTTGGACATCATATTGACTTCCTTTTGCATGTACAGTAACAATTTGCTTGATAGAATGTTGATTCTGTAGTTCTAGGTCAGCAGGGTACCTCTGTGTGTTCATCCTCCAAGACAACTCCAATTAGATCCAATAAGCTCCTTTGTGCTCTCAGACCTGCAATTTACAAATCCAAGCATCAATTTCATCAATCATTCTCCATCATTACAGGTCAAGAAACATCTGTTTGCAGCTTTAACCTGGCAGAACAGACCCTTCTACCTTTGAAATTTTTAGAAAAACGGGCAAGTTGCTTGATTTGCACTGATTTGGAGGTCATCCGATCTCTCAGGAAGAAAGCGCTAGATCGGAAGTCAACCGACCTTGCATGAGATTTGAGTTCATCCAACCTAAAGGCACACTGTTGCTTGGTCACTTGGTCATTATAATGTTCGACGCGAATTTAGGGGTATCTAACCTTGCGCAGGATTTAGATGTGACCGACTCAAATGAGTCTCGGAGGTCGGTCAGTTGGATTTTTGGCGCAAGTCGGAGGAGGCAATTTTTAGTGCCGGATCGTTTGTCATGCTTTGCACGGGTTCTAAGGTTGATCAACTTGGCAGGTCTTCTGGAGGTGTCCAACCTATGTTGGTTAAGGCAAAATTTAGCGCTAAGTTAGAAGTCAGAGTTTTTGGCGCAAGATGAGTTTGGGGTTTTACGGGGTTTTTTTAAGGTGTCAACCGACTTAAAATGATTACAAAGTTTTACAGGTCAGTTTGATAGGTTTTTGACACTAAGTCGGTAGGTTTTGTTCCTGGCACAAAACAACCGTATGAATTGATAAATTTTGGGTTTACTTGAAAATTTATCACCAAGGATCTAATGAGAGTTTTAACAAGATTTCATGGTCATTGCTTTGGTTTCAACACAAATGGGAGTTTTTGAATAAAGGTCCATTTCGACAGTTAACTACCCAATTCAGTTTTTTAACTAGGGCTTTCTAAAGATACTTTCAAAAATCACAGAGAAACCCTATTTTTCTTTACAAATACTAATCATCCATTATTAAATATGTCTGCAAATCCATTCTTAAAGAAATTGAAATTTGATTTGGCACATAAAACCCCTGTTTTATCAATTGCAAACCCTAGCTCATAAGTAAAACCCTAAGCCAGGAAATGGAGTACTGACTCGATTAGCAGAGTTGAAATGTGATGGAATTGCACAGGTGATAATGCTTTAGGTTGAATCCACAGGCCACCGCTTGCAGTGAATTAGTTTCAAATTTGTTCGAAGAGCTCTCTAGTTGATTTCGAAATGCAAAATGAGCTCAAGATGGGGCAAAAACACATTTTATCCTTCCCTGTTGATTGCCATAAATGTAGGGAGTACGGCGCGATATCTCAGGGTACTGCAAAGTCATTTCGAAGTTTGTGTGAAAAGTTGAGATGACTGACTCTGCGCAATTTTAGTGGCTTACCAACTTAGTCGGTTGCATTGGATTTTAGTGTGGGGTCGGACCTTAGTACTTTCAGCGCTTTGATGTCATTGGATCCGGCGTGGAATTTACCTTGGTCTGACTCAGTCGGAAGATCAGTTTCGTAGCGTTAAGTCGGATGATTGAAGTTTTAGCGCTATGTTAGTTGCATTTGATTTTTAGTGCAGAAGTCAATTGGCAATGAAAACGGCGCTATGTCAGATGGACAAGAATTTAGCGAAAAAGTCAGATGGTTAAGGATCTAGCACCAAAGGCAGTTACAAGGATTTTTAGCACAAAATGGATCTTAGACTTGGTTTTATGAAGGCAAACACTAGGACTTAGTGACTTTTGGATGACTTAATGACACCAATTTCTTTAGCACAGCAATTTGATCACTTTTGACTCTTAGGAATTGTTGGGTGAAACTGACACTCTTAATCCAAAACTTCAAAAGAAGGGGGGTCCCTATTTCATGAAATAGGGCGTGTGTGCGAGGCATAACAAAGAGCCTTTCTTATAAAGGCAAGCCTGAGAGCTAAGATGTTTTAGTCATGTGACAAGTGTCTTAATCCTATGACATGAGACAACTAGATCACATGTGTAGGATAAGACAATTATCAACAACTAGCAACAACTAGACACAACTAGAAACAACTAGAAAGATCTAGTAGACTCGCTAAGTCAACTTAACATGTGAATTATGTGTGAGAATATTATTTAACTAATAAATAGTTAAATAATATGAATTATTCTCACAACAAGGGAAACTAGATAGGAAATATCCCTATTCACACTAACATGATGGCTAGTTTTTGGCCAACAGAGGGAGGACCAATGCCAATCTATGAAGTGAACTAAAGCTAGATTTTGCTTATTTTAAGGAACCTAATGAGTTTAATTTCTAGTTAATGTCCTTAGCTTTATCAATTCCCAATTGAGCACAAGGAGTAGAATCACACTAGTATAGTTGATCAAGTAGTTGCACACACATTTATGTATGTATGTATGTATGTATACATATAGATACATGTGTACATACATACATAATATCTATATATACATATATATGTATGTATATGCATGAATGTATGTATATATATATGGATACCATTAGTGCATGGTTATTTAAACCCTAGATTATAATCTTTCATTTCTCTTTAATCATCTTGTTGTGATCTCAAGGGAAACACCCTCCTAGGTTTCACAAAGCATGAAGAAGATGAGGTGCCCTATCCTATCAATTGGCCTAAAGTGTCCACTTTCTATTGATGAGTCTTACATCTTTGCTAATACAGTCTTGTTCCCCTTACATTAGTGTGTTTGTGTGTGTGCGCGCACGTGTGCATGCATGATTTCCATTAGGGCATGGTTAGTCAAGGCCTAGATTATAATCCTTCATTTCTCTATAATCATTTTATTGGCCTTAAATAAAACACCCTCCTAGGTTTAGCAGATCTTGAAGAGGAAGAGGAGGTGCTCTCTCCTATCAATTGGCCCAAAGTTGTCCACTTTTTGTTGATGAGTCTTATCTCTTTGCTAGTGTAGTCTTGTTCCCCTTACATTGGTAAATAATGTCTTCTCTAGGGAATTAGAGCTATATTTTTTAGTGCTAACAAATGACAACTTTGCTAAGGATTGACATCAGTTGTGACATGTCCTAGACTATCAGTTGTTATAGACTCTTCTAGTGGAGAAGACCTAGATATATGTCTACCTTGGTGGTATTTTGTGCATCAAGGTTTTTCTCTTTGAAGAGGTGGTGACTCTATTGTCTAAGAATCAAACTTATGTTGCTAAAGTTTACTTGTTGTGGTGTTAAGAACACATTCCAAGTTGATGTAGTAGGAGGTATTAAGGTACGCAATTTTCTTCTTCTTTCTTCTCAAAGACAGTTTCTTTCATACAAAAGTTCATAATTGTATCAAGACAAATTTTAGTTTTAGTCTATTATGAATGTGTAAAGTAGAGTTGCTAGGTATAAGGGCTACTCTTGGTCTATTCCTTCAAGTGTTTCTTCCTATGCTTCTAGATCTAGTTTCTATGAGGAGTGTAACAACCAAGATTGTCATAGTGATGCCTCATCTAGTTATGTTAGAAATTATGCATCTTCCTCCAATCCACGAGAAAATCTTAATGCATATATGCAAAAACTTAATGAACTCATGAGTCATATGGAGATGCTTACTTGATGAAGAAAGGGGAGTTTCCCAATGGTGAGGGAGGTCCAGAGTACTATGAAGCCCAAGAGGAGGATGATCAAGTTTAAACTTTTGATTGTCTAGATGTGTTTGATTGAAATGAGTATGATGCAAGCTTTGGTATAGAGTGGCCTCATGATAATGAGAATGTAAATGTCATGCATGTGAACAAGCTCTAAGAACAATATTTTGATCACATGAGAGAGTATGTAACAAAGATACAAGAAGGCCAAACCTTTGCATGATGATATCAAAGCCCTAATTGAGGTTGCAATCATGTAAGTATGAAGTGGTTGTTATTTAAGAAATAGGTAGGTTGGTGTTAAGAATGATACTAGTGCAATCAAACCTAGTGGTTTAGTTTCTCCTAATGTAGACAAGGGTAAATAAAGAGTTGATATTGGAGTTAAAGATAGTGATTGTGTTGCTCCAAATCTACTCACCACAATTGTGTATTAGTTGGACCTAGGACAACACACGTGTTGTACTCATGCAATTTGCATATGGCTAGATCACACAAGTGCTCACATGGAAAAAGCCGATGGAGTAGGGAAATGTTTGAAGGACTACCCTCTTCATGAGGAAGGAGAGTCCTATGAGTGTTAATGATATTTATGCGCGAGGTGGGTGTTGTGCCAACTTGATCACTCAATTTGAATGAGGAAGGAGTGCTTGATGGTGGATGATTATGTTGAGGTGTAGAGTTGTGGTTCGAATGTGTGGTGTTTCTTGGAAAACCTCTAAAGAGGTGTTATTATGACAATTATTGTGAAGCCAAGTGCATTGTTAGCACAAATTAAGTCTAGTTCCCATTGAGCATTAGCAAGAAAAGCATTAAGATGATAGTTTTCTATCTTAATCAATTCTTCAAGCAGGGCTAGTTCTCTTGCTCATCTCCTATTATTTTCTCCTTGGATCTATTGCAAAATAATAGCTTGCTACTGAACTTGTTATGGGTCGAAGGTTTCTTGGTTTGGTTGAGTGGTTTCAAGCTCATTTAAAATGGACCTTACTCAATCCTCTCTGGTCATAGGACACATATGCCTTATGGTGGGAGGGATAAGGAAGAGGTATGCCTTGCTTTAGATGCTTGTGTGTTGTGCTTGCATTTGTTTTGTTTGTGATTTACTTGTCTTATTAGTAAGTTGATTGTCTATATGTTGATGATTGATTGTCAATTGCCTTGTTTAATCATTTTGTTGATTGCCTTGGACTTGTTAGCAAGGAATTTTGACCACTTGATATTTCCTTGAGTGAAAATGAACTAACTAAATGCTTTGATCTAAATGTAGGAAATAAAAAACTATTCTATGTTTTTTGTATTTCCCCAAATTGAAATGCATATTAATTAATTACTACAATTCACTGATTCTTAAATACAACTTGAGCAAACATTTCAATTTTTGTTTTGATTGTTTATTTGATTCATTGGTTTCCTTAGACTTGTTAGCAAAGAATTTCTCACTTGTTGCCTTGTTCTATTAGCAAGGGCTTTTTGAAATGATTTGGAGTGATTATGTTGAATTGAAACTAAATATACAATCTAATAGAAACAAATCTAATGCTATGTAACACAAATAAATTCTATCTAGCTACTTCTAATATGTAATGTAGTGATAGAATGTCACCAACCCAAGTAAGATTGGAGACAATGAGTCTATTTGCAATATTAATTTAACCTTTTTCAAAGTAAATTAATCTAACAATTCAAAAAATGAGTTGCAATATTAATTTAACCTTTTTTTCAAAGTAAATTAGTCTCCATCTGAGAGTACAAACATTATACAATGTTTTCTTTTTTTGGTTTCTTTTGATTATCTCTTTTTTTACTTTTCATTGTACCAGGTAGAATTAGAGTTTTAGACCCCTTTGACCCAACCCCATGCTACCATGAAGAAGTAAGGGCTCATCATCAAAGGTTAGTTAAGGTGAGTAAAGGGATAGATACAACCAAATTGGTACAAGTAGTTTCTAAGACTTCCCCCTTGTTGAGGAGAATTAGGGAGACTTGCTTGTTAGCTTCTATAAGGTATTGTAGACTAGAAATACTTGATGTGTGTTGAACTAAACTTGATAATAGCTAAGACTATGATCAGTTTAAAGCTTTAATTAGGTTCATTTTAAATTGTTTGGAATCTAATGGGTGAATGGCAAAGGTGTTTTTAGAAATATGTGATTTAGTAAAGGTGGCCTATACTAGCAACTCAAGACTCCTACTAATACAAAAATTAGAAGAGAGCAAACCATTGACAAGTGATGGGATGAAGTGAATAGAAAGAAATGTATGTTTTTCTTTTTTGAATACATGTACGTGTGTGTGTGTATTTTTGTTTTCATATGTAATATTTATTGAGGTGAAAAGCATTGACGTTATTGCTAAAATCTTCACCTTCCATGGTGTACAAAAGGTATGCTTCATCACTGACATCTTCTTTCACAAGATATGGACCAACCCAATTTGGTCTAGTTTTTTGGACTTCACTAGCTCTTTTGTCTATAATGGATTAACCCTAGTCCTAGTTCATTAGACTCACATAAGTTGAAAAGAAAGTGTCTCATCAACCCTTCAAAAGCCTTCACTATCTCTTTTGTCTATAATGGATTAACCCTAGTGCTAGTTCATTAGACTCACATAAGTTGACAAGAAAGTGTCTCAAGGTCAAGGGTTAAGGAATAACTTCCTGAATAGTGGATCTCATGTCATTAGGATTTTTCCATGTTGGTCTAAGATTGAGATCATAGAAACATGATGGTTATCCATCTAATGGGGAGAGCTCCCAAATGTTTAAGTCCTAAATCATACAAGTACCTAGGGTATGGACCTAACAGAATTGTTGTAGTTTCCTATGAGATCACCACTTCTAACTATTAAACTACTAAAGGAGGATTAGTCTATCATCTTTCCTTTTGATCCTTTTTTGATAGGTACCTATGCACCCACATGGCTTGATTCTATTCCATGTTGGTCTAAGGTTTAGATCATAGAAACAGGATGATTATCCCTCTGATGGGGAGAGCTCCCAAATGTTAAAGTCCCAAACCAAACAAGTACCTAGGATATCTCAAATAGGAATGGAATCAATTCATGTAGGTGCATAGGTACCTATCAAATGAGGATCAAAAGGAAAGATGATAGACTAATCCTCCTTTAGTAGTTTAATATTTAGAAGTGGTGATCTTAGATAAAACTACATCAATTGTGCTAGGACCTTTATGAGGGGTCTCATTTTTTCTTATTTTAACTTTAGGCTAATATTAGGAATACTAGCTCCATTTTCTCTCATAGAGGGCTCATTTGTTTAACTTGACTCAGCTTTCTTCTTATCTTGTTCATCTCTATAAACACTCAAAGGATTAGGATCTACCTTGATGATGTGGAATTAACTAAGGTGGAGAAAGTGGACCTCTTGAAATAGGGTAGAAAGAATAGATTTCATCCTATGAATCCAAGGCTATCCAATATCATGTTGTAGCTGGGTGCTGCCACAATAATGGGTTACACTTTTTGGGACATCCTAATTTTTGCTGAAATCGCATATTTTTAGAAAATATAATGATTTAAGCCTTGAAAGGTTCCATTTAAAGGATTTAAATTGAAGAGGGTTTGACCAAACCCCCTTAGATTCAAACCCCCTTGGATAGAACCCCGCTAGTTTTAAACCATACATATAATGGAGTCTCCTCTACACCTATCAAAATGTTGATAAAAAACCACTTTTGATTTACCTTTTGGGGGATCAAATGAATTCATTTAAAATTTATGTTTTGTATGTAGTCCTTATTATAAGCTTCCCAAAAAGTATAATTTTAAATATATTTAATTTGATTATTATACTTATTTTTATTTCTTGTGAATGTAGGTTTTTCACCAAACATCAAGTTCTCTATTCTACACACATGGAAAATTAGTTAATTAGTGAAAAAAATTTGAAAAATATCCATGCCCTAGGTATTGATGTCCTCATTTCAAAAAAAAAATGAATTTTGATACATATAGAAAAAGTTATGTTTTACGGAATACGCCTATGTCTAAATTATAATTGGTTTGACTTCAAACTTAATTAAAAAAATATATTCAACAAAACATTATAAAACCAAATGCATGCCCTATATATTGGTGTTACCAATCTAAATTAAAAAGAATCATAATTTTATCCTTTGTAGAAAAAAAGTTATGTGCTACAAAATACACATCACTTTAAAAAAATGTTGTTTACTATTAAAAACTAGTTATCAAAGGAGACGCAAAATATTTTACAATTTAACTCCAATTTTTTTAAAAAAAATATATTTATAATCTACAAACAAAATCTCACAAATCACTAGTTCACATCATCTTCAAATTCCTAACGGTTTAGCAGCCATAGGTGTCAGAAAGTGAAGATTTAGTTCAAAATGTTGATTTCAATGTCAAGTTTGGCCAAAAAGTGTAACCCATTATTGTGGGATGACCCAGCTAGTTTCTTTATCTATGGTAAAGAACTCCAAGTAGGTATGTTTTAAGACTAATGGTGATAGGGAAGTTAACCTTTCCAATGATAAGGGTCTTAAGATTATCATAACCCATCTCTTTGAGGAGGAAAGAGGGACTACATTAATTTCAGACTCATCATCAATCATGATAGGCTTAATATAATTATTGTACACTTGGACCTATAGGTAAAGAGTAGGGTCACCTTGCCTAATAATGTCATCATTTTAAGGTAACTGTCTAAGTTAACTATGAAAGTAGTGACTTTAAGAGGAAAACCAAGTGGATGAAGGTTACATGTAACATTCTTGATATGAGGGGTTGAAGCAGTTTGCATCACATGACCTAAATGTAGGAAATCAAGGAGAGCACTCCCGCCAGTGAGATTTCCTAAAAAGGTCTAAGATTTGAGATAAATTTGAGTCATAAAGCTCATTAGGGCTGGAATTAGGTTGTCCATGTCCATAGGTAGTGCAAACTTCCTAATTTATATCAAGTTCTTAGGGATTAACATGTTTTGGTCAAAGCTGTGTTGATGATTTTGTTAACAACTTTCAGGCCTATGCGCTTTGTCATGTGGGTGTAGGAATTTCTTCATGAATGGTTGTTGTTAAATTTTTGGGAGGCATCAAATTATTTTGTTATATTATCTACAAATTGAAGTATCATGCACCCTAATTTAGTGAAACATGCAACAAATTGTAGGAGTCGTAGTGAGTTATTATTTCTATTCTAGCTTTGACTACTATTATATTGTCTTGGTTTGAAATGGTCGATATTGTTTACATCCATGGTTAACCAAATTTGTCTTGAGGGTGGAGCAGTGTATCTATAAATAGATGTTATTCTCAAGGAATCTTTGAAATAAATTTATTGTAATCATGAGAAGTTTCTACGTCATGTCCCCTAGTCTTATGGAAGCATAAAAACTTGTCAAGATTGAATTCCTAAGGCTATTGATATGGATTATATCAATTGTTGTCATGTGTATGCTTGTTGTTTCGTTGATCATAATTATTTCTAGAGGGATAGTCAATGACATTGACATTATAGTTCCTCATGTTTGAGTAGCTGTAACCTCCATAGTAACTAGTTTTGTTGTAGTTTTAGTCATTGTTTCCATTCTTGGTGATGGGGCATCTGTAACTTGTCAGTCATTGCATTTCAATTGTTCTTTAAAATTTTGGGCACCAAGGGGTTACTATTGTTGTTGTTCTAAGTGACCAATCTTCCATTGGCACCATATTCTTTCCTCCTACTCTCAATTGTGGCTTGGTCAATTTGAGAGCACTCTCAAGAGCCTCTTCATACAATTTGTAAGGGATTTTTGAACCTCCTCTTGTGTATCCCTATTCAAGGCATGCAAGAAGAGATCATAAAGTTCCATACGATCCATTTTTGGTGCACTTGTAGATGAATAGAGAACTTGTCTTCGGTCAAGTTATGAAATATGTAATTGATTCATTGGGGTCCTATTTGATGCTTAAGAACTGTCAAATTCCTAATTTCAAGTTAACTTATTCAAAAGTGGTGCCAAACTTATCGATGATTTGTCCAAAAGAATGAATTGATGCCTCTAGGTGTTTGTAATACTAGTCCAAAGCTATATCCTCCAAGGTTTTTTATAAGATCCTAGGTATGACTATATCCCAAGGAAGGAGATCCCATACGATAGTGGTATAGGCTTTGATGTGAGAGTTGGGATCCCTCCAAACATGAGCCTAGTGTGATCTCCCCATTCACACATGAACCCTTCTCTAGGACCTCTCTCATATGATCTAAGAGATTCTTTATGTACTCAAGGTATGTACCAGAGAAGAGGTCATGTGTGGATGAGAGAATCCCTCCAAACATGAGCCTAATGGGAGGAGCTTGCTGGCTAGGTTGCATTTGGAAGGGTGTGGTTGGCTATTGAAATCTAAGAAATGTTGGATAATTTGTTGAGGTGTATTCAAAGGTTGAAAACTAACTGGAGGTACATGGTTATGAGCTTGTGCTACCAACATCCAACCTAGTTGGTATTCATTGTATGTCAAAGGTAAAGGAGGCATGAAGGCCTCATTACTCACATTACACAAGTAGAAGTTTACATAGGGATGATTGGGTTACCCCTTAGCTTGGTTCATTTGCACTAATAGTGAAGGGATTGGTACAAGGTTAGTGCCTCAGAGATCTTGGTTGCTATTTCATTTTGGCCAGGTTTTAAAGTGGTTGCTCAACATCCCAAACCTAAAGCATCCTGATTTGTTGTACCAAGGTAGCTATGAGCACCTCTAAGACTGCTCATATTTTTGTATTTCACCACCATGAGGTGAGTTTTGTTGTTCATGTTGTAGGGTAGAGTGGCTTCATTTGTTGTTGCTTTCATTTGATTCTCAAGTCTCAGTCTTTGCATGGAGACTTGGTGATTTCAATGTCAAGGGCTCCTCATGTTGCTTAAGCATCTACTAAATCCCTTTCAAGTTGATCTACCTTATTGCCAATCTGCATGGTTGTGCCTCTATAGGTATCCAATTTGGGCCCCTGCCTTCGGCTTTTTGATTGTACTAGAACTTGATGGGCTCTTTTTTGGCCTAGGTTTGGTTTTAAAATGGCTCCTTGATGACCCCATGTAGGGTTATCAAAGGTTGTGAATTCCTAGCCTAAATGGACATTATTATCAAAATCTAGGAACTCACCACTGGAACTGGTATCCTCATAGTCATACCTATTTGAGATAGATGACATGGAATTGGGCAAAATATACAATCAAATGAGGGGTGATGGGTTTGTTAGAGGTACTATGTCCTTAGGTCTTATCAATCCTAACATATTTGGGGGTACCTTAGGTACTACAGAATAAATGATATTATAGAAGACAAGAGGAAGAAAAATAGAATGGAATGAGAAAAGTGAGAGAACATGTCCCATAAGGATTTGCTCTTCATGTCAGGTTTACCAAGATATGTGTTGCTCCAAATCTACTCACCACAACTATGTATGAGTTGGACTTGGTATAGCACACATGTTGCATTTGTGTGGCTTATGTATGGTCACATTACTCTTGCTCATGTGGAAAAAGCTAACGGAGTGGGAGAATGTCTAAAGGACTACCCTCTTCATGAGGAAGGAGAGTCCTATGAATGCCAATGATATTTGTGTGTTGGGTGGGTGTTATGCCAGCTTGATTGCTCACTTCACAAGGAAGGAGTGCTTGATGGAAAATGATTGTGTTGAGGCATGTAGTTGTGGTTGGAATGTGTGGGTTTTGTCTAGTAAACCTCTAAAGATGTGTTGATATGATAATTCTTGTGTTGCCAACTGTGTTGTTAACATGAATTAAGTATAGATCCTATTGAGTGTTAGCAAGAAAAGTGTTAAGATAATGTTTTTATATCTAAATCAATTTTTGAAGGAGGGATAGTTCTCTTGCTCATCTCTTGTTATTTTCTTCTTGGGTCAGTTTCAAAATAACAACTTTCTCCTGAACTTTTTCAAGGTTGAAGGCTTCTTGGTTTGATTGAGTGGTTTAAAACTAGTTTAAAATGAACCTTACCAAGTCCTCTCTAACCATATGATACGTGAGCCTAATGGTGGGAGAGAGAAGAAAGAGGTGTGCCTTTCTTTAGAATTTTGTTGCGTGTTGTGCTTGCATTTATTTTTCTCATAATTTACATATCTTGTTAGCAAGTTGATTGTTTGCTTATTGATGATTTATTATCAATTCCCTTGTGTTTATCATTTTGTTGATTTTCATGGACTTGTTAGCAATGACTTGTCACCACTTGATGATTCCTTGAGTTAAAATAAACTAACTAAATGCTTTAATCTAAATATAGGAAATGAACAACTATTCTATGGTTTTATATTTTCTCCAAATTAAAATGTGAATTAATTAACTAATGAAATTAAATGATTCTTAATTCTTAAATATAATTTGAGAAAATGTTTCAGTTTTCTTTTGATCTTGTTAATTTTATTTGTTGATTTCCTTAGACCTATTAACATGGAATTTACCACTTGTTACCTTGTCCTATTAGCAAGAGCTTTTTGAAATGATTTGGAGTGATTATTCGAAATTGAAATTAAATCTACAATCTAATCTATACTAAACTAATGCTACAACATAATTAAATTATATCTAACTACTTCTAATTTGTAATATAGTGACAAAATGTCACCAACCTAGGCAAGATTGGAGATAACTAATCTATTTGCATTTCTATTTTAACCTTTTCAAATAAAATTAATCTAACAATTCAAAAATGGGTAAACTAGAACCTCACACCTGGAGACTAGTAGCCAAGATGCTTAGTGAAGATCCCCATGGCATATAAGTCCTTCGAGGCTTAGATTATGTATTATCTTCTCTCCTCTCTATCTTGGGGTGCTCTAATTGATGGAAGAAGGATAGAAAGACAAGAAACTAAGCTAAGCCAAGTGGTAGAGTGGTTTGTTGTACCAATGGAAGCTTTGAAGCTTCAATTTAAGAAAAAGACTTGGGGCTTGCAAGGAGCATGGATGTTGTTGACTCTCAAACATGTATCTCCACAAATCCTAAAGACTAGCACCAAAATTTGAGGCCAGGGAAATTTCAACAAAGGTGATGGACAAGACTTATGATCATACATAGGCAATGAATGGAATATTTCTTGTGAGTGGGTAAACTCACCTTCATCTTTAGGTTCTAGGAGGCCAGGGGGGTTCATTGAGGTCTTTATAATAGGATAATTAAAGAGAAATAAATAATGAAACACAGGGCCCTTAAGTAGCGATTCCCAAAATGCTATGAACCCTAAGATTTGTCACCAAGTTCATGTCAACATTGACTAAATATAGACCTACAAGGCCTCCAACAAGAAAATAATTACTCTTTCACACGCAACATAAAATGTGTTAGTTTTGTTTTCTCATGAATGACTCCAATTAACCTTGCATATAGATGTTCAAGAGGGGAAGACATACACACATGATTCTCATATGATGTTTCAATTTTAGGTTGATCAAGATGAAACACAAGTTGCAATACTAAATCATACTGGTATGGTGAAACCTAACAATTACTCCTATAGATAACAAGAGAGATGATTAAAATGAAAGATGTTTGGCCTCTCACCAACCAGATTGGTGCCTACTCTATTGAGAAATAACATCACAACTTGTAAGGAGGATGAGAACATACTTGCAAATCAATAATGGAACAAAGATCATGCATACACAACCTCAAAGAATAAGGAAATCTACAAATGAACATGTATAGTTATCCATCACAAATAAGTAATACCCCACATGCAACAAAGAGAGACCGCTACAAAATAGTTTGTAATGAATTACAATGCTACGACATTAATCACCTCCTTACTATAGTTAGGCTAGAAAATGTGACAAGTGAGAGATAATAACTAGGTTCAAAGCCCCTTCTAAGATACTATATCCTATTATGGAGACATTAACTTGCAAGAAAAACCTTACAGAACTAGACATGCATCACTTGATGCCCTAAAGCTTGTTGGAGACTCCAACTAGGAAATTGGTTCAAGGACCAACTTTTCTTACATCTTACAAACATGTATTTATAGTATTTCATTACATAAAATTCTTTTTGTTGGGTGGAAAACCAAGACTGTGTAGGTCAAAGCATTAAATGTGCCAAAGCAACAATCTAAATGACAATCTTCCTTGGATCAATAACTAGATGACTTGTAGCAGTTAGAATGCTCAATCCACACTTGGAAGAGTACCCATGGAAATGGTTTGTAGGCCTTCAAGTAGGATTTTTGTTTATGGTGTTTGGACAATACTTAATTTCATCATCAACACATGGATTTGCACCTAGATCAATGCTTCTGGGGAGTTTTAAATCATTTTGGTGGGATTTAGGTGAGTATATAGCTCCATTACATTAAATTTAGGCATTTAATGGAATTATAGGTCATGCAAGAGAATAGTTGAATCCCATTATTTAAGTAGCAGAGTCTTGTGGTGGAACTACTAGTTGGGAACATACATGTATATGGGAATGGGAAAAGTCTAAAAGTATAGAAGTTGTGGGAAGTGGAGTTCAGGAAGTACATCATAAGCTAAGGGTATGAGTTGGATGTCCTCAAGAAAATGCATAGAAGAATTATAGAGATGCAAGGAATCAGAGCTAGGAGGGAAGGACAAAAGGAAGGAAAATCCCCTAAGAGAGGAGTTGGTGGAAGGTGGAACTTGGGACACACTTTTGTGGGAATTAAAAAGGTGTAGGGAATATCTAGAAGTCCACAAGGAATGAGGGAACTACAATGTAGAACACAAGAAGAAATGTACACAAAGTTTGAATCTCCATGAGAGTGGAAGAAGAAGAAAGGAATGTAGATGTTTAGAGAAATGGGGGAGATGTGAACTTCCTTGCAGAGTTTGAGAGTCCATAGGAAACATATTAGTTTGGGTGTTTGTTTTGGTTTTGTTTCTTTAGATATTTTGATATATTGTTAGGTAGTAACTTGTTTCCAACTCCCTTACCATTGTTAATTTATTTTTAAGGTCCTATTCTTTGTTAATTAACATGATCACAAATGACTTGTATATTGATTTGAGTGCACTTCCTATATATTTTCACTAACAATATTTTCCTTTTGCATTCATGATGGATAAATTTCGAAGTTGTAATTTTCACTAATTTTTTGTCTGGATGTGTAGACTAGCTTTCCTTCTTAAGAGGTATAGGCAATTTAAAGGTGTATCTTGTATACTTTCCATCCTTCACTCCTTACACTTTAAATGTTCTTAAGTCTATCTAGCAAAGTGATTGTGGCCAAGATATCAAGTAGAAAATGAATTTTATTTAAAAGAAAATTTGATTATCATAGTGGAGTTGAACATGGAGGTGGGCTAAAGTTCCCATGGAATGAGGAAAGCAAGAATAAAGAAAAACAAATAAAGATAGAAAATAAAATAAAATACCTCATTCATTCTGGGTGACTCAAGTAACCTCTACCGAGGTTACGGATGCTTGGTTGGCAATAGAGTTATGCCTAGAATGAGACTAGAGGCAATTCCACTAGGGCTATAGACATATGGTTGGTAATAGATCTATGTCTAGGTAATAAAAAAGGCATGCCTGAATGATACACACTGTCATATAAAAAAATCTACCTAAATGAATATTAAAGTTATAAAACTTGATATCTAAAGTTGTCATAGTTGAGTTTTGTAGATGAAAGAAGGTAAAAACTCACACACACATGTGCACGCGCGTGCACACACACACACACCTGGATAAAAAAATTGTAGGTATCATTATAAAATTGACCTACTCTAACTTTTCTATGAACACCATTCTGTGTACCTAAATGCATTGAATTTTAAAAACTACTCACCAGGTAATCTTGATCTTATGAATTCATTAGGATTAGATGATTAGGAATGATGCCTTTGAAATAAAAATAATGATCAACGTCGCAATTCAACATGTGATTATTTTTGTTAATAAGGAGTTCGTTATTTATGGATCAAGTTTTTCATTTTTGTGTATCATTTTGAGCTTGGCCCTAGAAAAAAATTCCTTTTCATTTTTAGGTGGGGGGCATTTGTTGTGACCTCCAAAACATGCCCTTAAAATTTTCCAAATTTTGGGACCCTTCCTTTTTGAGTTTCAGTTGAGTTGTGTTTCTAGCATGACATTTGATCTTAAATCCACCTTGTCCTTGGTCGTATGTCCAGTCATTAAAACTTGTGTCTAATTGGATCTTGAAGCAACAATTTTCCTTGGTGTTCATGCATTGATCTTGTGAAATAGCATTTTGTAAATTTGGTTTCACTTGTTGCATTTTGCAACCCAAAGTGATTCAAATTTTTAAATATTAAAAGTTTTAATTTCAATATTTCAAATTTAAACTTTTAAACATTTTAAATAAATGATTTGAAATCCATTTAAATTTAAAATAGTAATTTAAAGAAAAAAATTAATATTTAATCACGAATGCTTTATATCAAAATTGAAATAATCCTAAATTCAATTTCTTTAATATTAAATTTTAATGTATTCAAATTTAAACTTTTAAACATATTAAATATTAAATCTTAAAGTTTAAATTTAAAAACATTAAAATTTAATATTTAAAAAATTGAATTTAGGATTATTTGAATTTTGATTTAAAGCATTCGTGATTAAATATTAATTTTTTTTTTTAAATTACTATATTTTAAATCGATTTCAAATCAAAATTGAAATCCCTTGAATTCAATATTTAAAATGTAAATTTTAAATTTGAAGGTGTTTTAAAATTTTAATGTTCATTTGTTTAGTTTTGTAGGGAGTTAGTTAAAATACACATCACAATAAAGTGCAAAATGCAAAAGAATCTTGGACCTCAGATTGCACCTCATGCAAACTGAACTTCAATCCTGGATTACACATTGCAAGTTGAATTGTAAAATGCTAAAAGGATCTTGAATATTGAATTGCACCTCATGTAAACTAAAATTCATCCTTGGTTTACATAGTACAAAGTCTTGTGTAATGTGGATTCAAAAAAGGTGTGGAAAACTTTGAAGCAAATGCAAATTGTAGGTGTGGAGCCAAACTTGGTGACTTCTAAATTCAATGACATTTGCAAGCATCCATCTTCTATGCCAATTCCAAACTGGTAATGTTGTATGATGATATGGACATCCATCAATGCATAATGAAAGAGGATTGTTGTCAGATATTATATTTGGGAATACACCAACAGTCACATAGCCAAATTTCTACAAATGTTTTTAGAGCACTCGACCAAGAATCAAGTGATCTATTTGACAAAGTGTCCTAAGGAAATATGTAGCCACAAAGATATAGAGACCATTTGAAAATATGGTGTCTTGTAATTGATCCCATCATCGAGTGAGGTTTAATTTTAATGTATTTGAAATAGAGAATAAGAGGGGAGTAACATATGTGACCTGAGTGTTTAAGCTTGATTGTATGCTTTGTGACTATGCCATTCTAGGCCATGCAAACCATGGATACTGAGAGTAGATCAAGTGGATCATGAAGCAACATGACTATAAGAAATGATAGTTGAAAATTTGTTCTCCACAATATTTGTCAATTTTGTTTAAATAATGTATTTGGCATATGTAAATTAGGCTCCCCAACCTTTAGAACAATCTATTAACTGCATCAAAATAGGAAATTTGAAATAGATTATGGACATTGGTCAAAGCATAAGAATAGATGAATTTTATCAGTTGTAATTGCAACTATTTTGGGAGGTGTGTATGCAAAATGTGGAAGCATTGACAAACCACATGAATTATTTGAGAGAATGCTTCAAAGAAGTGTCAAAAGTAATACCTCAAACATTTTGGATGATAGTTTCATAGGCAGTAATGATTGTATCCCATCTTTTATTTGCATCAATAATTACAGGGCCCCCCAAGGCCTATTTGTAGGCTATATATCACATAGAAGCTGCAAAACAAAGTTTTCTATTAAGAACATTAGATCTTGAGTGTGTAGGCAATAGTTCCTTCAGGCTCACTTTTTTGATCTTGATAGGGGTATGTGTTGTGGGTTCTATTTTAAGTATAATTATTACATTTAAGATAAGACCTATTTATGAAATGTTATATGCTAGAGGTTCTTTTTACCTTCCAAAGACCAAATGTTCTGAGGGGAACTGTTTGATATGATATTATACATGCTCAATTGAGAAGAACAAGAATCTCTTGCTTATACACTCATATTTCTTCTTTGGGGTCATTTGTCATGGCCAGGATATTAGGGTGACAATAAGGATTTTCTAGTTTGCAAGAAAAAATGGCCACATCACTAAAGATGTTATGCTACTTTTACCCACAACCTTTCAAATATTTTCTTTAATTTGTGGTGAAATTGAAATTTGATGAAGAGCCAAATTATGCAAAATTGATTCCACTTTTCAATAGCATCATTGATCCAAACCATGCAGTCAAACCAATACATACTGATGGTGCTCTATAGATTTTTTGAAAGAGAAGGAGGTTGATTATGGAAGGAGATGATGATGAGTAGTCAAAGAAGAAGGTTTGGTTGAGTATGTCTGCCACACAATGAATCAATGTTTTGCACATCAGCTTATGAAACAAAGGGACTAGATTTTTTTGCCCAAGTTTATGAGCTTTGCCAATACTTCCTTCACATGGAATGGACTGAGTAAATTAATGCAAAAGACTTGGGTGCAAATATTTCCTATATTTTGTAGAAAGAACAAAATATACTCTTGAAAGAGTATACAAATATGATTCAAAACTTTGAGGCCAAGAGAAAGGACAACTCTATGGAAGAACAAATTGAAAATGTAAATTATTTTGAGAATGGAAATGTGGCATATACTTCAAAATAGATAAAGGATACCTAAATAAAAGAATAGAATGTGAATGGCAAGCCAAAATGGCTCTTCGCATCCTAATGTATTTTGTCATTTTGTGATTTTGGAGGGAATGATTGTTTGTCTTCCCTATCCAAATGTGCCAATTTATACTCATGTAAAACTCATTGTAAAGCATTGGAAAACTAATTCTAAATAGAATATAATTAGATTTTTCTCCACTTTTTGAGCTTTCACTTTTGATGGGGTTTTCCAAATTCTAAATTTATTTTCCTTTTACATTTCTATGCATGTAATTCACTGAATGTCAATGGATGCAACATGTGTTTAAACCATTGATGTCTTGCTGATAGTGAGGTTTTTGTGTGGTCACATAAACACATTCATGCACACTAAAATTTTCCAACAATCACACATGTGGTTTTTATTTCAAGATTGTACCATCTCATGTTGGGATTGCAAGTAACAGGTCCAGTAGAGATTGGTTTCACATTGAATTCATCCATTTACAAAATGATGTGTAGGAGGATCAAAGACATGTTTGGATTTGTTTTAAGTTTATCTTTAACCCTTTCCTTCTCCCTCTCCTTTTTCCTTCTTTTTACATAGATGTTAAATTAGTTTAGTTTTAAGTTTTTGTGATAAATTTTAGTCACACAAGCTAGAAATTTGAGATGACTTTATGACTTCCAAGTGGTAAAATCTTGCAAGTTTTAAGATATTTTTTGTTGTTTCAAAATCTTAGAATTAAATTCTTTTAAAGTGGAACAAATTCTAATGAATGACCTTTTTGTGTTCCACCTTGTAAAATTCTAATTTTAAAGGAAACATATTGTTGTTTTAAAGATTTTAATCATTTTCAATGTAAATTAATGTAAAAAATCACTTGTGGGAAATCAAATAAGCTGAAATTAAAATCATCAACTCATTTAAAAGTGAAGTAGAAGGGTTACACCTGCTTATAGTGGTTTAATTACACTACTTGTAGTCCTCTTTTTTACATGAATCATTCTTGATATTCATTGTAGCCCCTTGAATGGAACAACCAAAGCACTCTCCAACTAAGGGATTTTGGTAAACCTCATACAAAAATCTATGAAGACTCTTGAGGATATCCACATTGCACGTAGGGGAGCCTTTTTCATTCGAACTCATGGCATTTCATGTCTCACAAGAATGTTGGTGTGTCAAAACCTGCATCAACACTACTTATGTCAAATAAGTTAACCCTAAGGTGATGTAGTAAGAAGAAAATCAAAAGAATTTGGTAGATAATATATGCATAACATAAAGATTCAAATATAGCACCAAGGAAATGATGGCGCTCGCGCTCATGCTCGAAGGTTTGGAATTGGATAAGGTGATCCTCTCCTCTTCCCCGCAGTCTTGGCCCCATCCCATGGCGATGTTGAGCCTCTAATCCAGCATGATGTAGATGTTGTCCCTGGGTCTGTCGTGCATTGTGGTTTTGGGTAGGCTTGATGACTGATTCTTGTGATGGCACCTTTGCTGCGCCTGAGTTGGGTTTTCCTCCTGTGCCCAGAGGTTTAGTGTTGGATGTAGGTCTTGGGTTTGGTGTTGTTGTTGTGCAGGTTCTGATGGAGATTGTCTTTTTTCCTACAATGAGTTTCCCCCAACATCCTGCGAATTACACATTCCTTCTAGAGAGCTTGTTGGTGTCTTTGTTCTTGTGATGGGCTTTTCCCAATGCCCTACGGTTTCAACATGCCTTCTAGAGGGTGTGGCTCCTTTCGGGCCCTCTTTCTTGAAGAAAATGATACTTTACCTTACAAGAAGCTTCTTGCTCACCCATCTTCAAGAGCTGCTCCTCTTCCCTTTGCACCACCTCCCCTAGTTGTGGTGTGTCAGCTTGAGGTTCTTAAGAATGAGGATTTTTATAAGTGTCATGGGTTGTTTGCAGATTAAAGAACTTGTGGTTGTCCCTGCCAGACCTGTACAAGTGGATCTTGGAGTCATCGAAGCCCTTAGTGGAGGACAAGATAGAGTTGTTTCCATGTGCCAGGGGTTTCTTTGTGGTGACCTTCGATTCCCTAGAGGAGTGGGATACTGTGTTGAATGGTCAGGTTTGGATGTGGGAAGTGCATTCCCTCTTCATTAAACTATGGTCTTGCTCCTTCAACCCTCTTACTGAACCTCTCAACATCAGGGCAACCTAGGTTAGGCTCCTGAATCTTCCTCTTCAATGCTGGGAAGATTCCTGCTATGAGGACATTGGAAATGCTATAGGTCTCTTCTTCATGGTAGATTCCTTAACCTCTTACATGGAACACTCCACGTTAGCTCGCATTTTGGTCGGCATAGACATCTCCAAACCCCTTCATGGGGAGGTGGTTCTACAGGTTGGGGATAGGTCGTGGACATAACTGCTTGATTATGAGGGCCTCCTGTTCAGATGTAGACGGTGCCTTACCACTGGCCACCTAGCCTCCATTTGTCCCCACTCTCATCGCAAGGATACAGCCACCTAGTGGAAGAATGCTTCAGATGTTCACTTGACCATCAGTGCTTCTGACTCTCTAGAGGATGCTCCCTCATCAACTAGTGCACCCTCTCCAATTGTTGTTTCACCCACTTCATGTCCTGAGGGAGCTTTGGCAGCTAAGGTTGCTGGGAGTCCCCTGATTCATCCTGTGACTTTTGATCAGTTGTTGGTTGCCCCTTCTCTTGCAGGTGATCAGGTGCTCCCTACTCTTGTTTAGTCATTGGGTACCCTAGCTTCTTATATTGGGGCTTTCCCCTCTTCTTGTGTTCCATCTTTAGCTATGGAATTTGATGAGGATTCCCCTCTCTCTCCTTATTTTATGGACTTAGACTTTGTGTGTTCATGGACCATTGTTTAGAGAAGGAAGAAAGGTCTTCCTAAGTTTGTTTCTACTTTGCACCCTCAGGTCAAAGGTGTTCGTTACGATAGGTCGAGTTTTGTTGTTGTCTAGTCCCTAAAGTTTTGTCCTTGTTTTTCACAATGGGGCTACCTTTTGTTGTTAAAGGGTTCATGCCCTTTCAAAATCCTGTTTCTCTATTTCACTTCTTGTGAAACTCGCTTCATTCACCTTTTTGGCTTCTGTGTATGGGTTTGGGCCCTTCCCGATTATTTAATTCAAAACATAAAGATTCAAATAATTTTACACATTTATTAACACCATAAGATAGGTCTACTCATATATTCTTTATACAATGTACATTCTTTACCACAAACATAGATATAGACATCACATATTCTTCGGTAGCTTCTTGTAACTCCTTATCTCTTTGTCTTTTATATCTCTATTTGATATTGTACACACCTAAAAATGGCTTGATTTAAATTAAATAAATATTTTAATATTTATTTTATTCTTATTCCTCTATCAATAAATAAGTATACTAATTTATTTATCTGATTCACATTCATCTAAATCTTCCAAAAATTAAATAAAAATCAATTTATTTAATTAAATCATCCAAATTCCTCTAAATCATCCTTAATTGAATAATTCCAAATTATTTAATTAATAATCTATCCTAAAGTCTTAATTCTATAAATCCACATCATTTCCACCTCACTTTACACCTCATCATGTTGCACACATAATTGAATATTTTTAATATTTAATTATATAATTATCCTCACCCACATGTCCTATTTATACTCTAACCATCCCTATTCTTAAGAACTTGGTCTTTCCATGTCATCATATTCAAAGGACACTTAGAGACACATGTCTCATAGTTCCTAGATTCTTTCCAACAACCCTACAAAGAAGGACTCCTTTGACCCTTGTCTTTTGGTCTTTGAGAGCATTATGACAAGTGGCCTCTTGCACACACCTTTCTCTCCACCTTGTCATCATAGGAGGAACATTTTCCTTATTCCTCTTCCTCATCCCAACTAATCAAATCTCTATCATACACATCACAAGACTTATTCCTCCACCATGGATCTTTTGACACTTGGATTTGAGCCTCCTTGGCCTATAAAAACAAGTTCCTCACCTCCATTTTGCATCACATGAGCTATAGTACTTACATGCTGCAGAAATTCCATCAAGCAACCAAGCATGCCTTTGGCCCCCAATTTGCATTAGTATCATAATCTCCATAGTTGCATTCTCATTTAGCTTCACTATCCTCATATCTCATCATATCAATATCATGGCAATATCAATATCCTCATCATTAGCATAGTTGCATTGTAGAAATCCTTCGTGCATTGCATAGTTGAATCCACAATTCCATTCATCTCATTGTCATCTTGGAAAGCAAGGAAGTACATTTCTGAGAGAAACATCATCATCAACAAGATCATTGAGAAGATAGGAGACAATGGAACTCATGGTATAAATCAATTTGCAAAGGTATAACTATTGTTTTCTGCATTTTTCTTAGTTTCATTGATGTATTGAATTTGAGTAGGAATTCTAGAGTATTTGTGGTATCTTAGTAGGTTCTTACATTAGTTTCAAATTATCAATCATATTTTGGCACCCACCGTGGGGCCTTGCCAAATTTTATCTTCCAAATTTGAGTTTTTGGTGTACTTGCAGTTGTAACAGGTCATTTCTGCGCATTTGATTTCCAGTCATGCGCATCCGTGAAGAAAAATTGTAGTCCAGCGCATATGATAATTCTTGTTGTGCATTTGACAAATTATGCTTCGCACCCACTCTTCCTATGCATTTAAACTACCCTGCTACACATATAATCCATTATGCTACGCATTTGTCTTCCTACGCATATAACCCATTTTGTTGCGCATCTATTGTATGTTTTCATGCATATGAAATTAAGTTAGTTCTAATGTCTTTTTGATAAGTTTTGATGCTAACTCTTGTTGCAGGTGTCTTTGACTATCAAAAAAGTATATTCAAACTACTGACAATGGGTTTTTGCAGGTTTTAGAGCTTGGTTTAGGCATCATTTACTCTTGCATTGTTAATGTAGTGGCACCTAGTTTAAAATAGGAGTAATCACACCATTTTGTATTACAATCTTTCATGCAATCATAACTTAGTTTTTAAATAGGAGGAGAAAAACAATCTTGTATACAGCCTTTACATAGTCTAAACTAGGAGGTTAATTGGACCATTTTGCATTACAATCTTGCATACAATCTTCACATAGTATAAACTAGGTGGAAAAATGGACAATCTTGCATTCAATCTTGCATACAAATCATTCACTTAGTCTCACTAGGAGGTTAATTAGACAAATTTTGCATACAAACTTACATTAAATCCAAACTTAGCATAAATAGGGGGAAGTAACTTGATTATCTTTCCTTTGTTGTTATCATGCAAAAATGCTATCTTGTGTTGTTAGTTTAGTCACATTTAGCTTAATCTAGGTGCTCAATAAACAAGTGTTTATTGTGATTACAAAGGTGATAGGCATATGCTCTCCCCTTGCAACATCTTGGGTGATCAAAAAGCCAGACTCATCTTCCCATTTTCTTGTTTACCCTTAGAAAGACCTGCTCTTGGATTGAGATTCATCCAAGAGGGATGACCTTAAGTGGGGCTTTCCTTTGACCCGCTATATAAATGGGATAAGGTGAAATCCAAGTCTTAACCAGTGTCAGCCTTGCCTTTCGGTGCCAAATCGAAAAGAGGTGTACTAGCACTTTGTGGAAACAATTTTCACATTGTGTGAAGTATTTGAAACTCTTAGTAGGATTGGTCAAAGCTTTTAGTAGCTTGTCGTATGCTCACAATGTGTTGGTCCCTCAAAGTTACTAAGAACCATTTTTTTAGAGACCAAAATCCTTTTACTTGTTGACGTAGGAGGTCAGACCTCTAAAGCCGCCCAACATTTTCACTAATCATGTGTAGAGACAAAAAATTCACTCTTTTTGGGGAATGAAACTTGGTATGCCCGAGAAGTGTGTGCCGTGTAAGGGGGAGCTAGTGCTACCAAGTTTCTAGTTGTCCACCTTGATTTAAGTGGCTAGAGAAATTCAAGTTGGGATTCAACAAGTAGTATCCATTCCTTGCCTAAGATTGTACTTGTCTTCAAACTTGTTGTAAACACTTAATGTCACAAACAAACATCAAAATGTACTATTTTCTATGTTTTCTTGCCTAAAAATAGACAAATCATCAGCAAAAACATTTAGGTTGCATAGAAAAATGTGCCTAAAACAAGCAAAATTGATCAAACACTGCAAAAACATGGAACTGCGCATTTGACACTTCTTTTAGCACATCCAATTCTTGTTGTGCATATACAACATATTGTTGCGCATTTGAACATTATTGCTAAATCATTTAAACCATAAAAATTCATCCCATACCCATTTTCAAACACCTCACTCACATCTCATACTTAGCCTTTCTAAAATCAAACAAAATCAAATTTTCCCAAAGATACCATTGAGATCTTCATATTCAAACAAAACAATTTGGTTAGTTTCCCTATCAAGATCAATCAACCTCTATCAAGAAACTACACTAAACATCTTGACAAAGTTAGTCTACAATAATAGTGATTCCTATCATCCCTATTTGACTCACTTTAAATCAATACTTTGATTGTTATACATTATAGTTCAAGACCATTGTTTGAACAAAGATTAAAAAAAAACTCAACCTTAGAGAATCTTATCACCAACACATTCAAATCCAATCTCTCACTCAAAACTACATATCACAAAACATCATTTACATCCACAAGTCTCTCATCCAACTTTGATCATATCACACTTTTGTATGGTTGAAACTAGGTCTCAGGCCAAAAGAAGAAAAGAAATGGATTACACCAAGAGTGGTGAAGACTCTTCTAGTGATGGAGAGGAAGAAATCAACCAAGAGGAACTTGATAAATGCTTACAAGATCCCAAATTCAAAAAATTGATGGATAAGGTCATAACAATGGATCCTCACAAATACTTCCTCTTGCTAGCACAACAAGGAGCCAAGCTACCCATTGATTTTGACATTTCAAAATTGAGAGCAAGCATCCCATCAAATGAAACAGAAACTCCCAAAAATGAAAAGGCTAAGGATATGTTAAATCCTTTAGATTCACTCACACAACAAATCCAAGCCTTACAACAACAATTTGTGGACCTACAAACGGGAACTTCCACAAAACATTACTCATTAGAGGATATATCTCCACATCCTTTTGACAAAAGCTTGGTCATGGTGCCTTTCCCTTCAAGATTCAAAGTCCCTAAATTTGACAAATATAGGGGAAAAGGTGATCCACGTGACCACATTAGAGAATTCTGCAGTGCATGCTTAGAAGTCACCCATAATGAGACATATCTTATGTGACTCTTTCCATGTAGCCTAGGAGGTCAAGCTATGGAGTGGTTCTCCCGTCTACCTCCCAAAATCTGAACATTCAATGAACTAGTGGACAAGTTTGTCACTCACTTTTCATACAACATTGAACATGAAATTTCAATGTTAGATCTATGCAATAACAAACAAAAGAGTGGGGGATCTTTTGCCACTTTCTTACAAAGGTGAAGACAACTTGCTAGTAAATGTCCTTATCATATTCCCAAAAAGAAAATGATTGAAATGTTTTTCCATAACTTGAACACAAAATTAAGCTATCAAAGACAAATCCAATGTCCTACTTCCTTTAGTAAGGTCATTGAAATGGGATTACTTATTGAGAAATCTTTGATAGCTAAAGGACAAATCAAAATATATAAGGATGTCCTTAGTTCAAACAACACAGATAAATCGAGGTTTTGGACTAGAAACAAGAACATTGTGATGGAGTTGTATATGCAAAATGTGTGACACCAAAACAACCAATTCTAAATCTATCAAGTCCACACAACAATACTACTCCAAACAAACCCACAAATAATCAACCAAGACCAACAAATTTTCCTCCTCGCAGAAAATTCACACCATTGGGTGAATTAATTGAATCTGCCCTAAGGAAGCTCATAGAAAACAACCTCATAACACTTCCTATGGTAAAATAATATGAACCCAAGTTCAAACCCTCTTGGTGGAACGATTCTAATTTTTGTGAATTCCATAGAAGTAAAGGTCACAAGACAAATGATTTCCAACGATTGAAACACACCATCCAAGACTTTATAGATCGAGGAGATATATCAATTGATGGACATGCATCCAATGACGACCATTTGGCTTTCAAGAATCTGCTCCCTAACTATGAGATGGGAGGTTCCTCTAAGCAAAACAATAATGGTGGTAACAACACCAATTACATGAATGTTTCATATGAATACACCATTAACCACATCTCCAAAAGTGATTCACCTGTAAATGTGATTACTATAAATAACAAGCCCAATTGTAATGTAACCACTTGTCATGGAAAGATTACTCTCCAAGGGGCTCCACCTAAACCATCATCCATATCCAATCAGTATAATGTCCTAGACCAACTCCAAAAGACACCCACACATATATCTATTTTGGAGATTTTGTGTCTCTCACCATCCCATAAGGCTATCCTAGAAAAAGCTCTATTGGAAACCACTATGCCAACAAATCTAGCCCAAGAGCAATTCCAAGCCATGGTAAGACATCTTACTACCCCTCACTTCCTATCTTTTACCGAAAAAGATGACATGTCCATTACTCAACCTCACAATGCATCCCTTCACATCGAAGCCCTCTTCATAAACATAGAAAAAAATAGGTCCTTATAGATGGAGGGGCATGTTTAAATATATGCACATTAAAATTAATCCTTGCATTGGGGTTTTCTAAGAATGTTGTTGATCCAAAGAAGAAGATAACAATCAAGGCCTATGATGAAGAAGAAAGGACATCTAAAGGTACTATTGTTTTGCCCATACGAGTTGGACCGGTAGAGAAAGACGTGGTTTACCAAGTGCTTGATATGGAACTTGCCTACAATATCCTCCTCGGCCGACCTTGGATACATGCAATGAAGGCCGTACCATCCACCTATCATCAATGTATCAAGTTCCCTTACAATGGCCAAGAGATCACTATCCAAGGTGATCCTGATCCATTTCAATACTGCAACACCATCAAACCAAAGCCAGAAGTTGTCATACATACCAATCATGCAAGCTCATCCTCTACAACCCTTGTTGACCCAAGGTCAATACCTTCTACCTCTAAATCTACCAAACTAAAAGTCAAGCTCAAAGATAAAGGGCTAGGAGAATATTCCATTGAGCAAACCTTTTGTCTTGCAAAACTACCCCTATCACCCAAGTCTTATGGAAAACCCTCTATGGATAAACCGTAGACATTAAAAACTCCTAATGGTCCTTTTATCAAATGGGGTACTTTATCAGATGAAAGTTATGAGAAAGATGTCCTTCAATGGCTGTATAAATAAGAAGATATGGAATCCAAGCCAGAAGATCAACAACCCCAACTACAAACTGATCAATATGGTCCAGGTTTTTCTATCTTGTAGAGAATGGGATATGACGGTCATAGTCCCATAGGTTTGAGAAAAGAAGGTATCATAGAACCCATACAACCTTCTTCCTTATTAGCCCGAGACACTACAAGGCTAGGGTACAAAGGAAAAGAAAAGGAAAAGGTTACCACCAACCTAGTTGAGCAAATTCACAAATTGCAAGAAGAGAGTGAAATAGACTCTAACCAATAGGAATGGGATAGTCTTTCTGAACTATCTTGTGAAGACAAGGGCATCGATGTAGTTCAAACATATAGCTCAAAAATTGCATACCACAAGGGTCAAAGCTCCGGGTCTAGACTGTTAGAGTTCAATTGGCAAAATGTCGAGAGTGAGTCTCAAGAGGAAGGCCGGATGTCACACTTGATAGACAATACTGAGAAGGGTACTATTTTAGACCTTGTAAATACCCCCACCACCCTAGACAACTCCTCTATCCTAACCATCATTTCCCTTGAGTCAAACCAACTTGATGATCCTCTACCTTTAGTACATCCCAAACTTATAGATTGGGAACTACAAGAGGCTCCCGCACTAAATACCTTTCAAAATGATGATGCTATCATTGATTATCTAGAACTAAGGGATCACTTACCATCAGGAGATCATAAAGCTGGCTTTGATATAGAACTCAATGACATGGCTTATTTTGGAGAGAGTGCCAAGCCTTTTAGTCACAAAAATGTAAAAATAAAAAATAGATCTAATGGTGAAAACCGCTCTGCGGCAGTGTTAGATCGTAAAAAAATAAAAGACAAATCTGGTGGTGAAAACCTCTCTGAGGCACCAAAGGATGAAAGGATTGACACTCTCCCCAATGTCACACATCAGGAGAGGTTCTCAATTTTGATGGAACCAGTAGAACCTATCAACATTGGCATAGAAGACAGTCCAAGGATAATCCATATGGTAGAATCTTTATCTGAGCACGAAAAGCCAGAATTCATCAACTTCTTCAAGCAGAGATGGATTAAATTTGCTTGGTCCTATGTAGATATGCTTGGACTTGATCCAAATCTCATAATACATCATTTACCACTAGCTCCAGGAGCTAAACCAGTAAAACAAAAACTAAGGAGGATGCATTCGCAAATCGCACGGTTAGTGAAAGAAGAATTGAAGAAGCTGTTAGATGTTGGGTTTATCAGACCCATTGACTATCTGGAAAGGATTTCCAATATTGTTCCTATCTCAAAACTGGATGGAAGGATCAAACTTTGCAACGATTTCAAGGATTTGAATAAAGCTTGTCCCAAGGATAACTTTCCTTTGCCTAATATCAACATCATTGTGGACCTTACAACAGGGCATACTATGCTATCACTCATGGATGGGTTTTCTCGCTACAATTAGATCAAAATAGCGCTAGAAGACCAGCACAAGACCGCTTTTACATGTCCTTGGGGTACATATTGTTGGTGTGTGATGCCATTTGGACTAAAAAATGCATGAGCAACATACCAAAGAGCAATGACAACAATTTTCCATGATATGATGCACACCATCATGGAAGATTATGTAGATGACATTCTAGCCAAATCACTCACATGAGAAGGACACCTACAGGTATTAGATAAGATATTCTAGAGATTGGAGCAATTCAACATCTGCTTGAATCCAAAGAAGTGTGTGTTCGGAGTCAAATCTAGCAAACTTTTAGGGTACATAGTTTCAGCCAAAGGAATTGAGGTGTATTCGGCCAAAGTGAAAGAAATAATGGGCATGCCACCACCTAGAAATATCAGTCAACTGAGATTATTGCAAGGCAAGTTACAGTCTATTTGTCGGTTTATCTCATAATTAGCCAACAAATGTCATCTATTTACCCATCTCCTCCATAAGAACATTCCTTTTAGATGGGATGAGGGGTGTGAACAAGCTTTTAACCTCCTAAAAGAATATCTAATGAATCCTCCAACCTTGATGCCTCCAATACAAGGCAAACCCCTTTTTCTTTATATCTCAGCTACACCAACTACTCTAGGAGCTTTGCTGGCACAACAGGATGATGAAGGAAAGGAACGGCCTATTTACTACATCAGTTGAACATTGGTAGGCTATGAGCTACAATACACACCCATTGAACATGCATGCCTTGCCATAGTTTTTGTATCCCAAAAACTAAGACATTATATGCTCACACATTCAATCAAGTTGGTAGCAAAGATAGACCATTGAAGTATTTGCTCAACAAGGCTACTCTAACATGAAGGCTATCAAAGTGGGTAATGATTCTCAGTGAGTTCAACATTGAATATGTGGACAGAAGAGCTATAAAAGGCCAAGTGATTGCGGATCAGTTAGTTGATGCACCATTGCATGATGACAATCCATTAATCTTTGAGTTTCTAGACAAAGCCATTTTTAGCATAACAACCCAAGCATGGAAACTCTATTTGGATGGATCTTATACTTAGCATGGGTTAGGAGCAGGCATTTTGTTAGTCACACCTCAAGGGTATACAATCCTAAAATCATATAGACTACTTTTCCCTTGTACCAACAATGTGGCAGATTATGAGGCATTGGTCATTGGTCTTAAAATGGTTGTAGAATGGAAGGTCTGAGAGCTTCATGTGTATGGAGATTCACAACTAGTTATCAATCAGTCAAATGATGACTATCAAACCAAGCATGAAAAGTTAATACCCTACAAGTGTATGGTAGATGACTTTAAAGAATATTTTGTTGTGATTTCCTTTGAACAAATACCAAGACTGGAGAATAAAGCTTCAGATGCCATGGTAACCATTGCATCACTACTGGATATACCTAAAAATTAGTCACATTATGAGTTCTTGGTGGAACTAGTGTCTAATCCATCTTACGATATCCCTGAAACTAGAATCATATGTCACCTAGTAGGATCGGATTTTCCTTTGTACAGAAATATCTATACCTATTTGAAGGAGAATACCTTACCACTAGGTCTATCCAATAATCAATGATGAACCTTCATCCGTCAAGCTTCTTTCTATACGCTAATTACCGATGCCCTTTATCAACGAGGTCTTGATGGTACTCTCCTTAGGCATCTCAAAAGTGAGGAATATCAAACCGCCTTGAGAGAAGTTCACGAAGGAATTTGTGGAACCAACTCTAGTGGTCCTACCTTGGCTAAGAAACTCATGTGTATGGGATACTATTGGCCAACTATGGAAATGGACTCTTATCATTTTGTGAAAAGGTGCAAGAAATGCCAAATTCATGGAAATTTAATACATGCACCGGTACAAGATCTACAACCTTTAACGACTCCTTGGCCTTTCTACCAATGGGGACTCGACTTAGTGGGCAAGATTCACCCCCCATCATCCTGTTGGAACTGGAAATTTCTAGTCAATTTTTTCAAAACTTTTTAAGTACCTAACAATTTCATGAATCTGGTGCTCTGAAACTTTTGTCGGACTAAAATGAAATATCAGTAATATGCAGAATTCTTTAGTCAAATGATCACACAAAGCCCACAAGTTATATATGTGTTGTTGTCTTGATTTGGAAAAGCATTGGATGGTGACAACAGAGTCAGGAATGATCTAAGAGAAATGTGCAAATAGATTTACTCCAAGTTGTAGCATATCCCACAGTTACTCTTGCAATTGATCTGCAGCATGCCACACCACTCAAAACATGATAAACTTCAGATTAAAGCAAATAAAATACTAGGATGAATTCAACTACAGACTTCATTCATACTACATTAAAAGGAGATTATATGAGAGTCACATTCTCATCATATCATTTTCCAGGTGGTTTCCTCTATTTTATGTTCTTCGGGGCATCTTCATTCCTAAGTAAATAAGGAAGCAACATGTATCATGCTTATGATAGTCCTTTTGTCAGAGCAAATGATCAGACATCCAGTGTTGGATGAAGAGTGTGTTATCACATGAGTAGTATAGGTATTAGGAACATCTACTTTGCATCAAATATCTACATCTACTCATAAAAATATCCAGTAGGTTCAGTTGCTTAAGTTCAATCTTCTACTATGCCTCTATTATCACATAGAGACCAAAAGCTTTTCTCAAAATGGCAACAATTCAGATATCTACTATTTTGGTGTGCATAATGTAGCAGAGCGGGACATCTTACAAACAGAGGGTGATCCTGCCAGTGCAAGCTACACAATTAAGGAAGCAGTATCACTTGTTCGAAGCATGGTCCCGGGGCAGAGGGCTATTGCACTGAACATAATTGCTGCTGTGCTCGACAAAGCTCTGGCTAACCTACATGTAAATGAATGTGAAGAAATAGCCCCGTGTTTTCTAAGAGAATTAAACTTGATATGCTTTTGTCTTTCATTAAGACCCACAGGAGATGTAAGAGGGCGTTGGGTTAATCTTGTTCAAGTTTTAAGGAGGAGACGTTACAAAGATCCTCCCTTAGTAAACTCCAAGAAGTGTTTGTCAACACCACCTATTTTTCAAAACACAAGTTTCAGACATTGAGGCCAACAAAAGTGCATAATTCATTTTCGCAGACAGGGTAATTTACACACAAGTGCCCTGGTCAGTTAGACCTTTTTACAGTTAAATACCAAGATTTGATAAAATGCCTTAGAATGGTAACAATTTGGAAATGAGTAGAAGCATGAATTAGCTTAAACTTAGGAAACTATAAAAAGACAGACCATCTATTGCAAAATTGTTGCTCCTTTATGACTGTTATCTAAAATTTTTTTGGCCCAGCTACTAGTCATTTGATCTCAATTTGCCTGCTGAGATGGTGAAGTGTGTAGAGGTATTCAGTGAACAAATGCAGACACTAGACAATGTAAAGCTTCTTGAATCAAAGCTAAGAAAAATATATGAGAGTGCATCAAGCAAGCTCGATCTACTAGTTTGTGTCATGGAAAGAAAACATAAAGGATATGCAGATTTAAAGCGGATCTGTGAGACTAGTATAGGTGTTGTAACCCAGTATTGTCTCTATCCACACTTACACAAACTCTCTTCACAATACCTTGCAAATCTAGCCTTGAAGATAAATGCTAAGGTTGGTGGTAGCACCGTGGCTCTCTACAATTCACTGCCAAAGCAGCTGCCTCAATTGTTCAGCAAGCCTGCCATTTTTTTTTGTTGCAGATGTCACCCATCCACATCCTCTAGATGATAAGAGCCCTTCTATTGCAGCTGTTGTAGCTAGCATGAATTGGCTAGCTGCAAATAAATATGTAGCTCAAATGAGATTACAAGGACACAGGAAAGAAATCATTGAGGGATTAAAAGAAATGGTGGAAGAGTTATTGGAAGATTATAGAGAAGAAGTGAAGCAATTTCTAGGAAGGATTGTGTTCTTCCGAGATGGGGTGAGTGAAGGACAGTTTTACAAAGTATTGGATGATGAGCTAAGAGCATTGAAGGCTACTTGTCAAAGATTTGAAAATTACAATCCCACTATTACATTTGCTGTGGTACAGAAGCGGCATCATACAAGGTTGTTTCCTAATGATGAGCAAGCCACTGCACCAGGCAATTCTTTTTCTGGTGGACGGGTCCATCACCCAATCAATCGAAGTGCCCCACATGTACCAAAGCAGTTTTCTTCATCTTCTGATGCCTTTGAGAACATTCCTCTAGGCACTATAGTGGATACTCTCATCACACATCCCAGAGAATTTGACTTTTATTTATGCAGCCATTCTGGCATTAAGGGCACAAGCAGGCCAACTCATTATCATGTTTTATGGGATGAAAATCATTTTCTGTCTGATGAGCTACAGAAACTTATTAATAATCTTTGCTATACATTTGTCAAGTACACAAAACCAGTCTCTTTGGTGCCTCCTGCATACTATGCTCATCTTGCTGCATATCGAGCTCGTCTATATTTGGATAGGTCCTCAGGTATATCTGACACATCTTGCAATAGATTCACTTGTTCTTCTGATTCATCTAATAGAAGTGTGCATTCCAGACCTTGCCCTCCAATAGAACCTCCACCTCTTCCAAAACTCAATGAAAATGTGAAGAAATTAATGTTCTACTGCTGAAAAAAATTGAGATTTTTATGAAGATAATATGAAGATCTTAGAAGAGAGCATTTGTAAATCAGGCTTGATTTTCCTAAGCATGCTGATATTTCAACAATTTTGTAGGCTTTTTGGTGTAGTTTGCTGACATTTCTCAATTTGATATCAACATCGTGAAGGTCCTGGATATGCAACAAAAGGAGCTACCTTATCATGTTGGAAACAAAGAGGTTATTAGCAATGATGAGTTATATCATGGAGATTCATCCTACAATGTAGAACTTGCGGCCATTGCTAATGTTTTAGTTCAAAAAAATCTTAGACAGCTTAAATCAAGCATCCAACTCATACGTACGAACAAATCAAGCACTAGATACATGCAACTTCTTACTCACTTCCTTCAAGGCCGATAGTAAAGTTGTAGAATGTTGTGCAAATTTGATTAAAATTGATGAATCGTCATCACAAGCAAATACCATATATTTACAATTGCCCACAGAGTTTTTAAATAGATGTACACACTTCCAAAAATGAAGACAAAATATTCATTTGACTGTGAGATGGCATAAGTGTTACATTACCTGATGGAAATCACAATTTCCATAGATTTTTTTTGACAAAATAGATTTATTTCGAAATCTATGCCATGATGATACCCTAAACGTCATTGTTATCTCTACTTTGGAGGCAAAGCAACTTGAACATTAACTTGGTGAACTTCGGCAAAAAGTAAAAATGGCATTAATCCAATATATTTTGTTTGACACAAAGCCCTAGGTTCAGGGATTTTGTGAAAGACTGGAGAAGAAATTAACAAATCGGTAAAATTCCTGTGAAGGAAATAAAACACCAGTGCAAAGATGTATGGTGCAAATATTTTTAATGAAAGCTATTAAAATCACCCCATTTGTTCTCAGAATGTAGAAATTTTATCAAATTATGAAAACTCATTTTTAGGTAAAATATTTTTCACCAAGATAACGGGTAGTAATTAGTCCAAAGGGATATTTTTCTAAAAGCCAAGTGAAAAATACATACGGGTAAATACAAGATAAATATTTTTACCAAGGGAGAGATGATTACTTTACCTGGAGGATATTTTTACTATTAAAGCTTTTTACAGAGGAAATTAAATTTAACGCTTTGGAATGGGTGATTATTTTAAAAAGAATATTTTACATCGGGTGAAAGGTAAAATTCCAACAAAGAAAGATTATCATTAGAATTAAATTTCATGGAGATCACAAAGATAAGGATTTAAAGTTAAATTATTTTGTCAGAGGCAATTAAGTAAAATAAAATGAAGTGTTGCACTAGACAAATATGTGAAGGGTAGCAACCCTAAAAAATGCGAGAAAATATACGAAGGAAATAAGGAAACAATACTTCACAATAAAGGTCCTAAGGTTCTGCAAGTTATATGTTTATATAATGTTTATCTGATGATTAATTTGTTTTCTTTGCAAGATTAGGGTTGTATTAAACGCAAATCAAGCGGCTCTCAACGGGGAATATTATACATTTTATTCCAACTTCTAAGGATTTGTTGAGTGTTTCAAATCAAGTTATTTTATTTATGTAATAAATAATGTCAGTTCTCATGATTAGGTTTAATTAGTTATCAACCGTCATGAATTATGTAACGGGTCTGAGGCTTGTTGCATCTCTTTAAATAGAGATCCCAAGACCCGGAGAAGAGAGTTAGAATTAGGTTAGAATTAGGTTAGAAATAGATATTTTTACAAAAAGACAATTGAAATATTTTAGGATTAGATTAAGTTAGATTTGATTCAATCTGATGCAAATTTGATCCTCCTATGCAATTTCATTCTGATAAAGGCTATGGTGCATGATACATTCCAAAGCAGCGGTTGAGGATTCAAATTTGAAATACATTGTGACGGTATCATCTGTTTGTTGTTTTTAATTCAGTCAATTTAATTATCTCCATGTCATTCATTTTTTGATTATTCAATTTGAATGTGTTAAGGATATGTTCAAATTGTCTGGTTACATTTGCTAATTCAGTATAGTTGATTTGATTGGTTTCTCAGAGAGAATTAAATCCTTTCTCATCAATTATAGTAATCTTAGAATGTTGAATGGATTATTAAGTACGATTAATTGATTAGGGTTATTAATTTATCTCCAGAGTTGATCTGATTTATTAATTTGCAAAGTTAAATTGGTTCTTTCTGAAAAGATTAAAATCCTTTTAATATTTTGCATTTAATACAATTATGTCCTTTGGATTATTAAGAATGAATTAATAATTTCTTCCTTGCACATTTGTACAAGTTGCAAACAGTTATATGTGCCAATCAGATCAAGTTATTACCTGATACAAGTTATTTGTTCTTGACATCCTAACTCTGTTGCCCAAATGGACAAAGCACCATTCTAACTATTGATTCATTTTATGTTTAAAATCTTTACTCTATTTTATCGCTATAGTTTAGATTCATTTCATGTTAGTTGTTATTTATTTCTGTTAGAATTTAGATTAAATCATTTGCTTTCTTTAATAGTTTACAATATCTCATCTGATTTACAAGTATGCCATTGTAATTGGATAAACTAGCAGCAAACCAACATTGATTTAATCATACAACCTGCTTTGATAATCAAAGGTTCACCTGCCTAGGTTGTAGCAGGACCTAAAGCGCAGGAAGAAGTTGATCGATAAGGTCAAACTCCAGTCATTGGTTCAAAAATGTTGTGGATTTGACCATAGGGTTTGGCATCCCCTTAGAATCCACAACTTGCATTTTTGAGACCCAACACATCCAACGACCATAAATCATAATCACCACCACTGAGTACTTTACTAAGTGGATTGAAGCTATACCCCTAGCCAATGTCACAAGAAAACAAATTGCCTCGTTCATCCTGAATTATATCATTTGTCGCTATGGCATTCCTTTATCCATTATCACTTATAATGGCAGATCCTTTAAAAATTAGGATGTCAAAGAACTTTATGACAAGTTCCATATACAACACCATTTTTCCACCCCATACTACCCCCAAGGAAATGGTCAGGTGGAGGAGTCTAATAAAACCATTTTGAAAATATTGAAGAAGACTATCAATGATGCCGGCCGTGATTGGCATATCCAATTGGATCCCGCTCTGTGGGCCTACTGTACAAGTATTCGCACACCCACAAGTACAACACCATATTCCCTAGTCTATGGCTTTGAAGCCATCTTGCCCATTGAAGTTGAGTTACCATCCTTGCAAGTATCGTTAAAAGGTCTAATAACTGATGAAGAATATCGAGTTTCCAGACTACAGGAGTTAGAGCTGCTAGATGGAAGAAGACAAAATGCCTTTAATCATCTAAAAGCCTATCAACAAAGGATGTCAAGAAGATACAACCACAGAGTAAAACCTAGAGTCTTTCAAGTCAGTGACCTAGTTCTCAAGGAAAACCCTAGAAATCAGCAAGACAGGGAAAAGAAAGGCAAGTTTGAACCCAACTGGCTTGGTCCATATGTAATAATTGTTGTCTATGGATCAAGAGCCTATCAATTAGCAACATCAGAAGGTGAGTTGTTTGATGACCCCATCAATAGTATGCATCTTCAAAATTTTTATACCTAAAAACCCCAATGCAAGGGAACACAAAAAAATCATGCAAATAAAAGCAAGTGGTGAAAACCTAGAAACATGCACTATTTGTGATAAATCGCTTCCTCCATATTTTAAGATTTCAGTTCTCTTCCATCCTTTCTTATAGCATCCATCAAATCACATAAAAATACTTATCATGGCTTGTTTTCTCCCCCTTATCACCTTATCACATCAGTCTATCCATCCAATCAAACATATTTGTCCACTATCGCAACTCCATCGTTAGTATCGTCGTCGAACTACATCACCTCTGAGATATCACGTAGGCAAGGCCATCATTGATGAGCCCCCGAGGCTTCCCATCCATCCATACCTCTCATCTCACTATCATCTGTTACATTCCACCCGTTTATCCATCATTAACTAGTGTCAATTTCCATGCTCGAACTATGTCGCCTCTAAGCTATCACATAGGCAAGGCCATCATCGATGAGCCCCCGAGGCTTCCCACCCCCTAGGTCTTAGGTCCACATAGTCCACACCTACGAACTACGTTGCCTCTACATTGTCACGTAGGCAAGGCCATCAATCGATGAGCCCCCAAGGCACTAGGTTAGTCCCTTAGGGCCTATCACATAGAGTTTATCATCCGTTCATCCATATGCTTCATCCATAATAAATAGATCCTTTACTTGACCAAGGACAAAATCCTCAACCTAGTTATAGAATTAGATTCTTGAATGTCATAATCCAAGAGGATAACAATCAAGATCGCGGTACTATCTCCAGACAACATGCAACACTACAAACAAACCTTTTCAACAAAAGCTTGACACAAGACATTAGCCTATATCAGACGACAGTGTGCCTAAACTATCAAGATGATTATATCTATTTTCATGGCAAGAAAACATATCTATGGCAAGAAGATTTGATGCTTATTATAAGTTTAAGTCTAAAGTCTTGATTTTCGTTATCATGTTTCTTATGCTACTCAAGGATGTTCAAGACTAGAGGAGCTATGATGGGGGCATGATTATTTTCATTTGTTTGTTTTTTGTGGATTAATCTTTAGTAATGTGATGACTCATCTTATGACATGATCAACAAAAAGATCATCGAGGACATTATGGGTCTAAGCATGAAAGAGTGCAATCCTTGTCTGTTGATATATGCAAGCAATACTCATGTCATCTAGGTTTAATTTTGCCTAGATGCTTGTATTAACGTGCTAAATCAAAATCCATGTAAGAGATACTCAGGTCATCATGGTTTAATTATACCTAGATGCTTGTATTTTCTTACAACATTTTAAAAGCTCAATGATAAAAAAAAAGTACTTCAAATATTTGCATACAAGATGACTAAGTCTCATTTGTACATATTAGGGTTGCATTTCATTTCATTTGTAAGCATTCCATAATTATCATTTACCAAGTGGCTTAAGATCCAAATCATTTCTTCATTTATCCAAATTATTCTTCTAAATTATTCATCATATCCAAATCATTAGTCTAATTCTTCTAAGTGTTCTTTCATTTATGATTGAGTATACTTGGCATAACAAAAACAAATCATTATCATTGTGCATAACATAGGCATGCCCATCATAAGTTCATAACATTCAAAGTGCATTAATTACATTAAGTATTTAGATCATGATAATAATGTCATTTATCCACATATATTGCATACATAACATTTATCATCAAAAATCAGAAAAACATAGATATCATTTGTCATAGAATTTGCATATTAGATCATCATACATAGAAAACTTAAAAACACCATGTATTCCATATAAAAATTATTTAGACATATGCAATAGGTCATCATAAACTATAAGCATATAGAATCATTGCACATAGCTATAAGTCATCATGAAAACCATAAGAGCATCATGTCCTACATGCCATATGTATCGTGGCATTAACATATTAGAATCATCACAATGTAAGCATATAGATAACAACCATCAATATAGATAACATCCATCATATAGAACGCATTCATCCATAAGTACACATGCATATAGTCCATCAAACTCATATAGATCATAAATAATAATGTCCAAGTATACAATGATATCATAAATGAATATCTCGAACTGTCAAAAATAGTGTGTATACAAAAATGATATAAACTAATACATGTCCCAAAAGTGCCTAAGAGGTACTGCCTCCGGAAGGTGATGGCTGTTAAGGCTGAGGCTGAGGACCTGTAGGACCTGTCCCAGGTGGCCCTTAAGGAGGTGGTGGCCCCATAACTCCTCCACTCTCAGATAGTGTCTGCCTAGATCTACTGTGTGAGCTCAGATGGAAACTACCCACTCTCTGCTTTGGGGTCACTACCTGCTTTGGGGGCACTACCTGCTCTGGGGACACTACTTGCTCTGGGGGAACTACCTACTCATATAGGGATCTCCAATAGAAAATCTCAAGTCCAACCCTAACCATCTTTGCAACAATCTGACTTGTGGGACCCTGTGCTGCGGTCTGTTGTACCTACTGCAATAGGGCCTCTGCCCTACTATAACACTGAATGGCAGTATCCTGCTCTAGTGTCGCAGTCCTCACACCCCCTTGTAGCTGGGTAATATGTTGCTACATCTGTCCAACTTGTCCCTACAACTGAGCCACCTGGGCTCATAAAGCTGCCATCTGTCCATCATCCTGCACTTGTACCTGTGCTTGTACCTATGCCTACACCTGAGGCTGAGCCTCTATCTAGGGCACCCCCTCAATTCTTTGTCTCATCTCCTCTGTCCTTCATCATCCCCACCATCATCTCCATCATCGCCTCCACCAGCCCTCCCACCTCTGCCTCCATCATCACCTCCACCACCCCCGCCACCATCATCTCCTCCACCTCAGCCACCCCTGCCACCTCTCCCACCTCGTCGTCATCTCCTCCTCTAACGTGGAGCATCATCATCATCCTCATCTCCATCCTCTAGTCTCGGAGCCCGCTCTCCAGGGCTGAAATATCTCAGAAAAGAATGAGAGGTCAAGTATGTTGCGTAACTGCTGTCATCACCGCATCTACAATCTGCTATCACAGATCCCACGCCTGATATGGAATCTGTAAAAAGTCTACTCTCACCTGCTCATAGGAGGCAATAGGACCCCATAATGGACACTCCTTGTGCGTCCAAACAAATATGGCAGTACCCTGGGGCATCCCTTAGACCCTACCAAACTATCAGAGCACACAAGAAATGATGTGTCACTCTAAAATATAGGGGGTCCTCCCTATCAACCACCATGTCTAAAAATAGTAAGGTAGCTTGGCAGCATCATCATCCCATGCCTCACAATCTAGATAAGGCCGCCACTCAACTGTGTCGACATTATCCAACGCATGCCACCAATACTCAAGCTTTCCTAGCTTGGGCTAGGAAAGGGTCTTATGAGACATATAGGATTAAGGTCTGTCATAGCCTCAAACTCCCATACCTATCGGCTGTGTGATGGCTATGTGGCACCAGGCCCAAATCTGTAACAAAGATACTCCAGCAGATAAACTCACAGCTCCATCATACACAAACTAATGATGATCATGGTATAAGTGTGCAAGAAGGAAAACACCCCAGGAAAAGTGTGTCCCCTCAGATATCATCCTCTCTAGAGTCCACTCCCATCCAACCAGAAATCCACGTGATCTCCTATCTGGGCAAACAACACCTCCAACCAACCCTGCTAATATAGTTGGCAGGGGCTCGTAGTAATCTACCATATCCGCCCAACTGATCTACGTCCCCTCAAGGTCTGCATCATCAAAAACCTATTGGCACTCTGCCAATCCTACTCCCATGTGTGACTCATACTCCACTAACTCTCCCTGAATCAGAATTTCATAGAATCCAATGTGTATCCTCTAGTGTCACCGCCATCTCCCGAGTAGGCAAGTGAAAGGTCCCTGTCTCACTATGGTATCTCTCCCCCAGTGTAGTCAGCAGACCCAGTTTCACCCATACCCTGAGCATAAAACAAACATACCATAGTTCAACTAATCCAAGAACTAAGTGATCAGTCTCGATCAAGTACGGTCATAGTAGCTAAGTAACGGGAAATCTCTCCTGTGACATCAGAACGTCATCTAGCTCCTCTTGCAATCAATAGCACACGCACATTAACCAATCAACTAAGATGCATATCTATCAAATCTATCAAAACAATTACCTATCTATCTTATCATCAAAACCTATCTTATCATCTCTTCCAAGATTCTATCACTCTCAAAGATGACCTATCAATTGGCCAACATCGACCCCAATGTCGACTTAATCAAACCAGCTAAGTAATTGACCATCTTTCTCAAATGCATAGCTCTGTTTATTAGATGCGTGACTTTGTGCCATATGCACAAAACCCATTATCAAAAGTGAAAATTTAGACATATGCGCGGAATCAGGAGCCAAAAGCACAGTTTTAATTCAAATGCGCAGCATCAAAATGCATGCGCCGAACCCCTAATTGATTACGCAACATTGTCTTATATGAGTTGGACTGTTGTTTAATAGCATGGTATCACATGAATGCATCAAACCCCTTTGTGAATGCGCAACTTTATTTCAAATGCATAAGACTATCTTTCAGATGAAAAAAAATTGCATATGCGGATTCGGGACATATGCGTAGACCTATTGATCATATGCGTTGAACTAATCTTACTGCGCATACAAAACCATGACTTTTGACCCTAAGTTTTGACCATAATAAATGCACTATGACCAAAATTAAATGCATACGTACCAGGGGTCCATACTCTCATGGCCACCCAGATCGTTGGATCCTCTCGAACCTGTGGTTCTCTATCAGAATCTATTGCATCTTCACCGACTGCTCTCCTCTGCTATGCACTAGGTCTCCCTATAATCTCTCCTCAAATGACAAGTGTGTATGAGGAAAATCGATTATGTTAAAATGACTAAATCAAAAACCCATAACATAAAGAGAACTATCTAAATAAAAGCTATTGATCAATAAATCCAATGAAATAAGAAAGCTTTTACCCAGATTGTGTTGTTCTCTTTGTTCGAATGTGGATTGCTCAATAACGCTGCGAAACCATGTTTGCAACAAGCAAGTGTAGGTGCTCAAAGATCAATGTCAAAAGATCATAAAATGCTCAAATGATGCGATGTATACTCAAAGCACTGTAAAGGATGCCTGAGAATAAGTGATCGAAGAGGGTTTGTGAAGGAGATGAGGGGGGTTTATATAGGTTTCCAGGAGGATCGATCAACGGTCTAGATAATTCAGAAGAATCAATGGAGGAGATAAAACAAATAACCATGATGAATGCGCACATGACATGTGTCAATCCATAAGGATATTTTTATTAAGATATGATGAAAACAACAATGATTGAATAGATAACTCAACTTGTAATTTTGTCTTTTTTAGAGTTCTAAAAATTAGACTGATTGTGCACATGAGTTAACAAGATATTTTAAGAGGAATTGGAAGATAATTGAAATTAAATAAATAAATTTATTTAATTGTTTGTGATTGAGGAATAGAAGATTATATGTAAAATATTTGATTTTATTTATTTTTAGGGGAAAAAGCAAATTAAATAAATAAATTTATTGAATTGTTTGTGCAAGATTAGAGGAATATGAAGATTATAAATAAAATACTTGATTTTATTTATTTTTAGAGGATTGAGATAATTTAAATAAATTTGCATGATTTATTTAAATTTAGAAGAACAAGTGATTTTAATTAAATAATGTAAATTATTTAATTGTAGATAAGATAGAATTGTGATGAATTAATTGAATAATGGGATTTATTTAATTAATGTGGCCTTGAATTTTGGAAAGAGGATAATGATTTAATTAAATAATTATAATTATTTAATTTTGGCAGAATATAGAGGAATTTAATTTAATTAAATAAATAAATAGAATTTATTTAATTAATGTCAATTTTTAGAAGGTCTGGAAGAATTTAATGAAATTAATTAAACAATTAGATTATTCAATTAATGTTGACATGCAAGTGATTCAAAAGATTTGATGAAATGCAAGTGGTGCGACGACATGGTCATTTTAGGGTGTCTACATTTTGCCTCTCTTTGATGTGATGCAGTTTATAGCATTGCATCAAAGAAAATGATTGTTGAAGACATGATACAATTTTTGATGTTCTAGTGTAGCTAGTTGCCCCAGCGTTGCTGGCGTAGGATGCCCCCTTGAGAGGAAAGACAGGAAAGTGGTAGAAGGACTGGGTTGACGCTCGACTAGAAGATTGTGTTGGAGATAGGTGAGGTTGGATAGATGATAGATAGAAGAAAGGAGATAGGAGAGAACATGAGAGAAAGACTGTTGATCGATCATTGCTGGAAAACTATATAAGGCCATGGGTAAATGGATGGATAAATGAATGAGCTTGTTGCATTGGTTTTCACAATTGTTTATAAAGAGCAATCCTTATTTTTGATATAGCACGTGGATAGTTTGCTACCAAGGTATAAAAGACCAAGGTGCTGTGATATCCGAGTGCATGGACGTTGACTCTGCAAGCAAGCGGTTTGAATTTAGATCCCTTAGACATAATATGACCTTGTTGTACATGTGAATGAGCCATAGTCTTGAACATAAAATAAACTTCAATACATAAATGTAAGAAGAATATTAATATGTAAGATGCTAGGACGTAACACACACAAGATAAATATGCTGCTAAGAAAGATACTAAAGATCATTCCTTAAACACGGCACACAAAAGCAATGACTATGCCCCCAATCCATACTGCATCGCAACATACCAAGATATAGATAAATCAAGGTAGTCTTGAATTGGTAATGGAAAAGGAACAAAAGATAAACCATAAAGCAAATTGACTGACTTACAAAGTAAACATACAGTCAACATATTCTCTTGCCAAAGAGGTTACTCAAGATAGATTGGAAAGAAAAGATAACAGCCTTATTGTAGGAGCTATGTGTCCGTTAAAGGGTGTTATCTATTGAAAAGATAATGTCTGGTTTCAGGAAATGCCACATGTTGTATAAGATGCGTGTGTTGGTCTTGGTCATGGAACACCCTATATAAGACAAGTTTGTTGATCTGTTGCTTGGTTGAGATTGATTTAGCTGATGTTGGCAATCGATACGTAGGACATTAGATGACTCTAGAAGAAAGCAACTTTGCTTCAGGTTTGCTAAGAACTTTCACTTTTGAAAGGATGCACCTATTTGTTGTTTTGCTGCTTGAGTTAGTCAAGTCAAGGCGAATAGATTTTGATAAACGGAAGACTAGAAAGATGACATGTCAATGGATTGGGGTGGGTGAAGAATGATGAATCATATGTGCCTAAGTACTGGATATGTCCTTCGTATTCCAGACTGCCTACATACCTTGATCCACAGGATCAAGGCACATTACGAGGAAAGATGAAAAAAATGTAATATGTAGTTTTGGGTAGAGTGATGAGATGGGTCAAGGTGAAATGATGAGATCTTCTGTACCTGCGTACTGGATACTTCCTTCATATTCCAAACTGCCTACATACCCATACCCATGGGATCAAGGTACCTAAAGATTGAAAGGAGATAATATGTAGTTCTGGTTGGTGTGATGATGTAGGAAAAGTGTTGGGAAGATAACAGCCTTATCATAGGAGCGATGTGTCCGTTAAAGGGTGTTATCTGTTGAAAAGAGAACGACAGAAGCGTTTGTGAACCACGAACAAGGATCCATTCCTAGACCTAGGTTAAGATTTGCCCCCATTTTGGTAGAGGAAATTGCATAGGTGACTAATGAAGAAGACATAGAAAGTTTTGACCTAGGACAAGACAGTGCTTACTATTGACACAGATCAAGACGTGGGATGACAATGATGGACATTGACAAATTTCCAAGCTATACTAGATAGGGAGATGGAAATGCAAACACGGTCAATGGTTTTATTATGGAAGGATGGATAAAGTGCGTTTTGAAAAAAATGGAATGAACAAGACTCGATAGATGATGGATGTTGACTCTACACATAGCGCCTGTTTGCCAGGTTTTCACTTTGGTACTTATCCAAGGTGCCTGTTTACCAGGTTTTCACCATAGGATGTTTTTTTTTTGTGAGGATCAGGCATAGAACTTCTTGAGATGAACACTGTTAAGTGGCTCATCTAGAGGAATGCCGTCAGGTGTAATTAAAGTATAAGCTCCTGATCCATATGATGTTGTGACAACAAAGGGACCTAACCAGTTAGGCTCAAACTTGCCCTTCTTTTCTTGGTCTGCTTGATTTCTCCGATTCTCTTTGAGTACAAGATCACCAACTTGAAACCATCTTTCTTTGATCTTTTTGTCGTAATTATGCCAGTGGTGGTTTTGATAGACATGGAGATGATTAAGCACGACAAGGCACCTTTCATCTAGTAGTTCTAATTCAGCTAATTTGGAAGTACGATACTTCTCTCCGCCGATCAGGTTCTGCATGGATACTCTGAGGGATGGGATCTTGACCTCTATAAGTAGGATGGCTTCAGAGCCATAGACAAAGGCATAGGATGTGGCATTAGTTGGTGTTCTGATACTAGTGCAATAGGCCCATAGGGCGAGATTGAGTTACAGGTGCCAATCACGACAAGCTTCATTGACCGTTTTCTTGAGGATTTTGAGAATGGTTTTATTGGAAGCCTCAGCTTGGTCGTTACTCTGCGGATAGTAGGGAGTTGAAAAGTGATGTTGGATATTGTATTGTGTGCACAAGGCACGGACATCTTGGTTCTTGAATGGTCTCCCATTATCAGTGACAATGGATTAGGGAATACCATACTGGCATATGAGGTAGTTAAGGATAAACTTGGCTATTTGCTTCCTGGTGATATAGGTCATGGGAATGGATTCGACCCACTTCGTGAAGTACTCAGTAGTGGAAATGATAAATTTGTGGCCATTGGATGAATATGGGTGGATTTGTCCTACGAGGTCAAGACCCCATTGAGAAAAGGGCCATGGAGTAGTCACAGGCTGTAGTTTATGAGCTGGTGCTTGAATCAAATCTCCATGCTGCTGGCATTGTAGACACTTCTTAGCAAACTGTAAAACATCTTGCTCTATTGTAGGCCAATAATACCCTATTATGAGTATCTTCTTAGCAAGATTAGGACCGGTAGAATGTGCACCACAAACACCTTCGTGTATGTCTCGTAAGGTAACTTCAGCTTCTTCCACGTTAAGACATCGTAAGAGGATACCATCGAGACTCCGACGATATAGTGTATCACCCAGAATGGTGTAACGAGAGGATCGATGGATAAAGGTTTTATGTTGGGTGGATGAGAGTTCAACTGGAAAGGTACTATTTTTAAAGTATTCATAGATATCTTCATAGCATGGGGAATTGGGACCAACAAGTTTGTAGATGATTTCAGTAACTGGAACATCGACGACTGGTATCAACAACTGCTCGATCAAGAATTCACATTTCTGTGTATTTGTAGGCATGTTGATAAGTGACCCTACAGAAGCCATAGAATCTGCAGCCTTGTTATGCTCTCTTGGAATTTGCTCAAATGTGATGCTAGAAAAGTGTGGTTTGTAGGCATCCACTAGTTGCTTGTAGGGGACCAACTTTTCATCTTTTGTTTGGTACTCATCTGTGACTTGTCGAATGACTAGTTGTGAGTCTCCATATATCTGTAATTCTGTGATGTCCCATTGAACTGTTGTATTGAGACCTATGAGGAGTGCTTCATACTTGGAAATGTTGTTGGTACAAAGGAATGCAAGCCGATGTGACTTTCGAATATAGTCATTTTGAGGTGTGATAAATAAGATGTCGGCCCCTGATCCATGTGTGTAGGAACCATCAAAGTACAACTTCCACATTATTGAGTTGGAAAGAGTGAAGAGATTCTCATCCAGAAAGTCTGCTACCATAGGGTGTGTATCTATCATGGGTGCTTCTACTAGTTGATCTGCTAGGGCTTGTCCCTTGATTGCTTTATGATCCATATACTCAATGTCGAACTCACCAAGTATCATGACCCATTTAGCTAGTCTACCTATGAGAGCTGCTTTTGCTAGTAGATACTTCAATGGATCAATTTTGGCTATAAAATTTGTGTGTTGGTTCAACATGTAATGCCGCAACTTTTGGGAAGCGAACACTACTGCTAAACAAGCTCTTTCCATTGATGAATAATTGAGTTCGTATCCCACCAAGGTTCGACTGATATAATAAATTGCATGCTCTTTTCCTAACTCATCATGTTGTGCTAACAAGGCCCCTAGGGCTGAAGTTGTAGTTGAGATGTATAATATTAAAGGTTTATCGGCAACTGGTGGTACCAAGACAGGAGGTGTAACCAGATACTCTTTGAGCTGATCAAATGCTTCTTGACACTTATAATCCCATCGAAATGAGACATCCTTTCGGAGCAAGTGTTGAAATGGTTGACATTTATCTGCTAGTTGTGAGATGAAACGCCTGATGGATTGCAACCTTCCCTAAAGGCTCCTTAATGCTTTGAGGTTCTTTGGTGGAGGCATCTCCACTATAGCCTTGAATTTTGTGGGGTATATTTTGATACCTCTATAAGATACAATGTATCCCAACAACTTCCCTGATGTTACACCAAAGACACACTTCTTTGGATTGAGGCGCACTTGGTATTTCTCGAGCCTGTCAAAGATCTGTCCTAGAACTTGTATGTGATCTGCCCTAGAAGATTTAGCTAGTATGTCATCCACATAGTCCTCCATGATATGATGAAAGAGATCATGGAATATCACTATCATTACTCTTTGATAAGTTAACCCTGCATTCTTTAGACCAAACGGCATGACGCACCAACAATAATTACCCCATGGACAAGTAAAAGTTGTTTTATGTTGATCTTCCTTTGCTATCTTTATCTGATTGTAGCCAAAGAATCCATCCATGAGAGAAAGCATTTCATGACCTACAGTCAAGTCTACTATGAGGTCAATGTTTGGTAATGGAAATTCATCTTTGGGACATGCCTTGTTAAGATATCTAAAATCATTACACATGCAGATGCACCCATTCGGTTTAGACACAGGTACAATGTTTGATACCTAGTTTGAATAATCAATGGGTCGTATGAACTTTGCATCTAACAACTTCTGTATTTCTACTTTTACCAAGAGAGCTATCTGTGGGTGCATCTTCCTCAACTTTTGCTTGACTGGTTTAACCGTTGGATCAATGTGAGATAATGAACCACTAGCTTAGGGTCTAACCCTGGCATATTAGCATAGGTCCATACAAAGTTAATGGTTCTTTGTAGGAAGAATTTGTTAAGATTCTTGTGCTCTGTTTCTGATAATGATGCTGCCAGGAATGTGGTCTTCAAATTTTACTATGTGCCAAGGTTTATCTCTGTAGAATCTTCCACTAGGAGAGCTGATTTTTCTTGATACTTAGATGGTAGGGGAAGGTCAAATCCTCCATCCTCAGGTGCCACAATTGGGTTTTCACCGTTGGATGCGTCCTTTGTTTTTACTATTTTGTGATCGGGAGATGCCACAGTGTGGTTTTCACCTAGAGATCTTTCTTTGTTTTTACTATTGCGATTGGAGGATTTGGCATTCTCACCAAAATAAGTTGTTGGCTCTAGTTCCATTACAAAACCTACTTTATGATCGCCAAGAGGGATACCATCCCAGAGTCCCATGAACTCAGCTATAGCTTCGTCATTTTGAAATACATATATAACAAGGGACCCTTGTTGGTCCCAATTGATAAGTTCGGGGTAGACAAGTGTTACAGTCTAGGTGTTTGTGGTGGATGTTAGGGATACGGACGTTAGCATAAATACGGAGGATTCTGTAAATAGGTTAGTCATATTGAGGGAAGAGTCATCAATGGTATCCTCATTAGACGTCGAATCTGTGAGAGAAGTCTCATCCACCTTGTCAAGGATACCCTCGATGTCCAAGGCGCACAGTACCTTTCTACCAAATCCTAACCCCTTCTTGTCTAGTTTCTTTGTCACAATGATGGGTTCCATTATTCCTTGATTTTGTTTCCCAAGGCCACCTTTGCCTTTATAGCCCATGTTTTTTACTATCCTTAAGCCATTGCCATATTTCTTGACTGATATTGTGATCGGTTCTTTCTCTTTGTAGAGCCAAGAAGAAATGTCTTCAATAGTTTCCTCTTCCAATAATTTTCCCTGTTGGAATTGTGTAAAAGATGCTAGGGGAGGAATAATTGCTTTTTTAGTTACTTTGGCAATGGGCGGTTGGCCGTAAGATTTAGGGGATAAATGCATCCTCCCTACACAACAAGATTTTGAGATATCATACATTCCAAAGCCTATATCACAGATGTGAGATTTGATTTCAAGAAGAGGATTGGGTTCACTTGTAGAGGTTGTTGTCAAATTTTCAAGATCGACATATAGTGGGGATTCAAGGGCTTTGTCATTATTGGGCACTTGGTTGCAATTCTTATAACTGCCTTGCAAGACACGGTAGAATTCAAAAGGATTGGGATCTTCTGGGATAGTGATCTCCGTACCATTGAATGGGAACTTGAGAAACTGATGGTACGTTGAGGGAACAACTTTCATGGCATGGATCCATGGGCAGCCTAGGATAATGTTGTAAGGTAGCTTAACGTCAAGGACTTGGCACCTAGTTTCAAGCATGACAGGGCCTACTTGTATAGGCAAATGGATAACACCCTCTAAACGGCGTTCAGCATCATCATACCCTTTGATTGTAATACTTTGATCAATGTTGACTTAATCCTCAGAGTATCCCAATTGCTTAAGTAACTGTAGAGAATAGATGTTGAGACCAACACCACCATCTATGAGTATGCGTTTGATTTTGCCTTTATGAATGAGAACCTCTATATGAAGGGCATCATTGTGACATGGATCACGGGATAGGAGGTCTTTCTCAGAGAAGACCACATTGTAGGGCAAAGCAATGTTACCTACTATAGCTCAGAAATCTATGACCGCTATGTTGTTAGGAACCGAATGATGGAATCGTTTACCATTGCGCCAAAAGCTCGAGCTATCAACGCTCGCTACAAACGCTAGACTTAACCCAAATCCACGGGAGGCTCACTGCCATGTCACGAATCCCAAGGTCAGCATTGAACGCCTCACTGACAAGGGGGCAGCTCACTGCCAACAATCCCCCCTCAACGCAACCTGAGGGATTCGAACCTGTGACCCATGGCTCTGATACCAATTCATGGAATCATTTGCCATTGCGCCAAAAGCTCGAGCTATCAATGCTCGCTACAAATGCCAGACTTAACCCAGATCCACGGGAGGCTCACTGCCATGTCACGAATCCCGAGGTCAGCGTTGAACGCCTCACTGACAAGGGGGCAGCTCACTGCCAACACCGAAGACTCTTGGAGGGCTTTTTCTAGCACCACTTTATGTGCGGGTGATGACCGTAGAAGGTCTAAGATAGATATCTGTGTTGGCATTTTCCCTAGATGTTCGACAAGATTATAATCGGATTGAGTTGGGAGACTAGGTGTAGGACCACAAATGGTGACACAACCATGACAAGTTGTGACAGTGCAATCCATAGATTTGCCTTTGATTGTGAGGGTAGATACACGACTCTCTTCAAAACAACCCACAATGGAGTCATACAAAGTGGAAGCATGATTGACACCTTTAGCTTTATCCAGAGGAGGACCTTGGCCATGGTTAGGGAATGGTTCCTTGTACATGTTGAGGTATTTGTTCGTGTGTTGAGCTGGTGGTTCATCATCAAAAGAGATTTGGTTATCCTCGATGAGATTTTGGATTAGGTGCTTAGTTTCATGCACAATGTGATTCTGTGCCCTTTGCTCCTATGGAATTCACAATATTCATTTTCTCTGTACCGTGTAGTTTTGTAAACAAGTTCGCCATATGGGGGAGCATCTGGTAAGGTGAGGAGCCCTTTGTGTAAAAGCTTCTGTAAGACAGACTCTATGGGCTCTCCCAAGGGAGTGAATTGACGCCACGAAGGGTAATCTTGTTGAGGTCGCTCTTGTTGTCATTGTTGTTGGTTTTGATACGGTTGTCTTTGTTGTTGTTGTTGTTGAGGTGGAGTTTGACTTGGTTTGGAAAGCTGAAGTAGTGTTTGCAATGTTTGGACATGTTTAGAATCGACCACCCCATCGTTGACCATGTTTTTATTTTTGTTCCAAAACTTTGGTTTATCGTTTGTTTGTTGTTGAGGAACACTGTCTTTAGTTTCTTTGAAGATTTTGACTACTCCCTTAGCAATGAGGGCCTTTTCAATGTTGATTCCCTTGTATGTAATTTTGCCAAAGGTTGTAGCACTAAGAATTTACAAATGAAAACCCAATTCTTGGTTGAGATTCTGCACAAATATGCTAACGCGCTGCTTTTCGGGTATCTTGAATGGGAATTTGCTAGCCATTTGTCTCCGTCATTGAAGGAAAGAAATGAAAGTTTCACCATTTTTCTATTTGTTGTTGCATAGATCAGTCATGGAGATCTCATGCTCTGTGTTGTAGGAGAAATGGGTGGCAAATTTCTCCGCTAACTTGTTAAAAGACTTGATACCCGTGGGGAGGTGTGAGAACCATTCTATAGCTTGACCTCCAAGACTGCGAGGAAAGAGACACATAAGATATGTGTCATTATGTGAGACCTCGAAGCAAGCAAGATAGAATTCCCTAAGATGGTATTTTGGGTCCCCTTTTCCTTTGTATTTATCAAACTTGGGAATAGTGAAATTGTGAGGAAAAGGGATCATGGGTAATGACCAATCAAAAGGATAAGGAGACACTTCTTCTAAAGAGAAGGTCTTCTTGGTGTGGCCAAATGTAAGATCAGATAGTTGTTGAACCTCTACAAGTTTTATCTCCATAGTCGTGGGAGGGGTTGGAAACATCTCCTATTGTCCTAGAAGTGGTTGTTGATGCCCATACGGAAGATTGTAGTGGAAGCCATGGGCGTTGGTGTTATAAGGGTCATATGATTGGTTGGGGTCGTATGTGTTGTATGTTGGGTTTAGATTGGGTGCTTTGATTTGGAGGAGGTGGGGGTGGTGCTAGGTAAGAATGTAGGCTTTGTGATGGTTGAAGAAAAGAGTTTGGTGGTGGAAAGCTAAAGTTTGTTGGGTTAGGTTGCGGTTGCGAAACATAGCTTTGGGAAGTTTGGTTTTGGGAATGGTGAGGGTGGTTAGGAAATGTGTTGAAAAAGTTTAGCGCTGATGATCATTGTGGTGGGGGGACATAGGTAGATGTGTTTTGTGATGGTTGAGGTTGATTGAGGATGAGCGTAGAAGAATGTTGTGGTTGGGGTTGCATGACCCTGGTTGGTTGAGGGATACGAAGGTTTGATGATGCTGGGAGTGGTGTTTGTTGAGACCCTTGTTGCATGGCTACGTAGTTGTTCCCCAGATTGTAATTTGGTGGGAAACCTTCTAGTGATGGTGTAGCCAATATTCCACTTGCGATTGGTGTGGACATTTTAGGAGTGTTTTGCATGTTTGATTTTGCTAGAGCGGCTTGTCGTACTAATTCTGCTTGACAATGTAGAGTCTCCTGGTGTTTGTAGATCTCCATAGGCATTATTAGCGGTGATAAAGGTCTCTCTACCATTGGTTTTTGATAAAGGGGATTCTCATATTGGGCAATTGTTTTTCCTTGTGAGCCTTGTCTGTGTAATGGGGTGGTCACAGTTGACATGGTTTGGACCGCCATTATAGTGTCTTGGGTGTTGTCAGGCTCACTAAGATTTGATAGATCAAAACCTTTGGGTAATTTGGCTCCTTGCTCTGCTAGCAAGCGAAAGAAATGATCTTGGTTCTCACTAAGGATTTTGTCAAAGGTGGCTATGGTTCTAGGATCTTGTATGAATTCATCAAGATCTTGTCCATCTTCTTAACAGGATTGACCTTTTTCAAAGTGTCGCTCTTCTTGAGATGGGACTTGACCTATGGTATAACCTTGTGGAACAAAATCCAGAGGCATGCCAGTTGTATAGTGAGGTGTACTTACTAAAGGGACCCTACCTTCTTGAGATGGGACCTGATCGATCGTATAACCTTGTGCAACAAAATCTAGAGGCATGCCGGTGGTATAGTGAGGTGTACTTACCAAAGGGGCCCTAACTTCATGAGGATTGTTTGATTGGTCAAGCTACAGCCTGTTTGGCAAGTTGGTCGATCTTTCCACTGGTGTCTTGGGAGTAACCCTGGGAGTAATGTTGGATCAACCTAATTAAGGTGTGTGAGGAGACAATTTGTGCTTCCTCGGGACAACTTGCTTGGTCTTCATAGTTTGCTGGAGTCTAGTGGTTACCATGGAATACACTAGGACAATACGCTGGGATTTCTGCTTGTGTTTTGGAAAAAGACAATTTTGATGCATAGTTTACTGGACCAAAGGCGCTGTACTGTTTGACCAAAGGTGCAAGACTGTGCCACCAAAAGTGAGCTACTGTAATACCAAACGCGATGGACTGAGCTACTAAAGGCAAGGTACTTCTATACCAAAGGCAAGCTATTGTTAGCCCAAAAGTGAGCTACTATTATACCAAGGGCATTGAAGTAGGTTTGCCAGAGACGAGGTACTGTTATACCAAAGGCAAGCTTCTGTAATACCAAAGGTGAGCTGCTATTATACCAGAGGTGCTGAAGTAGTGTTTGTGATGCTTTATAAGGCAAATTTTGATAGATTTGGTTTTGGTTCTGATTGGATTTGCTTTGGCAAGAGAAAACACATCAAGCAAGGTTGCAAAAAAGGACTGACACAACAAATAGTGTATGTTCGAGGCTCACAAAAAGCCCAATGTTTCCATAGGTATAAGACAATTGCAAACAATATCAAGCACTTTTTATCCCTAGAGACAATGTTTCATTGCAGTAGATTAGCTCACAACTTAATACTCCGTCGACCAAATGTCATTCCATAAATGTGTCAGACATTTGTATCTTTGCGAGAGATGATAGGTAGGGATATCTCACCCTCCCCTCGGAAACCTCAAGTAGGTCACAAGAGCTTTATGGCCGAGGGAATACTATCTCTTCTCAAGGGAGCCAATGGTGAGTATCTTGAGGGCTTAAATCAATTCCCCTTGCACTGATGATTACCGCAACATTTGGAGGTAGATCAAGTAGTCACTATCTAGAATGGTTCTTAGTAACTTTGAGGGACCAGCGCCTTATGAGCAATGTGACAAGATACTAAAAGCTTTAACCAATCCTACTAAGAGTATCAAACACTTCGCTCAATGTGAAAATTATTTCCACAAAGAGCTAGTACACCTCTTTTCAGTTTGGCACCATAAGGTAAGGCTGACGTCGGTTAGGACTTGGCTTTCACCTTATCCCTCTTATATAGTGGTTCAAAGGAAAACTCCACTTAGGGTCATCACTTTTGGATGAAGCGCAATCCAAAAGTAGGCCCTTCTAAAGGAATAACTAAAAAGTAAGAGCAAGCATGTCAAACAAAGGTTCAATTGTCCCGTTATAAGAAAAATAAGATGCAACAAGATTAGGCACACACATGATTGTAGTTGTTAATTGTCCCTTATGAAATTGAAGTGTTTTTGCATTCATGTCCATTGTCCCTTAGAAAATTGAAGTGTTTTTGCATTCATGTCCATTGTCCCTTAAAAAAATACAATATGTTCCTAAGACTTAGATTGCCAAAGTGATTTGTTTAATTATCCCTTAAGAAGGCAATATGTTTCTAAGACTTAGTGCAATAGATTGAGATTTCTTCAACGCTCGTCCTGCATGAACATGTTAGGAAAACCCATTTGCTCTGTTTGAGTGATAAGAAGCTGCAACAAGTCAATTAGTTCCACACAAACTCAAAAGTTAGCAAAAAATAAATCAGTATGACCCAAAAGCACTTTACTATCTTACCAGAGGTGACTTACTGTAATACCAAAAGTGCTAAACTGTGTTTCTGGAGGTGAGTTGATGCAGACCAGAGGCGATGCACTATGCTACCAAAACTAAGTTGTTGCAAATCTAAAAGAGATTTACTATGCTGCTGGAAGTGTTGTACTGTGCTACCAAAAGCGCTATACTGTGCTCCCAAAAGTGCCTTACTGCCTCAGATCTAGCAAAAGTTATATTTTATCAAAAAGGGCCAGGTCAACAAAATAATGATTTCATGGTTGACTTGAAGATCTGAGATGTAATAGCTGATAGATCTGTAACCTGGGATCAAGAACAACTCAAAGAATGCCGCAAATAGATAGGTTAACTTGAAAATTGAAAATACTCCTAAATACGTCAGCTTAGCAAGTATAAAAGATAATTAAAAGATAAATAAATTAGCTTGTCAGTCAATCAATGATAGTTATATGAGTTAAAATCCTGCCAATCACAAAGCAAGATCTCAAAAACCCTAATATGCCAGAAGCGCCTTACTGCTCTACCAAATGCGCTAGACTTTTTTACTAATAGCGCACTACTGTACTGCCAGAGGTGCTACAGTATCGCCCGAGGGCGCTACACTATACTGCCAAAAGTGTTTTACTATGATGTCAATAGCACTTTTCTGTGTCTTTTGCGTTGTTCCATATTGTACTTAAAAAAAATCAATTTCTCAAAGAAAAAGAGGGATTAGTGGGTTCTGCCGGGCGTGCCAGAATGTGTATGAGGAAAATTGATTATGTTAAAATGACTAAATCAAAAACCCATAACATAAAGAGAACTATCTAAATAAAAGTTATTGATCAATAAATCCAATGAAATAAGAAAGCTTTCACCCAGATTGTGTTGTTCTCTTTGTTCGAATGTGGATTGCTCAATAATGCTGTGACTACCATGTTTGCAACAAGCAAGTGTAGGTGCTCAAAGATCAATGTCAAAAGATCGTAAAGTGCTCAAACGATGCGATGTATACTCAAAGTGCTGTAAAGGATGCTTGAGAATAAGTGATCGAAGAGGGTTTGTGAAGGAGATGAGGGGGGTTTATATAGGTTTACAGGAGGATCGATCAACGGTCCAGATAATTCAGAAGAATCAATGGAGGATATAAAACAAATAACCATGATGAATGTGCACACGACATGTGTCAATCCATAAGGATATTTTTATTAAGATATGATGAAAACAAAATTGATTGAATAGATAACTCAACTTGTAATTTTGTCTTTTTTAGAGTTCTAAAAATAAGACTAATTGTGCACGAGTTAACAAGATATTTTAAGAGGAATTAGAAGATAACTGAAATTAAATAAATAAATTTATTTAATTGTTTGTGATTGAGGAATAGAAGATTATAAATAAAATATTTGATTTTATTTATTTTTAGGGGAAAAAATAAATTAAATAAATAAATTTATTTAATTGTTTGTGCAAGATTAGAGGAATATGAAGATTATAAATAAAATACTTGATTTTATTTATTTTTAGAGGATTGAGATAATTTAAATAAATTTGCATGATTTATTTAAATTTAGAAGAACAAGTGATTTTAATTAAATAATGTAAATTATTTAATTGTAGATAAGATAGAATTGTGATGAATTAATTAAATAATTAGATTTATTTAATTAATGTGGCCTTGAATTTTGGAAAGAGGATAATGATTTAATTAAATAATTAAAATTATTTAATTTTGGCAGAATATAGAGGAATTTAATTTAATTAATTAAATAAATAAAATTTATTTAATTAATGTCAATTTTTAGAAGGTTTGGAAGAATTTAATGAAATTAATTAAATAATTAGATTATTCAATTAATATTGACATGCAGGTGATTCGAAAGATTTGATGAAATGCAAGTGGTGTGACGACATGGTCATTTTAGGGTGTCTACAACAAGTGTGCAAATGAACAGAAAAAAGACCCCACATCCTTATTTATAGCCAAGTGAACCCTAGCTGAAGGTGCTTGACCTTGCACATGCCTGCCATGTTTTTCATCATTTTTCATTTTCCGTCATCCAAATTTTCACCCATAGATCATGTCATTGATTCTTCTTTATCGTGAGATCGTTCATCATCCTTTTGCCAAATCCAACCTGACAAATCTCTCGAGGGGCCATCCTACCATTATCAAACCTATACCAAGGGCAAACTGGGGCATGTATCATACTCATAAAATTTTATTCTTTGAAACAACGTGATAAAACACATTGTCTCAAAGAGGGGCAAAATGTATACACCTAAAAATGGCTTGAGTTGAATTAAATAAATATTTTAATATTTATTTTATTCTTATTCCTCTATCAATAAATAAATATACTAATTTATTTATCTAATTCACATCCATCTTAGTCTTCCAAAAGTTAAATAAAAATCAATTTATTTAATTAAATCATCCAAATTCCTCTAAATCATCCTTAATTAAATAATTCTAAATTATTTAATTAATCATCTATTCTAAAGTCTTAATTCTATAAATCCACATCATTTCCACCTCACTTTACACCTCATCATGTTGCACACATAATCGAATATTTTTAATAATTAATTATATAATTTTCCTCACCCACATGTCCTATTTATCCTCTAACCATCCATATTCTTAAGAACTTGGTCTTTCCATGTCATCATAGTCAAAGGACACTTAGAGACACATGTCTCATAGTTCCTAGATTCTTTCCAACAACCCTACAAAGAAGGACTCCTTCTTTGACCTTTGTCTTTTGGTCTTTGAGAGCATTGTGACAAGTGGCCTCTTGCTCACACCTTTCTCTCCATCTTGTCATCATAGGAGGAACATTTTCCTTATTCCTCTCCCTCATCCCAACTAATCAAATCTCTACCGTACACATCACAAGACTTATTTCTCCACTGTGGATCTTTTGACACTTGGATTTGAGCCTCCTTGGCCTATAAAAGCAAGTTCCTCACCTCCATTTTGCATCACATGAGCTATAGTACTTACATGCTGTAGAAATTCCATCAAGCAACCAAGCATGTCTTTGGCCCCACATTTGCATTAGTATCATAATGTCCATAGTTGCATTCTCATTTAGCTTCATTATCCTTATAGCTCATCATATCAATATCATGGAAATATTAATATCCTCATCATTAGCATAGTTGCATTGTAGAAATCCTTCACATTGCATAGTTGAATCCACAATTCCATTCATCTCATTGTCATCTTGGAAAGCAAGGAAGTACATTTCTGAGAGCAACATCATCATCAACAAGATCATTGAGAAGATAGGAGACAATGGAACTCATAGTATAAATCAGTTTGCAAAGGTATAACTATTGTTTTCTGCTATTGAATTTGAGTAGGAATTCTAGAGTATTTGTGGTACCTTAGTAGGTTCTTACATTAGTTTCAAATTATCAATCACAGATATATATGTACATAAATACATGGAGAGACATGTCTTTCCCTCTTGAAATTTTTGTTAGATGTGTTGTGTGTTGACTAAGGTATCACACTGGTCTTGCTTTATTTATGTTGTACCAATAGTGTTGTAGTTTGCCCTGCCAACATCCTCTGGGGGCTTAAAACATTATCTTGTCCTCAAGACATCAACTACTATCAAAATTTGTTACTTCTATATTTGAAAGGTAGTTTGTGCCATTATTTACTTTCATCTAGTTATATGGGTTCTCCCATGTTCAGACCATGTCTTGAATTTTTGAATTTGTTGTTGCCAAATCTACATACCCCCTCTCTGTAGCTACTAAAGTAGTTGGTTCTATAGATGCAGTGTTTCCTTTCTTTATGTCGTGGAGAAGATTTGATAAAAGTGATAAGTATATATTAGTTTCCAACCCTAGCTCTTTCATTTGTGTAATGGTGTTTGCTCTTTTCTCTACTAGTTGAGTGTGTTTCTGTTGGAGATTGTGAATTTTCTACCAATGGGAGGCACCCAAATCAACCTTTACATCATATTTACTAAAAAGTTATAAAATCTAAGATTCTAAGTTATCTAACTAAGTCTTCTTGATTATGGTAACATGTGGCTAATTTGTGTAGTATTGATATATGGTGGAAATGTTACCACAAGCCTCATCAAGCTTCTTTATTTGTTGGCCTAAGTCTTTCTTACCATTCTATCATTTTTGTTGTACCCTACTTAGTTTTCCTTTTTCATACTTTATTGTAATTTTATTTTTTAAGTTTTGCTTCTCCTACTCCAAATTGGCTATCTAATTCAATAATCCTTGTATAGATTCATCTTGTTGGGTGATTATGGTGGTGAATGAGTCTATTTGTATCTATGGTTATGTTTGTTGTACTTTGTTGATCATCTTTTCCATAGCTTCCTCTAGTGTGATATTCTTCTGCATGAGAACTTTCTTTGCACTGTTAGTAAATGTTTCTCCCAACTCTATCTTCTGTATAGGTGATATTTATGTAAAATCAATCGAAGACCCTATAAAAGTTTGTATTAGGGTGTTAGGACTTACAATTACTAGTGTAATTTGATGCCTCTTCCTAGCCATACATTCATTTACTTTATTGATAAGATTAGTTACTTGCTATTTAGGTGAAGTAATTAGTTGTTTTTATGCCTCCCCTCTTCTTGTATTGTTTCCTTGTTGTTGTTGTTTTTCTTTCCCTATTTCTTCTTATTTTTCTTTTTCAACACTTTTTCTTCTTTTTGCTGTACTTCTATGTTGTGGCCCACTGTATCTATTCGAGTTGATATTTTAACTGTGCAATTTCTTTTGTGGCTCAAGAAGTGTCAGTTGTTCTATTTGTTGTGGTTGCTCGATCTCTGTTGATTGCTTCATTTCAACCAGTTGTTCTAGTTGTACCAGTTGTTTTGTTTGTGTTAGTTTGTTTGTTCCAATGTAATAGATTTTGATTCTTTCTTTTGTGTTTGTTTGTCTTCTACTACATTATTTCATTTTGTTTTGTTGCAATAGTGATGCAGGAGCATCCAGTGGTGGAAGGGCAATCTTGCATCACCCAAAAAGGAGTTAATTCAAAATCATTGCAGTTGTTTTCATTTATTTCCATAATTAGTGTTTCTGGTTCCATAATCTTCTGACTAATGATGTAGGACTTTCAGTTTTTTTCCAAACTGCTAAAAATAGCAACCTGCCTATTTTGGAAAGTTTAACTGCCATTTTTGGAAAGTTTACATTTGGGCACAGATTGAAGCAAAAACTTACAGAAAGATTCATAACTAAAATATAATACCTTTGGTGAAGGAATCAGGCAAAGATCATTTGTGAGCTGAAAGATATTAAAGTTTCTGTTTTCTAAAAAGCCCCTAAAATTTTCTAAAATGAGATATGAGGCATTAAAACATCCCATAACATCCTAAAAACTTGATGGAAATCTATTTATGGATTTCCAGCGTGATAGTTCACATCGCGAGCTTTCCGATGCCTAAAACAGTTTGTCAATCAGACACCCGGATCAAAAGTTATGCTTCCCAGAAGTTGACTACTTTTGGAGGGAGTTGCAAATTTTGAAATTTAGCTGGAGGCCACCAAAAGTGCTATTTATGACTATTTTGGGAACCCTGGGCAGTAGTAGATTTAAGGGGGAAAGTGTAGAGTCAAGAGTAGGGGGAAAACAGAAACCCTAGCAGATTTGGGGTTACAGATGGCAGATGATTCTAGAGTCTTGTGAGAGGAAGTTGTAATGTGTTGCATCCTATGGAGTGTTGATTCCTCTGATTGTATTTGAGCTTTTGTAATGTAATAAGTTGTCCAAATCAATAAAGAAAGTTCTAATTTCTATGTGCAATTTCTATTGTGTATTTTATAATTTACCCCCTTCATCAAGTGGTATCAGAGCAAGGGTTCTTGAGTGTGTAGACAGATCGTCGACTGTGAGGCAGTTTGCACCAAGACCTAAGGTTGTGGGTTTGCTGCAGAGATCAAGATGCCTCCATGAAGAAATCGTATTGGGAGGAATGCTTTGACAGAAGAGGGTTTTAGAGCCCTGCAAAGACAAATCGATGCATTGCAAGAGGAGCTACGAAGAGGGTTTGATCTGAGAACGAGAAGAAAGAGAAGATGAAGCTGAAGAAGAGCTATGTGAGGAAGAACAAGAAGCTACAGGATATCCTACAGAAGTTAGGTTGTTGAGGTCCATTTCTAAGATTGGAAAGAGGCCCAAGATCGAAGTTTCTAGATATTCTAGAGATTTGAATCCGGAACATCTTATTGATTGGATCAATGACATGGAGGAGTATTTTGAGTATGAAGATGTGGAGGACCCAGATCAGGTCAAGTTTGCAAAAACAAAGTTGAAGGGCCACGTCAGTATTTGGTGGAAGGAGGTCCAATCAGAGAGGAATAAAACAGGAAAAGGAAAGATCACCAAATGAGATCAGATGGTGGAGAAACTGAAGAAGCAGTTCATTCATGTGGACTATGAGATGGAGTTGCTGAAGAAGTTGCAAGGACTGAAGCAAGGTAACAAGTCTGTTAAGGAGTATACATAAGAGTTTTATAAGATTACTATTAGGACAAGCCATGCAGAGGCCAACAAGGAGAAGGTAGCCCATTACATTAATGGGTTGAGGCCAAGTATTCAAGAGGAGCTGAACCTGGTCAGAATGACCACCATAGAAGATGCGTACCAATTTTCCCTGAAGGTGGAAGAGAAGTTGAATAAAAGATTCGATAGAAAGCAAAGGGGAAGAGGTCAAGGTGGAAGGACTGGTGGAAGACCTTATGGAGGCCGTAATGAAGATCAAAAGAAAAGTGAAGAAGCTGGTACCAGTCGAAATCTGAGAGGGGATAATGCCTACCACCCTTGTGACCAAAACAATGGTGAGAAAAGAGCTGGGCAAGGACCTAGAAGAGGAGGTTTCAAAAGAACATGTTTCCAATGTGGAGAAGAAGGGCATCAAGCATACGAGTGTCCGCAACATCAAGGAAGGACAAATAGAAGACCTGAAGGTAATGCATGAGTTGGCACATGTAGATAAAGATGCTCAGTCTGAGCATTTTGAAGATGCTAAAAGAGGAGAAACCCTAGTTGTCAGAAGAACTTTGTTGAATGAGGAGAAAGAACCCAATCAGAGGAAGAGTTTATTCCACACAAGGTGCAAATGTGAAGGTAAGTGTTGTGATATTATTATTGACAGTGGAAGCACTAATAATCTTGTTTCAGAGGAGATGGTTGACAAGTTGAAGTTGACAAGAAGAAAGCATCCGCATCCATACTGGATTGCATGGTTGTAGAAGGACCATAGAGCTTTGGTCAATGAGTAGTGTTTAGTGAAGTTCAAGATTGGTGACTACCATGATGAGGTGTTGTGTGACATCATACCGATGGATGCATGTCATATGTTATTGGGGAGGCCATGGCAGTATGATACAAGTGTTGTCCATGATGGCTGTGCAAACACATACTCCCTAACAAAGGATGGAGTTCATCATAAGTTGAAGCCCTTGAAGGAGGTGGAAGAAAAGGTATGTAGTACTGCCAGAATTTACTTGGTAGATGGTAGAAATTTTTTGGAGGGTATGAAGCATGAGCGTCATTGCTTTGCATTGATTCCTAAGATTAGTCAAGAGAAATGTGAAGATGTACCAGCAGAAGTCTTAGAAATGTTGGAAGAATTTCAAGATATTGTCTCTGATAATGTACCAAAAGGTTTACCACCAGTGAGGAAGATAAGTCATCAAATGGATTTGATACCAGGAGCTATCTTGCCAAATAAGGCAACCCATAGAATGACTCCAACAGAGAGTGAAGAGTTGAACAGACAAGTTCAGGAGTTGTTGAGGAAGGGATTGATAAGAGAGAGCCTAAGTCCATGCGCGGTACCTGCAGTACTAGCACCAAAGAAAGATGGAGAGTGGAGAATGTGTACAGACTCTAGAGCCATCAATAAGATCATGATCAAGTACAGATTTCCATTGCCCAGAATGGATGACATAATGGATTGTTTGAGTGGAGCCAAGTACTTCACAAAGGTTGACTTGAAGAGTGGGTATCACCAGATCCATATCAGAGAAGGAGATGAGTGGAAGACATCCTTCAAGACAAAGGAAGGTTTGTATGAGTGGTTAGTCAAGCCATTTGGGCTAACCAATGCACTAAGCACATTCATGCGGCTCATGAACGAGGTATTGAAAGATTTTTTGGAAAGTTTTGTTATTGTTTATTTAGATAATATTTTGATTTTTAGTAAGACTTGGGATGAGCATATGATGCATATCAGAAGAGTTTTTGAGAAGCTAATGGAGGAGAAGTTGTTGATCAATCTGAAGAAATGTAGTTTTGCAAAGAAGGAGTTGGTATACCTAGGATTTGTTGTCTCAGAGGAAGGTCTTAAGATGGACCCAGAGAAGGTGAGGGCTATCATTGAATGGCCTGTATGCCAAGGAGTGCTTTTGAGGTAAGATCTTTTCATGGTTTGCCAAGTTTTTACAGAAAGTTTATCAAAAATTTTAGTAGCATTTGTGCACCCCTAACTGAGACAATGAGAGGGGATAGAAAAGAGTTTAGATGGACTAAAGGAGCAGACAAAAGATTTGATACATTGAAGCAAAAAGTTACAGAGCGACCCGTTTTGGCACTTCCAAATTTTAATAAGGTATTTAAGGTAGATTGTGATGCTAGTGGTAGTGCTATTGGAGTTGTTTTGAGTCAAGAAGATGAGCCCATTGCCTATTTTAGTGAGAAGCTTAATGATGCCAAGAAAAAGTATTCTATTTATGATCAGGAATTTTATGCTATAGTTCAAGCTTTGAATAAATGGAGACTTTATCTGTTGCCAAAAGAGTTTGTTTTATATATTGATCATCAGGCTTTGTAGTATCTTAATAGTCAAGGAAAGTTGAACCATAGGCATTTAAAATGGGTTGATTTTTTGCAGAGCTCTACTATTGTTTTGAAGCATAGGAGTGGGAAGTCCAACAAAGTTGCAGATGCCTTGAGAAGAAGGAAAAATTTGTTGACAGAAATGAAGATAGAGGTTGTTGTGTTCAATGAGCTCAAAAGTTTGTATCCTGAAGATCTAGATTTTGTAGAGGCTTGGAAAGCTTGTCTGGAACCTGTTACTTTGGATAGGACAAAATGGTTAGATTTTATAATCCAAGATGGCATGTTGTTTAAAAAAGCCAGTTGTACATTCTGAGGATTTCCATGAGAGAGAACCTAATTAAGGAGAAGCATAGTGGAGGATTGGTTGGACACTTTGGTCGAGATAAGACCATTTCTATTGTTGGTGAAAATTACTATTAGCCACAGTTGCAGCAAGATGTGAGGAAATTTGTGCAGAGTTGTAGAGTATGTCAAATGGTGAAAGGAGCAAGTCAGAATATAGGTCTATATCAGCCACTACCTATACCAGAGAAGCCATGGGATGATATTAGTATGGATTTTGTTCTTGGTTTACCAAGGACACATAGAGGACATGATTCCATTTTTGTGGTGGTGGATAGATTCTTGAAGATGGTACATTTCATTCCTTGCAAGAAGACTAATGATGTTGTTCATGTTATTGAATTATTTTTCAGAGAGGTGGTGAGATTACACGGTCTACCAAAGAGTATAGTCTCAGATCGAGATACCAAGTTTGTTGGTTATTTCTAGAGGACATTGTGGAAGAAGTTGAAGACAGATTTAAATTTTAGTTCTGCACACCATCCATAGATTGATGGACAAACAGAAGTGGTAAATAGGAGTTTGGGTAACCTGCTACGATGCTTAGTAGGAGATAAGCCCAAGGGATGGGATTTGATTTTACCGCAGGTGGAATTCACTTACAATAATTCTATCAATAGGAGTACTGGTAAATCACCATTCCAGATTGTATATGGCAATAGTCCAAGAAATGCTTCAAAGTTAAGGAAGCTGGACAAAGGAGAAAAGGTAAGTGTTGAGGCTGAAGACTTTGTAGAAAACCTCAAAAATTTGCATGAAGAGGTGAGAAAGCATATTAATAAGATGAATACTCAGTACAAGGCTAAGGCAGATCAGAAGAGGAGATATAAGGAATTCCAGGTAGGAGATGAAGTCATGGTTCACTTGAGAAAAGAAAGGTTCCCAATTGGAACATACAACAAGTTGAAAATGAAAAAATTTGGACCATGCAGAATCCTGAAGAAGCATGATTCATGAGGTAGAGCTACTAAGTGGTATCGATATTTCTCCTGTGTTCAACATTGTTGATTTAACAAAATATAATGAAGGTGGCACAGAGGATGGACCAACACAAGAACAGTGGAGTATTCTGGCACCTACTTCAATGGTGGAGATAGAAGAGATCTTGGATAGCTGTGTGGGAAGAAGTACTCAGAATAGGTAATATGAAGAATATCTGGTAAAATGGAAAGGAAGGCCTGGTGAAGATTCTTATTGGTTGTCTCAAGCAGAGGTTGACCATTTGGGTTTTCCCCACACAAGCACCTAAGACGTGATAGGATCACTTCTCAAATTACCCTGGGTGTCTGATGTAGGAGCATCCAATGGTGGAAGGGCAATCTTGCATCACCCAAAAAGAAGTTAATTCAAAATCATTGTAGTTATTTTTATTTCTTTCCATAATTAGTGTTTCTAGTTCCATAATCTTTTGAATAATGATGTAGGACTTTCATTTTTTTTCCAAACTACTAAAAATAGCAACCTGCTTGTTTTGGAAAGTTTGCATTTGGGCACAGATTAAAGCAAAAACTTACAAAAATATTCATAACTAAAATATAAGACCTTTGGCGAAGGAATCAGGCAATGATCATTTGTGAGCTGAAAGATATTAAAGTTTCTATTTTCTAAAAATCCCCTAAAATTTTTTGAAACGAGATATGAGGCACTAAAACATCCCATAACATCCCAAAAAGTTGACAGAAACCCGTTTACAGATTTCTGACATTATAGTTCACATGCGAGCCTTCTGACACTTAAAATAGTTCGTTAATCAGACACCCGGATCAAAAGTTATGCTTCCTGAAAGTTGACCTACTTTTGGAGGGAGTTGCAAATTTTGAAATTTAGCTGGAGGCCGCCAAAAGTGTTATTTATGACTATTTTGGGAACCCTAGGCAGTAGTAGAGTTAAGGGGGAAGTGTAGAGTTAGGAATAGGGGGAAAACAGAAACCCTAACAAATTTGGGGTTACATATGGCAGATGATTCTAGAGTCTTGTGAGAGGAAGTTGTAATGTGTTGCAGCCTATGGAGGGTTGATTCCTCTGATTGTATTTGAGCTTCTATAATGTAATAAGTTGTCCAAATCAATAAAGAAAGTTCTAATTTCTATGTGCAATTTCTATTGTTGTGTGTTTTATGATTTACCCCCTTCATCAAATAGCCTCCTTGTACAATTTCTATTTAATCTTTGAGTTATCCATATTTTGCAATAGAGTATCTACCCTTTGTTTTGTTCTAAGTTCTTGAACTTGTATGCTTTGTACTCTACTTTTTATTGTTAGGGAAAGATCTAAATCCTTATTCACCTCTTCTACTACTCAGGTTTTGATTGATACCTCTAGTTTGAAAGCCCTTTCTCTTTTAGCTATTTTTGTAGGATTGTTACTAATTCCTCTATAAATTCTTCACTACTCTCCTCAATGGAGTAATGACTATTAATTATAAAATTTGTCATGGCTTAAACAATGACTTCTTTGTTAGTTATTGTAATAGTAGGGTAAATCTAAGCTAATTCCAATGGTTTCCCAACTATTTACAAGGTTCTAAATAGCTTCTTTTTCTCCAAGATTGGTTCTTGGGATTTCCCTTGTGGCTCCTTTTATTTTATATGTTCTTTCATTTGTTCTTTATTTTGAAGTTTCTTCTTATTTTAAGGTGTTTGCATATTTTACTATCTTCCTTTGTTGCTTTTGTTTCTATATTTTTCTTTTGTCAGTTGTTTACTTATTCCTTCTTTTTCTATACTCATTTGTAACAAGACCTCTATGGTTTCTTCTATTTATTAGGAAATTAACAAGTTGATCAAACTATTTCATACATAACCATATGAGTAAAAAGCATGCATACAATCTTACAAAATAACCATAATGCAAAGATCAAATACATACCACAAGATAACACAAGATATACCCTGGGAAAACCCTTAAGAGGGAAAAGACCAACCTCCAAAAGCACCCACACTCAATGTATCATTCAACAAAACATTACAATACACTTACAAATCTTCCATGGGCACTTTTGAAACATTAAGCTCCTCCAATGCATCCTCCATGTGTCCAAGAATAATGGGTAACTATGCAACCACACATCCCATGCCATGCTTCACATATGCACTTACAGGAGAGCTCAATACAACTGACAAATGACCTCAACCACTAAACATGTGCTTTCTTTTATATAATCAAGCTCACATAAAACCACTAAGTGGTATTGGCTAAACCATGTGTCTGAAAACCATGAGAGTACAAAACCATTGACACCAAAATTAAATATTTTCCACAAATACTAAATATTTATCCTATGTCTCCCACACATAAAATATCTAACCAATGGTACAATACAACTTTACAAGTGGTCTCAAATAAATATTTAATGTGCCTAAACACATCTCCAAAGATGCACCACAAATAAATATTTATTTTACATAACTAAAAATAATTATTTTCTTGTACAAGGTGTACAACACCCTTTTTCTTAACATTCTCCCACTTGTTGTATACATTGCATAATGGTTAATCAATAAAACAAATCATCATAGCCAACCATGTAATGACATGAATCTCTAGCTTGCCTCAAACTCCATCAAGATTCCTACAATAACATCCAAGATGACCACCATCTCAAGCAAGAACTACTCTCATCCTCCAACATGCCACCTATAGAAGAAAAGGAACAAGCCAAGGTGAAGATGCACCAATCCAAAGAACACAAGCATCAATTCCAAGTGATAACAAACGCTCCAACTTTTTTCAAAGAATTTAAAAATCCACATGGATGGAAATAACATCCACAACAAATTCTAATACACCCAACCATCCATATGTCCAAAGGTATAAAAGCATCAGTAAACTCGTGCCAACAACATATCCAACACATAAATCGTAATCACAATCTCCCTATATAAAACTTACCAATGAATAACATACATAACCAGGAACTCCCATTGCATGGGTAATGTCAAATCTAAAAATAGATCAAGGCATACCAAGTCTACCAATCAACACTCAAACCAAGGTTTGGTTAATAATCCAAACCATGTAGTAATAAAGAATAATCACAATGATCCACACTTGAAACTCAAATCACTACATACTCCCTCACAACACGTCACCAAAACTCTCCCAAGTCCACCACACCAAACCATGTGGATAACCTACAAATCATATCACATACCATGTCCTTCTACCAACACCTCAAAGTGCTAAGTTGTTCCAAGTAAGATCTCCTTAACAACCCTAAGTGAAAAGCCTTAACAACACCCAACTGTTTAATATCATACATCAAACAAAATGATGAGCACATACTTATACTAAGAGGGGGGGTGAATTAGTATAAGACTATCTTTTACTTTTTCAAAACTTAATCAACCACAACAACCATAAACATACAAGATATATCAATTAAGAACACAAGATTTACATGGAACCCCTTATGGGAGAAAACCACGAAAAAATATTGTTTTTATATAAATCTCTCTTACAATCTTTGTAGGCACCAACCTACAAGAGACACCAATCCCCCCTTATATAATTTTTAGGCACCAACCCAATGGAGACACCAATCCCCACTTGTAGAATTTGTAGGCACTGATGAGGTAAAATCAACCTCATCCTAATTTGACCCAATTACCCCCTTTTTACACTAATAGGTTGACCCCATTATGCCAATATATTAAAAATCTTATGATAAATATTATTTATTTATGAAGGAATAGTGTATAAGGATTTAATCTTAATTTGATTAAATTTGACCGCTAACATTGACAAAGTGCTGTGAAAAAGATCTGTTATTTCATAAACAAGACTTGGGAACAATGAAGTGGAAAAAGTGGCCATTCAATGAAGACTGGAGTTAGCAGCACTAAAAGTTAGAAGTATGGTGAATGAAGGAAACCAGTAGTTGAAGACTTCAGTTACTTAATGCTTCTCCGTTCATATAGAATTACCTTTATTTTTTGTTATTTCATCAAAAACATTTAAGCTCCCACTCAGAGCCTCTTTTATTTCACTACAAGTCAAACTCTTTAACGGTAGTTTGATGTAACATGCCTTCTCATATTACTTGAAATCACACACACAAATTACTAGGAAAGTAAAAGAGAATGATATACAAGAGGGAACTTTTTTTTTATCATTTGCTAAACATCAATAAATAAAAGTACATCTTTTCTGAATATTTTTCAACCTTGAAATTCAATATATTCAAAGATAACTTATGGTGAAACTATTTCACTTTACATTTACAATCATATTACACTTGGAAAAAGAATAGTTTTACATTATAATCATAACGTGGAATTTTACATAAAAAGTATTGTCTCTGGAATCTTGACATTTGTCATTCAAATCTTGGCGAGTCTTCTACTACAGAGGGAGAGCATCATCTGAGTGCTTTACCTCCAACCACAAACCAAAAGTCCCCCGCACACCTTCCTTCTTAGAAGTGGCCCTACCCTTCATGAAGAGTATAGACATATGGATATAACAAGTTGTTATATGAGTCCTAGTATTGTGTCCTACGTAACTCAATTGACCATACAACTCTAGACAATCTTCTAGCTAAGTATGATCATTCTGACAGGTCACGCCATCTAGACAATGTGAATCGACTAATGCATAGAGAGACGAATGCATTACTTTGGACAAAGATTCTATATAAATAGATGTTGTAATAAACATAGTCATGTGTTCACACACCTATAACTCAACTTGGAGACTATCTCATCCTACAGTTTGACTTGTTTGGCTAGTATCTCTAGGCATAATTATCTTGACTGAACTATTCTTAGTCAACTAACTTAGCATTTAATGTTGAATCTAGGATATCTTCTTGTATAGGTTTATAAGAATTAACCTTTTAGAGAGTCCTTAGTGGCATTCTTCCACACATCAGAGTTTATGATTTCCTGTCATTCTACTCATCGACTCAAGATCAAGCACTCTTTTGCTATAAGTCATATTTTGACTTCAACAAGATATCATTAAACTTTATCAAAAGCTTCTTAGCCACTATGTAATCTATAATATCTCAGTCTATGGTTTTCTTGACTCTTATACTGTCAACCATAAAATACAAAGGACTAACACAAAGTCATAGTTCGATTAAAGAGTTTTTAAGTTATCTAAACCCTTTAGGGTAGATTCTAGGGTCTAACTTCTCTAACCCAATCTCATTAGTGTATCAAAAACACTCTAAGCAAAATTTATAATATAGAACAAGACCTCTAGTCTTCTTTAAACCACTTAAACATTGGTCGAATTTACATCTCTCAAAAATTATATAAAAACATAAATCATCAAGTATATCCTCATTTATATAAAATATTAATGAATACTATCATTATTATATCTAATCTTTGAACTAAGTCAATCTTTTAGTCTACAATAATAACAATTCAATATCTTCGATCTCTTTGTTTTCACAAGTCTATCGACCATTTGATACTAAAAAAATTATGGACTCGTGTGTTTCATCCTAGAGTAAAATAACAATACTATCATGATGTGGTTTGCACATATTATATATCACCTCTCTTGGTGTTTTGTAAATACCCATTTCATATCTTCATTTCTAAGATAAAAGATTAGCTATCACATAATCTTTGATAGATCATAATAACATTTATACATAAAAGTCTTAGAAACTAAAGACCTATCTCAATCTAACCTTGTATCTTACTGCTAGATTACTATTAGAGTCTTCAACAATTAGTCTCAACATCTAATGAATAATATGTCTTATGATACTACTGAGATAGTAAAGAAATAAGACAACTGCATAAAAGGCTCGAAACTCCTTCTAAGCCTTAAGATCATCCAATATAAGTAATACTCAGTCATCTAAATATAAGAGACAATCACTAATATTGCAAGGCTCTATTGGAAATGAAGGAACAAATAAAAGTACATATCAGATTAGCCATTGTTGAGTAGACAAGAATAAAATACAATAAGCCTTTATGTATAAGACCATACTACCCTTCGGCCTACAAAGGATTACTAGTTTGTGAATACTAAACAAAACAAAACAATCTCCTGGCCTATCGGCCTGCACAACTCACTAGCCTAAGATAGTATAATAAAATCTTCTAACCTGTCGGCTTGTGAACTAAGTATAGAAAAATATACTTATAGGCCTTGTAGGTTTGATATCTTGGAAAAATAATATGAAAACATTGTTATCTACAGATTTTACTAAAGAAACTATATCATAAAAATGCTACCACAACGGTTTCCAGTCTACTATGTACAATACATAGTCTCAATTCTCTTGAACTATGTTTTCTACTAAGTAAGAGAACATATTTCTGTATGCAACACAATGATAATAAACTAGATGCAATTTGAAAATGAAAGGATAGCATCATTCTAAGGCATTCATACCTCTCTAAGATGTCGATATCAATGCCTAAGCTAGTTTTGTTTTATCCTCTAGTTGTTTAGACTTGACACCACATATTCCTTTGAGTTTTCCAACTCTAAATATCTGTGGATTTCTTTATAAGATACCACTCACTATCGTTATCATAGTATGCAGAAAAGTCTGATATCATTTAAATATATCATTACTATATGCTTTCCTCTCCTTAACTCTCAATGAAATAGTCTTTTAAGACTTCCACACTCCACCTTCCTGTGGAGCCTATGGTAGATTCCATGCCTATTAACATGCTTTGATAGCATGCAACGAAGTGGAGTAGTTGGCCTTTAATGTACACTCTCTCATACTCCTCCTTAACTCCTCAAATGATGTGGAGATGGGAGTTGAGTGCTCCATAAATACATGGAGAGTTTGCATAAATGCTATCATACCACGATACAAAAGAATCTCTTCGACATAATATTATAAGTATAACTTATAAATAATATTTAAATAGATATAAAACATCATAGTGTAGGTATATACAATGTATTATCACGTTCTTCATAACACTTGACAAAATATGAGAATGGGGTTGAGGTATTCTCCCCCTCTCTATTTTGCGTAAACACCAACAAGGATAGGTTATCAAAACAGAAAACTTATCAAAAAATATCAATAATGAAATAGTTTTACCACTAACATTTAGTTAGTTATAATAATAAACTATAATCATATCACATAAGGAAAATAATGACTATCGACCATAACTTTTCGATGGCCATACTATCTGATGAGTGCTAATTAGCACCCATAAAATACATCTTTTTAACTCTCTTTTTCTCCTTTCTGATCCCAACTTCTTGATGTCTGCACCCAAATAGGCTAGCAAGGTTGTTCTAAATAATGATTAACTGAAGATAAATTACTTAGGATCATGATTTCTGATTAAAGGACTAATGTGCATGGAATTGATGGAAATATGCAGAAAAACTTCTCTTTTTGAATCAACAGGTGTAGATGCTCAGGATGGCAATTTTGTACATCTCCAGAGGTAGTCCTAAATATCTCCAAAGACTATACTAGAATATCATGACAACAGAAGTTTTGAAGTAAGAGGAAGAACATCTCTAGAGCTAAGCAAGAAGGCCGCAATTATATCTCTGGAGCAACAGACATATCTCCGGAGCTACAGACAGAGACATACATCTCTGGCGCCTCCTTAGAATAGGGTAGATTTCCAGCACAGTTGTCCGTCAGGCACTTTCAGCGGCGATCATGATACCCCCTTTTTATTACTCAAATCATCACCTAAGTAATTAAGGGCCATCTTTCATTAACTGCTGAGAGTTTTTATCTCTTTTAAGTTTTTGCATGAGTTACCGATGAAACTGATTTAATATCCATATTTTCAAGGCCTCGCTACCGAACTATATTAAAACTCAAACTTAGAATTCAGAGTGGACTTCTGTTCCACTCATTCTATTCTTATTGCATGATTATTTTTCATAGTTAGACAGCTAGTATAATAAAGAGATGGATGTCATCTCATAGAAGAACTGGTAGATAAGATGAGTGATATGTCATCACTCATTTTATATATATATTTACTGAAGCAGCAGAAAAGGGGGGATTACTTTTTGTGTAATTTGAATTAAGATATCAATTTTTTGATTAATGCAGAGAGAATGGAATTGGACCGAATCTAGTTGTGATCTTATTCTCTAGTATGATTCTTTACTGTAGCCTTTGGCCCTAAGGGTGTGGAGCAAGGGCCCACTCTCGCCACCAAGGTAGAAGGCTAGTACCACTGTTTTATTGTTTCAAATTTTGCTTTATAGAATACTTACTGATTTTGATAGACAGATGCATGTTGCAGTTGTAGATTTGCTTTGAGTAATTTACTGTTCAATTATGTTTCCAGCATTCTTTGAATTCATTTCATAAGCAGACAGATCAATCTCTTTAAATTAGTGAAAGCCATTAGAATTAGCTAGAGGAAACTAGTAACTATAGAATCCCTATTTGTAGACAGCTGAGGACACAACCCTGGATTTTGACATCTGAAATATGATTAAATGATGAGGTATAATGACACCTTGTCATTTTTGGTGCCGTTGCCAGGGATAATTGTGTTAATTAGGGAAACTTAGCTAAACAGTTTTAGGTTAGGGCTGTATGGTTAGAGCAAGAGACTCAAAAGGAAGATACATAAAGCAGACACCCCATCAACAAGCTATAGGAGAAAGCAGTAGGGTGGCACAAGATCTTGTTGAAGAAAGAAACCTAGAACCTACCTTTGAAGTGGCACCTCAAAACAATAATCCCTTAGATCCTACAAATCTTCCACTTGCTGATTATATCCAAGAATTACAACAAAAGTTTTAGGTAGATCCTTCGATAGAACCTGATATCCTAGAACCTTAGGGAGAAGAACCAGTACTAAACATGGATGATAATAATGATAATCATGAAGAAGAAGAAAATCAGGCTCCAAGAACCTTCTCATATCCCATTGTTCTGGCTACTGGAGACAATGCTCCTATGAAAAATATCTCATCAACACACCTGCCAAATTTTAGAGGTCTCTCTTCTAAGGATCCAGATCAGTTTCTGTTTGAATTCAAAGTAGTATGCCAAACTTATGATTATGGATCAGATAACCAAAAACTCAAATTATTCCCTTCAACCTTGAAAGATTCTGCGATGAGATGGTTTATGGGTTTACCCCATAACTCTATACATTCTTGGGATTAGATAGAAATAGAGTTTTTAGGAAAGTAGCAAGATTACTGTAAATCTAGTAATAAAAATGAGGAATTGTTCAAAATTAGGCAAGGAGAGGAAGAGACCTTAGAGAACTATGTGGACAAGTTTAACTTTGCCTTGAGAAGATATGGCAACCTAGTAGATCACTCTTTAGCCAAGACCCTGTTTGCAAAAGGATTGGATAAGGAATCAAAATAGGCACTGGATCTAATGGGAAAAGGGAATTTCAACAGAATGGATATACCCGCTATAGAAGAACTCTGCAGGAACTATTCTAGAACCCAAGATGGAGAGAGGTCATCCAAAACTTTCAAAGGGAAGAATGAAATAGGACAGTTAATGGAAGAGTTTGGAAATCTAAAAATAGATATTCTAGTCCAATTAAATACCACATTGGATGGGATTCAGGCAAAAACTAGAACAGCTGATCAAAATAGAGCGACTGAACCACTCTCCATCTATTGTCCTAGGTGTAGAAACAAGCATCTATTGAGAGAATGCCCTTTGGACAAATCAAAGATTTGTCAGATCTATGATAGGGAACATCCTACCAGTCAATGTAGTACACTTCCAGCCTTGAAAACATTGAGTAAGAAAAATGTTGTAATGGAAGAAGAATTGAACTATGTGGGACAAAAAAAAACTAGGAATTTCCCTTATAATCAGTATCCAAACCAGCCTTCTTACAGGGGTCCTTCTAATTGGAGAAATAATCAATGGAATCCAACTTGGCATGGGCCTCAGAATAATCCTCCTTGGGGACAGCAGGATTGGCCAAATCAACATTGGCAAAACCAAAATTGGCAAAATCAGCACTGGGGAAATCAACAGTGGTCACCACAGTTTGGATCTCAAAACATGCAACTTCAATGGGGTCCTCAGTAGGGATATAATCAACAATACCAGGGACAACCTAGACATTTCCAACCTCAACAACAAGCTTTACTAACCGAGCCCTCCAACACATAAGGACAATCACAAAATGATTCGGTTAGTCAACCACCCTTACCAGCTCAACCTATACCAAACCCACGAAATAAACACGGAGCAACTATTTACATGATGGAGCAAGAAAACATGGCTGGTATTAACTCTATATATTCAAATAATCTCTAGCTGCATTTTGGGAAAGCATTCCCAAGACCCTCTCCTTCAACTATAGTTGAAGTAACCAATGATGAGGAACCTGAAAATTCATCCACTCAACTCCTGGAGGAGATTACTATCGAAAAAGTGCTAAAAGAATCATCCCTGGAAAGCTCCAGAGTTGTTCCTAAAGAACCAACTCTGGAGAACATTCCTAGACACAATTATGATAAAAGCTCCGGAGATGGAAAAATTAGCACCGTACCCAGAACGAATCAAACAGCATGTCCCCCAAAAAAAGATCTTACAAAAATAAGTCCAACCTAACCTAGAATCAGAACTTTTACAAGAAATCAGGCAACTAAACATTGAAATTCCTCTCCTCCAAGCAATCAGAGATGTACCAAAACTAAATCAATTCATTAAACAACATTGTGTCAAAACACAGGGCAGGAGGAAAAACTTCCCTTCTACAATACAGGTGGAAGGGAAAGTAGTAGATCTATTGATGGGAGAAATGCTTCTCCCAAAATATGGAGACCCTGGAAATCTTGTCTTAACCTTTTTCATCTCAGGGGTAGAAATTTCAAATGTTTTGGTTGATTTGGGAGCATCAATTAATGTGATGACGGTTCATACAATGGACAAATTAGCTCTATCAGGTATCCAATCCACAACTAAAATTCTTCAACTTGCTGACCAATCAGTAGCTGTTCCGAAAGGAGTAATTACTGATGTACTAGTTGTGATAGAATCATGGGAATTTCCAATGGACTTCCTGATATTAGAACCTAGAAACCAGAGAAATGCTTATCCACTGATTTTTGGGAAGACCATGGTTGGCTACAGAAGTAGCATCTATTGATTGTTGAACCGAGGATATGGTCATTTCTAATGGGATAGATTTGAAGAAAATATATTTGTATCCTTTAGCTAAACCATCAATACACTATACAGGAAGAGTATGGGTGGTTGAACCAGAGAACAATGACAACAGTGCCTCAGTAGCCATAGTAACCATCAGGGAACATTTGAGCGAATTGGAAGAAGAAATCTACTATGATACAACATAAGACATTACCCACATCCTAATCAATGAGGATGTGATGGAGCTTGCCCAAGATTCTAGGAGAGAACTTCTTACTTCTTCTCATTGTACCCTTGCAAATATCATTCCTTGTGGGGAAACCTTTTACAGAGACTTAGCCACGTTCCACATGTTGCTTCCACATTATTGTCCCCTTAATACCATGACTCCAGTGTATGGATTAACTACATCCATGGATCAAATCACAAAACAAGTCATGATTTTACCAAGGAAAACACTTAATATCAATACTCAGTTAACAACAAATCAGGAAGAAAAACTTATCCAACTTCTGATTTCCCATTCAGTAGCTTTTTCTTGGGAATACCAAGATATGAAGGGCATACCTTCTGAGATCTATACCCATCATATATACACTGAGGATATTAAACCTGTTAGACAACCCCAGAGAAGATTGAATCTTGCTTTAAAGGACATTGTCAAAATTGAAATAGAAAAATTACCGCAAGCAGGGTTTATATATCCAATCTCAGACAGTCAATGGGTCTCACCCCTTGTCATAGTGCCTAAAAAGAATGAGAAATGGAGGTTGTGTATTGACTATAGAGAGCTAAACAAGGCTACAAAAAAGGACTACTTTCCCTTACCATTCATTGACCAAGTACTGGACAACCTTGCTAGGAGAAAGTATTTTTCTTTTTTAGATGGGTTCAGTGGGTATAACCAAATTCAAGTAGCACCTGAAGACTAGGACAAAACCACATTCACTTGCTCTTGGGGAAATTTTTCTTATAAAGTTCTCCCATTTGGGCTATGTAATGCCCCAGCTACATTTCAGAGACTTGTTTTGGCTATTTTCGCTAAACTAGCTAATGAATGCATGGAGGTCTATATGGATGACTTTACTATGTATGGGGATAATTTTGAAGAAGCTCTCACAAACCTTGATAAAGTACTAAAATGCTATGAGAAAAATCAATTATCTCTTAGCCATGAAAATTACTTCATGATGGTAGAAGAAGGAATTGTATTGGGACACCACATTTCAGCAAATGGAATCAAAGTGGATCAGAACAAGATAGAAGTGATCACACAATTGCCTTCACCCAAAAATCAGATAGATGTTAGAAGTTTTCTAGGTCATGCAAGCTACTATAGGAGATTCATAGAAAATTTCAGCAAAATAGCTGCCCCCCTATTTACCCTGCTTAACAAAGACACAGAATTTCTATGGATAGAAAACTGTCAATCAGCATTTGAAACCTTGAAAGAGAAGCTTACTGTACACCAGTTTTGAGAGGACCCAATTGGACTTTACCATTTCACATACAAACTGATGCTTCAAATGAGTCCATTGGGGCAGTTTTAGGACAAAAGGAGGAAGGAGAAAGTATGCATGCCATTTATTACATCAGTAAAAACCTTACATTTGCAAAAAGAAATTACACCACAACTGAAAAAGAATTCTTGGCAATCATTTATGCTATAAATAAATTTAGGCATTATATCACTAGATATAAAATATTTGTGCACACTGATCACGCAACCATCAAGTACCTAATGAATAAGCCAGTGGTGGCCACAAGGATCATTAGGTGGTTATTGTTATTGCAGGAATTTGATATTACCATCATTGATAATACAGGCAAGTTTAATTTGGTTGTTGATTTTCTGTCAAGATTGCATACAGGAGGAGAAAACCAACCAGTGGAGGACAGGTTCCCAGATGAACATCTTTTTGCTATCTCCTCTACTGTACCTTGGTTTGCTGACATAGCTAATTTTTTAACTACAGGCTTGTATCCATCCCATTTTACTTCAAAACAGAAAAAGTGTTTAGTTAAAGAAAGCTTATCTTACAAATGGTTAAATGGATTGTTGTTTAAATGTGGCCCTGATTTCATTTTGCACAGATGTTTGAAAACTGATGAAATTTTTGATGTATTAAGAGCATGTCATGATGAACCATTTGGTGGGCATTACTCTTCCCACATAACTATCCACAAAATCCTGGGAGCTGGTTACTATTGGCCCTCTCTTCATAAGGATACTAAATATGTGCAGCAGTGTGACCAATGCCAAAGAATGGGACAGCCAACCTTCACCCAAGAGATGTTACTACATCCTCAAGTCATGATGGAACCATTTGAGCAGTGGGGTTTAGAGTTTGTGGGGCTAATTTACCCACCAGCAGCAGGCAAGGAGTATATTCTAGTATTCACAGACTATGATACTAAATGGGCTGAAGTTCAAGCATTACAATTTGCACGAGAAGAAAAAGTTGCTGATTTCCTTTATAATAAGATTTTCTTGAGGTTTGGAGCCCCAAGATCCATAGTTTCAGACAGAAGACCTCAATTTACTTCACAGCTAATTAAAGCATTCACAAATTTATATCAAGTCAAACACAGGAAATCTTCACCTTACCATCCTCAAGCCAATGGGTAGGTAGAGGTAACTAATAGGGAACTTGAAAATATTTTGACAAGGACCGTAGCAATGAACAGAAAAGATTGGGCTAACAGATTACCTGAAGCAGTTTGGGCTTACAATACCACTTGAAAATCTACAACAAAATTTTCACCATATGAATTAGTTTATGGGAAAAAGCCTATTCTGTCTATAGAATTTGAACTCCATACACTTAAAATTGCATTAGATATTGGTCTACCATTGTCCATGGCCCAACAGAATAGAATTCTTCAACTCAATGAATTGGATGAAATCTGGACAGAGGCCATTCAGCAAATAGAACTGGTTCAGTATCAAAGGAAGCAGTGGCATGACCACACATCAAGAGGAGGACATTTCAACAAGGTGATTAGGTTCCTCTTTATGATTCTAAATTCAAGGAGTTCAAAGGGAAATTACAAACTCATTGGATGGGTCCTTATCAAATAAAGGAAGTTTTTGAAAATGGAATCGTACTGTTGGAACCTATTGATGGAAGCACAAACACATTCTTAGTGAATGGCCATCAAATCAGACTCTATAAAAGGCCATCCACTAAAGAAGAGTTCCTCAATGATTTATGCTTTGATATAGGGGATACCTCCTCTGTCACAATTTTGGAATAGTAAAAAAAAAATAGAGAAGGTTGAAAACCAACAAATGGCGGCCTTTTGCAAAAAAAGGGGGGGGGAAGATGGAAAACCAATAATGTCAGTCTTTCTCGACCAAGGGAATTGAAAACTAGCAAATAGCAGTTCCCTTCTTCATGCCAGTTAAGAGTAATCAAGCTACGGAGGTGATCGGGTGCCAGGAGCTATCCAAACACATCTCTGACACTTCACAGTTAGGAGCACTTCCAGTGCTTCATAACTAGGTGCATCTCCTGTGCTTCACAGTTAGGAGCACTTCCAGTGCTTCATAACTAGGTGCATCTCCTATGCTTCACAGTTAGGAGCACTTCTAGCGCTTCGTAACTAGGTGCATCTCCGGCGCTCCACCAATAAAAGGTTATTTATAACCATAATCAGTGGGAGGGGACCCACCTCTCCAAGCAATAAAGTAGAAACGTCAATTGATGAGGTCATCACAACTCATCCTCTACTTTATGACAGATATTTGCAAAGACTACACTGATGTCACCCAAGATACATGGATTCTCAAACTACTCAACGGGAGTGGGAGTGGGAATGATTACAGGTTGTGTGACAATGGAGGTGATTGATGTCATCACATGCCACACAAAGCTGCTCAGGTGCCATGTCACGTCCAATCTCATCAATGCCACAGCATCTCAGCCATGTACATCGTGCCTCATCATTAAAAATGGTTCAGGTAATTTTATCTTCATTAAGCATTAAATAGCAACTGTCTTGTCTTTCTATTTTTGGGTGTCGTCGTTATGACACGTCCTCCTACCATCACTTTTCTTCCCAAATTCATGGATGCCACTATCTTTGTTGTACTGTCACCATGCCTATGGAGTGTCCCATCACTCTACTTCATTTATGATCACATAAACACTCTAATTAATTCCAATTCTTTCTCCATCAACCTAAGCCGTTAAGCAAATTAACAAAATAATCCTCATTTAACCTGTAACATTCCCTGAAGAACAGTGTCAGCTGAAACAATTCTCTGGAGCCTACGGAGTGAGAAAGCATTGTAAGCACAGAGAACAGACAAGGAATTTAAGTATGGGGTTAAGAAGAAATCAAAACCAGAAAATGCTATAGGCCTTTTGCAGGATGAAGCTGCAGTAGATGTTCTGAGGAACGCATGATGGTTAGAGTTTCTGGAAAAAATTTGAGGGATTTCGAGAAGATATTGTTGATGAATTCCTAAGGAACCTGAGGGACAATCAAACAAATGTAAGGGGAGTTCAAATCAAACTCTCAGCTACCATTATCAGTCATATTTTTGGGCTGCCTAAACAAGGTGAGAGGTTCTATCATCTGAAAACCTTATATGCTGATTTGATTAAGAATTTCTCTGTTGAAGGTGAAACTGCAATACAATTGCATTTAAATAAAAATGAGGTTAAAGGAATTCTTAGGTCCTCACTACCAAGCCCTTGGCAATCTGTAGCTACATGGCTGATGAAATATTTCATATGTGATGGACAAGTTTCCTTAGTTTTAGGACCAATAATGGAAATGTTAAATTTTTCTGAGGCATGGGAATGGACACCCTGAATTCAGCATAAACATTCCCAATTTCTTGTACTCTACCATTAGGGCAACTGCCGAAAGATATCAACAAAACAAGGGTCCTATGAAACATCATGGCCTCATTTTTCTAATAGTGAAACCCACTTTCTATCTCAAACTAATGGGGAAGAATTATGGCAAACATTTCTTGAACAAAATCCCCAGAGCATGGAACCAGAGAAGGTACAATCAGAGGGTAAGGGTTCCTCCACCTAGCCAGAAGAAAAGATAGAACCTTTGACTTCCTCTACGATTGTTCAGGAAGGAAAGAAGTTATCACTGGAGGCAACTTCAACTACAGCCCCTGTTTCTGATAAAAAGAAGAAAGGTAAAGAAATTAAAGAACTTGCTCTTGAGCAAACTCCATATATGACTCGCTCAGCCCAGAAGAGAATGACTCTGGCTGGGGAATCTTTCCCTGAGGAACTAAAAAGGAAGAGGTCAGTTCACAAAGCAAAGAAAACCCCAAAGAAAGCTGACCCTAGAGAACACTATTGGGCTGAAGAAGCATCCCATGATTTTGATGAGATCCCTCTAGTGAGAAAGAAAAGACCAAGAGAACTTTCCCCATAACCATCTGTCCATTTGGCTTCAAAACCAACTTCAGAACAATCCCCTGCTCTGAAGACAGAACATAGGCAAACCTTTACTATTTCCTCAGACTCTGAGGATGACTCACCCACTTCGGAGGCACCTGCCCCACCTATGCTATGGAGAAGGAAAAGGAAAAGGCAACTCTCCCAAGCGGAGAAAGATACTGCTCTCCTAGCTGAAGTGCTTCTGGGTTTCAAAACTTCTGAGAAGGAAGCTAGGCCTTCATCAGTTCCAGCACAAACAGAAGAAACCCTAGAAGAACCTCAGGATAGGGAAACTACATGAAAAGATAAAACAGAGCTAGGTGCAGCCGATAGTGCTAAACAAATGGCTATGGAAGACCTTGGTATGCAGCAAACAGAAGAGGAAATGGGAACTTTCTCTCATCCCTCTGATCAAGAGCATATCGAGATTTCAAAAGAGCAACAACTGTTGGAAGAAATTGATAATCTAAAATGATTACTTTGGGGGAAAAATCAGATTATCACTGACCTCAAGAAGAACAAAATGGAAATCAAGCTGGAGCAAAAGTAAATATTTGAAAAACTACAAATAGAGCTCCAAAATAAAGACCAAATAATTCAAGAGAGGGAAGTAGAACTGGAAGCCTAGAAGACAGACACAGCTAAAATCATGAAGGAAAAAGAGATAGAGGTAGTACAAAGTATCTCTGATCTTACCAAAGCTAGAGACAATAGTCTCATAGTAATCGCAATATTAATTGAAAAAGTACAGAGTCAAAATAAACAATTGACTTGGGCCAACAACAAAATAGATGATCAGGAAGAGTATATTCAAGAGTTGGTTGGTCCAAGGGCAACTAGTGAACAAGAAGTACAAACAGATCCATATGTGGGTCCAACCCCCATTGATATTCCTAAGGCCCTGTTTTACTAGGAAAGGAGATGTAGAGAATATGAGGCTTTTAAGCCTATTTGCAACTACAGAGGGCAATTACTGCCATGACACAAAGAGTGGAAACCTTGGAGAATAGAGTCATTCAGATGACCTCCATTTCTTCTGAGATTTTATCTTGCAGACCTCCAAGTGCCAGTTATGCCATGTTTTTACAAGAAAGGGTCCTACAAAGAAGGTTGTCTTCGGTTCTGTCTGATCTACCTGAGAACACAAAAAAAATAGAGGGGTTCATGGAAGCCTATACAAGGAGCTCTGATGAAGATAAAAAATTTATGTGTGAACTATATCTACATGGATTCTGTGTTGATGATATGACCTTCCTTCTTAATTATTTTGTAGGAGACTGCTAGCTCAGAGCATTCATGTCAATGATGAGGAATCATCAAATTTGGAATGAGTGAATGGAGGCTCACCTTAAGAAGGATACAGACACAAAACTTTTCATCAGAAAAGAGTGTCCCAATCCTCAATCTTTCAAGATCCAATTCAAGGCATATGTCTATCACCCTGATAGTATGAACACAATTTTGCCACTATACCTGAAAAATTTGCAAGAGTGTTCTATTGATTTTGGTCTTTTTATGAATAGTTCAGCTAATCCAATGCTTGCAATAGCAAAGAAAAGGTGGAATATTCTGACCTTAGAGCAGAAAATGAGAGAGGTGGTCACACCTGCAGACTTAAGGTTATTTATGAGGAATGCAAGATTAATATCCAAAATGATGGATAAACATAAACAGGAGTGGATAGGTGGGCGTTTCAGGCCACCACTCATAATTGAACCACTCATAATTGAACCACTCAAAATTGCAGGACTGGTTAAAGCAGGTTGATCAGTACAGGGGAACTGGTAATACCAACCACACCACTTGGTCTACCTATGCACAAGACTACAGCTTGACTGACAGGCTACTCCACCAGAATAAATCCAGATTGTGAGAAGCAAGAGGACCTGCTAAACCTTAGGAATGGGGGGGATGATGAGTGCCAATTAGCACCCATAAAATACATCTATTTACCTCTCTTTTTCTCCTTTCTGATCCCAACTTCTTGATGTTTGCACCTGAATAGGCTAGAAAGGTTGTTCTAAATAATGATTAACTGAAGATAAATTACTTAGGATCATGATTTCTGATTAAAGGACTAATGTGCATGGAATTGATGGAAATATGTAGAAAAACTTCTCTTTTTGAATCAACAGGTGTAGATGCTCAGGATGGCAATTTTGTACATCTCCGGAGGTAGTCCTAAATATCTCCAGAGACTATACCAGAATCTCATGACAGCAGAAGTTTTGAAGTAAGAGGAAGAGCATCTCTAGAGCCGAGCAAGAAGGCCGCAATTATATCTCCGGAGCAACAGACATATCTCCGGAGCTGCAGACAAAGACATACATCTCTGGTGCCTCCTCAGAATAGGGCAGATTTCCAACACAACTGTCGGTCAGGCACTTTTAACGACGATCGTGATATCCCCTTTTTATTACTCAAATCATCACCTAAGTAATTAAGGGCCATCTTTCGTTAACTACAAGAGTTTTTATCTCTTTTAAGTTTTTGCATGAGTTACCAATGAAACTGATTTAATATCCATATTTTCAAGGCCTTGCTACCCAAATGTATTAAAACTCTAACTTAGAATTCAGAGTGGACTTTTGTTCCACTCATTCTATTCTTATTGCATGATTATTTTTCATAGTTAGATAGCTAGTATAATAAAGAGATGGATGTCATCTCATAGAAGAACTGGTAGATAAGATGAGTGATATGTCATCACTCATTTTATATATATATTTACTGAAGTAGTAGAAAAGGGGGGATTACTTTTTGTGTAATTTGAATTAAGATAACAATTTTTCAATTAATGCAGAGTGAATGGAATTGGACTAAATCTAGTTGTGATCTTATTCTCTAGTATTGATTCTTTACTGTAGCCTTCATCCCTAAGGGTGTGGACCAAGGGCCCACTCTCACCACCAAGGCAAAAGGCTAGTGCCACTATTTTGTTGTTTCAAATTTTGCTTTATAGAATACTTACTGATTTTGATAGACGGATGCATGTTGCAGTTGTAGATTTGCTTTAAGTAATTTACTATTCAATTTTGTTTCCAGCATTCTTTGAATTCATTTCATAAGCAGACAGATCAATCTCTTTAAATTAGTGAAAGCCATTAGAATTAGCTAGAGGAAACTGGTAACTATAGAATCCCTATTTGTAGATAACCGAGGACACAGCCTTGGATTTTGACATCTGAAATATGATTAAATGATGAGGTACAATGACACCTTGTCACTATCCTACTTGGTTTTTTAACAAAACCTAAGCCAAAGAATCTTGAAGTCAAATCGACGATTGTCAAATCGAAACCAACTTAGGCCAAAAGAGTCGAACACAACGTACCAAACCTGATGAGGGTTCACTAATGATGCAAGCACAAGACTTAGATGACAAAAACCTATCCTTTCCATACGTCTATTCACTTCTCTCTGATGATGCTCTCCCTGTCTTTCTTGGAGAGCGAAAAACCTATTTTCCTGGTTACACTTGCAATCAACCAAACTGGGATTAGTGCATCATTAGTTACTTCATATTTCTTATGAATAAATAATCATGACATCATATAATCACATGTCTAATTCTAAATATATAAACATAAACTCATGATATCATTGATTTATCCTGACATTTTCACATAACATCAAATTATTAAATCGTGCATAATCATCTACTATTTATGTGCAAGTAAAAAGGTAAAACATAGTCAAATTTTGTGGTGTGACCTATCTCCCCCCATAATATTCATTATCCTCAATGATCCAATGTATCCAAAATAATATCATGATAAAGTTTTTGTTCAATTTTGAAAAATATAAAACAAATGAGGAAATCTTTGATAAAAATCATGGTAATATTCCCATGTGGTAATACCATTTTGCTTTTGGACTTTGCTTTTAGAGGTATGGGTTTGGATAGATTTTTTAATGTACCTTGCTTTGAATTTTTGGATTGATTTCCTAAGGTATTAGGACCCTTAGGATGTTTGGCTTTATATGTAAAGTCATCCAAATGTTTATTTTTAAATCCCATGTGGCAGGTTGAAAGGGTGGAAGTTTTATGTTTACACAATGTGTGCATTTGGTGGTCAAGATATTTGGAGTTGGAAGAAGTGGAGGTAAAGTGGATGGTGGAAGGTGAATGGTCACATGATTTTGACATTTATAGGATGAGGGAGGTGGAATGGTAATGTGTGTTTTAGGAATATGATGGGGTTTATGATGGAAGGAAGTGGATTTAGGAAGTGTGGAGGAAGTACCAACATCGTTAAATTGTTGACCTTGGGGTGTGTATCCAAGGCCAAATGAGCGAGGAGGGACCTTGACATGGATTGGCTCCAAAATGCCTTGTTCATGTAGGCCTAAACCTTTACCTTGGTAATTCATGTTTTGGAGCATGTGATTGACTATAGGACTAGGTGTAGTTTGGACACTAGACTTGAGTTGATTATTGGATGGAGAAGGTAAAGTGGATAATGGTTGTTTGTGTTCTAAGGAGGAACACTCATGAATGAATGTGGATAGACTAGTAGGATATGGTGGATTTGAAATGGGATCAATGGTGGATGTGGAAGGATCATTAGGGATCTTGATTATCTTTATGCTCATTGGGATCCAAATTATTTGTTTGATCTTCTATGTTTTCTTTAGAGGCACATGTCTCATCATGACAAGTGGAAGGTGTAGGATCATGGATTGGGCTAGATGGAGGATGACTAGAGCAATTTGGATGTCTTGCTCATAGATTATAGAATTATGGAAAGGATTAAGGTGCTCATTGATAACTTCTTCATAGGTATGATCTTGATCATAAAGAATGTACATGTTATGGGTAGGTTGGATGAGGATGACTTGATCTTGATTAAATTTAGGGGCTATTATTTCTTCATGCTTAGGATCATTCTCTTAACATAACTCTTGGTTTTCTTGAATGGAAGTGGAAGGCTCTTTAATAAGCTTAATAGCTTGTAGATCACATGATGGGGTTAGAAGACTAGACAAAGCGTTCAAGGACTCATGGGGAGGCTCAAGAATAGGTGTTTGATGACATGGCAATTTTTTATTCCTTGCTAGTATCCAATGGATCACATCCTTTGCAAGGGTATGGGTGAATGGGAAATATAGGGGATGGATGATAATAGTGGAAATTGAAGGCTTAGGATTAGGATTTGTTGGATGGATAATGGGATTAGGATTTGGGCTAGATGGAAAAATAATAGAATTAGAGGGATTGGTTTTATCCAAAACAATCTTACCACCATCTTCTAGGTTCTTGACTAATCTTTGAAATTAGACACAAATGGATATGGTATGGCCCCTATACCTATGGTATGCACAATAATGGTTTTCATTATACCCTCTAGGTTTAATCATAAATGGAGAATATGCTTTAAACGGGTATAGCTCAATCACATTTTCTTGGACCAATTTCTCTAAAAGTATCTCCATTGAATCTTTTAATGAAGGATTAGTGGAACATGGGGATGAAGGTGATGAAGGTGATGGAGGGCTTGATAAAGGTGTTGGGATGGGACTAGTTGGATTATATGTTGGCATATGATTGGATGGTGAAGCTGACTCAAAAGAGGCACTTGCTAGGTTGGTTTCTCCCTTGTCAAAGGATTTTAGGTCTTGCATAAGATGACTTGGACTTTCTTGATTTATGTACATAGGGCCATTTGGACTTGCTTGTTGTTCTTGTAAGGACATTTGATTACCATGCAAATAGGTTTGGTGATGAGGTGGCATGATAGGACTTGTAGCTAAAAGGTCTTGTGAGGTGGATTGTTGTGGACATTGGTTGATGTTGGAGGTTTGTTGAGAAAGCAGTTGGGATATGATGGCAATGGAGTTAGGATCGTTGGATGGTAGACTTATGGAAGTACTTGCGTTTGGGGTGTTGCTAGGAATAGTGGGGGTGATTTGTGGTATGGATGTGGCAACATTAGTGTTTGGATTATGTGCTTGTTGGGCTTGTGATGGAATGTGGGAGCATTGATATTGGCCTAAGACTTGATGTTGCGGGAATTGTTTATGTTGTGGTGACATAAGGTCTTCTTCCTTTCTATATAACCACCTAAGTTGACTAAGTTGATTAAGCATTCTTTTGGTGCCATAATGATCATTCTCATTGGTGTTGTTTAGAAATGCCATGTCCATGTTTACAAGTGATAGATGTGGAGAATTAATTGGATGAAGATTTGATAATGTGTAATGGCCAGAAATGATTAGGGATTTACTTGGATGATGAGGACTATGGTGATGATGATTAGGATGTCAAAGATAACTAGGATGATGAGATTGGATGACTTGAAGGAATTAGGATGAATGATGGTGGAATTAGTAGGGTAGGTGACTAGTGACAAGGTGTCATTGTACCTCATCATTTAATCTATTTTCAGATATCAAAAACCAGGGCTGTGTCCATGGCTGTCTGCAACTAGGGATTCTATAGTTACCAATTTATAGCTAATCCTAATTCAACAAAAGAGATTAATCTATCTACTTGTTGAATAAATGTAATGAATGCTGGAAAATAGAATAAAACAGGAAATTTGCTTAAAGAAAAGAAACAATAACATGCATCTATCTATTAAAATAGGAAACACCTTTATAAGAGAAAACTGAAACAATAAAACAGTGGTACTAGCCTCCTACTTGAGTGGTGAGAGTGGGCCCTTGCTCCACACCCTTGAGGCTGAAGGCTATAGCAGGAAACCAGCACAAAAGATGATCACAACTAAATTTAGTCCAATTTATTCATTTCTGCATTCATGAAAATATGGCTATCACAGAACTGAGACCTCCGAGAGTCAGAATAATTTTATCATTGTCTCTTCTTCTACTATTTCTAAGAGTATATATAAAAATGAGTGATGATATATCACTAACCTTATCTACCAATCTTTCTATGAGATGACACTATCTCTTTATTGTACTTAACTGTCTAACTTATGAAAAATCACCATGTGAGAAAGGTAGACTTGAGTGGAACAGAAGTCCACTTAGAGGTCTAAGTTTAAGTCTTAATACTCTTGGGCATCAAAGCCCTGAAAATAAGGATATTGGATTAGTTCAATTCGTAACTCAAGCAAAATCTTTGAAAAGATAAAACTTTAGCAGTTTAACTAATAGTTGACCCTTCACCACTTAGGTGATGATTTGAGTGAAGTGAGGGGTATTAAGATCACTGCTGAGAGTGTCTGGTCAGTAGCTCTACTTGGAAACATGCCCTATTCTTAGGAGGCATCGGAGACAGTTGTTCCTATCTGCAGCTCCGGAGATACTTCAGACTCTCGCAGAGCTCCGGAGAGGCATTCCCCATATCTTCAAAACTTTAGGTGTCATGGTTCTTTGTTATTGTCTCCAGAGATCACTGAAGATGATCTCCGGAGATGCACAAAATCATTGTTCCTGGCACCTACACCTGTTGATTCAAAAAGAGAGAGAAGTTCTGCATTTTTCTATCAATTCCACGCACATTAGTCACTTAATCAGAAATTCTAATCTTAAGTAATCTATCTTAATTAATCACAAAATAGAATAATCTTGCTAACTTATTTGGGTGCAGACACTAGGAAGATGAACTGAGGGAGGGGAAAAAGAGAGGCAAAAAGATGTATTTCATGAGTGCAATTTGGCACTCATCAACTAGGATGATTTAGGATAATGGTAAGGGTAATGTGGGATAACAAGATGGGATGACTTGGATTGAGGTGATTAGGATGAATGGATTGGGATGAAAGTGGTTTAAATGAGAAATGTAGGTGATGATGTGGAGTGATTGGGATCAAATTTCAAGACCTTAGGATGATTTTATTTGTTTTATTTTTTGATGGATGGCTCTCTATACTTGAAATAGACTAATGATCTCAAGTAAGAGGATTGATTGGATTGATTCTCTATACTTAAGGTAGACTAATGACACTTAAGTAATAGAGGGTTGATTGTATTGATTTAATTGGATGACTTACTTAAGATAGACTAATGATCTCAAGCAAGTTTGGATAACGGTTGATGATGATCAACTAAGGTCTTGATTTTTGATTGGGTTGATTTGGATTTGGATTGGGATGAAATTAGTTGGGATTTGATTTGGCTTGAAATGATTGGATGACTTGTAATGACTAGGACGATGACTTGGATATGATTAAGGATGAAATGGTTAAAAAATGGGTGATTAGGATGAATGTGATTAGATTTGAATGTGTTGGCAGAATAAGTTGAATGACTTGTCTTGATGTGCTTGGTGTTTAGCTTGATTTGGCAATGTTTAATCAAATGATCACACATGTACAATCATGAATCACTCACGCAAGACACATAAGCAATTTTGAATTTTGAATTTTGAATTTGAAGAATGTGGTGATGATTAAACAAGCACACATGGAAGACACATTAACAAGCCCTATGACTAGTCAAGTGGGGTATGGCCAATTAGGTCTTAGGCTATGTTTACATGAGGTTGACTAAGGAATTGAAAGTGAAATCCTGCCACACAGCTGGGAGAAAAGGGTAACCCACCCTTCACCTTCACTTCCCAAAGGTATAAAGTTCTTTGGGGCTTAGCCAAGAGTGACAAGATTCCTACTCTCAATGAGGGTGTCTTTCGATTCAGCCTCGATTGAGGTCATCCCTTGGAGTGGTGTGTCTCCAAGCAGGCCTCCTAGGAAAGGGTAAATAAAAGAAAATCAAGTGAGGTGTTTTTGATCTCCAAGATCACCTTACACACATGCACTTGATTCACACTTGTACTTGTAAATTACCCTTAAGAAATCAAAATGTGAGGTGTGAATATGAATGGACAAGAGATATTTTTGATTCTCAAGATCGCACGAAGCACATGAGAAGAGCATACACACCCCTAATCACATGCAAATTCACCAAACAATTCAAGCACTGGTTATTTCTAAAGCTCAAGTCCAAATGTGTGATGAAGATACTTGTTGATTTTATGCCCAATTTGATTTGTGAATGCAAGCAAGTTGTTCGTTTTAAGCCAAAATTGAAATGTGTGATGCAAACAAGATTGATTGACTAAATGAAAGAGATGAATAATGAAATGGATACACCTGATTGTTTTGTTGTCCCAAGCTGCTATGAATGCTGATGTGAACGCTGCTCCAGCTCCTTGAGATCACCTACAAGCCACCAAATCGAAAAAGAAACAAGTGAACTTGCAAAGAAGATGATTATGTGAAAAAGATGAAATCTGATAAAATTTGATAAAAATTATCTAATATAGAAAAATGGATTGCATAAACAAAAAGTTCAAGAGATTCTAAGCAATTTGAAAAAAAAAATCGTTGTAAACCGATCAAAATTGCTCAAGTTATGCTCAATCAAAGTTTATATACAAGTTTGAATTTGACTATGAAAAATACTAGTAAAATGATACAATCACCTGATAAAACATACTCCGTTGTGAATTTTGTCTTCTCAGCTTTCTAACGAGTGTTTGTTTGCAAAATTTCATCACCGTATGAGAAAGTTGTCAATTTGAAGTTTCTGTGAAAATAGCGCCAATACAGAGAGAAATGGCGCCACTACAGAGGAAAATGGTGCCATTATAGAGGAAAATAGAGCCACTACAAAGGAAAATAGCACCACTACAGACAAAAATAGCGCCAATATAGAGGAAAATGGCACCAATATAGAGAAAAAAGGTGTTGATACCTGTAACAGACAATTTTCACAGAAAACTCATGCAAAAACTAGCAAAAGTTAGTAAAATCAGGACCTGGGAATCCCACCGGGCATGCCAAACGAGATCATGGAAATCTAACATGAAGGAAAACATAAGAAAAATGCAAAACAAACAATGCAATACCTTCACATTGATCCACAATCCGTCGACAAGGTGGAGAGTGTTGCACCCAAAACACTTTAGCTTTACCCAAATAGATTAATGTTGATTGCTTAATTCTGCAGCATAACAATGATATGGATTGGTAGATGAATGATTGGATGAATGCAAGGTAGATGGATGATAGATTGAGAAGAAAGATTGAGGAGAGATTTCGACAGCATGAGGATACTAGAAGAAGATTCGTTACCAATGGCTCAAGAGAGGCTACCTTTATAACAAAGGTAAATTTGAATGGATGGATAAGATTGAAAGTTATTTTGAATGATATGGATGGTTGAGATCAATTAGGGTTGGATTAGGGTTTCCCACTTAAAGAGGGATTGTAGTCACATCACAAGTGTGCAATGTAGAATGAAAGGAATCTAATTCAAATATTTTATTTGAATTAGCTTACACATGTGAGTTGTATTAAATGCAAGATGTACTACCCCACATGAGACAAAAGGAAAGTGGACAAATGTTCGATTGTGATAAAAAGAATTTAATTTAAATAAAAGATTATTTAAATTAGTTTGACATGTGAAGGGATTAAGTGGAGGATGTAGCATGTGACACTTGTTTGAATGAGATGAAAGGTGAAGGATTAATTCAAATATTTAATTTGAATTATGTGAGACATGTGATTAGGGAATTAATTAAATAAAGTGTGTCTATTTAATTAATTAGGAATGTGATTAAGTTGGAAAGGGAATATTAATCAAATAAATATTTTATACTTATTTAATTAATATGGGCTAATGTTAGAAAGGGAAAAATATTGAATTAATTAAATTAATTCAATATAGGTGACTAAGGGATTTAATTAATTAATTGGCGATAAATTAGTGAAATGGCTAAGGTCAGGTGATGATAAAATGGTTAGGACATTTTAGGGTGTCCACAGCAACTATACGGGCCTCCTTTCTATTTAATGAATGATAATAGAAACGAATCCCTATAAAAGGGGGTTGGGTGGTTTAAACCCCCAATGGGGAGGAATGATTTAGGTGGATATAGAAGAACTAAAAATTTTGCAGTCTTAGAACCTGAAGGAATCATCATTATTAGAAAGAGGTCGCTGACACGATCCTGACACAACTTGAACGGGCTCAAAAGGAGTTTGTATGTAGAAGTTATGTGCAGTCAAAGGTTTGGTGAAATAGGTGAATCAGGTGTTCAAAAAGGTGAAAAAATGATTGTCTCAAATCCAAGCAAAAATGATGCCAACTAGAAGAGCTTGTCACCATGATTCTGACGCCGCTCGTTTCACCTCGATCAGAGCTCATACGAGCAAGATATGGTCGATCAAAGTTAAGGGTTGACCATGCTAACTAGACAATATAATGATGACGTCAACATGCTGACATGGCAAATATAGTGGTAGTTGTTGACGTGGCAGGTCTAGAGGTTGACACATGGCAGATGGCAGCATCTGAGTCAGCAGATGACGTGGCAGGTCTGATGATGTGGACCAATCCAGCGTGACACGTGTCACTGACGGATGAATGAGCTAATGCCATGTGGCCCAATGATTGGGTTCCACGTGGCACATGTGGTGGTTTGATTGTTAAAATATTGGTTTGTGCAGGTCAAACCCCTGACCTCCTACTTGCTATTTTCACTCTCCACCAATATACCAAGTGGCTTTCTTTGCTACATATATGGGCCTCCTTTCTATTTAAAGAATGATAATAGAAACGAATCCCTATAAAAGGGGGTTGGGTGGTTTGAACCCCAAGTGGGAAGGAATGGTCTAGGTGGATCCAGAAGACTAAAAAATTTTGTAGTCTAACAATATGACAGAATCAACATCATTGGAAAGAGGTTGCTGACATGATCCAAACACAACTTGAACGGGCTCAAAAGGAGTTCGTATGCAGAAGTTATGTGCAATCAAACAGGTGAATCAAGGGTTTAAAAAGGTGAAAAATTGATTGTCTCAAATCCAAGCAAAAATGATGCCAAGTCGAAGAGATCGTCCTCATGATTTTGACGCCACTTGTTTTGCCTCGATAGGAGCTCATACGAACAAGATATGGTCAGTCAAAGTTGAGGGTTGACCATGCTAACTAGACAGTACAATGATGATGTCAGCATGCTGACATCGCAGACACCTGCTTCAAATTTGCTTGTTAAAAGGTTGGTTTGTGGGGGTCGAACCCCTAACCACCTGCTTCATATTTTCACTCTCCACCAATATACCAAGCGGCTTTCATTGCTACATATACGAGCCTCCTTTCTATTTAAAGAATGATAATAGAAACAAATCCCTATGAAAGGGGGTCAAGTGGTTTGAAGCCCCAATAGGGAGGAATAATCTAGGTGGATCCAGAAGACCTAAAAATCTTACAGTCTCAGAACCTGATGAAATCAACATCATTGGAAAGAGGTCTCTGACACGATCCTAATGCAACTTGAATGGGCTCAAAAGGAGTTCGTATCTAGAAGTAATGTGCAGTCAAAGGTTCAATCAAACAAGCGTTCGAAAAGGTTAAAAATTGATTGTCTCAAATCTAAGAAAAAATGATGCCAAGTTGAAGAGCTCGTCGCCACGATTTTGACGCCGCTCATTTTGCCTCGATTAGAGCTCATACGTGCAAGATATGGCTGGTCAAAGTTGGGGGTTGACCATACCGACTATATAGTACAATGATGACATCAGCATACTGACATGGCAGACATAGTGGCAGTTATTGACGTGGCAGGTCTAGAGTTTGACACGTGGCATATGGCGACATCTGAGTCAACAGATGATGTGGCAGGTCTGAAGATGTGGACCAATCCAATGTGACACGTGTCACTAACGGAAGAATGACGTAATGCCACGTGGCCCAATGATTGGGTGCCACGATCCTGATGCAACTTGAACAAGCTCAAAATGAGTTCGTATGCAGAAGTTATGTGCAGTCAAAGGTTTGATCAAACAGGCAAATCATGTGTTCAAAAAGGTGAAACATTTATTGTCTCAAATCTAAGCAAAAGTGATGCTAAGTCGAAGACCTCATCGCCACGATTTCGACGTCGCTCGTTTCACCTTGATCAGAGGTCGTACGAGCAAGATATGTCCGATCAAAGTTGAGGGTTGACCATGCTAACTAGACAGTACAATGATGATGTCATCATACTAACATGGTAGACATAATGGCAGTTGTTGGCATGGCAGGTCGAGATGTTGACACGTGGCAAATGGCAACATCTGACTCACAGATGACATGGCAGGTTTGAAGATGTGGACCAATCCAGTGTGACACGTGTCACTAACGCACGAATGAGTGAATGCCTTGTGGCCCAATGATTGGGTGCCACTTGGCACATGTGGCAATTTGCTAAAAGGTTGGTTTGTCAAAGTTGAACCCATGACCTCTTGCTCCTATTTTCACTCCCCACCAATATACCGAGCAACTTTCATTGCTACATATACGGGCCTCCTTTCTATTTAAATAATGATAATAGAAATAAATCCCTATAAAGGGGGTCGAGTGGTTTGAACCCCTAGTAGGGAGGAATGATCTAGGTGGATCAAGAAGACATAAAAATCTTGCAATCTTAGAATCTGACAGAATCAACATCATTGGAAAGAGGTCGCTGACACGATCCTAACGCAACTTGAATGGGTTCAAAAGGAGTTTGTATGCAGATGTTATGTGTAGTCAAAGGTTCGATCAAACAGGTGAATTAGGCCACGATTCTTACACCACTCATTTCGTGTCGATCAGAGCTCGTACGAGAAAGATATGGCTAGTCAAAGTTGAGGGTTGACCATGCTGACTAGATAGTACAATGATGACGTCAGCATGCTGACATGGCAGACATAGTTGTAGTTGTTGACGTCACAGATCCAGAGTTTGACACATGGCAGATGGCGGCATCTAAGTCAATAGATGACGTGGCAGGTCTAAAGATGTGGACCAATCCAGCGTGACACGTGCCACTGTCGGATGAATGAGGTAATGCCACCTGAGCCAATGATTGGGTTCCACGTGGCACATGTGGCGGTTTGATTGTTAAAAGGTTAGTTTGTGGGGGTCGAACCCCTGACCTCCTGCTTGCTATTTTTACTCTCCACCAATATACCAAGCCGCTTTCTTTGCTACATATACGGGCCTCCTTTCTATTTAAAGAATGATAATAGAAACGAATCCCTATAAAAGGGGGTCAGGTGGTTTGAACCCCCAGTGGAGAGGAATGATCCAGGTGGATACAGAAGAACTAAAAATTTTGTAGTCTTAGAACCTGACGGAATCAGCATCATTGGAAAGAGGTCGCTAACACAATCCTAACGTAACTTGAATGGGCTCAAAAGGAGTTCGTATGCAGAAGTTATGTGCAGTCAAAAGTTTGGTCAAACAGGTGAATCAGGGGTTCAAAAAGGTGAAAAATTGATTGTCTCAAATCCTTGCAAAAATGATGCCAAGTTGAAGAGCTTGTCGCCACGATTCTGACGCTGCTTGTTTCACCTCGATCGAAGCTCGTACGAGCAAGATATGGCAGGTCAAAGTTGAGGGTTGACCATGCTGACTAGACAATACAATGATGACGTCAGCATGCTGACATGGCAGACATAGTGGCAGTTGTTGACGTGGCAGGTCCAGAGGTTGACACATAGCAAATGGCAGCATCTGAATCAACAAATGACATGGTAGGTCTGATGATGTGGTCCAATCCAGCATGACACGTGTCACTAACGGATGAATGAGGTAATGCCACGTGGCCCAATGATTGGGTACCATGTGGCACATGTGGTGATTTGATTGTTAAAAAGATTAGTTTGTGGGGGTCGAACCCCTGACCTCCTACTTGCTATTTTCACTCTCTACTAATATATCAAGTGGCTTTCTTTGCTACATATACGGGTCTCCTTTCTATTTAAAAAATGATAATAGAAATGAATCCCTATAAAAGGGGGTAGGGTGGTTTGAACCCAAAGTGAGGAGGAATGATCCAGGTGGATCCAGAAGACAGAAAAATTTTGCAATATGAGAACATGACGAAATCAGCATCATTGGAAAGAGGTTGATGACACAATCCTAACGCAACTTGAACGGGTTCAAAAGGAGTTCGTATGCGGAAGTTACGTGCAATCAAAGGTTTGGTCAAACAGGCGAATCAGGCATTCAAAAAGTTGAAAAGTTGATTGACTCAAATCTAAATAAAAATGATGTCAAGTAGAAGAGATCGTCGTCACGACTTCAACGCCACTCGTTTCGCCTCGATCCGAGCTCATACGAGCAAGATATGGCCGGTGAAAGTTGAGGGTTGACCATGCTGACTAGACAGTACAATGATGATGTCAGCATGCTGACATGGCAGACACAATGGTAGTTGTTGACGTGGCAGGTCCAAAGTTTGACACATTGCAGAAGGCGGCATCTGAGTCAGCAAATGACGTGGTGGGTCTGAAGATGTGGACCAATCCAGTGTGACACGTGTCACTGACGGAAGAATGAGGTAATGCCACATAGCCCAATGATTAGACGCCACGTCGCACATGTGGCAGTTTGATTGTTAAAAGGTTGGTTTGTGGGGGTCGAACCCCTGACCTCCTGCTTGCTATTTTCACTCTCCACCAATATACCAAGCGGCTTTCTTTGCTACATATACGAGCCTCCTTTCTATTTAAAGAATGATAATAGAAATGAATCCCTATAAAAGGGGGTCGGTGGTTTGAACCCCCAGTGGGGAACAATGATTCAGATGGATACAGAAGAACTAAAAATTTTGTAGTCTCAGAACCTTGAAGAATTATGCATCATTGGAAAGAGGTTGCTGACATGATCCTAACGCACCTTGAATGGGCTCAAAAGGAGTTCGTATGCAGAAATTATGTGCAGTCAAAGGTTCGATCAAACAGGGGAATCAAGTGTTCAAAAAAGTGAAAAATTGATTATCTCAAATCCATGCAAAAATGATGCCAATTCGAAGTGCTCGTCACCACAATTTTGATGCTGCTCTTTTCACCTCGATCGGAGCTCGTACGAGCAAGATATGGCCAGTCAAAATTGAGCGTTGACCATGTCGACTAGATAGTACAATGATGACATCAGCATGCTGACATGGCAAACACAGTGGCAATTGTTGACGTGGTAGGACCAAAGGTTGACATGTGGTAGATGGTGGCATCTGAGTCAGCAGATGACGTGGCAGGTCTAAAGATGTAGACCAATCTAGTGTGACACATGTCACTGATGGACGAATGAGGTAATGCCATATGCCCTAATGGTTGGGTGCCACATGGCACATGTGGCGGTTTGATTATTAAAAGGTTGGTTTGTGGGGTCAAACCTTGCTATATTCACTCTCCACCAATATACCAAGCGGCTTTCTTTGCTACATATATGGGCTGCCTTTCTATTTAAAGAATGATAATAGAAACGAATCCCTATAAAAGGGGGTCAGGTGGTTTGAACCCCCAGTGGGAAGGAATGATTTAAATGGATCCAGAAGACCTAAAAATTTTGTAGTCTTAGAACTTGATGGAATCAGCATCATTGGAAAGAGGTTGCTGGCACAATCCTCACGTAAATTGAACGGGCTTAAAAGGAGTTCGTATGTAGAAGTTATGTGCAGTCAAAGGTTCGGTCAAATAGCTAAATCATGTGTTTAAAAAGGTGAAAAAAGTATTGTCTCAAATCCAACCAAAAATGATGCCAAGTCAAAGAGCTCGTCACCACGATTCTAACGCCGCTCGTTTCACCTTGATCGGAGCTCGTACGAGCAAGATATGGCCTGTCAAAGTTGAGGGTTAAGCATGCTGACCAGAGAGTACAATGATGACATCATCATGCTGACATGGCAAACATAGTGGTAGTTGTTGGCGTCGCAAGTTGAAATGTTGACACGTGGCAGATGGCAACATTTGACTCAACAGATGATGTGGCAGGTCTGAAGATGTGGACCAATCCAGGGTGACACGTGTTACTAATAGACGAATGAGCAAATGCCACGTGGCCCAACGATTGGGTGCAAGGAGGCACATGTGGCGATTCACTTGTTAAAAGGTTAGTTTGTGGGGGTCGAACCCCTGACCTCCTGCTTCCTATTTTCACTCTCCACCAATATACCAAGCAGCTTTCATTGCTATATATACGGGCCTCTTTTCTATTTAAAGAATGATAATAGAAACAAATCCCTATAAAGGGGGTCAGGTGATTTGAACCCCCGGTGGAGAGGAAATGTTTAGGTGGATCCAGAAGAAATAAAAATCTTAGTCTCAGAACCTAACAGAATCAACATCATTGGAAAGAGGTCGCTGACACAATCCTAACGCAACTTGAACGGGCTCAAAAGGAGTTCGTATGCAGAAGTTATGTGCAGTCAAAGGTTTAGTCGAATCAGGGGTTCAAAAGGTGAAATTTTGATTGTCTCAAATCCAAGTAAAAATGATGCCAAGTCAAAGAGCTCGTCGCCACGATTCTGACGCCGCTCATTTCACCTCGATTAGAGCTCGTACGAGAAAGATATGGCTGGTCAAAGTTGAGGGTTAACCATGCCGACTGGATAGTACAATGGTGACATCAGCATGATGTCATGGCAGACACAGTGGCAGTTGTTGACGTGGTAGATCCAGAGATTAACACATGGCAGATGGCGGCATCTGAGTCAGCAAATTACGTGGCAAGTCTGAAGATGTGGACCAATCCAGCATGACACATGTCACTGACAGACGAATGAGGTAATGCGCGTGGCCCAATGATTGGGTGCCACGTGGCACATGTGGCAGTTTGATTGTTAAAAGGTTGGTTTGTGGGGGTCGAACCCTTGACCTCTTGCTTGTTTTTTCACTCTCCACCAATATACCAAGTGGCTTTCTTTGCTACATATACGGGCCTCCTTTCTATTTAATGAATGATAATAAAAATGAATCCCTATAAAAGGGGGTCGGGTGGTTTGAACCCCCAGTGGGGAGGAATGATCCAGGTGGATACAAAAGAACTAAAAATTTTGCGGTCTTAGAACCTGATGGAATCAATATCATTGGAAAGAGGTCACTGACACAATCCTGACGCAAACTGAATGGGCTCAAAAGGAGTTCGTATGCAGAAGTTATGCGCAGTCAAAGATTTGGTTAAATAGGTGAATCAAGCGTTCAAAAAGGTGAAAAATTGATAGTCTCAAATCCAAGCAAAAATGATGCCAAGTCGAAGAGCTCGTTGCCACAATTCTGATACCGCTCGTTTTGCCTCGATCGAAGCTCGTACGAGCAAGATATGGCTGGTCAAAGTTAAGGGTTGACCATGCTAACTAGACAATAAAATGATGATGTCAGCATGCTGACATGGCAAACACAGTGGCAGTTATTGACGTGGCAGGTCCAGAGGTTGACACATGAAAGATGGCGGCATCTGAGTCAGCAGATGATGTGGCAGGTCTGATGATGTGGACCAATACGGCGTGACACATGTCACTGACAGATGAATGAGGTAATGCCATGTGGCCCAATGATTGGGTGCCACATGGCACGTGTGGTGGGTTGATTGTTAAAAGGTTGGTTTGTGGGGGTCGAACCCCTGACCTCCTGCTTACTATTTTCACTCTCCACCAATATACCAAGTGGCTTTCTTTGCTACATATACGGGCCTCCTTTTTATTTAAAGAATGATAATAGAAATGAATTCCTATAAAAGGGGGTCGAGTGGTTTGAATCCAAAGTGGGGAGGAATGATCTAGGTGGATTCAGAAGACTAAAAAATTTTATAGTCTAAGAACATGAAATAATCAGCATCATTGGAAAGAGGTTGCTGACACGATCCTAACGCAACTTAAATGGGGTCAAAAGGAGATCATATGCAGAAGTTATGTGCAGTCAAACATTTGGTCAAACAGGTGAATCAGGGGTTCAAAAAGGTGAAAAATTGATTGTCTCAAATCCATGCAAAAATGATGCCAAGTCGAAGAGCTTGTCACCACGATTTTGACGCCGCTCGTTTCGCCTCAATTACAGCTCGTATGGGCAAGATATGGCCGGTCAAAGTTGAGGGTTGACCATGTCAACTAGATAGTATAATGATGACATCAACATGCCGACATCGCAGACACAGTGGCAATTGTTGACGTGGGAGGTCTAGAGGTTGACACATGGCAGATGCTTGCATCTGAGTCAGTAGATCACATGGCAGGTCTAAAGATGTGGACCAATCCAGCGTGACACGTGTCACTGACGAACGAATGAGGTAATGCCATGTGGCCTAATGATTGGGTGCCACGTGGCACATGTGGTGGTTTGATTGTTAAAATGTTGGTTTGTTGGGTCGAACCTTTCTATTTTCACTCTCCACCAATATACCAAGCGGCTTTATTCGCTACATATATGGGCTTCCTTTATATTTAAAGAATGATAATATAACTAAATCCGTATAAAAGGGGGTTAGGTGGTTTGAACCCCTAGTGGTCAGGAATGATCTAAATGGATCAAAAAAACCTAAAAATTTTGCAATCTCAGAACCTGACGGAATCAACGTCATTGGAAAGCGGTAGCTGACACGATCCTGACGCAACTTGAACTAGCTCAAAAGGAGTACGTATGTAGAAGTTATGTGCAGTCAAAGGTTCGATCAAACAAGTGAATCATGCATTCAAAAAGGTGAAAAATTTATTGTCTAAAATCAAAGAAAATGATGCGAAGTCGAAGAGCTCATTGCCACAATTCTAACGCCTCTCGTTTTGCCTCTATCAGAGCTCGTACGAACAAGATATGGCTAGTCAAAGTTGAGGGTTGACCATGCTGGCTAGATAGTACAATGATGATGTCATCATGCTGACATAGCAGACACAGTGACAGTTGTTGGTGTGGCAAGTTTTGAAGCTATGGAACAATACAACATGACACGTGTCACTGACGGATGAATGAGCGAATGCCACGTGGCCCAATGATTGGGTGCCACTTGGCACATGTGGCGATTTGCTTGTTAAAAGGTTGGTTTGTGGGGGTCAAACCCCTGACCTCCTGCTTCCTATTTTCACTCTCTACCAATATATCAAGCGGCTTTTTTTGCTACATATATGGGTCTCCTTTCGATTTAATGAATGATAATAGAAACGAAACCCTATAAAAGGGGGTCGGGTGGATTGAACCCCCAGTGGGGAGGAATGATCCAGGTGGATACAGAAAAACTAAAAAAAATTGTAGTCTTAGAACCTAACAGAATTAGCATCATTGGAAACTGGTCGCTGACACGATCCTGACGCAACTTGAAAGGGCTCAAAAGGAGTTCGTATGAAGAACTTATGTGCAGTCAAAGGTTTGGTCAAACAGGTGAATCAGGGGTTCAAAAAGGTGAAAATTTGATTGTCTCAAATTTAAGCAAAAATGATGCCAAGTCGAAGAGCTCGTCACCACAATTTTGACGCCACTCGTTTCGCCTCGATCGGAGCTCGTACGAGCAAGATATGGCCGGTCAAAGTTGAGGGTTGACCATGCTGACTAGACAATACAATGGTGACGTCAGCATGCTAACATGGCAGACACAGTGGAAATTGTTGACGTGGCTGGTCTAGAGGTTGACACATGGCCGATGGCGGCATCTAAGTCAGTAGATGACGTGGCAGGTATGGTGATGTGGACCAATCCAGCGTGACACGTGTCACTGACGGATGAATGAGGTAATGCCACGTGGCCCAATGATTGGGTGCCACGTGCAACATGTGGCGGTTTGATTGTTAAAAGATTGCTTTGTGGGGGTTGAACCCCTAACCTCCTACTTGCTATTTTCACTCTCCACCAATATACCAAGTGGATTTCTTTGCTACATATACGGGCCTCCTTTCTATTTAAAGAATGATAATAGAAACGAATCCCTATAAAAGGGGGTCAGGAGGTTTGAACCCCTAGTGGGAAGGAAGAATAAATGGATCCAGAAGACCTAAAATTTTTGCAGTCTCAGAACCTGACAGAATCAACGTCATTGGAAAGAGGTCGTTGGCACGATCCTCATGCAATTTGAATGGGCTCAAAAGGAGTTCGTATCCAGAAGTTATGTGCATTCAAAGGTTCAGTCAAATAGGTGAATCATGCGTTCAAAAAGGTGAAAAATTAATTGTCTCAAATCCAAGCAAAAATGATGCCAAGTCGAAAAGCTCGTCGCCACGATTCTGACATTGCTCATTTTAATTTGATCAAAGCTCGTAAGAGCAAGATATGGCCGATCAAAGTTGAAGGTTGACCATGCTGACTAGACAGTACAATGATGACGTCACCATGCTAACATGGCAAACACAGTGGTAGTTGTTGCCGTAGCAAGTCCAAATTTTGACACGTGGCAGATGGCGGCATCTGACTCAACAAATGACGTGGCAGGTCTGAAGATGTGGACCAATCCAGCGTCACACATGTCACTGACGAATGAATGAGTGAATGCCACGTGGCCCAATGATTAGATGCCACGTGGTACATGTGGCGATTTGATTGTTAAAGGGTTGGTTTTTAGGGGTCGAACCCGTGACCTCCTGCTTCCTATTTTCACTCTCCACCAATATGCCAAACAACTTTCATTGCTACATATACGAGCCTCCTTTCTATTTAAAGAATAATAATAGAAACAAATCCCTATAAAAGAGGGTCGGGTGGTTTGAACCCCTAGCGGGGAGGAATGATCTAGGTGGATTCAGAAGACCTAAAATATTGCAATCTCAGAACTTGACGGAATCAGCATCATTGGAAAGAGGTCACTGACACGATCCTAACGCAACTTGAACGGGCTCAAAAGGAGTTCATATGCAAAAGTTATGTGTAGTCAAAGGTTTGGTCAAATAGGTGAATCAGGTGTTCGAAAAGGTGAAAAATTGATTGTCTCGAAACCAAGCAAAAATGATGCCAAGTCAAAGAGATCATCGTCACGATTATGATGCCGCTTGTTTTGCCTAAATCAGAGCTCGTACGAGCAAGATATGGCTGGTCAAAGTTTAGGGTTGACCATGCTGACTAGCTAGTACAATGATGACATCAGCATGCTGACATGGCAGACATAGTGGCAGTTGTTGACGTGGTAGATCTAGAGTTTGACATGTCGCAGATGGTGGCATCTGAGTCAGCAGATAACGTGGCAGGTCTAAAGATGTTGACCAATCCAGCGTGACACGTGTCACTGACAGATGAATGAGGTAATGCCACGTGGTCCAATGATTGGGTGCCACATGGCACATGTGACATTTTGATTGTTAAAAGGTTAGTTTGTGGGGGTCAAACCCCTTACCTCCTGCTTGATTTTTCACTCTCCACCAATATACCAAGCGGCTTTCTTTGCTACATATACGGGCCTCCTTTCTATTTAATGAATCATAATAAAAATGAATCCCTATAAAAGGGAGTCGAGTGGTTTGGACCCCCAATGGGGAGGAATGATCCAGGTGGATACAGAAGAACTAAAAATTTTTCAATCTTAGAACCTGACGGAATCAGTATCATTGGAAAGACGTCACTAACATGATCCTGACACAACTTGAACAGGCTCAAAAGGAGTTCGTATGCAGAAGTTATGTGCAATTAAAGGTTTGGTCAAACTCAGGGGTTCAAAAAGGTGAAAAATTGATTGTCTCAAATCCAAGTAAAAATGATGCCAAGTCAAAGAGCTCGTCGTCACGATTTTGGCGTCGCTCTTTTCACCTCGATCGGAGCTCATACGAGCAAGATATGGCTGGTCAAAGTTGAGGGTTGACCATGCTGACTGGAAGGTACAATGATGATGTCAGCGTGCTGACATGGCAGACACAGTGGCAGTTGTTGATGTGGCAGGTCCAGAGTGTGACACGAGGCAGATGGCGACATCTGAGTCAGCAGATGGCATGGCAGGTCTGAAGATGTCGACCAATCTAGCGTGACACATGTCACTGACGGAAGAATTAGGTAATGCCACATGGCCCAATGATTGGGTGCCACGTGGCACATGTGGCGGTTTGATTGTTAAAAGGTTGGTTTGTGGGGTCAAACCCCTGACCTCCTGCTTGCTATTTTCACTTTCCACCAATATACCAAGCGGCTTTCTTTGCTACATATACGGGCCTTCTTTCTATTTAAATAATGATAATAGAAACGAATCCCTATAAAAGGGGGTTGGGTGGTTTGAACCCCTAGTGGGGAATAATGACCCAGATTGATACAGAAGAACTAAAAATTTTGCAGTCTTAGAAGTTGACGGAATCAGCATCATTGGAAAGAGGTCGCTGACACGATCCTGACGCAACTCGAATGGGCTCAAAAGGAGTTTGTATACAGAAGTTATGTGCAGTCAAAGGTTTGGTCAAACAAGTGAATCAGGATTTCAAAAAGGTGAAAATTTGATTATCTCAAATCCAAACGAAAATGATGCCAAGTCGAAGAGCTCATCACCACGATTTCAACGCCGCTCGTTTCACCTCGATCGGAGCTCGTACGAGCAACATATGGCCGATCAAAGTTAAGGGTTGACCATGTCGACTAGATAGTATAATGATGACATCAGCATGCTAACATGGCAGACATAGTGGCAGTTGTTCACGTGGTAGGTCCAGAGGTTGACACGTTGTAGATGGCAGCATCTGAGTTAGCAAATGACGTGGCAGGTCTGAAGATGTGGACCAATCTAGCGTGACACATGTCACTATAAGATGAATGAGGTAACGACATGTGGCCAAATGATTGCGAGCCGCATGGTACATGTGGCTGTTTGATTGTTAAAAGGTTGGTTTGTGGGGTCGAACCTTGCTATTTTCACTCTCCACCAATATACCAAGCGGCTTTCTTTGCTACATATACAGGCTTCCTTTCTATTTAAACAATGATAATAGAAACGAATCTATATAAAAGGGGGTTGGGTGGTTTGAATCCCCAATGGGAAGGAATGATCTAAATAGATCCAGAAGACCTAAAAATTTTGGAGTCTTAGAACCTGACGAAATCAGTGTCATTGGAAAGAGGTCGCTAGCACGATCCTGACGCAACTTGAACGGGTTCAAAACGAGATCGTATGCAAAAGTTATGTGCAGTCAAATGTTCGGTCAAACAGGTGAATCATGCATTCAAAAAGGTCAAAAATTTATTGTCTCAAATCCAAACAAAAATTATGCCAAGTCGAAGAGCTCGTCGCCATGATTCCGACACCGCTCATTTCGCCTTGATCGGAGCTCATACGAGCAAGATATGGCCGGTCAAAGTTGAATGTTGACTATGCTGACTAAACAGTACAATGATGATGTCATCATGCTGACATGGCAGACACAGTGGCAATTATTGGCGTGGCAGGTCCAGATGTTGACAAATAGTAGATGGTGGCATCTGACTCAACATATGACCTGGCAGGTCTGAAGATGTGGACCAATCCAGTGTGAGACGTGTCACTGACGGATGAATGAGGGAATGCCATGTGGCCTAATGATTGGGTGCCACGTGGCACATGTGGCGATTTGCTTGTTAAAGGGTTGGTTTGTGGGGGTCGAACCCATGACCTCCTGCTTCCTATTTTCACTCTCCACCAATATACTAAGCGACTTTCATTGCTACATACACGGGCCTCCTTTCTATTTAAAGAATGATAATATAAACAAATCTCTATAAAAGGGGGTCGGGTGGTTTGAACCCCCAATGGGGAGGAATGATCTAGGTGGATCCAGAAGACCTAAAAATCTTGCAGTCTCAGAACCTGACAGAATCAGCATCAATGGAAAGAGGTCGTTGACACGATCCTAAGACAACTTGAATGGGCTCAAAAGGAGTTTGTATGCAGAAGTTATGTGTAGTCAAAGGTTCGGTCAAAAAGGCAAATCAAGTGTTTGAAAAGGTGAAAAATTGATTGTCTCAAATCCAAGCAAAAATGATGCCAAGTTGAAGAGTTCATCGCCACGATTCTAACGCTGCTCGTTTCGCCTCGATCAGAGCTCGTACGAGCAAGATATGGCTGGTCAAAGTTGAGGGTTAACCATGCCGACTAGATAGTACAATGATGACGTCAAAATGCTGACATGGCAGACACAGTGGCAATTGTTGACGTGGCAAATCCAGAGTTTGACACATGGCAGATGGCGGCATCTAAGTCAGCAGATGACGTGGCAGGTCTGAAGATGTGGACCAATCTAGCGTGACACATCACTAACGGACGAACAAGGTGATGCCACGTGGCCCAATGATTGGGTGCCACGTGGCACATGTGGCGGTTTGATTATTAAAAGGTTCGTTTATGGGGGTCGAACCCTTGACCTCCTACTTACTTTTTTCACTCTCGACCAACATACCAAGCGGCTTTCTTTGCTACATATATGCGCCTCCTTTTTATTTAATGAATGATAATTGAAATGAATCCCTATAAAAAGGGGTCAGGTTGTTTGAACCCCTAGTGGGGAGGAAAGATCTAGGTGGATAAAAAAGAACTAAAAAATTTGCAGTCTTAGAAACTAACAGAATCAGCATCATTGGAAACAGGTCGCTGACACAATCCTAACGCAACTTGAATGGGCTCAAAAGGAGTTCGTATGCAGAAGTTATGTGCAATCAAATGTTTGGTCAAATAGGTGAATCAGGGGTTCAAAAAGGTGAAAAATTGATTGTCTCAAATCAATGCAAAATGATGTCAAGTTGAAGAGCTCATCGCCACGATTCCGACGCCAGTCATTTTGCCTCGATCGAAGCTGGTACAAGCAAGATATGGCCGGTCAAAGTTGAGGGTTCACCATGCTGACTAGACAATACAATGATGATGTCAGCATGCTGACATGGCAAACACAGTTGTAGTTGTTCATGTGGCAGGTCCAGAGGTTAACACATGGCAGATGGCAACACCTAAGTCAGCAGATGACATGGCAGGTGTGATGATGTGGACCAATCCGGCGTGATACGTGTCACAGACGGATGAATGAGCTAATGCCACGTGGCACGTGTAGGGGTTTGATTGTTAAAAGATTGGTTTGTGGGGGTTGAACCCCTGACCTGCTACTTGTTATTTTCACTCTCCACCAATATACCAAGTGGTTTTCTTTGCTACATATACGGGCCTCCTTTCTATTTAAAGAATGATAATAGAAACGAATCCCTATAAAAGGGGGTCGGGTGGTTTGAACCCCAAAAAATTTTGCAGGCTGAAAACATGATGAAATCAACATCATTGGAAAGAGGTTGCTGACACGATCATAACACAACTTGAATGGGCTTAAAAGGAGTTCGTATGCAAAAGTTATGTGCAGTCAAAGGTTCGGTCAAACAGGCGAATCAGGTGTTCAAAAAGGTGAAAATTGATTATCTCAAATCCAAGAAAAAATTATGCCAAGTCAAAGAGCTCATCATCATGATTTCGATGCCTCTCATTTGGCCTCGATCGGAGCTCATACGAGCAAGATATCGCCGGTCAAAGTTGAGAGTTGACCATGCTAACTAGACAATACAATGATAACGTCAGCATGCTGACATGGCAGACACAGTGGCAGCTGTTGACGTGGTAGGTCCAGTGTTTGACCAATCCAGTGTGACACGTGTCACTGACGAAAGAATGAGGTAATGCCAAGTGGCCCAATGATTGGGTGCCACATGGCACATGTGGCGGTTTGATTGTTAAAATGTTGGTTTGTGGGGATCGAACCCTTGACCTCCTACTTGCTATTTTCACTCTCCACCAATATACCAAGGGGCTTTCTTTCTTACATATACGGGCCTCCATTCTATTTAAACAATGATAATAGAAACGAATCCCTATAAAAGGGGGTCAGGTGGTTTGAACCCCCAGTGGCGAATAATGATCCAAATGGATACAGAAGAACTAAAAAATTTGTAGTCCTAAAACCTAACGGAGTCAGCATCATTAGAAAGAGGTTGCTGACACGATCCTAATGCAACTTGAATCGGCTCAAAAGCAGTTTGTATGTAGAAGTTATGTGCAGTCAAAGGTTCAGTCAAACAAGCGAATCGGGCATTCAAAAAGGTGAAAAATTGATTGTCTCAAATCTAAGCAAAAATGATGTCAACTCGAAGAGCTCATCGCCACAATTTCAACGCCGCTAATTTCGCCTCAATCAGAGCTCATACAAGCAAGATATAGCTGGTCAAAGTTGAGGGATGACCGTGTTGACTAGATAGTACAATGATGACATCAGCATGCTGACATGGCAGACATAGTGGCTGTTGTCGACGTGGTAGGTCTAGAGGTTGACACATGACAGATGGCGGCATCTGAGCTAGCGGATGACGTGGCAGGTTTGAAGATGTGCACCAATCTAGCGTGACACGTCACTAACGAACGAATGTGGTAATGTCATGTGGCCTAATGATTGGTTGCCACGTAACACATGTGGCTGTTTGATTGTTAAAAGGTTGGTTTCTGGGGTCGAACCTTGCTATTTTCACTCTCCACCAATATACCAAGCGGCTTTCTTTGCTATATATACGGGCTTCCTTTCTATTTAAAGAGTGATAATAGAAATGAATCCCTATAAAAGGGGTCGTGTGGTTTGAACCCCCAGAGGGAAGGAATGATTTGAATGGATCCAGAAGACCAAAAAAATTGTAGTCTCAGAACCTAACGGAATCAACGTCATCGGAAATAGGTCGCTAGCAAGATCCTAACATAACTTGAAGGGGCTCAAAAGGAGTTCATATGCAGAAGTTGTGTAATAAAAGGTTGGATCAAAGAGGTGAATCATGCGTTCAAAAAGGTGAAAAATTTAGTCTCAAATCCAAGCAAAAATGATGCCAAGTCGAAGAGCTCATCATCACGATTCTAAAGCCGCTCGTTACGCCTTGATTAGAGCTCGTACGAGCAAGATATGGCCGGTCAAAGTTGAGGGTTGACCATGCTGACTAGACAATACAATAATGATGTCATCATGCTAACATGGCAAACACAGTGGCAGTTGTTGGCGTGCCAAGTCCAGATGTTGACACATGGCAGATGGCCGCATCTGACTCAATAGATGATGTGGTAGATCTGAAGATGTGGACCAATCTAGCGTGGCACGTGTCACTGACGGACAAATGAGCGAATGCCACGTGACCCAATGATTGGGTGCCAAGTGGCACATGTGGCGATTTGCTTGTTAAAAGGTTAGTTTGTGGGGGTCGAACCCCTGACCTCCTTTTTCCTATTTTCACTCTCCACCAATAAACCAAGCAGCTTTCATTGCTACATATACGGGTCTGCTTTCTATTTAAAGAATCATAATAGAAACAAATCCCTATAAAAGGGGGTTGGGTTGTTTGAACTCCCAGTGGGGAGGAATGATCAAGGTGGATCCAGAAGACCTAAAAATCTTGCAATCTCAGAACCTGAATGAATTAGCATCATTGGAAAGAGGTCGCTGACACGATCCTAACGCAACTTGAATGGGTTCAAAAGGAGTTCGTATGTAGAAGTTATGTGCAGTCAAAGGTTTGGTCAAATAGGTGAATCAGGTGTTTGAAAAGGTGAAAAATTGATTGTCTCAAATCCAAGCAAAAATGATGCCACGTTGAAAAGCTCGTCGCCACGATTTTGACACCGCTCGTTTCACCTCGATCAGAGCTCTTACGAGCAAGATATGGCTGGTCAAAGTTGAGGGTTGACCATGACGACACAGTGGCAGTTGTTGACGTGGCAATTGGCGGCATTTGAGTCAGCCGATGACGTGGTAGGTCTAAAGATGTGGATCAATCCAGCGTGACATGTGTCACTAATGGAAGAATGAGGTAATGCCACATGGCCCAATGATTAGGTACCAGGTGGCACATGTGGCGGTTAGATTGTTAAAAGGTTCGTTTGTGGGGGTCGAACACCTGACCTCCTGCTTGCTTTTTTCACTCTCCACCAATATACCAAGCTACTTTCTTTGCTACATATATGGGCCTCCTTTCTATTTAATGAATGATGATAGAAATGAATCCCCATAAAAGGGGGTCGAGTGGTTTGAACCCCCAGTGGAGAGAAATGATCCAGGTGGATATAGAATAACTAAAAAAATTGCAGTCTTAAAACTTGACAGAATTAGTATCATTGGGAAGAGGTTGCTGACACGATCTTGAAGCAACTTGAACTAGTTCAAAAGGAGTTTGTATGCAGAGGTTATGTGCAGTCAAAGGTTTGGTCAAACAGGCAAATCAGGCATTCAAAAAGGTGAAAATTTGATTATCTCACATCCAAGAAAAAATGATGCCAAGTAGAAGAGCTCATCACCAAGATTCTAAAGCCGCTCGTTTCACCTCGATCGGAGCTTGTACAAGCAAGATATGGCCGGTCAAAGTTGAGGGTTGACCATGCTGACTAGACAATACAATGATGACGTCAGCATGCTGACATAGCAGACACGATGGAAGTTGTTGACGTGGCAGGTCTAGTGGTTGACATATGGCAGATGACGACATCTGAGTCAGTGGATGGCGGCATCTGAGTCAACAGATGACGTGGCAGGTATGATGATGTGGACCACTCCAACATGACACATGTCACTGATGGATGAATGAGGTAATGCCACATGGCCCAATTATTGGATGCCACGTGGCACATGTGGCAGTTTGATTGTTAAAAGATTAGTTTTTGGGGGTCGAACCCCTGACCTCCTGCTTGCTATTTTCACTCTCCACCAATATACCAAGCAGCTTTCTTTGCTACATATACGGGCCTTCTTTCTATTTAAAGAATGATAATAGAAACGAATCCCTATAAAAGTCGGTTGGGTGGTTTGAACCCCAAGTGGCGAGGAATGATCTGGGTGGATCCAGAAGACTGAAAAATTTTGCAGTCTGAGAACATGACAGAATCAGCATCATTGGAAAGTGGTTGCTAACACGATCCTGACGCAACATGAATTGGCTCAAAAGGAGTTCATATGCAGAAGTTATGTGCAGTCAAAGGTTCGGTCAAATAGGTAAATCAAGCGTTTAAAAAGGTGAAAAATTGATTGTCTCAAATCCAAGTAAAAATGATGCTAAGTCGAATAGCTCGTTGTCATGATTTTGACGCCGCTTGTTTCGCCTCGATCAGAGCTCGTATGAGCAAGATATGGCCAGTCAAATTTGAGGGTTGACCATGCTGACTAGACAGTACAATGATGACATCAGCATGCTAACATGGCAAACACAGTGGCAGTTCTTGACGTGGTAGGTCGAGAGTTTGACATGTGGTAGATGGTAGCATCTGAGTCAACAGATGATGTGGCAGGTCTTAAGATGTGGACCAATCCAACGTGACATGTGTCACTAACGAAAGAAAGAGGTAATGCCACGTGGCCCAATGATTGGGTGCCACGTGGCACATTTGGCGGTTTGATTGTTAAAAGGTTGGTTTGTGGGGGTTGAACCCCTGACCTCCTACTTGCTATTTTCACTCTCCAACAATATACCAAGCGGCTTTCTTTGCTAGATATACGGGCCTCCTTTCTATTTAAAGAATGATAATAGAAACAAATCCCTATAAAAGGGGGTCAGGTGGTTTGAACCCCCAATGGGGAGGAATGATCTAGGTGGATCCAAAAGACATAAAAATCTTACAGTCTCAGAACCTGACAAAATCAGCATCATTGGAAAGAGGTCACTGACACAATCCTAATGCATCTTGAAGGGGATCAAAAGGAGTTCGTATGCAGAAGTTATGTGCAGTCACAGGTTCGGTCAAACAGGTGAATCAGGGGTTCAAAAAGGGGAAAAATTGATTGTCTCAAATCCAAGCAAAAATGATGCCACATTGAAGAGGTCGTCGCCACGATTCTGACGCCGCTTGTTTCTTCTTGATAAGAGCACTTAAGAGAAAGATATGGCTGGTCAAAGATGAGGGTTGACCATGCCGACTAGATAGTACAATGATGACGTCAGCATGCTGACATTGCAGACACAATGGCATCATTTGACGTGGCAGATCCAAAGTTTGGCACATCGCAGATGGTGGCATCTAAGTCAGCAGATGATGTGGCAGGTCTGAAGATGTGGACCAATCCAGCGTGACACATGTTACTGAGCAACGAATGAGATGATGCCAGATGGCCCAATGATTGGATGCCACGTGACACATGTGGCAGTTTGATTGTTAAAAGATTAGTTTGTGAGGGTCGAACCCCTAACCACCTACTTGCTTTTTTCACTCTCCACCAATATACCAAGCGGCTTTCTTTGCTACATATACGAGCCTCCTTTCTATTTAATGAATGATAATAGAAACGAATCCCTATAAAAGGGGGTTGGGTGGTTTGAACCCCCAATGGGGAGGAATGATATAGGTGGATCCAGAAGACTAAAAAGTGATGCCAAATTGAATAGCTCGTCGCCATGATTCTGACGCCGCTCGTTTAGCCTTGATCAGGGTTTGTTCGTGCAAGATATGAGCGGTCAAAGTTGAGGGTTGACCATGCTGACTAGACAATACTATAATGACGTCAGCATGCTGACATGGCAGACACAGTGGCAGTTGTTGACATGGCAGGTCCAGAGGTTGACACATGGCAGATGGCAGCATCTGAGTCAGCAGATGACATAGCAGGTCTGATGATGTCTACCAATCCAATGCGACATGTGTCACTTACGGACTAATGAGGTAATGCAACGTGGCCCAATGACCGGCTGCCACGTGGCACATGTGGCGATTTGAGTGTTAAAAGATTGGTTTGTGGGGGTTGAACCCCTGACCTCCTGCTTGCTATTTTCACTCTCCACCAATATACCAAGGGGCTTTCTTTGTTACATATACAGGCCTCCTATCTATTTAAAGAATGATAATAGAAACGAATCCTTACAAAAGGGGGTCGGGTGGTTTGAACCCCAAGTGGGGAGGAATGATCTAGGTGGATCTAGAATACTAAAAAAAATTGCAGTATGAGAACATTATAGAATCAGTATCATTGGAAAGAAGTTGCTGACATGATCCTAAAGAAACTTAAACGGGCTCAAAAGGAGTTCGTATGCAGAAGTTATATGCAATCAAAGGTTTGGTCAAATAGGTGAATCAGGCGTTCAAAAATGTGAATAATTAATTGTGTGAAATCCAAGCAAAAATAATGCCAAGTCGAAGAGCTCATTGTCACGATTTTGACGCCGCTCGTTTCGCCTTGATCGGAGCTCATATGAGCAAGATATGGCAGGTCAAAGTTGAGGGTTGACCATGTCGACTAGACAGTACAATGATGACATCAGCATGCTGACATGGCAGACACAGTGGAATTCATTGACGTGGTAGGTCCAGAGGTTGACACATGGTAGATGGCGACATCTGAGTCAGCAGATGACGTGGCAGGTCTAAAGATGTGGACCAATCCAACGTGACACGTGTCACTGATGGACGAATCAGGTATTGTCATGTGGACTAATGATTGGGTGCCACATGGCACAGGTAGCAGTTTGATTGTTAAAAGATTGGTTTGTGGGGTCGAACCTTGCTATTTTTACTCCACCAATATACCAAGCGGCTTTCTTTGCTACATATACGGACTTCCTTTCTATTTAAAGAATGATAATAGAAACAAATCCCTATAAAAGGGGGTCGGGTGGTTTAAACCCCCAGTTGGAAGGAATGATCTAAATGGATCCAAAAGACCTAAAAATTTTGCAGTCTCAGAACCTAACAGAATCAGCGTCATTGGAAAAAGGTCGCCGACACGATCCTGACGTAACTTGAATGGGCTCAAAAGGAATTCGTATGCAAAAGTTATGTGCAATCAAATGTTCGGTCAAATAGGCGAATCATGCGTTCAAAAAGGTGAAACATTTATTGTCTCAAATCCAAGCAAAAATGATGCCAAGTCGAAGAGCTCGTCGCCACAATTCTGACGCCACTTGTTTCACCTTGATCGGAGCTCGTATGAACAAGATATGGTCGGTCAAAGTTTAGGGTTGACCATGCTGACTAGACAGTAGAATGACGATGTCATTATGCTGACATGGCAGACAGAGTGGCAGTTGTTGGTGTGGTATGTCCAGATGTTGACACATGGCAGATGGTGGCACCTAACTCAACATATGAGGTGACAGGTCTGAAGATGTGGACCAATCCAGCATGACACCTGTCACTGACGGACAAATGAGTGAATGCCACGTGGCCCAATGATTGTGTGCCACATGGTACACATGGCGATTTGCTTGTTAAAAGGTTGGTTTGTGGAGGTCGAACCCCTAACCTCCTGCTTGCTTTTTTCACTCTCCACAAATATACCAAGCGACTTTCTTTGCTACATATACGGGACTCCTTTCTATTTAATGAATGATAATAGAAACGAATCCCTATAAAAGGGGCTCAGGTGGTATGGACCTCTGGTAGGGAGAAATAATCCAAGTGGATACAGAAGAACTAAAAATGTTTCAGTCTTAGAACCTGACGTAATCAGCATCATTGGAAAGAGGTTGCTGACACGATCTTAACACAACTTGAACGGGCTCAAAAGGAGTTCGTATGCAGAAGTTATGTGCAGTCAAAGGTTCGGTCAAACAGGCAAATCAAGCGTTCGAAAAGGTGAAAAATTGATTGTCTCAAATCCAAGAATAAAATGATGCCAAGTCAAAGAGATCGTCACCATGATTCTGACGCCGCTCGTTCCGCCTAGATCAGAGCTCATACGAGTAAGATATGGCTGGTCAAAATTGAGGGTTGACCATGCTGACTAGATAGTACAATGATGACGTCAACATGCTGACATGGCAGACACAATGGCACTTGTTGACGTGGCAGATCTAGAGTTTGACATGTGGCCCAACGATTGCGTGCCACGTGGCACATGTGGTGGTTTGATTGTTCAAAAGTTGGTTTGTGGGGGTGGAACTCCTAACCTCCTGCTTGCTTTTTCACTCTCCACCAATATACCAAGAGACTTTCTTTGCTACATATACAGGCCTCCTTTCTATTTAATGAATGATAGTAGAAACGAATCCCTATAAAAGGGGGTCGGGTGGTTTGAACCCCCAGTGGGAAGGAATGATCTAGGTTGATAGAGAAGAACTAAAAATTTTGCAGTCTTTAAACCTGATGGAATCATCATCATTTGAAAGAGGTCGCTGACATGATCCTGATGCAACTTGAACGGACTCAAAAGGAGTTCGTATGCAGAAGTTAGTGCAGTCAAAGGTTTGGTCAAACAGGGGAATCAGGTGTTCAAAAAGGTGAAAAATGATTGTCTCAAATCCAAGCAAAAATGATGCCAAGTCGAGGAGCTTGTCGCCACGATTCCGAGGCCGCTCGTTTCGCCTCGATCGGAGCTTGTACGAGCAATATATGGTCGGTCAAAGATGAGGGTTGACCATACTGACTAAACAATACAATGATGACATCAGCATACTGACATGGCAGACACAGTGGCAGTTGTTTATGTTGCAGTTCCAAAGGTTGACACATGGTAGATGGAAGCATCTGAGTCAAGAAATAACGTTGCAGGTATGATGATGTGGACCAATCCAGCGTGACACGTGTCACGGACGGATGAATGAGGTAATGCCACGTGGCCCAATGATTGGGTGCCATGTGGCACATGTGAAGGTTTGATTGTTAAAAGGTTGGTTTGTGGGGGTCAAACCCCTGACATCCTGCTTGTTATTTTCACTCTCCACCAATATACCAAGCGGCTTTCTTTGCTACATATACGGGCCTCCTTTCTATTTAAAGAATGATAATAGAAATGAATCCCTATGCGGAAGTTATGTGCAGTCAAAAGTTTGGTCAAACAGGTGAATCAGATGTTCAAAAATGTGAAAAATTGATTGTCTCAAATGCAAGCAAAAATGATGCCAAGTCGAAGAGCTCGTCATCACGATTTCGACGCTGCTCGTTTTGCTTCGATCGGAGCTCATACGAGCAAGATATGGCCTGTCAAATTTGAGGGTTGACTATGTTGACTAGATAGTACAATGATGATGTCAGCATGCTGACATGGCAGACACAGTGGTAGATGTTGACGTGGCAGGTCCAGAGTTTGACACGTGGGAGATGGCGACATCTGAGTCAGCAGATGACATGGCAGGTCTGATGAGTGGACCAATCCAGCATGACACGTGTCACTGACAGAAGAATGAGGTAATGCCATGTGGCCCAGTGATTGGGTGCCATGTGGCACATGTGGTAGTTTGATTCTTAAAAGGTTAGTTTGTGGGGGTCGAACCCCTGACCTCCTGCTGGCTATTTTCACTCTCCATCAATATACCAAGCGGCTTTCTTTGCTACATATATGGGCCTCCTTTCTATTTAAAATATGATAATAGAAACAAATCCCTATAAAAGGCGGTCGGGTAGCTTGAACCCCTAGTGGGGAGGAATGATATAGGTCGATCCAGAGGACCTAAAAATCTTACAGTCTCAAAACCTAATGGAATCAGCATCATTGGAAAGAGGTCGCTGACACGATCCTAATGCAACTTGAACGGGCTCAAAAGGAGTTCGTATGCAGAAGTTTATGCAGTCAAAGGTTTGGTCAAACAAGCAAATCAGGCATTCGAAAAGGTGAAAATTTGATTGTGTCAAATCCAAGCAAAAATTATGCCAAGTCGAAGAGCTTGTCGCCACGATTTGGACGCCGCTTGTTTCGCCTCGATCAGAGCTCATACGAGCAAGATATGGCTGGTCAAAGTTGTGGGTTGACAATGCTGACTAGATAATACAATGATGATGTCAGCATGCTGACATGGTAGACACAATGGCAGTTGTTGACGTGGCAGATCCAGAGTTTGAAATGTGGCAGATGGCGGCACCTGAGTCATCAAATGACGTGGTAGGTCTGAAGATGTGGACCAATCCAACGTGACACGTGTCACTGACGAACGAATGAGGTAATGCCACGTGGCCCAATGATTGGGTGCCACATGGCACATGTGCTAGTTTGATTGTTAAAAGGTTCATTTGTGGAGGTGGAACACCTGACCTCCTGCTTGCTTTTTTCACTCTCAACCAATATACCAAGCGGCTTTCTTTGCTACATATATGGGCCTCCTTTCTATTTAACGAATGATAATAGAAATGAATCCCTATAAAAGGGGGTCGGGTGGTTTGAAACTCCAGTGGGAAGGAATGATCTAAATGGATCCAGAAGACCTAAAAATATTGTAGTCTCATAACCTCACGAAATCAGTATCACTAGAAAGAGGTTGCTGGCACGATCCTGACGCAACTTGAATGGGCTCAAAATTAGTTCGTATGCAGAAGTTATGTGCAGTCTAAGGTTTGGTCAAATAGGCCAATCAAGCGTTCAAAAAAGTGAAAAAATGATTGTCTCATATCCAAGCAAAAATGATGCCAAGTCGAAGAACTCGTCGCCACGATTCTGAGGCCACTCGTTTCACCTCGATCGGAGCTCGTACGAGCAAGATAGGGCTATTCAAAGTTGAGGGTTGACCATGCCAAATAGACAATACAATGATGATGTCAACATGCTGACATGGTAGACACAGTGGCAGTTGTTGACATGGCAGGTCCAGAGATTGACACTTGGCAAATGGCGGCATCTAATCAGCAGATGACGTGGCAGGTCCGATGATGTGGACCAATCCAACGGACACGTTGCACTGACGGATGAATGAGGTAATGCCACGAGGCCCAATGATTGGGTGCCACATGGCACATGTGGTGGTTTGATTGTTAAAAGATTGGTTTGTGGGGGTCGAACCCCTGATCTCCTACTTGCTATTTTCACTTTCCACCAATATACCATGCGGCTTTCTTTGCTACATATATGGGCCTCCTTTCTATGTAAAGAATGATAATAGAAACGAATCCCTATAAAAGGGGGTCGGGTGGTTTGAACCCCAAGTGGGGAGGAGTATCTAGGTGGATTCAGAAGACTAAAAATTTTTGCAGTCTGAGAACATGACAGAATCAGCATCATTGGAAAGAGGTTGCCGACACGATCCTAACGCAACTTGAAGGGGTTCAAAAGGAGTTCGTATGTAGAAGTTATGTGCAGTCAAAGGTTCGGTCAAAAAGGTGAATCAGGCGTTCAAAAAGGTGGAAAATTGATTGTCTCAAATCCAAGAAAAAATGATGCCAAGTCGAAGAGCTCTGAAGAGAACTTGTGTCTCATATTACTACTTGAACCTCTTAGTTGAACCTATGTTTTGAACCTCTTTGTTGAACCTTTCTAGAGTTCATTTGGTAGGTTCAATGAATTTTAGTTCAACTGTTCCTTGGTTCATTGGTCTGAGGATATGCGATGTCGGCATCGCTGTGACGAAGCACTATCGGCAGGACCATGTTGAAGACCATTGGCATCGGTGAGACAAGGGCCGTCGGAATAAGCATCGAAGGTTTGTCCGATGCTGAGTGTCACCCCGATGGAAGCATTCAACCGTCGGCAAGACAAGGCCTATCGGCCAAACCTTGTGGAGTTACTCCGACAGGAGTAGTCACTCCGACGAAGGTTACGGTCGTCGGCAAGACAGGGCCTATCGGCCAAACCTTGTGGAGTTACTCCGACAGGAGTAGTCACTCCGACGAAGGTTACGGTCATCGGCAAGACAGGGCCTATCGGCCAAACCTTGTGGAGTTACTCCGACAGGAGTAGTCACTCCGACGAAGGTTACGGTCGTCGGCAAGACAAGGCCTATCGGCCAAACCTTGTGGAGTTACTCCGACAGGAGTAGTCACTCCGATGGTGTATGCCTATCGGCAAGAGAATACCCGTCGGCTAAAGGTGTTGGGCCGATGTACTGCGGTGGAAGTCTTATTGGTATCGGTGAGACAAACCTCTGTCGGAGCGAGGGCTAGATCTTTTGCCGATGGAGAATGTCATACCGATGGTAACCTTGGTGATTGGGGAGACAATGCTCATCGGTGGGAGGTGAAGTCTGAGGGCCGATGGGAGTTGTTATGCCGATGGACTTGGAGACTTGGTATTGTCGGAAACAAAATTGCTGACAATACTCTTTCGCCTGTTGGCGGTTATAAACTGCAAAGTCCTTTGCGACTTGGTACATGTGGGACTAAACGCCTCACTGAAATGTGAACCGTTGCGACGGTTAGATGGCAGCGACGTATGAGGAATCTGTTCTATCAGTTAGAGCAGAAGTCTGTAACGACTTTTGTTCTTGCAGATTGGAAATAGAATGATATGTCTATAGGTGTCGTTGGGATTATGATGAGACTTGAAAAAAAAAAAAGGTTCGTTCTGTAAATGTACAGGGAGATGAACTGTGTATGATGTCGAGTATCAAACACCTGAGCAGGAAGCTGAGTTCTTTATTGTAACTGTATATCTTACTGTAATATAGATTGCTTTCTTGTGGTGGTGGGTTTTTTACCCGTAAGGGTTTTCCCACGTAATTCTGTGTGTCTGTGTTCTAACTATTGTCTTTTTTGGTTTCTCTTGTGTATTCATCTGTGTTATTGTAATTTCAAAAGTGACTGGTCTACACTGTCCCCTGGGAATTAACATTAGGGAAGCAGTTTTCCGCACCTGTGCTTTCCTTACAAGTGGTATCAGAGCCTGGCCCGTTGTGTTATCCTTGTCGGTTGTTTGGGTTTTTTGTGTTAATTCTGTTGTGTGGGAGTTCTGTAGAAAGTTATTTTTTAAAATTAAATAGAGATGGCAAGTACATCAGACAAAATAGACATTGAGAAATTCAATGGCACAAACTTTGAGTTGTGGAAACTTAAAGTTGAAGACATGTTAGTCTATAGAGATCTTTGGGTTGCTGTGTCTGGAGTTCAACCTACAGGCATGAAGCAAGAAGATTGGGAACTGATATGCAGAAAAGCCAAAGGACTGATAAGACTGAGTTTATCTGACTCTGTTCTATTGAACATCCATGAGGAGAAATCTGCAAGTGATTTGTGGAAAAAGTTGAATAATATCTATCAGGGCAAGTCCTTGGTAAATAAACTTTTCCTCAGAAAGAAATTGTATTCTCTGAAGATGGATGAAGGTGCATCTGTAGCAGAACATCTGAGTGCATTCAATACGATTGTTGCTCAGTTGACATCTATAGGTGTAAAAATAGAAGAGGAAGATCGCTGTATGCTTCTGTTATGTTCCTTACCTGACTCGTGGGACCATCTGGTGATGGCTATTGGAAGTACAACAACTTCGTTTTCTCAGGAAACTATTGTTGCCTCCTTGTTGTCTGAAGAGATGCGGAGGAAATCTTCTGGAATGGCCAAAGAGGCTCTGTCAGTTCGTGGTAGATCAAAGGAAAGAGGCAAGAAGAAGGACAAGAAGTCTAAGTCCAAATCAGAGGGGAAATCAAAATCTCCTGGCAAGAAGTCCAAGGTGAAGTGCTGGAATTGTGGACAGAAAGGTCATGTCAAGAAAGACTGCAAAGAGGAGAAAAAGAAGAAGAAGAACTTCTCTGACTCTGAGTCTTCACACAGTGATGCTGATGCTTTCATTGCTGCTCTGGCAACACCTGCTTCTGAAGATGTTTGGCTGATTGATTCAGGAGCATCCTTTCATATGACATCTCATAGAGAATGGTTCACAAAGTATGAACCCTATGCTGGTGGCAAGGTGTTCCTGGCTAGTGATTCAACACTGGAAATTGTTGGCCGAGGTCGAGTCAGAATCCAGTTCCCGGATGGCAGAATAAAGGGAATGAATGAAGTTCTTCATATACCAGGTCTGGCTCGAAATTTACTTTCTGTTAGTAAACTTAATGATGTTGGAGTGCAAGTTACTTTTGTGAATGGTGGCTGTAAGATGACTAGAGGTTCTATTGTTCTGGCAAAAGGTGAACGCATTGGAACTCTGTATAGGTTAGATGCTAAACCAGTGTGCTGTAATAATGTCTCTGCAAAATCTGAAAAGGCTACTATTGTAACACATGACGTAAATTCTATGGAAGTTAAACTTCCTGCAGAGAAAACAATGCTCTGGCATCATAGACTTGGTCACATAGGTGAGAAAGGTTTAAAAACCTTGAAAAACAAAAATCTGGTAGATGGGCTGATTGATTGTAATCTGGAGTTCGATTTCTGCGAACATTGTATATATGGAAAGCAAAACCGTGTTTCATTTTACTCTAGTTCTCATAAATCTTCTGGTGTTCTGGACTATGTGCATTCTGATGTTTTTGGTCCAGTTGATGTTCCTTCTTTATCTAAATCAAGATACTATGTATCGTTCATTGATGATTATTCAAGAAGGGCATTTGTATATTTTTTGAAAAACAAATCAGAAGTGTTCAGTCGATTTAAAGAATTTAAAACTCTTGTGGAAAATCAGACTGGTAGAAAACTAAAATGCTTGAGAACAGATAACGGTGGTGAATATTGCAATGCGGATTTTGATAAGTATTGTGTAGACCATGGAATTAAAAGGCATAAAACTACACCTTATACGCCACAACAGAATGGAGTTGCTGAAAGGTTAAATCGATCGTTGATGGAGAAAGCAAGAAGTATGTTGAGTTATGCTGGTCTTGAACAGAAGTTCTGGGCTGAGGCAGTTGCTACAGCTTGTTACTTGCTGAATCGTTCTCCTACATCAGCATTGGTTGATAAGACACCTATGGAAGCATGGTCTGGTAAGAAGCCCTCTCTAAGACATATTCGAGTCTTTGGCTGTGAGGCATATGCTCATATTCCTGAAGTTAAAAGATCTAAGTTGGATAACAAGGCTGTTAAATGTATCTTTGTTGGCTATGGAGTCGGTATTAAAGGATACAAGCTTTGGAATCCTGAAACTGAAAAGGTAATCTACAGCAGGAATGTAATCTTCAGAGAGCTGAAACCATTGGTTGTTGATCCTCAGCCAGAAAGGACAGAAGAAAAGAAAGAAAAGAGTGTTGTGAATGTTCCTCTGACTCCTGTAAAAGAGGAACAACAAGCACCAAGTGTAGATGGTTCAGATAAGAGTTCAAGTAGCTCCGAAGATTCTGATCCAGAGCAAGAACCTGAACCTGCACCTCAACCTGTGAGGAGATCTACACGTGAAAGAAGACAACCAAATAGGTATGGATTTTCAGTACCTGATTCAACTTGTGCCTATGCTTTACTTACTAATACTGATGAACCTAGGACTGTGAAAGAAGCTATTAGTGTACCTGATTCAGATTCCTGGTTGGAAGCCATGCATAGTGAAATGACATCATTGGAGAAGAATGGAACCTGGGATCTGGTGCCCTTGCCTGAAGGAAGAAAACCTGTAGGCTGTAAGTGGGTATTTAAGAAGAAATATGGTCCAGATGGTAGTATTGAGAAGTACAAGGCAAGACTGGTTGCTAAGGGGTATTCCCAAAAGGAAGGTATTGATTATGGAGAAATCTTTTCTCCTGTAGCTAAGTTGACATCCATTAGATTTCTGTTGTCACTTGTAGCGGCATATGATTTTGAAATTGAGCAGATGGATGTGACAACAGCATTTCTTCATGGAGACCTTGAAGAAGAAATTTATATGTCTCAGCCAGAGCATTTTGTGGAAAAAGGTAAAGAACATCTGGTATGCAAACTTAAGAAGTCTCTTTATGGTTTGAAACAGTCTCCCAGAATGTGGTATCAAAAGTTTGATACGTATGTTTTATCCTTGGGGTATGTGAGATCTAAATCTGATCATTGTGTCTATTATAAAACTGAAGGTGACCAGATTCTTATAATTGCACTATATGTGGATGACATGTTGTTCATTGGCAATGGTAAGGGGATGATCTCAGAATTAAAATCTCAGTTGTCCTTGAAATTTGAAATGAAAAATCTGGGGGCAGCAAAGTACATTCTGGGAATGGAGATCAAAAGGGACAGATCTAAGAGAAAAATTTGGCTCAGCCAGAGGAAGTATATTACCAATGTTCTTGATAAGTTTCATATGTCTAATTCTAAACAGTTAGTTGTTCCAGTTTTGCAGGGAACGAAGTTATCTGTTGAAGATTGTCCAGAATCTTCAAATGAAATTGATGACATGAAGAGAGTACCTTATGCAAGTGCTGTTGGCAGTTTAATGTATGCAATGGTCTGTACCAGACCAGACATTGCCCAAGCAGTGGGAGTTTTGAGCCGATTTATGGCGAATCCAGGCAGATCACATTGGGATGCTGTGAAAAGAGTTATGAGGTATTTGAAGGGAACTTCTGACTATGCTATTTGTTATCATGGAAACTCAGAAGGGTCTAAGAGATCTATCAGTATTCAGGGATATGTTGATTCTGATTGGGCAGGGGACATTGACAGTCGGAGATCCACCAGTGGATACGTGTTCATGTTACATGGTGGTGCTATCAGTTGGATGAGCAAGCGACAGGCTGTAGTCGCTTTGTCCACAACAGAGGCAGAGTACATGGCAGCCACTCGTGCATGCCAAGAAGCTGTTTGGTTGAAAAGGTTGTGTTCTGATGTTGGTTTTAATGCAGGGCAAATACAAATTCATTGTGACAGTCAAAGTGCCATATGTTTGGCAAAGAATCCTACATTTCATGCTAGGACAAAACATATTGATGTCCAATATCACTTTGTTCGTGATATGGTGGAAGACAGGAAGGTGAAGCTGGAAAAGGTTGACACTTTGGAAAATGTTGCTGATGCCTTAACTAAACCAGTGAACACAGCCAAGTTCAAATGGTGCTCAGATGAAATGGGTCTTCGGGCCCATAGTTCTCAATAATCAAATGAGGACTAAGAGGTAGCAGTAATGTCTTCGACAAGTGGGAGATTGAAGAGAACTTGTGTCTCATATTACTACTTGAACCTCTTAGTTGAACCTATGTTTTGAACCTCTTTGTTGAACCTTTCTAGAGTTCATTTGGTAGGTTCAATGAATTTTAGTTCAACTGTTCCTTGGTTCATTGGTCTGAGGATATGCGATGTCGGCATCGCTGTGACGAAGCACTATCGGCAGGACCATGTTGAAGACCATTGGCATCGGTGAGACAAGGGCCGTCGGAATAAGCATCGAAGGTTTGTCCGATGCTGAGTGTCACCCCGATGGAAGCATTCAACCGTCGGCAAGACAAGGCCTATCGGCCAAACCTTGTGGAGTTACTCCGACAGGAGTAGTCACTCCGACGAAGGTTACGGTCGTCGGCAAGACAGGGCCTATTGGCCAAACCTTGTGGAGTTACTCCGACAGGAGTAGTCACTCCGACGAAGGTTACGGTCGTCGGCAAGACAGGGCCTATCGGCCAAACCTTGTGGAGTTACTCCGACAGGAGTAGTCACTCCGACGAAGGTTACGGTCGTCGGCAAGACAAGGCCTATCGGCCAAACCTTGTGGAGTTACTCCGACAGGAGTAGTCACTCCGATGGTGTATGCCTATCGGCAAGAGAATACCCGTCGGCTAAAGGTGTTGGGCCGATGTACTGCGGTGGAAGTCTTATTGGTATCGGTGAGACAAACCTCTGTCGGAGCGAGGGCTAGATCTTTTGCCGATGGAGAATGTCATACCGATGGTAACCTTGGTGATCGGGGAGACAATGCTCATCGGTGGGAGGTGAAGTCTGAGGGCCGATGGGAGTTTTTATGCCGATGGACTTGGAGACTTGGTATTGTCGGAAACAAAATTGCTGACAATACTCTTTCGCCTGTTGGCGGTTATAAACTGCAAAGTCCTTTGCGACTTGGTACATGTGGGACTAAACGCCTCACTGAAATGTGAACCGTTGCGACGGTTAGATGGCAGCGACGTATGAGGAATCTGTTCTATCAGTTAGAGCAGAAGTCTGTAACGACTTTTGTTCTTGCAGATTGGAAATAGAATGATATGTCTATAGGTGTCGTTGGGATTATGATGAGACTTGAAAAAAAAAAAAAGGTTCGTTCTGTAAATGTACAGGGAGATGAACTGTGTATGATGTCGAGTATCAAACACCTGAGCAGGAAGCTGAGTTCTTTATTGTAACTGTATATCTTACTGTAATATAGATTGCTTTCTTGTGGTGGTGGGTTTTTTACCCGTAAGGGTTTTCCCACGTAATTCTGTGTGTCTGTGTTCTAACTATTGTCTTTTTTGGTTTCTCTTGTGTATTCATCTGTGTTATTGTAATTTCAAAAGTGACTGGTCTACACTGTCCCCTGGGAATTAACATTAGGGAAGCAGTTTTCCGCACCTGTGCTTTCCTTACAAGCTCGTCGTCACGATTTCGACGCCGCTCGTTTCACCTCGATCGGAGCTCATACGAGCAAGATATGGCTAGTCAAAGTTGAGGTTTGACCATTCTTACTAGACAGTACAATGATGACGTCAGCATGCTGACATGGCAGACATAGTGGCAGTTGTTGACATGGCAGGTCCAGAGTTTGACACATGCCAGATGGCGGCATCTGAGTCAGTAGATGACGTGGCAGGTTTGAAGATGTGGACCAATCCAGCGTGACACGTGTCACTAACAGAAGAATGTGGTAATACCACGTGCCCGATGATTTGGTGCCATGTGGCACGTGGCAGTTTGATTGTTAAAAGGTTGGTTTGTGAGGGTCGAACCCTTGACCTCCTACTTGCTATTTTCACTCTCCACCAATATGTCATGCGGCTTTCTTTACTACATATAGCAGCCTCTTTTCTATTTAAAGAATGATAATAGAACTGAATCCCTATAAAAGGGGCTCAGGTGGTTTAAACCCCCAGTGGAGAGGAATGATCCAAGTGGATAGAGAAGAACCAAAAATTTTGCAGTCTCAGAACTTAACGGAATCAACATCATTGGAAAGAGGTTGCTGACAAGATCCTGACGCAACTTAAATGGGCTCAAAAGGAGTTCGTATGCAGAAGCTATGTGCAGTGAAAGGTTTGGTCAAGGAGGGGAATTAGGCATTCAAAAAGGTGAAAAATTGATTGTCTAAAATCCAAGCAAAAATGATGCCAAATGAAAAAGCTCGTTGCTGTGATTTGGAAGCCGCTCCTTTTGCCTCGATCGGAGCTCATACAACCAAGATATGGCCTGTCAAAGTTGAGAGTTAACCATGTCGACTAAACAATACAATGATGATGTCAGCATGCTGACATTGCAGACAGAGTGGCAGTTGTTGAGGTGGTAGGTCCAAAGGTTGACACATGGCAGATGGTGGCATTTGAGTTAGCAGATGAAGTGGCAGGTCTAATGATATGCACCAATCTAGCGTGACACGTGTCACTGCCAGACGAATGAGGCAATGGCATGTGGCCTAATGATTGGGTGCCAAGTGGTACATGTGGCGGTTTGATTGTTAAAAGATTGGTTTGTGGGGGTCGAACCCCTGACCTCCTGCTTGCTATTTTTACTCTCCACCAATATACCAAGCCGCTTTCTTTGCTACATATACGGGCCTCCTTTCTATTTAAAGAATGATAATAGAAACGAATCCCTATAAAAGGGGGTCGAGTGGTTTGAACCCCAAGTGGGGAGGAATGATTTAGATTGACTCAGAAAACTAAAAAATTTTGCACTCTGAGAACATGACGGAATCAGCATCATTGGAAAGAGGTTGCTAATACGATCTTAACGCAACTTGAACGGGCTCAAAAGGAGTTCGTATGCAAAAGTTATCTGCAGTCAAAGGTTCAGTCAAATAGGCAAATCAAGGTTCAAAAAGGTGAAAATTTGATAGTCTAAAATCCAAGCAAAAATAATGCCAAGTTGAAGAGCTCGTCGTCATGATTTCGACACCGCTTGTTTCGCTTCGATCGAAGCTCATACGAGCAAGATATGGCCGGTCAAAATTGAGGGTTGACCATGCTGACTAGACAATAAATGATGACATCAGCATGTTGACATGGCAGAAACAGTGCCAGTTGTTGACTTGGCAGGTCCAAAGGTTGACACATGGCAGATGGCGGCATCTGAGTCAACAGATGATGTGGCAGGTCTGAAGATGTGGACCAATCTAGCATGACATGTGTCACTGATGGATGAATGAGGTAATGTCACGTGGCCCAATGATTGGTTGCCACGTGGCACATGTGGCAGTTTGATTGTTAAAAAGTTAGTTTTTGTGGGTCGAACCCCTGACCTCCTGCTTGCTATTTTCATTCTCCACCAATATACCAAGCGGCTTTCTTTGCTACACATATGGGCCTCCTTTCCATTTAAAGAATAATAATAAAAACGAATCCCTATAAAAAGGGGTCGGGTGGTTTGAATCCCCAGTGGGGAATAATGATCCAGATGGATACAGAAGAACTAAAAATTTTGCAATGTCAAAACCTGATGTAATCAGCATCATTGGAAAGAGATCGCTGACACGATTCTGACGCAACTTGAATGGGCTCAAAAGGAGTTTGTATGCAGAAGTTATGTGCAATCAAAGTTTCAGTCAAACAAGCGAATTAGGTGTTCAAAAAGGTGAGAAATTGATTGTCTCAAATCAAAGCAAAAATGATGCTAAGTCGAAGAGCTCGTCGCGACGATTTCGACGCCGCTCGTTTTGCCTCAATCGAAGCTTGTACGATCAAGATATGGTCGGTCAAAGTTGAGGGTTGACCATGTCGACTAGATAGTGCAATGATGACATCAGCATGCTGACATGGCAAACACAATGGGAGTTGTTAACGTGGTAGGTCTAAAGGTTGACACATGGCAGATGGCGGCATCTGAGTCAGTAGATGACGTGGCAGGTCTGAAGATGTGGACCAATCCAGTGTGAGACGTGTCACTGACGGACAAATGAGGTAATGCCATGTGACCTAATGATTGTGTGCCACATGGCACATGTGACGGTTTGATTTTTAAAAGGTTGGTTTTTGTGGTCGAACGTTGCTATTTTCACTCTCCACCAATAAACCAAGCGGCTTTCTTTGCTACATATACGGACTTCCTTTCTATTTAAAGAATGATAATAGAAACGAATCCCTATCAAGGGCGTCAGGGGGTTTGTATATACACCTAAAATTGGCTCGGGTCGAATTAAGTAAATGTTCTAATATTTATCTTAATTCTTATTTTCTTCAGTCAATCAAATAAATATTATAAGTTTATTTGATTGGTTCATTATCCTACAATTAAATAAAATCATTTTATTTAGTTGAAATCCCTAAATTCTTCTAATGTCTCAAATCCTAAATCTACCTCACAAAATCCACCTCATCTTTCCACCTCATCCTTTCCACCTCACCATGTTGCACATATAATTAAATATTCTTAATATTTAATTAGCTAATATCCTCCAAAATCCAAAATTGAATTTTTAATTCAATGTTCCCCATTATCCTCCACTCTGAATTTTTAATTCAATTGTCATAACCCATTGTCCCCCACTCTGAATTTTTAAATCAATTATCCTCCACAAATTGAATTTTTAATTCAATGTTCCCCATTATCCTCCACTCTGAATCTTTAATTCAATTGTCATAACTCACTATCCTCCACTTTGAATTCTTAATTCAATTGTCATAACTCACTATCCTCCACTTTGAATTCTTAATTCAATTGTCATACCTCACTATCCTCCACTCTGAATTTTTAATTCATCCATTATGAATTAAAGATTCACAAATAATGAGGGCCATTGATCTCATCTTTTGATCCTCACCCTCCATTCTATTTTTAGAAAATCTATAAATAGAACCCTCTTCTAAGCAATTGAAGAGACTTCTTCTGGCATCCTTACTATGCCAAAATTCCTCTAGGGAATCTTCTTCTTCATACCATCATAATGCAGAAATCATCATAGCCATTTCTCCTTGTCATCTTGAGGAATCGAAGCAAGGAAGCAAGCTCCCTGAGGGCTAACCTTCATCATTCAAGATCAAGAAAGAATAGGTGAACAACAGAAGCTTTGAAACAGGGAAGGTTTGCATTGTTGTGGATTTGCTTCATTTCCTTCTATCTTTCTTGTTTTCATTATTCTGTTGATGTTTGAGTTAATTTATTTTTATAGATCAACTAGTGTCTTCCATTCAAATTTGGACTTGGGCTATAAAACAAACATTTGTCTTCATCGCATATCAAAATGGGGCTTAAAATGAACAATTTGTCTTCCATCACATCTTGAAATTTGGATTTAAAAAGAACCACTACTTGACGTGTCTTCATCACATTTCTTTTTCTAAGGGATAATTAATCAACTGCGAGTGTGAATCAAGTGGGTGTGTGTATGCTCTCTCCTCGCACCGCAAGGTGATCTTGGAGATCAAAAACACCTCGCTTGATTCGCTTTTGTTTACCCTTTCCTAGGAGGCCTGCTAGGGGATTTCATCACCTCTAGGGATGACCTCATCCGAGGCTGAATTGAAAGACACCCTCTTTGAAATCAGAATCCTGTCACTCTTGGCTAAGCCCCAAAGAACTTTCTACCTTTGGGAAGTGAAGGTGAAGGGTGGGTTACCCCCTTCTCCCAGCTGTGTGGCAAGATTTCAATTTCAAACCATTAGTCAACCTCGTCTAAACATTGACCAAACCTAACTGGCCATACCTTACATCAAACTAGGCATTAGGGCATGTTGATTTGCTTTGCAAGTGTGCTTGTTTAATCATTATCATATTCTTCCAATTCAAAATTCAAGGTTGCTTGTGTCTTGTGTGAGTGCTTCTTGTTTATACATGTGATTATTTGCTAAACATTGCCAAAACCAAGTTAAACACCAAACACATAAGACAAGTCATTCAACTCATCCTTCCAAGCAGACTTGTCTCGACTTGGGACGCATTTGCACTCTGGTCTGATGCATTTCTTTTTGCGCATCCAAACTAGTAAGCTTCTCCAGCCTTGTGTCAATGGCAAACAAATTAGAATATCTTGATCAAAAACTTTAATCTCTGATAATGCAAGTAAACTTAGTTCCCTCGCCCCAAGATTGTATAGCAATTCTTCAACAAATAGATGCCTTACGACAAGAATTGATAAGCTTGCAAGCTGAACGGGCCAATACTAGCTATGCCTCATCCCACAACCATACCTTCTTTTCCCGTCTTAATGATACTATTGACAAGGCAACCACCACTTCAAGAGGGAAATCATATATCACCCCGTCTACTCGTCCTCCTTCACCATATTCTAAGACACCTATCCCAAAGCAGACCAGTTCTACAACAACACCACCATCTAGGTCCTCAAATTTTAAATGGGCAACCAAAGAAGCCTCCGCTAAGTTTTGGGAACAATATTTTCTAGATTTACACAGCAAAATAAAAGCTAGGGAGAACTCTAAATCCACTCCTCCATTACCTCATTCATCTACCCATACACCTACGAAGGATGTGATCCAAGGACTATTAGTAGAAAGTCAACCATGTCCCCAAAGTCTGGTCCTTGACCTTACCAAAGATTCTTCCCATGACTTGTCAAATCCTACAACCCCTTCATGTCATCCGCAACCCCTTGAGCTTCTCAACGAGCCTTCTACCATGCACAAGAGTCAAGGTCCGTCACACCCTCATGTTGTTGACCATGAGCCCACCCAAGAGCCTTCCACTTCCATTCAAGCAACCCAAGAGATATGTCAAGAGCACACCTTAAAGCATGTGGAAACATTAATCCCTAGTCCAACTCAAGATCAAATCACTTTTATGCAACCCATCCATAATATGTATCTTTTCCATGATCAAGATGATAGCCATAATGATGAATCTATCCATGAGCCACTTGATCCTATCCATCCCCCAACAACCATTCACGAGCACGCTATCCAAATTCAACCTATCCATAATATGTATCTTTCCCATGATCAAGATGATAGCCATAATGATGAATCTATCCATGAGCCACTTGATCCTATTCATACCCCTACAACTATCCATGAACAAGACACCCAAGACCTACATGCTTTATCCAATGCAAGTCTTGTTGACCTACTTCAGCATTCACCCCGTTTCATGGCCTTCTTTCAAAGCAAAGAGATCTCTTCCTCTAGCCATGATCCCACAACATCCACTTGTCATGATGAGACACTTGTCCCCCAAGTAAGCATAAAAGATCAAACAAATAACTTGGATCTTAGTGAACACAATGCTAATCACGATCCTAATGATTCTCCTTCACCATCCATTATTGACCATGCTACAAAGCCTCCACCATATATCCTTGGTCTTACTACCTTCATGCATGAATGTTCTTTCTTAGAACATCAGCAACCATTATCCACTATCTTGCCTTCTCCATCCAATAAAGAATTTGTGTCTAGTGTTCCACCTACACATAATCCCGCTGTCCACCGTATACTCCAGCGTATGAACTATCAAGGTAAAAGCTTAGGCCTTCATGAACAAGGTATTTTGGAACCTATCCATGTCAACGTTCCTCCACCTTCATACGGCCTTGGATACATACCCCAAGATGCACAAACTCAAGATGTTGGTACTTCCCCTACTCCTCCTAAGTCTACCACTTTCCATCGCAAACCCTATCATATCCCCAAAACATATGTCGCCATTCCACCTCCATCATCCTATAAATATCAAAATCATGTGTTCATACACCTTCCACCATCCACTTTACCTCCACTCCTTCCAACTCCTAATGTCCCTCCATCCACCTTGCCACCATTACTTCCGACACCTAACATACCTCTCATTCATAATTATCCTTACATCCCTAAACATGGCCAACAAAAGCACACGTCATTTAAGCATACAGCTTCCAATCATTCCATCCACTCCACGCACCCCATGGGATTCAAAAGCAAAAAGTTTGATGCCTTTATCCATAAAGCTAAAAATCCTACCAAAAATCCTAATGGTCTTCATACCTTAGGACATAAAGAATCAAAATCAAATCAAAGTTCATCTAAACAGCCATCTAAACCCTTACCTCCAAATGCAAAGCCCAAAAGTAAAATTATTTGGGTTCCTAAGAAAATAGCTAGCAAGACAAATGAGGCATCCTCATCCACATCTCAGGAATCCCAACCACCTATATCCATCCAAAAGCCTACTTCCATCCAAAACTTCCATTCCCTTCAAAAATCCCACAAGCAAAACAAAAGCACTAAATATACTAAATCTATGTGGGTTCCTAAACCACTTCATCAACCATCTCCTCAGCAAACATCTCCATTGCTACCTACACCACCATCTCATCAAAAGCTTCAATGTTTATCACGATGTGTGCAGCCGTTGGTCATGGTTCCTTTCCACTTCACAACACCTCCACATAACTACATCTCCCCATCTTACATCCATTATCCTATACATCTTCCTCATCCTATGCCTATGGTCCATGCTGTTGCATAAGCCTTCCCTCCATATTCTGCATCATAATCCACTATCTACCTATGCCATATCACTTTCATACGATCCCCTACCAATATCTGTGAGAGCACTGGACATGGTCCATTCGACAGTATCTATCTAGCGGGACTCTCCCCTTTCAAGGAACTATATGCTAATGTCTTTCCATATCCACCTTCTCCAATCTCAATATTCAAAAAAAAAAGAAAAAAGAAAAAAAGAAAACAGTAAAGAAAAATCCCTTCATCCAATGGTGAAAACCAGGCAAACAGGCGCCTTGGATAAGGACCATGATGAAAACCTGGCAAACAAGCGTCATGCGTAAGTTGATCTTCTATGTCACCTACACTTGGGGGCACCTTGTCTCATCGGCATATCACTCTTCTCCTACCAGTTTCCTTTCATACCATTTCCTATCCTATCCTCTATCCGTTGCATGCCTATCTTGTCTCGTCCATCCATCCAAACTTCCTTTCCTCTATTATTTGGTCTTGACAAAGATTGGGGGCACAATGTTGACAAATGTTTTGAAAGTCCCTTGACATACCTTATCCCTCCAAAACATGCAAATCCTTCATCCTCCTATCATCATAAACATTGCCATGAAACATCCTAAGTATTCTACCTACAACGGGGCATGTTATACTTCTGCGACATAGTCCTTGGAGATCACATCCTTGGTTCCTTCTACATACCTATTCCATTCACCCATACATCTACCTATCCGTGGTGGTTCCTTGTCATCAGTCTTATCCAATCCATATCTTAGGTCCATTAGGGTTCTTCCCGAACTACGTTGCCTCTGCGTCGTCGCGTAGGCAAGACCATTATTCTCATGCGCCCCCGAGGCTCCACTTTCCCCTCTGTTCCATGTCTAATCCTTCTATCCATCTGCGTCCACTCCACATTCCCTATTCGTCCCATGTCTAGTCCTTCTATCTGTCTGAGTCCACTCCACTTCCCACCCATCCCATGTCTTGTCGTCCATCCCACCAATAAGGATTGTGCAACCTTCTGCTAGACAAACAAGAGCAACAAAACCCGCTTCCAAACAAAAATCTTGACGAAAAATATCAACCTATCCAAGGCAAAATAGAGCACCATACTGAAACACTCAAGCTAAATCTCATATCAATTATAGCAAAAAGACACATCTAAATGCAAGAATGTTTTGTGTTGGTTAGACTAAGAGTCTTGATTTATGCTATCATGTCTTTCTATGCTACTCGAGGATGCCAAAAGCTAGAGATGCTAGGATGGGGGCATGATTATTTTCTTTGTCTGCTGCTTGTGGATCAAACATTAGTAATGTGACGATTTTTGTCTAACGACATGGTCAGCAAAAGATCATCGAGGACTTCGAGGTCTAAACATGAAAAGGGGCAATCCTTGTCTGTTGAAAAATGCAAGAAGTACTTAGGTCATCTAGATTCAATTTTGGCTAGATGCTTGTATTAACTTGCTAAATCAAAATCCATGTACGTAATACTCAGGTCATCTCGGTTCAATTATACCTAGATGCTTGTATTTTCTTACAACATAATAAAGCCCAATGATGAAAGTGCTTCAAAATACTTGCTATCTCAAGGTGACAAATATTCATATCCATATCCATATCTATACCATATCCAATTATGTCTCATATCCGTATCCATATCCATATCCATACCGTATCCAATTGCAAGTCTATCCTTAATTCATGCCAATCAAGTCGAATCAATCTTGTCAAATAATCCAATCACAATCAATGGTCTTGATCCTTGTCCGGTCGTAAACCAACTTGATCAATTAATCAATCAATTGTCTTATACAAAATGTTGCATTATCGAAACCAGACCAACACACGCGTCTTACACGACATGCTTCATTTCCTGAAACTAGACAGTATCCTTCATGTTGCTCTAGGGATCCAGCATTCCCTCCCATGATAACATTATCGTATCAAATGTCTTAAACAGGATGTTATATTGTCAAAACCAGACCCGGAGTCTTATACAACATATTTTCCTGAAACCAGACATCATCGATCCATATCATTGGTTTATTGCTCGACAGGGGCAATACCTTGTTTGTGCCTATATCATTTGTGCATACTTGCTTACTTGCTTGTGTGTGTCATCTGTTTATCTTGCATTCCATATCATTCATCCCTTTCTTCTGCATTCAACCATTTCATTCCTGTCAACATATATTATCGTGAGATTGTCCGTCTCACGCCTACCGCCTTCTCCCCGTCCAATCTTCCGAGGGGGCATCCTATCATCATAACCTGTACCAGGGGTAAACTGGGGCATGCATCATTATCAGACTATTTATTCTTTCAAACAACGCAATAAAACACATTGCTTCAAAGAGGGGCAAAATGTAATAGCCTAAAATTGGCACAGGTTGAATTAAGTAAATATTCTGATATTTATCTTAATTCTTATTTTCTTCTGTCAATTAAATAAATATTCAAAGTTTATTTAATTGGTTCATTATCCTACAAAATCCCTAAATTCTTCTAATGTCTCAAATCCTAAATCCACCTCACAAAATCCACCTCATCAATCCACCTCATCCTTCCACATCATCCCTTCCACCTCACCATGTTGCACATATAATTAAATATTCTTAATATTTAATTAGCTAATATCCTCCAAAATCTAAAATTGAATTCTAAATTCAATGTCCCCCATTATTCTCCACCAAATTGAATTTTTAATTCAATGTTCCCCATTATCCTCCACTCTAAATTTTTAATTCAATTGTCATAACCCATTGTCCCCCACTCTGAATTTTTAATTCAGTTGTCATAACCCATTGTCCCCCACTCTGATTTCTTAATTCAATTGTCATAACTCACTATCCTCCACTTTGAATTCTTAATTCAATTGTCATACCTCACTATCCTCCACTCTGAATTTTTAATTCATCCATTATGAATTAAAGATTCACAAATAACGAGGGCCATTGATCTCATCTTTTGATCCTCACCCTCCGTTCTATTTTCAGAAAATCTATAAATAGAACCCTCTTCTAAGCCATTTAGGGGGACTTCTTCTGGCATCCTTACTATGCCTAAATTCCTTTAGGGAATCTTCTTCTTCTTCTCAACTCTCTTCTTCATATCATCGTAATGCAGAAATCATTCTAGCCATTTTTCCTTGTCATCTTGAGGAATCGAAGCAAGGAAGCAAGCTCCCTGAGGGCCAACCTTCATCATTCAAGATCAAGAAAGAATACGCGACCAATGGAAGCCACAAGGTAACAAGGTTGTAAGTTTTATGCTTTCATTTATCTATTCTTGTTATTCGCACATTTCATTATTGTTTGGGTTAATTATCTTAATTGATTTATCTCATTTTCCCATTCACAGTTTGAACCCGCAGTGGGAAGGAATGATCTAAATGGATATAGAAGACCTAAAACTTTTGCAGTCTTAGAACTTCACGAAATCAGTGTCATTCGAAAGAGGTCGCTGGCATGATCTTGACGCAACTTGAATGGGCTCAAAAGGAGTTCATATGCAGAAGTTATGTGCAGTCAAAGGTTCGATCAAACAAGGGAATCATTCGTTCAAAAAGGTGAAAATTTTATTGTCTCAAATCCAAGGAAACATGATGCCAAGTCGAAGAGCTCGTCGCCACGATTTCGATGCCACTCGTTTCGCCTTGATTGGAGCTTGTACAAGTAAAATATGGCCGGTCAAAGTTGAGGGTTGACCATACTGACCAGACAGTACAATGATGACATCATCATGCTGACATGGCAGACATAGTGGCAGTTGTTGGCGTGGCATGTCCAGAAGTTGACATGTGGCAGATGGTGGCATCAGACTCAACAAATGACGTGGCAGGTCTGAAGATGTGGACCAATCCAGCGTGACACGTGTCACTGACGAAGGAATGAGCAAATGCCATGAGGCCCAATGATTGGCTGCCAAGTGGCACATATGGCAATTTGTTAGTTAAAAGGTTGGTTTCTGTGGGTGGAACCCCTAACCTCATGCTTCCTATTTTCACTCTCCACTAATATACCAAGCGGCTTTCATTGCTACATATACGGGCCTCCTTTCTATTTAAAGAATGATAATAGAAACAAATCCCTATAAAAGGGGCGGGTGGTTTGAACCCCCAATGGGGAGGAATGATCCAGGTGGATATAGAAGAACTAAAAATTTTGCAGTCTTAGAACCTAACGGAATCAACATGATTGGAAAGAGGTCGCTGACATGATCCTGATGCAACTATAATGTGCTCAAAAGGAGTTCGTATGCAGAATTTATGTGCAATCAAAAGTTAGGTCAAACAGGCGTATCAGGTGTTCAAAAAGGTGAAAAATTGATAGTCTCAAATCTAAACAAATGTTGCCAAGTCGAAGAGCTCGTCGCCACGATTCTGACGTCGCTCGTTTCGCCTCGATCAGAGCTCGTACGAGCAAGATATGGCCGGTCAAAGTTGAGGGTTGACCATACTGACTAGACAATACAATGATGACGTCAACATGCTGGCATGGCAAACACAATGCCAGTTGTTGAAGTGGCAGGTCCAGAGGTTGACACATGGCAGATGGCGGCATCTGAGTTAGCAGATGACATGGCAGGTCTAATGATGTGGACCCATCCAGTGTGACACGTGTCACTCACGGATGAATGAGGTAATGCCATGATGCTTAATGATTGTGTGTCACGTGGCACATGTGGTGGTTTGATTGTTAAAAGCTTTGTTTGTGTGGTCGAACCTTGCTATTTTCACTCTCCACCAATATACCAAGCGGCTTTCTTTACTACATATACGGGCTTCCTTTCTATTTAAAGAATCATAATAGAAACGAATCCTTATAAAAGGTGGTCAGGTGGTTTGAACCCCCAATGGGAATGAATGATCTAAATGGATCCAAAAGACCTAAAAATTTTGCAATCTCAGAACCTGACGGAATCAGCGTCATTGGAAAGAGGTCGCTGGCACGATACTAACGCAACTTGAATGGGGTCAAAAGGAGATCATATGTAGAAATTATGTGCAGTCAAATGTTTGGTCAAACAAGTGAATCATGTGTTCAAAAAGGTGAAAATTTTATTGTCTCAAACTTAAGCAAAAATGATGCCAAGTCGAAGAGCTTGTCGCCATGATTCTGACACTGCTCGTTTCGCCTTGATCAAAGCTCATACGAGAAAGATATGACTGATCAAATTTGAGTGTTGACCATGCTGACTAGACAGTACAATGATGACGTCATCATGCTGACATGGCAGACACAGTTGCAATTTTTAGCGTGGCAGGTCCAAATGTTGACACGTGGCAGGTGGTGGCATCTGACTCAACAAATCACGTGGAAGGTCTGAAGATGTGGACCAATCCAGCATGACACGTGTCACTGACGAACGAATGAGCGAATGCCACGTGGCCCAATGATTAGGTGCACGTGGCAAATGTGATGAATTACTTTTTAAAAGAATGGTTTGTGGGGGTCGAACCCCTGACCTCCTACTTCCTATTTTTACTCTCCACCAATATAACAAGCGACTTTTATTGCTACATATACGGGCCTCCTTTCTATTTAAAGAATGATAATAGAAACAAATCCTTATAAAAGGGGGTTGAGTGGTTCTAAACTCTAGTGGGGAGGAATGATCTAGGTGGATTCAGAAGACCTAAAAATCTTAGAGTCTTAGAACCTAACGGAATTAGCATCATTGGAAAGAGATCGCTAACACGATCCTAACGCAACTTGAACGGGCTCAAAAGGAGTTCATATGCAGAAGTTATGTCCAGTCAAAGGTTCAGCCAAACAGGTGAATCAGGTGTTCCAAAAGGTGAAAAATTGATTGCCTCAAATACAAACAAAAATTATGCCAAGTCAAAGAGCTCGTCGCCATGATTCTGACGCCACTCATTTCGCCTCGATCAGAGCTCGTACGAGCAAGATATGGCTGGTCAAAGTTGAGGGTTGACCATGCTAACTAGACAATACAATGTGACGTCAGCTTGCTGACATGGCAGACAAAATGCCAGTTGTTGACGTGGTAGGTCCAAAGGTTGACACATGGCAGACGGCGGCATTTGAGTCAGTAGATGATGTGGCAAGTCTGATGATGTGGACCAATCCAGCATGACACATGTCACTGACGGATCAATGAGGTAATGCCACGTGGCCCAATGATTGGGTGTGACTTGGCACATGTGGCGGTTTGATTGTTAGAAGGTTGTTTTATGGGGGTCAAACCTCTAACCTCTTGCTTGCTATTTTCACTCTCCACCAATATACCAAGCGGCTTTCTTTGCTACATATACGGGCCTCCTTTCTATTTAAAGAATGATAATAGAAACGAATCCCTATAAAAGGGGGTCGGGTGGTTTAAACCCCAAGAGGGGAAGAATCATCTAGGTGGATGCAGAAGACCAAAAAATTTACAGTCTGAGAAATATGACCCAATCAGCATCATTGGAAAGAGGTTGCTGACACGATCCTAACGCAACTGGAACGGGCTCAAAAGGAGTTCATATGCAGAAGTTATGTGCAGTCAAAGGTTTGGTCAAATAGGTGAATCATGCGTTCAAAAAGGTTAAAATTTGATTGTCTCAAATCTAAGCAAAAAATGATGCCAATTCGAAGAGCTCGTCGTCACGATTTTGACGCCGCTCATTTCGCCTCGATTGGACCTCATATGAGAAACATATGGCTGGTCAAAGTTGGTGGTAGTTGTTGCCATGGCATGTCCAGAGTTTTACACGTGGCAGATGGCGGCATCTGAGTCAACAGATGACGTGGTAGGTCTAAAGATGTGGACCAATTCAGCGTGACATGTGTCACTAATGGAAGAATGAGGTAATGCCACGTGGCCCAATGATTGGGTGCCACATGGCACATGTGGCGGTTTGATTGTTATAAGGTTGGTTTGTAGGGGTCGAACTCCTGACCTCCTGCTTGCTATTTTCACTCTCCACCAATATACCAAGTGGCTTTCTTTGCTACATATATAGGACTTCTTTCTATTTAAAGAATGATAATAGAAACGAATCCTTATAAAAGGGGGTCGGGTGGTTTGAACCCCCAGTGGGGAATAATAATCTAGATGGATACAGAAGAACTAAAAATTTTGCAATCTCAGAACCTGACGAAATCAGCATCATTAGAAAGAGGTTGCTGACACGATTCTGATGCAACTTGAATGGACACAAAAGGAGTTCGTATGCAGAAGTTATGTGTAGTCAAATGTTCAGTCAAACAGGTGAATCAGGCGTTCAAAAAGGTGAAAAATAGATTGTCTCAAATCTAAGCAAAAATGATGCCAAGTCGAAGAGCTCGTCGCCACGATTTTGACCCCGCTTGTTTCACCTCGATCGGAGCTCGTACGTGCAAGATATGGCCGGTGAAAGTTGAGGGTTGACCGTGTCAACTAGAAAGTATAATGATGATATCAGCATGCTGACATGGCAAACACAGTGGTAGTTGTTGACGTGGTAGGTCCAGAGGTTGACACGTGGTAGATGGCGGCATCTGAGTCAACAGATGATGTGGCAAGTCTGAAGATGTGGACCAATCAAGTGTGACACGTGTCACTGACGGACAAATGAGGCAATGCCATGTGGCCTAATGATTGGGTGACACGTAGCACATGTGGCGGTTTGATTGTTAAAAGGTTGGTTTGTGGGGTTGAACCTTGCTATATTCACTCTCCACAAATATACCAAGCGGCTTTCTTTGCTACATATACGGGCCTCCTTTCTATTTAAAGAATGATAATAGAAACGAATCCTTATATAAAGGGGTCGAGTGGTTTGAACCCCCAGTGGGAAGGAATGATCTAAATGGATCCAGAAGACCTAAAAATTTTGCAGTCTCAGAACCTGATGGAATCAGCGTCATTGGACATAAATTATGTGCAATCAAAGATTCGGTCAAACAAGTGAATCATGCATTCAAAAAGGTGAAAATTTTATTATCTCAAATCCAACCAAAAATGATGCCAAGTCAAAGACCTCGTCGCCATGATTCCAACGCCACTCGTTTCACCTTAATTGAAGCTCTTACGAGCAAGATATGGCCGGTCAAAGTTGAGGGTTGACTATGTTAACTAGACAGTACAATGATGATGTTCTCATGCTGACATGGCAGACACAGTGGCAGTAGTTGGTGTGGCAGGTCCAAATGTTGACACGTGGTAGGTGGCGGCATCTGACTCAATAGATGATGTGGTAGGTCTAAAAATGTGGACCAATTCAGGGTGACACGTGTCACTGACGGACGAATGAGCGAATGCCACGTGGCCCAATGATTGGGTGCCATGCGCCACATGTGGCGATTTGCTTGTTAAAATGTTAGTTTGTGGGGGTCGAACCCCTGACCTCCTCCTTCCTATTTTCTCTCTCCACCAATATACCAAGCGGCTTTCATTGTTACATATACGGGCCTCCTTTCTATTTAAAGAATGATAATAGAAACAAATCCCTATAAAAGGGGATCATGTGGTTTGAACCCCCAGTGGAGAGGAATGATCTAGGTGGAGCTAGAAGACCTAAAAATCTTGTAGTCTCAAACCCTGATGGAATCAACATCATCGAAAAGAGGTCGTTGACATGATCCTGACGCCTGACGCAACTTGAACGGGCTTGAAAGGAGTTCATATACAAAAGTTATGTGCAGTCAAAGGTTCAGTCAAACAGGTGAATCAGGCGTTCAAAAAGGTGAAAATTTATTGTCTCTAATCCAAGCAAAAATGATGCTAAGTCGAAGAGATCGTCGTCACGATTCTGACGTTGCTTGTTTCGCCTCGATCAGAGCTCGTACGAGCAAGATATGGCTGGTAAAGTTGAGGGTTGACCATGCTGACAAGATATTACAATGATGACGTCAGCATGCTGACATGGCAGACCAGTGGTAATTGTTGAAGCTGTAGATCTAGAGTATGACACGTGGCAGATGGTGGCATCTGAGTCAATAGATGACGTGGCAGGTGAAGATGTGGACCAATCTAGCATGACAGGTTTCACTAACAGACAAATGAGGTATTGCCACGTGGCCCAATGATTGGGTGCCACGTGGCATATGTGGCTGTTTGATTGTTAAAAGGTTGGTTTGTGGGGGTCGAACTCTTGACCTCTTGTTTGCTTTTTTCACTCTCCACCAATATACCAAGCGGCTTTCTTTGCTACATATACAGGCCTCCTTTCTATTTAATGAATGATAATAGAAACAAATCCCTATAAAATGGGGTCCAGTGGTTTGAACCCCTAGTGGGGTGGAATGATCTAGATGGATACAGAAGAATTAAAAATTTTGCAGTCTTAGAACCTGCCAAAATTAGCTTCATTGGAAAGAAGTCGCTGACACGATCCTAACGCAACTTGCACGGGCTCAAAAGGAGTTTGTATGCAGAAGTTATGTGCAGTCAAAGATTTGGTCAAATAGGTGAATCAGGCGTTCAAAAAGGTGAAAATTTGATTGTCTCAAATCTAAGAAAAATGATGCCAAGTCGAAGAGCTCATCGCCACGATTCCAACGCCGCTCGTTTCGCCTCCATCGGAGCTCGTACGAGCAAGATATGGTCGTTCAAAGTTGAGGGTTGACCATGCTGACTAGACAATACAAGATGACATCAACGTGCTAACATGGCAGACACAATAGCAATTGTTGATGTGGCAGGTCCAGAGGTTGACACATGGCATATGGCTGCATCTGAGTCAGCAGATGACATGGCAGGTATGATGATGTGGACCAATCCAGCGTGACACGTGTCACTGATAGATGAATGAGGTAATGCCACGTGGCCCAATGATTGGGTGCCATGTGACACATGTGGCAGTTTGATTGTTAAAAGATTGGTTTGTGGGGGTCAAACCCCTGACCTCCTGCTTTCTATTTTCACTCTCCACCAAAATACCAAGCGGCTTTCTTTGCTACATATATGGGTCTTCTTTCTATTTAAAGAATGATAATAGAAACTAATCCCTATAAAAGGGGGTCGGGTGGGTTGAACCCCAAGTGGGGAGGAATGATCCAGGTGGATCAGAAGATCAAAAAAATTTGCAGTCTATTGGGTGAATATTTTGTCGTTTAGCTAACCAACGACAAAATGGTTATATCGCCACAGCTATGATGATAAATTTCTCTCCTCTCAGCAAAGGGAGGTTCCCTTTTTAAACTATTTTGAAACTTATCTATTTTAATACTAACCTTCAGGGTGAATCCATATCATCCATTTCTCTTTTTTCAAGAATGATGTTTACAACAATAGTAATTTCACTATACAAATCAAAATAACCAAGAAACCCACGAGAGCACAAAGTCTATTGTTGCTCCTTTTGCTGATCTAAAATTCAGAAACAAATAGGATAATGTGCAGCCCAAAGCCTTCACCGAATACTATAATGAAAACACACGATCATAAAAGATAACAGTAGCTCAAAGTCTTCTCAATATCTTTTACTCAAATTCATAAAATCACAAACCCAAAGATAATTATCACAGCACAAAGTCTCTAAAATTAGCTTTAGAACATCTCCTAGATTACCCAAACTCACTACAATTTGATCAAATAGATAAGATAGTATAAGGAAAAGGACATAAGAACAATTTCCAATACACCACAAGTTATTCCAATGAAAAGATTGAACAATTGCTTTCTTTTCTATTCACTTTGATAAAATATGATTTATAATTTGAACACAAAGTCTCAAAATGCTCTTCAATTTGGCAGAGTTTCGCTTCCATAACTAAAAGATAACTTAACAAGAGATCACAATAAAATAAAAGAATAACAAACACATTCAATACATATGAAACCCTAGTTTTAAAATAGAAACGAAACAAAAAATAAAGACTTACCTCTAACAAGAAACTGGAACCCTAAACGCAACCACGGAGACCCAAAATCCGCCCAAATCTGAAATTCGCGCGATCAAACGGTCTCAAGGAGGTATCACAGTTTGTTTGTGATTTCAAAAATAAGAAATTAACAAAGAAAATGGATCAAAGCAATTTAAAAATGTTTAAATTGAAAGCATTAATGCCTACACGAGTGGCATTAATGCTACCGTAGTTCAAAGATCTCGGCAAGATATGCTTAGTCAGTCAGAATGACCGCTCCTACACATCGAGGTTCAACATGTACAAGCGGCGGATATGACCGCTTATACATATGCGAAATTGATAAGGGGCATGCATGGGCAGCAGATTTAACCGCTCCTACATGTTAATAAAGAAACAGGACAAGTATGTATAAGCGGCAATTTTATCCGATATTGCACATTAAAACATTAAGGATATGCAAGAGTGGTAGATATGACTGATATTGCACATTATGACTTAAAAACATGTAAGAACGGTGTTTTTGACCGACTCTACACATGAGGACTCAAAAATTTTCTAACACCTTAAAATGATCAAAATTGATATTTTGACAAGCTTACGACCTAGTCGATTTTCACGAATCCCTAGGAACTGATCTAGGGGAATGTCATAAGCTATTTTACAGTGTCAAATGACTTTGCAGGAGGCCAAGAGAACTTGTCTTGATTTGCGAACTGAGAGTGTAGGCTACGAAATGGACAAGTTTCGTAGGGGTTGTCTTACAAAAACGAGCGTAACCAATTTTGGGAACAACAACTAGCTCTAACTAGGGAACTTCCTTCGATCGTTCTTTGAAATGATCAAATGGAGAAGAATTCAGCCTCTAAGTGCCTTCATCCATGCCATTGGGCCATAGAGTCAAGCTACCAAAAAGAAAAAGACATAAAAGACTAAACAAAAATGAAAAATAAAAACACAAAAACTATACAAATGTACAAATGAACTTATCTGATACTTCAAAGATTAAAGTGCTTCCAATGTTGTCCACTGTGAGGTAGCAAGAATGGTGTTCCATCAAGATATTCCAACAAGAAGCTATTTTCACCACAAAGTTGATGAATGACAAATGGGCCTCTCCATAGGGAATCAAACTTCCCATGCATTTCTTTTGGTTCTCTCCTCGTGTCCCATAACAAGACTTGATCTCCAATTTGAAACTCACGAGCCTTTGCCTTCTTGTCAAAGAGCTTCTTCACCTGACTTTGATGTTCAGCAATACGGTCTACTACCATAGCCCGTTGTTCTTCAAGTTCAGTGAGGTACATTATCCTTTTGTCAATAGAACTTTCAAAAGTTCTATCTTCTACTGTCTTTGCCAACTTGAATGCTAGCAACTCCAAGGTAATAGGTATCTCTGCATTCAGACCATATAGAAGCTGAAATAGTGACATACCTATTGCCCTTTTGGGGGTAATCATGTCTGCCCATAAAGCATCAAACAATGCTTTATGCCAAGTTCTCTGATTATCTTCCACCTGTTTCCTGATAATGGTAACCAAATTTTTGTTACTAGATTCTGCCTAACCATTTCCTTGCGGATAATAGTCTGAAGAATGAGAAAGGATAATCCCATGTTCATAGCAAAAACTAGTGATCTCGTTGGAAGAGCAACAAGTAGCATTGTCTGCTACAATTTTGTTTGGAACTCCAAACCGAGAAATAATATTTTCCTTAAGAAAATTACATACCACTTCAGAAGTAGCATGCTTAGTTGGAATGGCCTCCACCCACTTGGTGAAGTAATCAGTTGCAGTGAAAACAAAATTGTATCCCACACTCAACGGTGGGTTCACAACACCAATGAAATCAATGCCCCATTGCTGAAAAGGTTCTTCAATTACAACGGGTTTAAGAGGTAGTGCATCCAACTTAGGCCTTCCAAAAAACTGCTGACATAACTCACATCTACGTACCCAATCGTACGCATCCTGAAACAAAGTGGGCCAATAGTACCTAGCCCACAAAATTTTATGAGTCGTCACAGGCACGGAAAAATGTCCTCCACAAGCCAAATTGTGAAAAGACTCCAAAAGTTTGGTTTGTTGTGCTTTATCCACACAACGAAGAAAAACTCCATCAAGGCTTTTTTTATACAAACCATTGTCCCACAAGACATAGTTTGCAGCCTTCAATTTGATAGTTCGCTTCTCTTTATAGGATAAATGAGAAGGACAATCACCATAGGTAATAAAATGAGCAATATTAGAATACCACTCATCTGTAGTAGTAACAAAGAGAATAGTTGTCATATCCTCAACTTCTTCTTCTTCATCACCTGTTTCTTTTGGGACATTGTCGGCAATCAACTGACACAAACCTCTGCCATGTACAAGCTTGGTAGGTTTGATATCAAGATCAAACTCTTGGATCTTGGCAATCCAATTACCTCTTTTAGTCCCAAACTCTTGTTGAGTCAGGATAGATTTCACCGTTGTATCTGGCACCAAAACAACAGTATGTGAATTCAAAATATAAAATCAGAAATGCTTCACCGCCTTGACCATGGCATAAGCATGTTTCTCCATATTTGAGTATTTCAATTCATGAGCCTTCAGAGGGCAACTCAGAAACGAAATAGGAGATTCTACACCTTCTTCGTTTTGCTGAACAAGAATGGATGAAAGTGTATGCTCGAAGGCATAACAGTACATTATGAAGTCCTTGGTATAATCAAAACAAACCAAAACCAGAGCATGAGCTATGGCTCTCTTAATGTCCTCAAATGCTGCTTTACCTTCTGAACTCCAACGGAAAGTAGTCTTACCCTTCATCATGTTGACAATGTGATGGGTTTTCTTTGCGAATTCCGGAATGAACCTCTGCAGAAAATTCACCTTTCCGAAAAAAGAATGAGCTATAGTCTTACTAGTATGCAAAGTAAGACTTTGGATAGACTTGACTCTTTCTAAGTCAATCTTAGTACCTTCTCTGGACACAATGTGACTGAGAAGTTTGCCCTCCGTAACCCCAAAAACTGATTTCTTAGGATTAAGAGAAATACCATTTTGACGACATCTTTCCAGCACCTGTTGCAAATGGTAAGCATGATCTTGACATTGTTTAGAGAAAACAGTCAATTCATCAAGGTACACCACAATGAATTTCCCCATCTCATCTCTGAAAGTGAGGTCCATTGCTCTCTGGAAAGTAGTGCCAGTGTTGATCAAACCAAATGGCATCCTACGGTATGCAAATGTGCCCCAAGGTGTGGTAAAAGCAGTCTTGTATTGATCTGCCTCACTAACCTCTACTTGATTATAGCCTGAGAAACCATCTAACATAGACAGCATCTCTAAACTAGTTACAGTTTGTAACACTTGATCCATAATAGGCAAAGGTTAGTTATCTTTTAAAGAAGATTGGTTGAGATTTCTGAAGTCAACACATATACGGATTTCTCTGTTCTTCTTTCTCATAGGAACAATATTCGCAATCCAGGTAGAATGATTGATAGGAAAGATTATCCTTGCATTCAACATTTTCTAGATTTCAGAGAGAATAATACCTGATATCTTGGGGTTATAATGCCTCTGCGTTTGCTTGTGAGGCAACGATCCAACCTTGAGAGGAATCTCATGTTCAATCTCCTTCGGTCTGAAAGACTTAAGATCATCATAAGATTATGTCAGAACGTCAATGTAATGGCAAAGAAGTGTAGTGAATTTGAATTTCTCATCAGCAGTGCAACACTGCCCAATGTTAACCATCTTAGGATCTGCCTCAGAACTCAAATTTACTTGTTCAAATTCTATGGATGAACTTGAACCAAGTTGTTGCTGATTTTTGATATATCTGTCATGCTTATCAAATAACTTCTCTAAAGAAACCAAACCTTTAGGAATCTTATTCCCTTTTAATTGAAGAATCTCTTCACCAGTTTGTGAATCTATTTCAGAAATATATTCATGTGGTGGATAATCACTACCTTCAAAATAGAGTTCATCAAAGTTATCTGTCTTCTCTAAGAAAGAAATGATCTGATTGTCACCATTAAAGACTTGCCAATGGTCAGCATTATTTGGCACACTGGGTCAGAAAACCAACTCAATTGTGTACTTGTTACCTTTGAAGTCCTTATGGGGAACCATAAGAGTGGCAGAGATAGCCAATGAATCAACACGATCATTAAACTCCCTAGGTACCGCTAAGATATCAAATGCATCAAAACCTTCAATGCAATCCCAGACACGATTGCGATAATGTCTCAACCTTTCATTCTTGGTCTGATAAAGATTTCTCACTTGACAAATCACAAGTTCAGGATCACCCTGAGCATGAAGATTTTTAATACCTCTAACACGAGCAACCTCCATTCCAAGTAACAATGACTCGTATTCAGCAGTGTTATTGGTATTGTCAAACTGTAGCTTATAAGAGAAAGGAAAGATATCACCTTGTGGAGATATCAAAATGACTCCAGCTCTAGATCTGGTGGAAGAACAACTGCCATCAAATTCTAAAACCCAAACGTCATTTGGATTTTTCACTTTGATGTTTCTACTACCAGTAGATTCTTCTTGATCAAAAAGAGAAGAATCTGGCATCACTATGCTTTCATCTGAACTTTCACCTAATTTACTAGAAGTATCCTCTGATTCTGCATCTAAAATATATGAACTCTTGTCTAATGAGCTTGAAGTATCTTCAGTAGACAAGAAATAATTGCCCATTCCTGAAGACTCAAACAAAATTTGAGCTTTTGGATTTTCAGTTTGGGTAACGATATATTTTGCTTCTTTCTCAAGAAGCAACTTTTACATAACACCTTTAATAGGTATTCTCGCCTCGGATAGATCAATATTCAATTCTCCAACTACATATTTACAAAAATTACGCCCAAGCAAAATGCCATAAGAAGCTGGAACATCAGCCACTAGAACGGTCATCTTGATCCTCTTATCTGGAAAGGCTGCAAATGCAAATTGGGCATCTTTGATTTGGCCCAGCAATGGCACTTGCTTATTTTCCATTGAGAAATATATCCCAAATGTCTTGGTCAAAGTAAGACCGAGGGCATCTGCCACTTTGGCAGGCATGACATTATCAGAAGCCCCAGAATCTATTATACAATTGCTTAACTTGTGGCCATTGACCAATAGAGAAACATAGAAAGGTTCTATTTTCCCTAGGGGAACAAGGGGAGTAGTGACAAGATTATTTTGGGTGGATTTGGTCTTTGAGGAGTCGTGAGCAATCTTTGAAGAATCTTGCTCTATAGGGACAGCTTTATTTTTCACATATTTAGCTAACCTATCAAATTGTTCAGGATTAGCTTGTAAATACTCTACCTCATACATCTGGATTTTGGTTTTCCTAGCATGGTCTATTATGTCAAATAGCTGAAATGAACTAGATACAAAGGAAGGAAATCCATCGTTCTGGGTTTTATTTGGGGTAGTACTGGTCTAAGGAACAAAAGTAGAAGAAACAGGATTTTTAGATGTACTTACTTGTTTATTGACAACCAGGTCTTTTCATTGAAAAGGCAATCGAGCTCCTCGTTTGGAAATTGAGATCACAGGTTGAGGTTCCTCTCTTGTCTTTCCTTTTTCAGCTTGCTAATTTGATTGGTTTTGGGACCTGGTAAAAATAGCATATGCTCCATCATATACTTCTCCTTCTCTTTCAGCTTCAGCTTGGAAATTCAGAAAACCAATGGTAGAGTCACCAGTTAATTCTTCTTCTCCTTCTATAAAAAGATTAGTATCATTCTCCTGATCCAACTCAGGTTGGAAAGAACTGTCTTGTTCTACTTCATAGTAACCAACTGCTGAATTGATCGGCGCTGCTTCAATGGCAAGCTTCCCCTATGTGGGCGGAAGACGATTATATTGCCCTTGATTTCTGGCAGCATTGCCTTGGTATGAATTGTTGGGAAATGTCCTCCTTGGTATATCTTTGTAAGGAGTAGACATACCTTGGGACATTTACTTTTTCAAAGCTAACAACTCATTTGCTAACTTTTGCACCATAGGATCTGTGGTGCTTGTGGAAGAATTATCAGTAGAGGACTGACCTCTATTTTTGTTTGAATCTCTTCTTATCTTACCCGCAAGGATAAGATCATCTTTGACCTCTGTAGCCAAAATTTGAGCTACGGGAAGATCAGCAAGGCTAGCCCGCCTTAACAGAAAGCTTACATCAGGAAGCTGAGTATTGATGAAGAAACATTTAATATTCTCCGCCATTGGTTGAGTAGTTGTAGGAATCCTATTTGTCAATTTATTGACTTTGGCGATGAAATCTCACATGGGTTCATGTGGCTCTTTCTTCATCTGTGTTAGCTGAACTAACAAGGCATGTGCATCTTCCGCAGGCTTGAACCTGGCTTCAAACTTGGTTTTGAGAGTATTCCAACTAGTTATGGTTTGAGCTTGAAGTTGGTAAAACCAATCTGCAGCAGCACCTTGCAATGTTTCTACAAAAAGTCATACCACTACATCTTCATGTTCCACCCCAAGCACACCACAAGCTATAAAAAAAGTGGCAATGTGTTCATCGGGATGGACTTTTCCATCACCATAGAATTTAGGGAAATTCTTCCTTGAACTACGAGGTAGTTCATGCAATGGAGGTGTTAAATTCAAGGGACCAAAAGTATTACCCCACAGACCTTGAGCTACCATTTTGCGTTGGTTGAAAGGTGGGATGACAAACCTTTGAGGGATTCGAACAAACAGAACTCTGTTAGTACTGGAGCTAGAAGCTTCACCTGGTATTGGAGACCTAGCATTGTGGAGGCAAAAGATGAAAGTTATTTTGCTGCATTAACTTAAATACAGGATCAATAATACCTTACGCTCTCTTGCTTCTTGTATATCGTGAGTCTACTAGAATGCAATGTACTCAACAAAGTTTTAGAAACAACTTAAAATAATGGGAGAGGATGAAATGCTTCAACTCAAAGTGTGAGGCTCTAAGTTGTGCGTTCTTCTCCAGCGGAGTCAACAAAAAATTGTTGGGTGAATATTTTGTCATTTAGCTAACCAACGACAAAAAGGTTATATCGCCACAGCTATGATAAGAAATTTCTCTCCTCTCAGCAAGGGGAGGTTCCCTTTTTAAACTACTTTCAAACTTATCTATTCTAACACTAACCTTCAGGGTGAATCCATATCATCCATTTCTCTTTTTTCAGAAATGATGTTTACAACAATAGTAATTTCATGATACAAATCAAAATAATCAAGAAACCCATGAGAACACAAAGTCTATTGTTGCTCCTTTTGCTGATTTAAAATTCAGAAACAAATAGGATAAGGTGCAGCCCAAAGCCTTCACCGAATACTATAATGAAAACACACGATCGTAAAAGATAACAGCAGCTCAAAGTCTTCTCAATATCTTTTACTCAAACACATAAAATCACTAACCCAAAGATAATTATCGCAGCACAAAGTCTCTAAAATTAGCTTTAGAACATCTCCTAGATTACCCAAACTCACACTACAATTTGATCGAATAGATAAGATAGTATAAGGAAAAGCACATAAGAACAATTTCCAATACACCACAAGTTATTCCAATGCAAAGATTGAATGATTGCTTTCTTTTCTATTCACTTTGATAAAATATGATTTATAATTTGAACACAAAGTCTCAAAATGCTCTTCAATTTGGCAGAGTTTCTCTTCCATAACTAAAAGATAACTTAACAAAGATCACAATAAAATAAAAGAATAACAAACACATTCAATACATATGAAACCCTAGTTTTAAAATAGAAACAAAACAAAAAATAAAGACTTACCTCTAACAAGAAACTGGAACCCTAAACGCAACCACGGAGACCCAAAATCTACTCAAATCTGAAATTCACGTGATCAAACGATCTCAAGGAGGTATCACAGCTTGTTTGTGGTTTCAAAAATAAGAAATGAACAAATGAAATGGATTAAAGTGATTTAAAAAGGTTTAAATCGAAAGTATTAATGCCAACACGAGTGGCATTAATGCCACCGTAGTTCAAAGATCTTGGCAAGATATACTTAGTCGGTCAGAATGACCGCTCCTACACATGGAGGTTCAACATGTATGAGTGGCGGATATGACCGCTTATACATATGCAAAATTAACAAGGGGCATGCATGGGCGGCGGATTTAAATGCTCCTGCATGTTAAAAAAGAAACAAGATAAGTATGTATAAGCAGCAATTTTGGTTGATATTACACATTAAAACATTAAGGATATGCAAGAGTGGTAGATATGACTGATATTGCACATTATGACTTAAAAAAATGTAAGAGCGGTGTTTTTGACCGACTCTACACATGAGGACTCAAAAATTTTCTAACACCTTAAAATGATCAAAATTGATATTTTGACAAGCGTAGGACCTAGTCGATTTTCACAAATCCCAAGGAACTGATCTAGGGGAATGCCATAAGCTATTTTACAGTGTCAAATGAATTTGTACGAGGACAAGAGAACTTGTCTCAGTTTGCGAACTTAGAGTGTAGGCTACAAAATGGACAAGTTTCGTACAGGTTGTCTTACAAAAATGAGCATAACAGATTTTGGGAACAACACAGTCTGAGAACATGACGGAATCAACATCATTGGAAAGAGGTTACTGACACGATCCTAACACAACTTGAATGGGCTGAAAAGGAGTTCGTATGCAGAAGTTATGTGTAGTCAAAGGTTTAGTCAAACAAGTGAATCAGGCATTCAAAAAGGTGAAAAATTGATTGTCTCAAATCCAAGCAAAAATGATGCCAAGTCGAAGAGCTCGCCATCACGATTTCAACGCCACTCGTTTCTCCTCGATCGAAGCTCATACGAGCAAGATATGGCCAGTCAATGTTGAGGGTTAACCATCCTGACTAAATAGTACAATGATGATGTCAGCATGTTGACATGGCAGACACAGTGGTAGTTCTCGACGTGGCAGGTCTAGAGTTTGACACGTGACAGATGGCAACATCTGAGTTAGCAGATGACGTAACAGGCCTGAAGATGTGGACCAATCGAGCGTGACATGTGTCACTGATGGAAAAATGACATAATGCCACGTGGCCCAATGATTGGGTGCCACGTGGCACATGTGGCAGTTTGATTGTTAAAAGGTTAGTTTGTGGGGGTCGAACCCCTCACCTCCTGCTTTCTATTTTCACTCTCCACCAATATACCAAGCGGCTTTCTTTGCTACATATACGGGCCTCCTTTCTATTTAAAGAATGATAATAGAAACGAATCCCTATAAAAGGGGGTTGGGTGGTTTGAATCCCAAGTGGGGAATAATGATCCAGATGGATACAGAAGAACTAAAAATTTTGCAGTCTCAGAACCTGATGGAATCAGCATCATTGGAAAGAGGTCGCTGACACGATCCTGACGCAATTTTAATTTGCTCAAAAGGAGTTCGTATGCAAAAGTTATGTGTAGTCAAAGGTTTGGTCAAACAAGTGAATCAGGGGTTCAAAAAGGTAAAAAAATGATTGTCTCAAATCCAAACAAAAATGATGCCAAGTCGAAGAGCTCATCGCCATGATTTTGACACCGCTCATTTCACCTCGATCGGAGCTCGTACGAGAAAGATATGGCCGGTCAAAGTTGAGGGTTGACAATGTCGACTAGACAGTACAATGATGACATCAGCATGCTGACATGGCAGACACAGTGGCAGTTGTTGACGTGGTAGGTCCAGAGGTTGACACATGGCAGATGGTGGTATCTGAGTCAGCAGATGACGTGGCAGGTCTGAAGATGTGGACCAATCCAGTGTGACACGTGTCACTGATAGACGAATGAGGTAATGCCATGTCACCTAATGATTGGGTGCCATGTGGCACATGTGGCGGTTTGATTGTTAAAAGGTTGGTTTGTGGGGTTGAACCTTGCTATTTTCACTCTCCACCAATATACCAAGTAGCTTTCTTTGCTACATATATGGGCTTCCTTTCTATTTAAAGAATAACAATAGGAATGAATCCCTATGAAATGGGATCGGGTGGTTTGAATCCCAAGTGGGAAGGAATGATCTAAATGGATCCAGAAGACCTAAAATTTTTGCAATCTTAGAACCTGACGGAATCAACGTCATTGGAAAGAGATCACTGGCACGATCCTGACGCAACTTGAATGGGCTCAAAAGGAGTTCATATGTAGAAGTTATGTTCAGTCAAAGGTTCGGTCAAATAGGTGAATCATGCGTTCAAAAAGGTGAAAAAATTATTGTCTCAAATCTAAGCAAAAATGATGCCAAGTCGAAGAGCTCGTCGCTATGATTCTGACGACGCTCGTTTCACCTTGATCGGAGCTCGTACAAGCAAGATATGGCCGATCAAAGTAGAGGGTTGACCATGCTGACTAGACAGTACAATGATGACATCATAATACTGACATGGCAAACACAGTGGTAGTTGTTGGCGTGGCTTGTCCAAATGTTGACATGTGGCAGATGGAGGCATCTGACTCAACAGATGACGTGGCAGGTTTGAAGATGTGGACCAATCCAGCGTGACACGTGTCACTGACGAACGAATGAGTGAATGCCATGTGGCCCAATGATTGGGTGCCACCTGGCACATGTGGGGATTTGCTTGTTAAAAGGTTGGTTTATGGGGGTTGAACCCCTGACCTCCTGCTTCCTATTTTTACTCTCCACCGATATACCAAGCCGCTTTCATTGCTACATATACGGGCCTTCTTTCTATTTAAAGAATGATAATAGAAATAAATCCCTATAAAAGGGGGTCAGGTGGTTTAAACCCCCCAGTGGGGGGAATGATCTAGGTGGATCCAAAAGACCTAAAAATCTTGTAGTCTCAAAACCTGATGGAATCAGCATCATTAGAAAGAGGTCGCTAACATGATCCTAATGCAACTTGAACGGTCTCAAAAGGAGTTCATATGCAGAAGTTATGTGCAGTCAAAGGTTTAGTCAAACAGATGAATCAAGCGTTCGAAAAGGTGAAAATTTAATTGTCTCAAATCTAACCAAAAATGATGCCAAGTTGAAAAGCTCATTGCCACGATTCTAACGCCACTCATTTCGCCTCGATCAGAGCTCGTACGAGCAAGATATGGCTAGTCAAAGTTGAGGGTTGACCATGCCGACAAGATAGTACAATAATGACGTCAGCATGCTGACATGGTAGACACAGAGGCAATTGTGGACGTGGCAGATCTATAGTTTGACACATAGTAGATGGCGGCATCTGACTCAGCAGATGGCGTGGCAGGTCTGAAGATGTGCACCAATCCATCGTGAAATGTGTCACTGACGGACGAATGAGGTAATACCACGTGGCCCAATGACTGGGTGCCACATAGCATGTGTGGCGATTTGATTGTTAAAAGGCTGGTTTGTGGGGGTCGAACCGATGACCTCCTACTTTCTTTTTTCATTCTCCACCGATATACCAAGCAGCTTTCTTTGCTAAATATACGAGCCTCCTTTCTATTTATTGAATGATAATAGAAATGAATCCCTATAAAAGGGGGTCAGGTGGTTTAAACCCCTAGTGGGGGAATGATCTAGGTGGATCCAAAAGACCTAAAAATCTTGTAGTCTCAAAACTTGATGGAATCAGCATCATTAGAAAGAGGTCGCTAACATGATCCTAACGCAACTTGAACGGTCTCAAAAGGAGTTCGTATGCAGAAGTTATGTGCAGTCAAAGGTTCGGTCAAATAGACGAATTAAGGTTGGAAAAGGTGAAAAATTGATTGTCTCAAATCTAACCAAAAATGATGCCAAGTCAAAAAGCTCATCGCCACGATTCTAACGCCACTCGTTTCGCCTCGATCAGAGCTCATACGAGCAAGATATGGCTAGTCAAAGTTGAGGGTTGGCCATGCCGACGAGATAGTACAATGATGACGTCAGCATGCTGACATGGCAGACACAGAGGCAATTGTGGACGTGGTAGATCCAGAGTTTGACACATAGTAGATGGCGACATCTGACTCAACAGATGACGTGGCAGGTCTGAAGATGTGCACCAATCCATCGTGAAACGTGTCACTGACGGACGAATGAGGTAATACCACGTGGCCCAATGATTGGGTGCCACATAGCACATGTGGCGATTTGATTGTTAAAAGGCTGGTTTGTGGGGGTCAAACTGATGACCTCCTACTTGCTTTTTTATTCTCCACCAATATACCAAGCGGCTTTCTTTGCTAAATATACGGGCCTCCTTTCTATTTATTGAATGATAATAGAAATGAATACCTATAAAAGGGGGTTGGATGGTTTGAACCCCCAGTGGGGAGGAATGATCCAAGCAGATATAGAAGAACTAAAAATTGTGTAGTCTTAGAACCTGACAGAATCAACATTTCTGGAAAGTGATCGTTGACACAATCCTGACGCAACTTGAATGGGCTCAAAAGGAGTTCGTATGCAAAAGTTATGTGCAATCAAAGGTTTGGTCAAACAAGTGAATCAGGCATTCAAAAAGGTGGAAAATTGATTGTCTCAAATCCAAGCAAAAATGAAGCCAAGTCGAAGAGCTTGTCGCCACGATTCTGACGCAGCTTGTTTCGCCTCGATCGAAGCTCGTACAAGCAAGATATGGTCAGTCAAAGTTGAGGGTTGACCATGCTGACTAGAAAATACAATGATGACGTCAGCATGCTAACATGGCAGACACAGTGGCAGTTGTTGACGTGGTAGGTCCAAAGATTGACACATGGAAGATGTCGGCATCTGAGTCAGCAGATGATGTGGCAGGTCTGATGATGTGGAAAAATCCAACGTGACACGTGTCACTAATAGATGAATGAGGTAATGCCACGTGGCCCAATGATTGGGTGTCACGTGGCACATGTGGTGGTTTGATTGTTAAAAGGTTGGTTTGTGAGGGTCGAACCCCTGACCTCTTGCTTGCTATTTTCACTCTCCACCAATATACCAAGCGGCTTTCTTTGCTACATATACGAGCCTCCTTTAAAAGGGGGTAGGGTGCTTTTAACCCCAAGTTGGGATGAATGATCCAAGTGGACCCAGAAGACTAAAAAATTTTGCAATCTAAGAACATGACAGAATCAGTATCATTGGAAAGAGGTTGCTGACACGATCCTAACGCAACTGGAACGGTCTCAAAAGGAGTTCGTATGCAGAAGTTATGTGCAGTCAAAGGTTCGATCAAACAGGGGAATTAGACGTTAAAAAAGGTAAAAATTTGATTGTCTTAAATCCAAACAAAAATGATGCCAAGTCGAATAGCTCGTCGTCACGATTTTGACGCCAGTAGTTTAGCCTCGATCGAAGCTCATACGAGCAAGATATGGCCGGTCAAAGTGTAGGGTTGACCATGCTGACTAGACAGTACAATGGCATCAGCATGCTGACATGGCATACACATTGGCAGTTTTTGACGTGGCAGGTCCAGAGTTTGACACGTGGCAGATGGTGCCATCTAAGTCAGTAGATGATGTGGTAGGTCTGAATATGTGGACCAATCCAACATGAAACGTGTCATTGATGGAAGAATGAAGTAATGCCACGTGGCCCAATGATTGGGATCCACGTGGCACATGTGGCGGTTTGATTGTTAAAAGGTTGGTTTGTGGGGGTTGAACCCCTGACCTCCTGCTTGCTATTTTCAATCTCCACCAATATACCAAGCGGCTTTCTTTTCTACATATACAGGCCTCCTTTCTATTTAAAGAATGATAATAGAAACAAATCCTTATAAAAAGGGGTCGAGTGGTTTGAACCCCCAGTGAGGAATAATGATCCAGATAGATACAGAAGAACTAAAAATTTTGCAATCTCAGAACCTGACGGAATCCGCATCCTTGAAAAAAGGTCGCTGACATGATCCTGACGCAACTTGAACGGTCTCAAAAGGAGTTCGTATACAGAAGTTATGTGCAGTCAAAGGTTCGGTCAAATAGGTGAATCAGGCATTCAAAAAGGTGAAAATTTGATTGTCTCAAATCCAAGCAAAAATGATGCCAAGTCGAAGAGCTTGTCACCATGATTTTGAAGCCGCTCTTTTCACCTCGATCGGAGCTCGTACGAGCAAGATATGGCCGATCAAAGTTGAGGGTTGACCATGTCGACTAGACAATACAATGATGACATCAGCATGCTGACACGACAGACACAGTGGCAGTTGTTGACGTGGTAGGTCTAGAGGTTGACACGTGGCATATGGCGGCATCTGAGTCATCAGATGACATAGCAGGTCTGAAGATGTGGACCAATCCAATGTGACACGTGTCACTAACAGATGAATGAGATAATGCCATGCGGCCTAATGATTGGGTGCCACATTACACATGTGGCGGTTTGATTGTTAATTGGTTGATTTGTGGGGTCGAACCTTGCCATTTGGACTCTCCACCAATATACCAAGCGGCTTTCTTTTCTACATATATGAGCTTCCTTTCTATTTAAAGAATGATAATAGATATGAATCCCTATAAAAGGGGGTCGGGTGGTTTGAACCCCCAGTGGAAAGAAATGATCTAAATGGATCCAGAAGACCTAAAAAATTTCTAGTCTCAGAACCTCACAGAATCAACGTCATTGGAAAGAGGTCGCTGACACAATCCTGCGCAACTTGAACAGGCTCAAAATGAGTTCATATGCAGAAGTTATGTGCAGTCAAAGGTTCGGTCAAATAGGGGAATCATGCATTCAAAAAGGTAAAAATTTTATTCTCTCAAATCCAAGCAAAAATGATGCCAAGTCGAAGAGCTCGTCGCCACGATTCTGACGCTGCTCGTTTTGCCTTGATTAGAGCTCGTACGAGCAAGATATGGCCGGTCAAAGTTGAGGGTTAACCATGCTGACTAGACAGTATAATGATGACGTCATCATGCTGACATGGCAGACACAGTGGACCAATCCAGCATGACACATGTCACTGACAGACAAATGAGTGAATGCCATGTGGCCCAATGATTGGGTACCATGTGGCACATGTGGCGATTTGCTTGTTAAAAGGTTGGTTTGTGGGGGTTGAACCCCTGACCTCCTGCTTCCTATTTTCACTCTCCACCAATATACCAAGAGGCTTTCATTACTACATATATGGGCCTCCTTTCTATTTAAAGAATGATAATAGAAACAAATCCCTATAAAAGGGTATCAGGTGGTTTGAACCCCTAGTGGGGAGGAATGATCTAGGTGGATCCAGAAGACCTAAAAATCTTGAAGTCTCATAACCCGACAGAATTAGCATCATTGGAAAGAGGTCGCTGACAGGATCCTAACACAACTTGAACGGTCTCAAAAGGAGTTCGTATGGAGAAGTTATGTGCAGTCAAAGGTTCATTCAAACAGGAGAATCAGGTATTCAAAAAAATAAAAAATTCATTGTCTCAAATACAAGCAAAAATGATGCCAAAACAAAGAGCTCGTCTCCATGATTCTGATGCTACTTGTTTCACCTTGATCAAAGCTCGTACGAGCAAGATATGGTTGGTCAAAGTTTAGGGTTGACCATGCGGACTAGATAGTACAATGATGACGTCAACATGCTAACATGGCAGACACAGTGGCAGTTGTTAACGTGGTAGATCCAAAGTTTGACACATGGCAGATGACGGCTTCTGAGTTAGCAGATGACGTGGCAGGTTTGAAGATGTGGACCAATCTAGCGTGACACGTGTCACTGACGGACGAATATGGTAATGCCACGTGGCCTAATGATTGGCTGCCACATAGCACATGTGGCGGTTGGATTGTTAAAATGTTGGTTTGTGGGGGTCGAACCCCTGACCTCCTGCTTGCTTTTTTCACTCTCCACCAATCTACCAAGCGAATTTCCTTGCTACATATACGGGCCTCCTTTCTATTTAATGAATGATAATAGAAACGAATCCCTATAAAAGGGGGTTGGGAGGTTTGAACCCCCAGTGGGGAGGATTGATCCAAGTGCATATAGAAGAACTAAAAATTTTGCAGTCTTAGAACGTGATGGAATCACCATCATTGGAAAGAGGTTGCTGTTACGATCCTGATGCAACTTGAACGAGCTGAAAAGGATTTCGTATGCAGAAGTTATGTGTAGTCAAAGGTTTGGTCAAACAGGTGAATCAGGCATCCAAAAAGGTGACAAATTGATTGTCTCAAATCTAAGCAAAAATGATGCCAAGTTGAAGAGCTTGTCGCTATGATTCTGACGCCGCTTGTTTTGCCTCGATCGGAGCTCATACGAGCAAGATATGGCCAGTCAAAGTTGAGAGTTGACCATGCTAACTAGACAATACAATGATGATGTCAACATGCTGACATAGTAGACATCGATGCATTTGTTGACGCGGCAGGTCCAGAGGTTGACACATGGTAGATGGCGGCATCTGAGTCAGCAGATGACGTGGCAGGTCTGATGATGTGGACCAATCCTGCGTGACACGTGTCACTAATGGATGAATGACGTAATGCCACGTTGCCCAATGATTGGGTGCCACGTGGTACATGTGGCGGTTTGATTGTTAAAAGATTGGTTTGTGGGGGTCAAACCCCTGACCTCCTGCTTGCTATTTTCACTCTCCACCAATATACCAAGCAGCTTTCTTTGCTACAGATACGAGCCTCCTTTCTATTTAAAGAATAATAATAGAAACGAATCCCTATAAAAAGGGGTTGGGTGGTTTGAGCCCTAAGTGGGGAGGAATGATCCATGTAGATCCAGAAGACCGAAAAACTTTGCAGCCTGAGAACATGACAGAATCAGCATCATTGGAAAGAGGTTACTGACACAATCCTAATGCAACTTGAACGGGCTCAAAAGGAGTTCGTATGCAGGAGTTATGTGCAGTCAAAGGTTCGGTCAAACAGGTGAATCAGGTGTTCAAAAAGTGAAAAATTGATTGTCTCAAATCCAAGCAAAAATAATGCCATGTTCAAGAGCTCGTCATCACGATTTTGAAGCCACTCATTTCCCCTTGATCAGAACTCATACGAGAAAGATATGGCCGGTCAAAGTTGAAGGTTGACCTTGCTGACTAGACATTACAATAAAGACGTCAGCATGATGACATGGCAGACACAGTGGCAGTTGTTGACGTGGCAGGTCCAGAGTTTGACACATGGCAGATGGCGGCATATGAGTTAGCAGATGACGTGGCAGGTCTGAAGATGTGGACCAATCCAGCGTGACACTTGTCACTGACAGAAGAATGAGGTAATGCCACGTGGCCCAATGATTGGGTGCCATGTGGCACATGTGGCGGTTTGATTGTTAAAAGGTTGGTTTATGGGAGTCTAACTCCTGACCTCCTGCTTGCTATTTTCACTCTCCACCAATATACCAAGCAACTTTCTTTGCTACATGTACGAGCATCCTTTCTATTTAAAGAATTATAATAGAAACGAATCCCTATAAAAGGGGTCGGGTGGTTTGAACCCCCAGAGGGAAGGAATGATCTAAATGGATCCAAAAGACCTAAAAAAATTTGTAGTCTCAGAACCTAATGGAATCAGCGTCATTGGAAAGAGATCGTTGGCACGATCCTGACGCAACTTGAACAGGCTCAAAAAGAGTTCGTATGCAGAAGTTATGTGCAGTCAAAGGTTCAGTCAAACAAGCGAATCATGCGTTCAAAAAGGTAAAAAATTTATTGTCTCAAATCCAAGCAAAAATAATGCCAAGTTGAAGAGCTCGTCGCCACGATTCTAATGCCGCTCATTTCGCCTTGATCAGAGCTCGTACGAGCAAGATATGGTCGGTCAAAGTTGAGGATTGACCATGTTGACTAGATAGTACAATGATAACGTCATCATGCGGACATGGCAGACACAGTGGCAGTTGTTGGCGTGGCAAGTCCATATGTTGATATGTGGCAGATGGCGACATCTGACTCAACAAATGACGTTGCAGGTCTGAAGATGTGGACCAATCCCGCGTGACACGTGTCACTGATGAACAAATGAGCGAATGCCACGTGGCCCAATGATTGGGTGCCACATGGCACATGTGGTGATTTGCTTGTTAAAAGGTTGGTTTGTGGGGGTCAAACCCCTGACCTCCTGCTTCCTATTTTTCCTCTCCACCAATATACCAGGCGGCTTTCATTGCTACATATACGAGCCTCCTTTCTATTTAAAGAATAATAATAGAAACAAATCCCTATAAAAAGGGGTCGGGTGGTTTGAACCCCCAGTGGGGAGGAATGATCTAGGTGGATCTAGAAGACCTAAAAATCTTGCAGTCTCAAAACCTGACGGAATCAGCATCATTGGAAAGAGGTCGTTGACACGATCTAACGCAACTTGAACAAGCTCAAAAGGAGTTCGTATGCAGAAGTTATGTGCAGTCAAAGGTTTGGTCAAACAGGTGATTCAGGCGTTCGAAAAGGTGAAAAATTGAATGTCTTAAATCCAAGCAAAAATGATGCCAAGTCGAAGAGTTCGTCGACACAATTCTAATGCCGCTCATTTGGCCTCAATTAGATCTTGTACGAGCAAGATATGGCTGGTCAAAGTTGAGGGTTGACCATGCCGACTAGATAGTACAATGATGTTGTCAGCATGCTAACTGAGAGGAACCTCCTGCAACAATATAATGAAAAAAGCATGAAATAACAGAAATAGCAGAAACACAGAAGGAATTTATTGATCGCAGGCCACTTCGAGGGGGCAACCTCGTTTGAGCAAGCTCAATACAATAAATTCATGGATACCTTCATTGGGCTCAACACGTACTTATATACTAAGTCTAATCTAAACAACTATTACTTCCCATGAATGTGGGATAATACAATATAGTCACGGGACGACTTACAAAGTATATGTGTCCAACAACAATATACTAACAAATTAAAGAGAAGGATTAAACAAAGGTTCCTAATATCCCCTCCCCTTAGAAAAGCTTTGTCGTCAAAGCTTAATATGTGGAAATTGTTACTGAATCTGAAGGAGTGGTTCCCATGTAGCATCCTGTGCCACTGAACTAATACCTCTGTGATGGATTGAGAGCGAAGTTGATGAGTGCACCTGTTGAGGATTGCCTCCAGCTCCAAAATGATGGATCCTTCATTATCCAGTTCTGGTAAAACAGTTTGTGCTCTGATGTTGGTGCCAAGAACTTTCTTTAGAGAAGAGACATGAAAGACTGCATGAACGCAGGAAGAAAGAGGAAGTTCTAATTTATAAGCAACTGACTCAATCTTTTGAAGAACCTTATATAGACCATAGAACTTTGGAGCCCTGCTTATTATGCCCTTTGAGTTTCAGGGATGATTGCTTGTATGGCTGTAGACAAAGAAAAACCATATCACCAACTTGAAAAGTGTGCTCAAAACAGTACTGATCAGCTTGTTGTTTCATTCTATTTCTTGCCATGTGAAGATTGTCTGCAAAATACGAAGAATCTGATCTCAGGTTCGGAGAACCGTGTCAACTGCCTAAACTAGTGAACTGCTAGGGATGTATGGAAGGAGCACTGGCGGTTCCTGACCATAGATTGCTTCATATGGAGTCATTTTAAATGCAATGTGGTAGGAGATATTGTACCACCATTCAGGGAGAGGGAGCCACCTTGCCCACTGATGCTATTGTTATGAGGTGAAGCAACGAAGATAAGTTTCCAAACATTTGTTGATAATTTTAGTTTGACCATCTATTTGTGGGTGATAACCTGAACTCATCTTCAGTTTGGTGCCAGTGTGTCGAAATAGTTCTATCCAAAAATGACTGGTGAAAGTTGCATCACGATCTAAGACAATGGAAGAAGGGATGCCATGAAGACGGAAGATCTGGTCCATGAAAAATTATGCGACTAAGGAGGTGGTATAGGGATGGCCGAGGGCACAAAAATGATTATATTTGGAGAGGCGATCAACCACAACCAATATCACTATCTTCCCTCCATATTTAGGGAACCCTTAATAAAATCCATAGAAATATCTGTCCAAATCCATGTAGGGATGGGCAAGGGTTCGAGTAGTCCAAGAAGGAGTGTCATTTCACCCTTGTTGCATTAGCAGGTATCACATTCAGCCACCATCTATTGAATTGCCCTTTTCATTCCTTTCCAAAAGAAGTTATGCCATGCCCACTCATAAGTTTTGAGGAACCTAGAGTACCCTGCCGATGGAGAAGCATGGAGTTCATAGAAGACAGGTTGTTGAAGATCTGTGCTCTAGGGAAGCACCAAACGACCCTTGTATCTCATAGAAGTACCATCCCAAGAGTAATGTGGTACAGCATAAAGGTTATTGGTCAACTGCTGGATGATTTGAGATAATGAAGAGTCATTGACATAGCCCTGTTGGACAGATTCCAACCAAGTTGGAACAGGCATAGAAATAGTTGAAAGAGAAGCTTGGTCATCAAATGTGTGAGAAAGAGCATCCGCCACAATATTGTCCTTACCCTTCTTGTAAGTGATCTCATAGTCATAACCCATGAGTTTGCTAACCCATTTCTATTGTACTAGGGAGGAGACCCATTGATCCAAGAAATATTTCAGACTCTGGTGATCAGTCTTGATGCAGAAATGATTCCCTAGTAGGTATGGTCGCCACTTCTGTACTGCATGCAAAATAGCCATCATTTTCTTCTCATATGTAGAGAGTACTAAATGCTTACCAGAAAGGGCTTTGTTGGTGAATGCAATGGGATGTTCATCTTGAAGGACAACAACACCAAGTCCATTGCCGCAAGCATCACTCTCAATAGTGAAGGTCTTGGAAAAATCTAGCATAGCTAGAATAGGTGTAGTACACATAGCTTGTTTCAGTTTTTCAAATGCATGCTCAGCAGCCTGTGTCCATGTAAAAGAATCTTTTTTCAACATAGCTGTTAATGGAGCTACAATCTTCCCGTAATCCTTGACAAACTTGCGATAGTAGCTAGTTAGTCCCAAAAAACTATGGAGGCTCTTGAGTGTCTTAGGATGCGGCCAATTTTTAATGGCATCTATTTTGGCAGGATCCACTAGAACCCCTTGGGCTGAAACAATAGGCCCGAGATACTCCACTTCCTCTTACCCAAAAACACATTTAAACTGTTTTACACAGAGATGATGATCAGAGAGAAGTTGTAGTACAAGATTCATATGTTGGAGATGCTCAGCCCATGTTTTACTATAGATAAGGATATCATCGAAGAAGACCAGAATGAATTTCCGCAAGTAGGGCCGAAATATTTTATTCATCAATGCCTGGAATGTGGAAGGAGCATTAGTGAGGCCAAAGGGCATGACCAAAAACTCATAGTGGCCATCATGTGTGTGGAAAGCCATTTTAGGGATATCATCCTCATGAACCCAAATTTGGTGATACCCAGAGTGAAGATCCAACTTGGAGAAAACAATAAGTGCCATGAAGCTCATCAAGAAGCTTATCAACAACAGGAATTGGAAACTTATTCTTGATTGTGATGTGATTAAGTGCTCGGAAGTCAGTGCAGAGGTGCCATGACCGATCTTTTTTCTGGACAAGAAGAACTGGTGAAGAAAAGGAACTAGTACTAGGGCGAATAATACCTTGCTTCAGTAAGTCCTGAACGAGCATCTCAATCTCTGTCTTTTGGTGAAATGGGTAGTGGTAGGGCCTGATGTTGGGAGGAACACTTCTAGTAAGGAGTTGAATACGATGGTCCTCTGGTCGTGAAGGTGGCAATCCCACTGGTTCGGCAAAGACACATGCATATCTATCCAAAATTTGTTGTAGATCTGAAGGAGTAGTGGAGACTGCTAATGGTTGCATCTGAATGGAATGGAGCTAAGCAATGACACCATGTGAATTCTTCTTAAGGAGTTTTTCCATGCGATGTGAACTGATGATGCTGAGAGACCCTGGTTGTAAGCCCTTCAATGTGTGTTTTTGCCCCTTGTCTGAAAACTGCATCCAAAGTTCAGCAAAATCCCATAAGATGGGTCCAAGTGTGTGTAACCATTGAGCCCCCAAAACCACATCACATATGCTTAAGGGTAAGGCAAACATATCAGAGCGCAAGTTATAATCTCTAATAGAGATATGCACATTGCGACACTTCCCTTTGCAAGGTAATGTGCCCCCATTGGTAATCATGATTTCAAAGCTAGAGCAAGGATGGACAAATCAATCAGCCTGTTTGGCGATCCGAGGATCAATGAAATTATGAGTGCTACCAGAATCAATGAGTATTGTAAGAGGGAGCTTCTTGAAGTAACCCTTGACCCACATGGTTTGTGGGATGGTGACTCCTGTTAAAGCATGGAGAGAGATCTCTGGGTGGTCTTCCTGAGAAGTAGGATCGACAAGCGGTTGCTGAGTTTCGACCTGATCATCTATTGTATCCTAAGCATCCTCATCAACTTCAGTTGCAGGCGGAGAATCCACATCCAAGAGATAGAGCTTTTGCTCAACACATCTATGTCCCCGAGTGAATTTCTCATCATAGTTATAACAAAGCCCTTTTTCTCTATGTGCCCGCATCTCTGCTTCAGACAAATGCTTGATAGGAGTTGTTCTAGGAGCTGGCGTGATTGGAGGTCTTTGGGAAACCATATTTTTGAATGGAACAAAAGTGGATTTGGAGCGTTGTTGAGCTGTGATCTTGTCCTCTGCCAACTTAGCCAACCCTAGGGCTTCCATCATTGTGTTGGGATGGAACATTTTAACCTTAGATCAGATTGCATCCTTCAGACCACTGACAAAACAACTCTTGAAGAATTCATCAAACAATCCCTCTGTGTGACTGGTCAGTTTCTCAAATTCTGTCTGATATTCTCTCACAGTGCCAGTTTGGCAAAGTTTAGTGAGTGCTCCTGTGAAGTCATCAGAAGCACTAGGGCCAAATCGTTGCAAAATAAGTTTGCAAAAATCTGTCCATTTTGATTCTTCATGAGCTTTGATGTACCAATGGAACCATTGAAGGGCTTCATGTTCCAAATGAAAGGATGCAAGTGGGACTTTGTTGACATCAAAAGTATTATGGAGACTGAATTATTGTTCTGCTCGGTAAATCCATCAATTCGGATCATCACCATTGAAGAAAGGAAAATCAAGCTTTGGTCCGCAAAAATTGCTAGAAGAAGAAAACTCTGCAGAAGACTCTAGTTGCTGTCTATTATTCATGGCTGAATGGTGAAGATCGAGGCTGAGAATTTTTTCATCCAAATCTTGGAGTTTGGTCTTCGGGGCTGCAAGTTCATCCTCCATGTTTTTTGCTCCTGCGCGGGTGACAACCATAACCAAGAGTTTTTTTTTTTTTAGAAATGATCAACAACGAGATCTACAATGGGCTATGGACAGATTCAATCTACAATTTGTCAGCTGACAATAGATATGGGCCCCAGGTATGTTCGGCTTCCTAAAGGTTTAGGGGATTCACTCGGTTAGCAATACTGTCTAACGGCTAGCATATTGGGGCAGTACACCTCACTCCACAGCTCAGGTAAAACTGATAACACAAACGACACCTCTTGGTTTACCTCATGGATGGGAACTAGTCAATCAGGAAGAGGCCGTTGCACTTTTTGCTGTAATGTCCTCTCAATGGGCCAATTACTTCAGGGTTCCTGTGGTACTCCTCACAATGAGTTTTAGGGCCATGCCCAGGCACTTCCCACAATTAAACATATAGGGATTATTCGTTGATCCGAACCTACAATTGAAATGAACAATACATATGCAAAAAAAAGAACTACTGCAATAATCACAACACCTGGAGGCCACTGTGGAAAATTTTTTTGCAGAAATTCCACCCAGCAAGCCCAAGAAAGCGCTCTGATACCAGATGAGAGGAACCTCCTGCAACAATATAATAAAAAATGCACGAAATAACAAAAATAGCAAAAACACAGAAGGAATTTATTGATCGCAGGCCACTTCAACGGGGCAACCTCATTTGACCAAGCTCAATACAATAAATTCATGGATGCCTTCATTGGCCTCAACACGTACTTATATACCAAGTCTAATCTAAACAACTATTACTTCCCATTAATGTGGGATAATACAATATACTCACTGGATGACTTACAAAGCATATGCGTCCAACAATATACTAACAAAGTAAAAAGAAGGGTTAAACATAGGTTCCTAACACTGACATGGCAGACACAGTGGCAGTTGTTGACATCGCAGATCCAAAGTTTGACATGTGGCAGATGGCGGTATATGAGTCAGTAGATGACGTGGTAGGTCTGAAGATGTGGACCAATCCAGCGTGACACATGTCACTCACAGACGAATGAGGTAATGCCACGTGGCCAAATGATTGGGTGCCACGTGGCACATGTGGTAGTTTGATTATTAAAAGGTTGGTTTGTGGGGGACGAACCACTGACCTCCTGCTTGCTATTTTCACTCTCCACCAATATACCAAGCGGCTTTCTTTGCTACATATACAAGCCTCCTTTCTATTTAAAGAATGATAATAGAAACAAATCCCTATAAAAGGGGGTCAGGTGGTTTGAACCCCCAAGTGGGGAATAATGATCCAGATGGATACAAAAGAACTAATTTTTTTTAGTCTTAGAACCTGACAGAATCAGTATCATTGAAAAGAGGACACTGACACGATCTTGACGCAACTTGAATGGGCCCAAAAGGAGTTCGTATGCAGAAGTTATGTGGCGTCAAAGGTTCGGTCAAACAAGCGAATCAGGTGTTCAAAAAAGTAAAAATTTGATTGTCTCAAATCTGAGCAAAAATGATGCCAAGCCGAAGAGCTCGTCGCCACAATTTCGACGCCACTCATTTCACCTCGATCAGAGCTCGTATGAGCAACATATGGCCGGTCAAACCTGAGGGTTAACCATGTCGACTAGACAATACAATGATGACATCAGCATGCTGACATGGCAGACACAGTGGCAATTGTTGATGTGGTAGGTCCAAACGTTGACACATGGCGTATGGCGGCATCTGAATCAGCAGCTGACGTGGCAGGTTTGAAGATGTGGACCAATCCAGTGTGACACGTGTCCCTGATGGACGAATGAGGTAATGCCATCTGGCCTAATGAATGGGTGCCATGTTGCACATGTGGCGGTTTGATTGTTAAAAGGTTGGTTTGTGGGGTCGAACCTTACTATTTTCACTCTCCACCAATATACCAAGCGGCTTTCTTTGCTACATATACAGGCTTCCTTTCTATTTAAAGAATGATAATCGAAATGAATCCCTATAAAAGGGGGTCAAGTGGTTTGAACACCCAGTGGGGAGGAATGATCCAGGTGGATACAGAAGAACTAAAAATTTTGCAGTCTTAAAACCTAATGGAATCAACATCATTGGAAAGAGGTTGCTGACACGATCCTAACGCAACTTGAACGGATTCAAAAGGAGATCGTATGCAGAAGTTATGTGCGATCAAAGGTTTGGTAAAATAGGTGAATCAGGCATTCAAAAAGATGAAAATTTGATTGTCTCAAATCTAAGCAAAAATGATGTCAAGTTGAAGAGCTCATCGCCACGATTCTGACGCCTCTCGTTTCGCCTTGATCAGAGCTCGTACGAGTAAGATATGGCCAGTCAAAGTTGAGGGTTGACAATGCTGACTAGACAGTATAATGATGATGTCATCATAATGACATGGCAGGCACAATGGCAGTTGTTGGCGTGGCAGGTCCAGATGTTGACACGTGGCAGATGGTGGCATCTGACTCAATAGATGACGTGGCAGGTCTAAAAATATGAACCAATCCAAACTAACACGTGTCACTGATGAATGAATGAACAAATGCCACGTGGCCCATTGATTGGGTGCCACGTGGCACATGAGGTGATTTACCAATATACCAAGCGACTTTCATTGCTACATATATGGGCCTCCTTTCTGTTTAAAGAATGATAATAGAAAACAAATCCCTATAAAAGGGGGTCGGGTGGTTTGAACCCCCAGTGGGGAGGAATAATCTAGCTGGATGTAGAAAACCTAAAAATCTTGCAGTCTCAGAACCTGATAGAATCAGCATCATTGGAAAGAGGTCGCTGACATGATCCTAACGCAACTTAAACGGGCTCAAAAGGAGTTCTAATGCAGAAGTTATGTGCAGTCAAAGGTTCGGTCAAACAGGCGAATCAGGGGTTCGAAAAGGTGAAAAATAGATTGTCTCAAATCCAAGCAAAAAATATGCCAAGCTGAAGAGCTCGTCACCACGATTCGGACGCGGCTTGTTTTGTCTCAATCAGAGCTCATACGAGCAAAATATGGCTAGTCAAAGTTGAGGGTTGACCATGCCGACTAGATTCTACAATGATGACGTCAACATGCTGACATGGCAGACACAGGGGCAGTTGTTGACATGGCAGATCTAAAGTTTGACACGTGGCAGATGCCGGCATCTGAGTCAGCAGATGATGTGGCAGGCCTAAAATGTGGACCAATCCAGCATGACACGTGTCACAAACGGACGAATGAGGTAATGCGGCGTGGCCCAATGATTGGGTGCCACGTGACACATGTGGCAGTTTGATTGTTAAAAAGTTGGGTTGTGGGGGTTGAACCCCTGACCTCCTGCTTGCTTTTTCACTCTCCACCAATACACCAAGCAACTTTCTTTGTTACATATGTGGGCCTCATTTCTATTTAAAGAATAATAATAGAAACAAATCCCTATAAAAGAGGGTCGTGTGGTTTGAACCCCCAGTGGGGAGAAATGATCCAGGTGGATACAGAAGAATTAAAAATTTGGTAGTCTTAGAACCTGATGGTATCGGCATCATTGGAAAGAGGTCGCTAACATGATCTTAACGCAACTTGAATGGGCTCAAAATGAGTTTGTATGCAGAAGTTATGTGCAGTCAAAGGTTTGGTAAAACAAGCGAATCGGGCGTTCAAAAAGGTGAAAAATTGATTGTCACAAATCCAAGCAAAAATGATGCCAAGTCTAAGAGCTCGTCGCCATGATTCCGACACCGCTCGTTTCGCCTCGATCGGAGCTCGTACGAGCAAGATATGGACGGTCAAAGTTGATGCTTGACCATGCTGACTAGACAATTCAATGATGATGTCAGGTTGCTGACATGGCAGACACAGTGGCAGTTGTTGACATGGCAGGTCCAGAATTTGACACGTGGCAAATGGGGGCATCTGAGCCAGCAAATAACGTGGCAGGTTTGAAGATGTAGACCACTCTAGCATGACACGTGTCACTGATGGAAGAATGAGGTAACGCCACGTGGCCCAATGAATGGGTGCCATGTGGCACATGTGGCAGTTTGATTGTTAAAAGGTTGGTTTGTGGGGGTCGAACCCCTAACCTCTTTACTACATATACGGGCCTCCATTGTATTTAAAGAATGATAATAGAAATGAATCCCTATAAAAGAGGGTTAGGTGGTTTGAACCCCCCAATGGGGAATAATGATCTTGATGGATGTAGAAGAACTAAAAAAAATTAGTCTTAGAACCTGACGGAATCAGCATCATTGGAAAGAGGTCGTTGAAACGATCTTGACGAAACTTAAATGGGCTCAAAAGGAGTTCGTATGCAAAAGTTATGTGCAGTCAAAGGTTTGGTCAAACAAGTGAATCAGGTGTTCAAAAAGGTGAAAAATTGATTGTCTCAAATCTAGACAAAAATGATGCCAAGTCGAAAAGCTCGTCACCACAATTTTGAAGCCGCTCATTTCGCCTCGATCGAAGATCGTACGAGCAAGATATGGTCGGTCAAAGTTGAGGGTTGACCATGTCAACTAGACAGTACAATGATGCTTCAACATGCTGGCATGGCAGACACAGTGATAATTGTTGATGTGGTAGGTCCAGAGGTTGACACGTGGCAGATGGTGTCATCTGAGTCAGCAGATGACGTGGCAGATCTAAAGATGTGGACCAATCTAGTGTGACACTTGTCACTGATGGACGAATGAGGTAATGCCATGTGGCCTAATGATTGGGTGCCACGTGGCACATGTGGTGGTTTTATTGTTAAAAGGTTGGTTTGTGGGGTCGAACCTTGTTATTTTCACTCTCCACCAATATACCAAGCAGTTTTCTTTGCTACATATATAAGCTTCCTTTCTATTTAAAGAATGATAATAGAAATCAATCCCTATAAAAGGCGGTCGGGTGGTTTGAACCCCAGTGGGAAGGAATGATCTAAATGGATCCAGAAGACCTAAAAATTTTGCAATCTCAGAACCTAACAGAATGAGTGTCATTGGAAAGAGGTCACTGGCACAATCCTAACACAACTTGAACAGGCTCAAAAGGAGTTCGTATGCAGAAGTTATGTGCAGTCAAAGGTTCGGTCAAACAGCGGAATCATGTGTTCAAAAAGGTGAAAATTTTATTGTCTCAAATCCAAGCAAAAATGATGCCAAGTTGAAGAGCTCGTTGCCACGATTCTGACGCCGATCGTTTTGCCTTGATCAGAGCTCATACGAGCAAGATATGGCCGGTCAATGTTGAGGTTGACCATGCTGAGTAGACAGTACAATGATGACATCATCATGTAGACATGGCAGACACAATGGCAATTGTTGGCGTGGCAGGTCCAAATGTTGACATGCGGCAGATGATGGCATTAGACTCAATAGATGGCATGGAAGGTCTTAAGATGTGGACCAATCCAGTGTGACACGTGTCACTGACAGACGAATGAGCGAATGCCATGTGGCCTAATGATTGGGTGCCACGTGGCACATGTGGCGTTTTAATTGTTAAAAGGTTGGTTTGTGGGGGTCGAACCCCTGACCTCCTACTTCCTATTTTCACTCTTCACCAATATACCAAAGGGTTTACATTGCTACATATACAGACCTCCTTTTTATTTAAAGAATGATAATAGAAACAAATCCCTATAAAAGGGGGTTGGGTGGTTTGAACCCGGAGTGGGGAGGAATGATCTAGGTGGATGCAGAAGACCTAAAAAGGTCGCTAACGGAATCAGCATCATTTGGAAGAGGTCACTGACACGATCCTAACGCAACTTGAATGGGCTCAAAAGGAGTTCGTATGCAGAAGTTATGTGCAGTCAAAGATTCGGTCAAACAGGCAAATCAAGCATTTGAAAAGGGGAAAAATTGATTATCTCAAATCCAAGCAAAAATGATGCCAAGTCCTAGAGCTCGTCGCCACGATTCTGACGCCGCTCGTTTCGCCTCGATCAAAGCCCGTACAAGCAAGATATGGCTGGTCAAAGTTGAAGGTTGACCATGCCGACTAGATAGTACAATGATGACGTCAGCATGCTGACATGGCAGACACAGTGGCAGTTATTGACGTGGCAGATCCAAAGTTTGACACGTGGCAGATGGCGGCATCTAAGTCAGCAGATGATGTGTTAGGTCTGAAGATGTGGACCAATCCAGCATGACACGTGTCACTGACAGACAAATGAGGTAATGCCGTGTGGCCCAATGATTGGGTGTCACGTGGCACATGTGGCGGTTTAATTTTAAAAGGTTGGTTTGTGGGGGTCGAACCCCTGACCTCCTGCTTACTTTTTTCACTCTCCACCAATATACCAAGCGGATTTCTTTGCTACATATATGGGCCTCCTTTCTATTTAATGAATGATAATAGAAATGAATCCCTATAAAAGGGGGTCGGGTGGTTTGAACCCTGAGTGGGGAGAAATAATCCAGGTGGATACAGAAGAACTAAAATTTTTGTAGTCTTAGAACCTGACGAAATCAGCATCATTAGAAAGAGGTCGTTGACATGATCCTGACGCAACTTGAACAGGCTGAAAAGGAAATCAAATGCAAAATTTATGTGTAGTCAAACGTTTGGTAAAATAGGTGAATTAGGCGTTCAAAAAGGTAAAAAATTGATTGTCTCAAATCCAAGCAAAAATGATTCCAAGTCGGAGAACTCGTCGCCACGATTTCGATGCTTCTTGTTTCGCCTCGATCGGAGCTCGTACGAGCAAGATATGGCCAGTCAAAGTTGAGGGTTGACCATGTTGACTAGACAATACAATGATGAGGTCAGCATGCTAACATGGCAGACACAGTGAAAGTTGTTGACGTGGCAGGTCCAGAAGTTGACACATGGCAGATGGCGACATCTAAGTCAGCAGATGACATGGCAGGTCTGATGATGTGACCAATCTAGCATGACACGTGTCACTGACGCATGAATGAGTTAATGCCACATGGCCTAACTATTGGGTGGCACGTGGCACATGTGGCGGTTTGATGGTTAAAAGATTAGTTTGTGGGGGTCGAACCCCTGACCTTCTGCTTGCTATTTTCACTCTCTACAATTATACCAATCGGCTTTATTTGCTACATATACGGGCCTCCTTTCTATTTAAAGAATGATAATATAAACGAATCCCTATAAAAGGGGGTTGGGTGGTTTGAACCCCAAGTAGGGGGGAATGATCCAAGTGGATCCAAAAGAGTGAAAATTTTTGTACTCTGAGAACATGACGAAATCAACATCATTGGAAAGAGGTTGCTAACACGATCCTAACACAACTTGAGCAGTCTAAAAAGGAGTTCTTATGCAGAAGTTATGTACAGTCAAACGTTTGGCCAAATAGGTGAATCAAGCGTTTAAAAAGGTGAAAATTTGGTTGTCTCAAATCTAACCAAAAATAATGCCAAGTTGAAGAGCTCGTCGTCACCATTTCGACGGTGCTCATTTCGCCTCGATCAAAGTTCATACGACCAATATATGGCCAGTCAAAGTTCAGGGTTGACCATGCTAACTAGATAGTACAATGATGACGTCAACATGCTGACATGGTAGACACAGTGGCAGTTGTTGACGTGGCAGGTCCAGAGTTTGACACTTGGCAGAAGGTGGCATCTAAGTCAGCAGATGATGTGGTAGGTCTGAATATATGGACCAATCTAGCATGACACGTGTCACTGACGAAAGGATGAGGTAATGCCACATGGCCCAATGATTGGGTGCCACGTGGCACATGTGGTGGTTTGATTGTTAAAAGGTTAGTTTGTGGGGGTTGAACCCCTAACCTCCTGCTTGCTTTTTCACTCTCCACCAATATACCAAGCAGTTTTCTTTGCTACATATACGGGCCTCCTTTCAATTTAAAGAATGATAATAGAAACGAATCCCTATAAAACGAGGTCAGGTGATTTGAACCCCTACTAGGGAAAAATAATACAGATGGAGACAGAAGAACTAAAAATTTTACAATCTTAAAACATGACGAAATCAGCATCATTGGAAAGAGGTCACTGACACGATCCTAACGCAACTTGAATGGGCTCAAAAGGAGTTCGTATGCAGAAGTTGTGTGCAGTCAAATATTCAATCAAATAGGTAAATCAGGTGTTCAAAAAGGTGAAAAATTGATTGTCTCAAATCCAACCAAAAATGATGCCAAGTTGAAGAGGTCGTCGCCATGATTTAACACCGCTCCTTTTGCCTCGATCGGAGCTCGTACGAGCAAGATATGGTCGGTCAAAGTTGAGGGATGACCATGTTGGCTAGACAGTACAATGATGGCATCAGCATTCTGACATGGCAGACACAGTGGCAGTTGTTGACGTGGTAGGTTGAGAGGTTGACACGTGGTAGATGACGACATCTGAGTCAGCAGATGACGTGGCAGGTCTAAAGATGTGGACCAATCTAGTGTCACACATGTTACCGACGGATGAATGAAGTAATGCCCTGTGGCCTAATAATTGGGTGCCACATGGCATATGTGGCGATTTGATTGTTAAAAGATTGGTTTGTGGGGTCAAACCTTGCTATTTTCACTCTCCACCAATATACCAAACAGCTTTCTTTGCTACATATACGGGCTTCCTTTCTATTTAAAGAATGATAATAGAAACGAATCCCTATAAAAGGGGGTTAAGTGGTTTGAACCCCTAATGGGAAGGAATAATCTAAATGGATCTAGAAGACCTTAAAATTTTGTAGTCTCAGAACCTGACAGAATCAACATCATTGGAAAGAGGTCATTGGCACGATTCTAACGCAACTTGAACAGGCTCAAAAGGAGTTCATATGCAGAAGTTATGTGTAGTCAAAGGTTCTATCAAATAGGGGAATCATGCATTCAAAAAGGTGAAAATTTTTTTGTCTCAAATCCAAGCAAAAATGATGCCAAGTCGAAGACCTCGTCGCCATGATTACGACGCCGCTCATTTTGCCTTGATCGGAGCTAGTACGAGCAAGATATGACTGGTCAAAGTTAAACGTTGACGATGCTGAATAGATAGTACAATGATGACGTCATTATGTTGACATGGCAGACACAGTGGCAGTTGTTGGCGTGGCAGGTCCAGATGTTGACACGTGGCAGATGTTGCGATTTGCTTGTTAAAAGGTTGGTTTGTGGGGGTCAAACTCTTGACCTCCTGCTTCTTATTTTCACTCCACCAATATACCAAGCGACTTTCATTGCTACATATACGGGCCTCCTGTCTATTTAAAGAATGATAATAGAAACAAATCCCTATAAAAGGGAGTCAGGCGGTTTGAACCCCCAGTGGGGAGGAATGATCTAGGTGGATACATAAGACCTAAAAATCTTCCAGTCTCTGAACTTGATGGAATCAACATCATTGGAAAGATGTCACTGACACGATCCTAACGCAACTTGAACGGGCTCAAAAGGATTTCGCATCCAGAAGTTATGTGCAGCCACAGGTTCGGTCAAATAGGTGAATCAGGGGTTCAAAAAAGTGATAAATTGATTGTCTCAAATCCAAGCAAAAATGATGCCAAGTCGAAGAGCTCGTCGCCACGATTCTGATGCCACTCGTTTCACCTTGATCAGAGCTCGTATGAGCAAGATATGGCTGGTCAAAGTTGAGGGTTGACCGTGCCGACTAGATAGTCCAATAATGGTGTGAGCATGCTGACATGGCAGACACAGTGGTAGTTGTTGACGTGGCAGATCCAGAGTTTGACATGTGGCAGATGGCGACATTTGAGTCAGTAGATGACGTGGCAGGTCTGAAGATGTGGACCAATCCAACGTGACACGTGTCAGTGACGGATGAATGAGGTAATGCCACATGGCCCAATGATTGGGTGCCATGTGGCACATGTGGCGGTTTGATTGTTAAAAGGTTGGTTTGTGGCGGTCGATCCCCTGACCTCCTGCTTGCTTTTTTCACTCTCCACCAATATACCAAGTGGCTTTCTTTGCTACAAATACGGGCTTCCTTTCTATTTAATGAATGACAATAGAAACAAATCCCTATAAAAGGAGGTCAGGTGGTTTGAACCCCAAATGTGGAGGAATGATCCAGGTGGATACAGAAGAATTAAAAATTTTGCAATCTTAGAACCTAACCGAATCAGCATCATTAGAAAGAGGTCTCCGACACAATCTTGACGCAACTTGAACGGGCTCAAAAAGAATTCGTATACAGAACTTATGTGCAGTCAAATGTTTGGTCAAACAGGTGAATCAGGCGTTCAAAAAGGTGAAAATTTGACTTTCTCAAATCCATTCAAAAATGATGCCAAGTCGAAGAGCTCGTCGCCACGATTCCGATGCCACTCATTTCACATCAATCCGAGCTTGTACGAGCAAGATATGGCCGGGCAAAGTTGAGGGTTAACCATGCTGACTAGACAATACAATGATGATGTCAGCATACTGACATGGCAGACACAGTGGCAGTTGTTCATGTGGTAGGTCCAGAGGTTGACACATGGCAGATGGCGGCATCTGAGTCAGTAGATGACGTGGCAGGTCTAATGATGTGGACCAAACCAGCATGACACATGTCACTGACAGATGAATGAGGTAATGCCATATGCTCCAATGATTGGGTACCACGTGGCACAGGTGGCGATTTGATTGTTAAAAGATTAGTTTGTGGGGGTCGAACCCCTGACCTCCTGCTTTCTATTTCCACTCTCCACCAATATACCAAGTGGCTTTCTTTGCTACATATACGGGCCTCCTTTCTATTTAAAGAATGATAATATAAACAAATCCCTATAAAAGGGGGTCTGGTGGTTTGAACCCGAAGTGGGGAGGAATGATCCAGGTGGATCCAAAAGACCAAAAAAAATTACAGTCTGAGAACATGACGGAATCAACATCATTGGAAAGAGGTTGCTGACACGACCCTAACGCAACTTGAACAGGCTCAAAAGGAGTTAGTATGCAGAAGTTCTGTGCAGTCAAAGGTTCAGTCAAACAACCGAATCAGGCGATCAAAAAGGTGAAAAATTGATTGTCTCACATCCAAGCAAAAATGATACCAATTTGAAGAGCTCGTTGTCACGATTTCGAGATGCTCATTTCGACTTGATTGGAGCTCATACGAGCAAGATATGGTCGGTCAAAGATGAAGGTTGACCATGCTGACTAGATACTACAATGATGACGTCAGCATGCTGACATGGCAGACACAGTGGCATGTCTAAAGATGTAGACAAATCCAGTGTGACATGTGTCACTGACGGAAGAATGAGGTAATGCCATGTGGCCTAATGATTGGGTGCCACGTGGCACATGTGGCAGTTTGATTGTTAAAAGGTTAGTTTGTGGGGGTCGAACCCCTGACCTCCTACTTGCAATTTTCACTCTACACCAATATACCAAGAAGTTTTCTTTGCTACATATACGTGCCTCCTTTATATTTAAATAATTTTAATAGAACCGAATCCCTATAAAAAGCGGTCGGGTGGTTTGAACCCCCATTGGGGAATAATGATCAAAATAGATACAGAAGAACTAAAAATTTTGCAATCTCAGAACTTGATAGAATCAATACCATTGGAAAGAGGGCACTAACACGATCCTGACACAACTTGAATGGGCTCAAAAGGAGTTCGTATGTAGATGTTATGTGCAGTCAAAGGTTCGGTCAAACAGGGGAATCAAGCGTTCAATAAGGTAAAAAATTGATCGTCAAAATTCTAAGCAAAAATGATGCCAAGTTGAAGAGCTCGTCAACACGATTTTGACACCGCTCATTTTGCCTTGATCGGAGCTCGTACAAGCAAGATATGGCCGGTCAAAGTTGAGGGTTGACCATGTCGACTAGACCGTACAATTGTAACATTAGCATGCGGACATGGCAGACACAGTGGCAGTTGTTGATGTGGTAGGTCCAAAGGTTGAAACGTGGCAGATAGCGGCATCTGAGTCAGCAGATGACATGGCAGGTCTGAAGATGTGGACCAATCCAACGTGACACGTCACTGACGAACGAATGAGGTAATACCGTGTGGCCTAATGATTGGGTGCCACATGGCACATGTGGCGGTTTGATTGTTAAAAGGTTGATTTTTGGGGTCGAACCTTGCTATTTTTACTCTCCACCAATATACCAAGCGGCTTTCTTTACTACATATAGGGGTTTCCTTTCTATTTAAAGAATGATCCAGAAGACCTAAAAAATTTGCAGTCTTAGAACCTGACGGAATCAGCGTCATTGGAAAGAGGTTGCTGGCACGATCTTGACGCAACTTGAATAGGCTCAAAAGGAGTTCGTATGCAAAAGTTATGTGCACTCAAAAGTTCAGTCAAACAGGCGAACCATGCGTTCAAAAAGGTGAAAAAATTATTGTCTCAAATCCAAGCAAAAATGATGCCAAGTCTTAGAGCTCGTCCCCACGATTCTGACGCCACTCGTTTTGCCTTGATCGAAGATCTGATGAGCAAGATATGGCCAGTCAAAGTTGAGGGTTGACCATTCTGACTAGAAGTACAATGATGACGTCATCATGCTGACATGGCAGACACAGTGGCAATTGTTGGCGTGGCAGGTCCAAATGTTGACATGTGGCAGATGGCGGCATCTGACTCAACAGATGACATGGCAGGTCTAAAGATGTGGACTAATCCAGCGTGAAACGTGTTACTGATGGATGAATGAGCGAACGCCACGTGGCCCAATGATTGAGTGCCACATGGCACATGTGGCGATTTGCTTGTTAAAAGGCTGGTTTGTGGGGGTCGAACCCCTGACCTCCTACTTCCTATTTTCACTCTCCACCAATATACCATGCGGCTTTCATTGCTACATATACGGGCCTCCTTTCTATTTAAAGAATGATAATTGAAACAAATCCCTATAAAAGGGGGTCAGGTTGTTTGAATCCCCAGTGGGGAGGAATGATCTAGGTGGATCCTGAATACCTAAAAATTTTACAGTCTCAGAACCTGACGGAATCAGCATCATTGGAAAAGATGGCAATGACACGATCCTAATGCAACTTAAACAGGCTCAAAAGGAGTTCGTATGCACAAGTTATGTGCAGTCAAAGGTTTGGTCAAACAGGTGAATCAGGTGTTCGAAAAGGTAAAAAATTGATTGTCTCTAATCCAAGAAAAAATGATGCCAACTCGAAGAGCTGGTCGCCACTATTCTAACACCGCTCGTTTCACCTCGATGAGCGCTGGTATGAGCAAGCTATGGCTGGTCAAAGTTGTGGGTAGACCATGCTGACTAAATGGTACAATGATGACGTCAGCATGTTGACATGGCAGACACAGTGGATGATGATGTCAGCATGCTGACATGGTACACACAGTGGCAGCTGTTGACGTGGCAGATCCAGAGATTGACACATGGTAGATGGCGGCATCTGACTCAGCAGATGACGTGGCATGACTGGAGATGTGGACCAATCCAGTGTGACACGTGTCACTGACGGACGAATGAGGTAATGCCACGTGGTCCAATGATTGGGTGCCACGTGTCACATGTGGGAGTTTGATTGTTAAAAGGTTGGTTTGTGGGGGTCAAACTCCTGACCTCCTGCTTGTTTTTTTCACTCCACCAATATACCAAGTGGCTTTCTTTGCTACATATACACGCCTCCTTTCTATTTAATCAATGATAACAGAAACGAATCCCTATAAAAGTGGGTCAGGTGGTTTGAACCCCCCAGTGGGGAGGAATGATCCAGGTGGATATAGAAGAGCTAAAAAAATTCAATCTTAGAACCTGACGGAATCAGTATCATTGGAAGGACGTCGTTGTTATGATCCTAACGCAACTTGAACGGGCTCAAAAGGAGTTCGTATGCAGAAGTTGTGTGTAGTCAAAGGTTTGGTCAAACAGGTGAATCAAGCGTTCAAAAAGCTAAAAAATTGATTGTCTCAAATCCAAGCAAAAATGATGCCAAGTCAAAGAGCTCGTCGTCACGATATCAACGCCGCTCGTTTTGCCTCAATCGGAGCTCGTACGAGCAAGATATGGCCGGTCAAAGTTGAGGGTTGACCATGTCGACTAGACAGTACAATGATGACATCAACATGCTAACATGGCAAACATAATGGCAGTTATTGATGTGGTAGTTCCAGAGGTTGACACGTGGCAGATGGGGGCATCTTAGTCAGCAAATGACATGACAGTTCTGAAGATGTAGACCAATCTAGTGTGACACGTGTCACTGACGGATGAATGAGATAATGCCATGTGGCCTAATGATCAGGTGCCACATGGCACATGCAGCGGTTTGATTGTCAAAAGGTTGGTTTGTGGGGTCAAACCTTGTTATTTTCACTATCCACCAATATACCAAGCGGCTTTCTTTGCTATATCTACGGGCTTGCTTTCTATTTAAAGAATGATAATAGAAACGAATCCCTATAAAAGGGGGTCATGTGGTTTGAACCCTAGTGGGAAGGAATGATCTAAATGGATCTAGAAGACCTAAAAATTTTGCAGTCTCAGAACCTGATGGAATCAGCGTCATTGGAAAGAGGTCACTGGCATGATCCTGACGCAACTTGAACGGGCTCAAAAGGACTTCGTATGCAGAAGTTATGCGAAGTCAAAGGTTCAATTAAATAGGTGAATCATGCATTCATAAGGTGAAAATTTATTGTCTCTAATCCAAGCAAAAATGATGCCAAGTCGAAGAGCTCGTCGCCATGATTCCAACGCCACTCATTTTGCCTTGATCAGAGCTTGTATGAGAATGATATGGCCAGTCAAAGTTGAGGGTTAACCATGCTAACTAGACAGTACAATGATGATGTCATCATGTTGACATGGCAGACACAGTGGCAGTTGTTAGCATGGCAGGTCCAGATATTGACACATGGCAGATGGTGGCATCTGACTCAACAGATGACATGGTAGGTCTAAAGATGTGGACCAATCTAGCGTGACACGTGTCACTGACGGACGAATGAGCGAACGCTACGTGGCCCAACGATTGGGTGCCACATGACACATGTGGCGATTTGCCTGTTAAAAGATTGGTTTGTGGGTGTCGAAACCCTGACCTCTTGCTTCATATTTTCACTCTCCACCAATATAACAAGCAGCTTCATTACTACATATACGGGCCTCCTTTCTATATAAATAATTATAATAGAAACAAATCCCTCTAAAAGGGGGTCGGGTGGTTTGAACCCCCAGTGGGTAGGAATGATCTAGGTGGATCCAGAAGACCTAAAAATTTTGCAGCCTCAAAACCTGACGGAATCAACATCATTGGAAAGAGGTCCCTGACATGATCCTAACAAAACTTGATCTGTCTCAAAAGGAGTTCGTATGCAGAAGTTATGTACAGTCAAAGATTCAGTCAAACAGGGAAATCATGCATTTGAAAAGGTGAAAAATTGATTGTCTCAAATCCAAACAAAAATGATGCCAAGTCGAAGAGTTTGTCGCCACGATTCTAACGCCACTCGTTTTGCCTCGAGCAAAGCTCGTACGAGCAAGATATGGTTGGTCAAAGTTGAGGGTTGACCATGCCAACTAGATAGTACAATGATGACGTCAGCATGCTGGCATGGTAGACACAGTGGCAGTTGTTCACGTGGCAGATCCAGAGTTTGACACGTGGCAGAAGGTGGCATCTGAGTCAGCAGATGACGTGGCAGGTCTAAAGATGTGGACCAATTCAGCATGACACGTGTCAGTGATGGACGAATGAGGTAATGCCACGTGGCCCAATGATTGGGTACCACGTGGCACATGTGGCGGTTGTATTGTTAAAATGTTGGTTTGTGGTGATCAAACCCCTAATCTCCTGTTTGACAATAGAAACAAATCCCTATAAAAAGGGGTCAAGTGGTTTGAACCTCTAGTGGGGAGGAATGATCCAAGTGGATACAGAAGAACTAAAAATTTTGTATTTTTAGAACCTGGTGGAATCAACATCATTGGAAAGAGGTCGCTGACAAAATCCTCACGCAATTTGAACGAACTCAAAAGGAGTTCGTATGCAGAAGTTATGCCCAGTCAGGCGTTCAAAAACGTGAAACATTGATTGTCTCATATCCAAGAAAAAATGATGCCAAGTTGAAGAGCTCGTCGCCACAATTCTGACGCCACTCGTTTCACCTCGATCGGAGCTCGTACAAGCAAGATATGGCTAGTCAAAATTGAGGGTTGACCATACTTACTAGACAATACAATGATGACATCAACAAGCTGACATGGCAGACACAGTGGCAGTTGTTGACGTGGCAGGTCCAAAGGATGACACATGGCAGATGGCAGCATCTGAGTCAGGAGATGACGTGGCAGGTCTGATGATGTGGACCAATCTAGCGTGACACGTGTCATTATAGGATGAATGAGGTAATGCCACAAAGCCCAATATTTGGGTGCCACGTGGCACATGTGGCGATTTGATTGTTAAAAGATTGGTTTGTGGGGGTCGAACCCCTAACCTCCTGCTTGCTATTTTCACTCTCCACCAATATACCAAGCGGTTTTCTTTGCTACATATACAGGCCTCCCTTCTATTTAAAGAATGATGATAGAAATGAATCCCTATAAAAAGGGGTCAAGTGGTTTGAACCCCAAGTGGGGAGGAATGATCCAGGTGGATCCAGAAGACTGTAAAATTTTGCAGTCTGAGAACATGACGGAATCAGCATCATTGGAAAGAGGTTGCTGACACGATCCTAACGCAACTAGAATGGGCTCAAAATGAATTCGTATGCAGAAGTTATGTGCAGTCAAAGGTTCGGTCAAATAGGTGAATCAAGCGTTCAAAAAGGTGAAAAATTGATTGTCTCAAATCCAAGCAAGATTGGGTGCCATGTGGCACATGTGGTTGGTTTCTGGGGGTCAAACACCTGACCTCCTGCTTGCTTTTTTCACTCTCCACTAATATACCGAGCGACTTTTTTTGCTTCATATATGAGCCTCCTTTCTATTCAATGAATTATATTAGGAATGAATCCCTATAAAAGAGGGTCAGGTGGTTTGAACCCCAAGTGGGAAGGAATGATCCAGGTCGATACAAAAGAACTAAAATTTTTGCAATGTTAGAACCTGACGGAATTAGCATCATTAGAAAGAAGACGCTGACACGATCCTGACGCAACTTGAACGGACTCAATAGTTCTTATGCAGAAGTTATGTGTAGTCAAAGGTTTGGTCAAATAGGTGAATCAGGCATTCAAAAAGGTGAAAAATTGATTGTCTTAAATCCACGCAAAAATGATGCCAAGTCTAAGAGCTCGTCGTCACGATTCTGACTCTGCTTGTTTCACCTCGATCGGAGCTCGTATGAGCAAGATATGGCCGGTCAAAGTTGAGCGTTGACCATGCTGACTAAACAATACAATAATGACGTCAGCATGGTGACATGGCAGACACAGTGGCAGTTGTTGACATGGCAGGTCAAGAGGTTGACACATGGCAGATGGTGGCATCTGAGTTAGCAGATGACGTGGCAGGTCTGATGATGTGGACAAATCCAACGTGACACGTGTCATTGAAATATGAATGAGGTAATGCCATGTCGCCCAATGATTGGGTGCCACATGGCACATGTGGCGGTTTGATTGTTAAAAGATTGGTTTGTGGGGGTTGAACCCCTGACCTCCTGCTTGCTATTTTCACTCTCCACCACTATACCAAGCGGCTTTCTTTGCTACATATATGGGCCTCCTTTCTATTTAAAGAATGATAATAGAAACGAATCTCTATAAAAGGGGGTCAGGTGGTTTGAACCCCAAGTGGGGAGGAATGATCTAGGTGGATCCAGAAGACCAAAAAAATTTGCAGTCTGAGAACATGACGGAATTAGCATCATTGGAAAGAGGTTTCTGACACAATGCTAATGCAACTTGAACGGGCTCAAAAGGAGTTTGTATTTAGAAGTTATGTGCAGTCAAAGGTTCGGTCAAGCAGGCAAATCAGGCGTTCAAAAAGGTGAAAAATTGATTATCTAAAATTCAAGCAAAAATGATGCCAAGTCGAAGAGCTCGTCATTGAGGGTTGACCGTGCTGACTAGACAGAATAATGATGACATCAGCATGCTGACATAACAGACACAGTGGCAATTGTTGACATGGAAGTTCCTAAATTTAACACATGGCAGGTTTGAAGATGTGGACCAATCTAGCATGACACGTGTCACTGACAGAAGAATGAGGTAATGCCACGTGGCCCAATGATTGGGTGCCACGTGGCACATGTGGCAGTTTGATTGTTAAAAGGTTGGTTTGTGGGGGTCGAACCCTTGACCTCTTGCTTGCTATTTTCACTCTCCACCAATATACCAAGTGACTTTCTTTGCTACATTTACAGGCCTCCTTTCTATTTAAAGAATGATAATAGAAACGAATCCCTATAAAAGCAGGTCAGGTGATTTGAACCCCAGTGGGGAATAATGATCCAGATGGATACCGAAGAACTAAAAATTTTACAGTCTCAGAACCTAGCAAAATCAGCATCATTGGAAAGAGGTCGTTGACACAATCCTGACGCAACTTGAATGGGCTCAAAAGAAGTTCCTATGCAGAAGTTATGTGCATTCAAAGGTTCAGTCAAACAGGTGAACCAAGTCGAAGAGCTCGTCGCCACGATTCTGATGATGCTCATTTCGCCTCGATCAGAGCTCGTACGAGTAAGATATGACCGGTCAACATTTAGGGTTGACCATGTCGACTAGACAGTACAATGATGACGTTAGCATGCTGACATGGTAGACACAGTGGTAGTTGTTGATGTGGTAGGTCCAGGGGTTGACACGTGGCAGATGGCAGCATTTGAGTCATTAGATGACGTGGCAGGTCTGAAGATGTCGACCAATCCAGTGTGACACGTCTCACTGACGGATAAATGAGGTAATGCCTTGATGCCTAATGACTGGGTGCCATGTGGCACATGTGGTCATTTGATTGTTAAAAGGTTGGTTTGTGGGGTGGAACCCTACTATTGTCACTCTCCACCAATATACCAAGCGGCTTTTGTTTACTACATATATGGGCTTCCTTTCTATTTAAAGAATGATAATAGAAACGAATCCCTATAAAAGGGGTTCGGGTGGTTTGAACCCCCAGTGGGAACGAATGATCTAAATGGATCCAGATGACATAAAAATTTTGCAATCTTAGAACTTGACAGAATCAGCTTCATTGGAAAGAGGTCGCTAGCACAATCCCGACGCAACTTGAACGGGCTCAAAAGGAGTTCTTATGCAAAAGTTATGTGCAATCAAAGGTTAGGTCAAGCAGGCAAATCATTCATCCAAAAAGGTGAAAAAAATATTATCTCAAATCCAAGCAAAAATGATGCCAAGTCGAAGAGCTCATCGCTAGGATTCTGACGACGCTCGTTTCGCCTTGATTGAAGCTTGTACGAGTAAGATATGGCATGTCAAGGTTGAGGGTTGACCATGCTGACTAGACAGTACAATGGTGACATCATCATACTAACATGGTAGACACAATGGCAGTTGTTGGCATGGCAGGTCCAGATGTTGACACGTGGCAGATGGCGGCATCTGAGTCAGCAGATGACGTGGTAGATCTGAAGATTTAGACCAATCTAGTGTGACACGTGTCACTGATGGATGAATGAGGTAATGCCATGTGGCCTAATAATTGGGTGCCACGTGGCACATGTAGCAGTTTGATTGTCATATGGGCTTCCTTTCTATTTAAAGAAATTATAATAGAAACGAATCCCTATAAAAGGGGATCAGGTGGTTTGAAACCCCAATGGAAAGGAATGATCTAAATGGATCTAGAAGACCTAAAAAATTTAGTCTCAGAACCTGACGGAATCATCGTCATTAGAAAGAGGTCGCTGGCACAATCCTGACGCAACTTCAACAGGCTCAAAAGGAGTTCTTATGCAGAAGTTATGTGCAGTCAAATGTTCGGTCAAATAGGCGAACATTTAAAAAGGTAAAAATTTTATTGTCTCAAATCCAAGCAAAAATCATGCCAAGTCGAAGAGCTCGTCGCCAGATCAAATTTGAGGGTTGACCGTGCTGACTAGACAGTATAATGATGACATCATCATCTGACATGGCAGACACAGTGGCAGTTGTTGGCGTGGTAGGTCCAAATGTTGACACGTGGCAGATGGCGGCATCTGACTCAACAGATGACGTGGCATGTCTAAAGATGTGGACCAATCCAGCATGACATGTATCACTGACGGACGAATGAGCGAATGCCATGTGGCCCAATGATTGGGTGCCACTTGGCACATGTGGTAATTTGCTTGTTAAAAGGTTGGTTTGTAGGGGTTGAACCCCTGACCTCCTGCTTCCTATTTTCCCTCTCCACCAATATACCAAGCGGCTTTCATTACTACATATACGGGCCTCCTTTCTATTTAAAGAATGATAATAGAAACAAATCCCTATAAAAGGGGGTTAGGTTGTTTGAACCCCTAGTGGGGAGGAATGATATAGGTGGATCTAGAAGACCTAAAAATCTTGTAGTCTCAGAACCTGACAGAATCAGCATCATTGGAAACAGGTCGCTGACACGATCCTAACCCAAATTGAACGAGCTCAAAAGAAGTTCGTATGCAGAAGTTATGTGCAGTCAAAAGTTTGGTCAAATACGTGAATCAGGTGTTCGAAAAGGTGAAAATTTGATTATTTCAAATCCAAGAAAAAATAATGCCAAGTTGAAAAGCTCATCGCCACGATTCTGACACCGCTTGTTTCACCTCGATTAGAGCTCGTACGAGCAAGATATGGCTGGTCAAAGTTGAGGGTTGACCATGTCGACTAGATAGTACAATGATGACGTCAGCATGCTGACACGGCAAACACACTAGCAGTTGTTGACATGGCATATCAATAGTTTGACATGTGGCAGATGGTGGCATTTGAGTCAGTAGATGACGTCGCAGGTTTGAAGATGTGGACCAATTCAGCGTGACACGTGTCACTAACAGACGAATGAGGTAATGCCAAGTGGCCCAATGATTGGGTACCACGTGGCACATGTTTGGTTTAATTGTTAAAAGGTTGGTTTGTGGGGATCGAACCCCTGACCTCCTACTTGCTTTTTTCACTCTCCACCAATATATCAAGCGGCTTTCTATTCTACATATACGGGCCTCCCTTCTATTTAATGAATGATAGTAGAAACGAATCCCTATAAAAGGGGGTCGGGTGGTTTGAAACCCCAAGTGGGGAGGAATGATCCAGGTGGATGTAGAAGAACTAAAAATTTTGTAATCTGAGAACATGACGGAATCAGCATCATTGGAAAGAGATTGCTCACACGATCCTAACGTAACTTGAATGGGCTCAAAAGGAGTTCGTATGCAGAAGTTATGTGCAATCAAAGGATCAGTCAAATAAGCGAATCAAGCGTTCAAAAAGGTGAAAATTGATTGTCTCAAATCCAAGCAAAAATGATGCCAAGTCGAAGAGCTCGTCGTCATGATTTCGACGCCACTCGTTTTGCCTCGATCGGAGCTTATACGAGCAAGATATGGCAAGTCAAAGTTGAGGGTTGACCATGCTGACTAGACAGTATGATGATGACATCAGCATGCTAACATGGCAGACATAGTGGAATTTGTTGACGTGGCAGGTCTAGAGTTTTACACGTGGCAGATGGCAGAATCTGAGTCAGCAGATGACGTGGCAAGTCTGAGATGTGCACCAATCTAGCGTGACCCGTGTCACTACCGGAAGAATGAGATAATGCCAAGTGGTCCAATGATTCGGTGCCACGTGGCGGTTTAAGTGTTAAAAGCTTGGTTTGTGGGGGTCGAACCCCTAACCTCCTGCTTGCTACTTTCACTCTCCACCAATATACAAAGCGGTTTTCTTTGCTACATATACTGGCCTCCTTTCTATTTCAAGAATGATAATAGAAACGAACCCCTATAAAAAAAAATTTAGAACACTAAATTTTTTTCAGTCTGAGAACAAGACGGAATCAGTATCATTGGAAAGAGGTTGCTGACACGATCCTAACGCAACTTGAATAGTCTCAAAAGGAGTTCGTATGCAGAAGTTATGTGCAGTCAAAAGTTCGGTCAAACAGGCGAATCATGTGTTCAAAAAGGTGAAAATGATTGTCTCAAATCTAAGAAAAAATGATGCCAGGTCAGAGAGCTCGTCGCCACGATTTTGACGCCACTCGTTTCGCCTCAATCGGAGCTCGTACGAGCAAGATATGGCCAGTCAAAGTTGAGGGTTGACGATGTCGACTAAACAGTAAAATGATGACATCAGCATACTAACATGGCAGACACAGTGGCAGTTGTTGACGTGGTAGGTCCAGAGTTTGACACGTCACATATGGCGGCATCTAAGTCAGCAGATGACTTGGCAGGTTTGAAAATGTGGACCAATCCAGTTTGACATGTGTCACTAACGGATGAATGAGGTAATGCCATGTGGCCTAATGATTGGGTGCACTGTGGCACATGTGGCAGTTTGATTGTTAAAAGGTTGGTTTGTGGAGTCGAACTTGTTGCAAGTATGAGGTGAACCAGTGTTGTCATTGATGTCAACATACTCATATTGCATTGACAAGAAGGATTCGATGAGCAGTGTGCTGAGGATATTGAGAAAATTAGCCTCAGTCAGGAACAGTGAAGAACAGTGATAAGAAGAAGGCAAGTGTATTGTATAGGATGCGAACTGGAGGATGCGGATTAAAGGGTTTGTAGATATGAGTCTTGCGATTCTTCAGCTAAGATTTCAGAGGTCCGCATGAAGATCTAAAGGAGTTGTGGCTGTCGATGTAGAACCGGTTCCGGTAAGTGTTCAGAGGTGATAGAGGATCACAGAAAGGTCCGGTGAGGTCCGGAATTGTATAATCCTAATCTGCGGATTGGAAGGAGTGTTTGGGATGTCCTTGTGATGTGTCATCTCGAGTTGTGTATGATTTGGAGGTCTGGAAGTACCTTTTGCATTATGACAGTGGCGACAGACAGTGTTCTTGAAGTTCCGGATGAGGAAGAGAAGAGATTCCAGTATGTAGAGAAAGTGCGGATGTACCTGGTCATTCAGGCAGGCTTGTGAAGGTTCTTGGATCATGATTAAGTTGTGTTGTTGGTCCGCATTGATGGTAGAGCCCGGAATTGAAGTTATTCTTCCGGATGAAGTTCTTATTCCGACTAGCCGACTGGATGAGTTGTTCATCCTGCGAATGTTCTTGTGATGGCCGACCGGATGTGTTATTCATCTTGCGGATATTCTTATGGTTGATTTCCGACTTAGATGATTGTTCCTAAGTCGATGTCTTGTATAAATAAAGGTTTGTGAGTTCATTTTGTAGTGTGGATCGTGTGGATGATAGTGGTGTAACGAAGAGAAGTACGAAAAGCAGAGCAGAGGTTTTGGGCTTAAATGGAACTGATCCGGACATGGTAAAGTTGTCATTCTCCAGTTCAAGACTGTGATTCTTATCACTTTGTAGACAGTGTGTCTCCTTGTAGGCAGTGGGCCTCTTTGTGAGCAGTGTGCTCGGGCAGTGAGCCCTAATTGGCAAGTGCCATTCTTTTCATATTCTTTTAACAGAAAATAATCCTTGGGTTAATCACCCCGTGGTTTTTCCCTTAACCGGGTTTTCCATGTCAAAATCTTGGTGTTCAATGTGTTGATGTTTATCTGCTCTTATGTTTGTGTGTTTTACTTTCATGGATGATTAATTGATATGCGGTTAACTAACAAGACGAATCAAGTGTTTGAAATACAGAGCAAGTTTTTATACAACTGATTCACCCCCCCTCTCAGTTGTATGCCCTAGATCCAACAATTGGTATCAGAGCCAAGTTCCTCTGAAAGAAGCTTAACCGCTTGAGGAGATCCAGGATGTCGTCATACAAAAAGGATAGTCTAAAGTTCGATGGAACCAATTTCACTCTCTGGAAGGGTCGCATGAAATGTCACTTGGAATGTATGGGAAAAGCATACTTGGCCATGGTTTCAAAACCATATGTACCTCCACAAGGTGGTCCAACAACTCTGAATGAAATCACAGATGCTAAAAACAATCTGCGGACCAAGGAAGCTCTTCTAAGCACATTGAATGACTCAGATCTCTCAAATGTCATTGACCTACCAACTGCATATGAGATCCTGACTAAACTGGAACATCTGTATGAAGGAGATGAGTTTGTCAAGAGTGCAAGGTTGCAAAGTCTGAAAGGGAAATTTGAAAGATTGAAGATGAGAGATGATGAAAACATCACTACTTTTATGCCAAGAGTGAATGAACTGGTGTGTGGAATTAGAAATGCTGGTGGAACTCTGGATGAAAATGAGATTGTTTACAAAATCCTCAGATCCCTTCCTGCTGCCTACAAAATCAAGGTTGCTGCAATTGATGAATTCAGAGCCCACACAACTGTCACAAGAGAACAATTGGCTGGCAAGCTAGCTGCATTTGAAATGACCGAGTTTGGAGATGATCCTCTCAAGACTAAATCTGCTTTCAAAGCCAGTGCCTATGTGAAAGGCAAACAGAGATTTGATCCGGGTGAAAACTCTTCAAGGAAGATCTCATGGTATGATCAAGCAAGAAGAGACATGGAAGAAGAAGAAGTAGAAACAGCTCAACTTGAAGCCCTCATTGCAAAAGACTGACAAGAGGATCCGGTAAGTATGAAGGAAAACAACCCTTTAAGTGCTTCAACTGCAATAAGATTGGTCATTTTGCTTCAAGATGTCCGGAAAGATCTGCAAGGACTAATACTAACAGACAAAGGTTTCAAAAGAACTGCTATTATGTTCATGAAGAAGATGACAATGAAGGAGTAACAGATGATGAATCAGAACTAGGAAGCAAATCCGGAAATGAATGGGTGTTTATTGCCATCAAGGAAGAAGATTCAATACTCTCTGAATCTGTCGATCACAAGGTTATGGAAAAAGCTTTGGCTGCTCAAGTGGAAGAAAAGGATGATTGGGTTATTGACAGTGGATGTTCTCACCATATGACTGGTGACAAGGATAAGTTCTTGGATTTGGAAAGGTATGAAGGAGGAATGGTAAAGTTTGGTGACAATTCTGCTGGCAGAATCAGAGGTAGGGGAACTATTTCCTTTGATGGAAAGAGCAAAACAGGTAATGTACTATATGTTGAAGGATTGAAGCACAATCTTCTCAGTGTTGGTCAGTTAGTAGACAAAGGCTATGATCTCTGGTTTAAGAATGGAAAATGCAGAATCTTTACAAGTTCCAGAACTGAATTGCATCTGGTACTCAAACAAAAGGTAATATCTTTCATCCGGTTGGTTCAAATAAAAGTTGTCTGTTTGTCCAAGTTGATCAGAGTTGGTTATGGCATAGAAAAATGTGTCATGTAAATTTTGATAACATCATCAAGATAAGCAATACTCAGGCTGTAAGAGATCTTCCAAAATTGATGAAACCTACAAATAGTTTGTGCAAAGAATGTCAGCTAGGTAAACAGAGCGGAGTCTCTTTCAAAAGCAAAGATCAGTCCTCTACCAGATTGTTGGAATTAGTACACACTGATCTCTGTGGTCTGACAAGAATCAAGAGTCTGCAAGGTGATAGATATTTCATGTTGTTAATTGATGACCATTCCCAGATGATGTGGGTTACCTTCCTAAAAGAGAAATCAGAAGCATTTGAGAAATTCAAAATCTTCAAAGCTATGGTAGAGAATCAAACCGGATTGAGACTGAAGTGTCTAAGATCTGATAGAGGTGGTGAATTTACATCTGGTGAGTTCATTGCCTTTTGTGAGAAGCAGGGTATAAAGAGACAGTTGTCTGCTCCTAGGACTCCACAGTAGAATGGAGTAGTTGAGAGAAAGAACCGGACCATCCAGGAAGCTGCCAGGACAATGACGTTGGAAGCAAATGTTCCTCAGATGTTCTGGAAAGAAGCTATCAGCACTGCAGTCTACACTCTAAATCGAGTTCAAATCAGAAACAATACCGGTAAGACCCCCTATGAACTCTGGTTTGGCATCACTCCTACTGTGAAATATTTCAGAGTATTTGGTAGCAAGTGTTATATTAAAAGAGATGAAGATCTAGGAAAGTTTGATGCTAGAAGTGATGAAGGAAATTTCTTGGGTTACTCCACTCAAAGCAAAGCATACCGGTGTTACAATAAGAGACTGAGGAAGATGATAGAAAGCACTAATGTGAAAGTTGATGAAGGAATTGAGAAGCCCTCAAGATTTTATGAGTTTGATGAAGATGACCAAGATGGTGTTCAGGATCAAGGAACTCAATCCTCTCCGATAAGACAGAGTCAACCTGATCCAGTAAATCAGGAAGAAGAGATAGGTTTGAATGAGCCTAATAAAAAAGCAGCAGTGTAGGATACTCCCAAAATTCCAAGGTATGTAACACTGAACCACTCTGAAGATCAGATCATAGGTGACAGAAGCAAAGGTGTGCAAACTAGAAGGAATGTTGCTCAATATCAGGATGAATGTTGTCTGATTTCAAAGATTGAACCTAAAACAGTAAATGAAGCCTGCAATAATGAAAACTGGACCAAAGCAATGAAAGATGAATTAATGCAAATTGAGAAAAATCATACTTGGGATCTTGTTCCCAGACCTAGAGATAGGAATGTGATTGGAACCAAATGGGTCTTCCGAAACAAATTAAATGAAGCCGGTGAAGTAATCAGAAACAAAGCTAGATTGGTCTGCAAAGGCTACTCTCAAATAGAAGGAATTGATTTTGAAGAGACCTTTGCTCCGGTGGCAAGAATTGAAGCAATCAGATTATTTCTTGCATTTGCTGCCTTTAAAGACTTCAAGATATATCAGATGGATGTCAAGTCTGCCTTCCTAAATGGTGATCTGGAAGAAGAAGTTTACATTGAACAACCGGATGGATTTCAATTGTCTGACAATGATGATATGGTCTGCAAGTTGAAGAAAGCATTCTATGGATTAAAACAAGCCCCAAGAGCATGGTATGAAAGGTTGGATAAGCATCTTGTGCAGATTGGATTCAACAAAGGTACTGCTGACAGTAACTTATATTTCAAAATTGATCATGAAAACATTTTGATTGTTGAAGTGTTTGTGGATGATATCATTTTTGGAGGAAAAGATAGTATGTGCAAAATTTTTGCAAATCAGATGAAAAGTGAGTTTGAAATGTCTATGCTTGGTGAAATGAATTTCTTCTTAGGTCTGCAAATTACTCAAACAAAGAAAGGTATCTTCATTTCTCAGACCAAATATGTGAAAGAATTGTTGAGGAAATTTGGTATGGAAGATTCAAAGCCAATGAACACTCCCATGGCAACCGGATGTAAGTTGAGCAAAGATGATGACTCTCTAAAGGCAGATCAGACAAAGTATAGATCAATGATTGGCGGATTATTGTATCTCACTCAGACTAGACCAGATATAATGCAGGCTGTTGGTCTTGTGGCAAGATTCCAGGCTGATCCTAGAGAATCTCATGTTATGGCAATCAAAAGAATTTTTAGGTACTTGAAAGGAACAGTTGAGAATGGTCTATGGTACCCTAGAGATCCGGATTTCTCTCTTCATGCTTACACAGATGCAGATTGGGCAGGAGATGTGGATGACTAGAAGAGCACTAGTGGTGGAGCATTCTTTTTGGGGAAGAGATTGGTTTCTTGGCTAAGCAAGAAACAAGATGCAATATCTCTGTCTACAACTGAAGCAGAATACATTGCAGCAGCAGGTAGTTGCACTCAAATCTTATGGATGAAGCAGATGCTAAGAGACATTAAAGTTGAATATGAGGAGCCTATTACAATTTTCTGTGATAATTCAAGTGTAATTAATATTTCTAAGAATCCGGTATTGCACTCTAAGACTAAGCACATATCTATCAAGTTTCACTTTTTGAGAGAACAAGTGAACAAGGAAGAAGTTAGGTTGGAGTATGTTCCCTCCAAGGATCAGATTGCAGATATCTTTACTAAACCACTTCCCAAGGACTCTTTTGAATATCTCCGGGAGAAGTTAGGGGTCATGGCCCCTCCGGTGATGAACTAGGATGCACTGATGTGCATCAGTCCGGTGGATATCACAGTCATATCTTATGATCCGAATTGATGATGAGGAGCTGGTATGATTCTGATGTGTTAGAATTGCAAGTATGAGCCCTTTGCCATTGATGTCAAAGGGGGAGACAAGACATGTGAAAAACAAGTGGTTGATGATCAAAGGGGGAGCAGTAAATGAGGAGAAGACATGTTGCTGATAGGGGAAGCTGTGACAGAAAGGAGAAGTTCTTGTCTTGATGGTTTTTCACATCATATGTTGCCATCAATGACAAAGGGGGAGATTGTTGCAAGTATGAGGTGAACCAGTGTTGTCATTGATGTCAACATACTCATATTGCATTGACAAGAAGGATTCGATGAGCAGTGTGCTGAGGATATTGAGAAAATTAGCCTCAGTCAGGAACAGTGAAGAACAGTGATAAGAAGAAGGCAAGTGTATTGTATAGGATGCGAACCGGAGGATGCGGATTAAAGGGTTTGTAGATATGAGTCTTGAGATTCTTCAGCTAAGATTTCAGAGGTCCGCATGAAGATCTGAAGGAGTTGTGGCTGTCGGTGTAGAACCGGTTCCGGCAAGTGTTCAGAGGTGACAGAGGATCACAGAAAGGTCCGGTGAGGTCCGAAATTATATAATCCTAATCTGCGGATTGGAAGGAGTGTTTGGGATGTCCTTGTGGTGTGTCATCTCGAGTTGTGTATGATTTGGAGGTCCGGAAGTACCTTTTGCATTATGACAGTGGCGACAGACAATGTTCTTGAAGTTCCGGATGAGGAAGAGAAGAGATTCCAGTACGTAGAGAAAGTACGGATGTACCTAGTCATTCAGGCAGGCTTGTGAAGGTTCTTGGATCATGATGAAGTTGTGCTATTGGTCCACATTGATGGTAGAGCCCGGAATTGAAGTTATTCTTCCGGATGAAGTTCTTATTCTGACTAGCCAACTGGATGAGTTGTTCATCCTGCGAATGTTCTTGTGATGGCCGACCGGATGTGTTATTCATCTTGCGGATATTCTTATGGTTGATTACCGACTTAGATGATTGTTCCTAACTCGATGTCTTGTATAAATAAAGGTTTGTGAGTTCATTTTGCAGTGTGGATCGTGTGGATGATAGTGGTGTAGCGAAGAGAAGTATGAAAAGCAGAGCAGAGGTTTTGGGCTTAAATAGAACTGATCTGGACATGGTAAAGTTGTCATTCTCCAGTTCAAGACTGTGATTCTTATCACTTTGTAGATAGTGTGTCTCCTTGTAGGCAGTGGGCCTCTTTGTGAGCAGTGTGCTCGGGTAGTGAGCCCTAATTGGCGAGTGCCATTCTTTTCATATTCTTTTAACAGAGAATAATCCTTGGGTTAATCACCCCGTGGTTTTTCCCTTAACCGGGTTTTCCACGTCAAAATCTTGGTGTTCAATGTGTTGATGTTTATCTGCTCTTATGTTTGTGCGTTTTACTTTCATGGATGATTAATTGATATGCGGTTAACTAACAAGACGAATCAAGTGTTTGAAATACAGAGCAAGTTTTTATACAACCGATTCACCCCCCCCTCTCAGTTGTATGCCCTAGATCCAACAGAACCTTGCTATTTTCACTCTCCACCAATATACCAAGCGGCTTTCTTTGCTACATGTACGGGCTTCCTTTCTATTTAAAGAATGATAATAGAAACGAATCCCTATAAAAGGGGGTCGGGTGGTTTGAACCCCCAGTGGGAAGGAATTTGTATGCAGAAGTTATGTGTAGTAAAAGGTTCAGTTAAATAGATGAATCATGTGTTCAAAAAAGTGAAAATTTTATTGTCTCAAATCCAAAGAAAAATGATGTCAAGTTGAAGAGCTCGTCGCCACAAATCTGACGCCACTCGTTTCATCATGATCGGAGCTCGTACGAGTAAAATATGGCCCATCAAAGTTGAGGGTTGACCACGCTGACTAAACAGTACAATGATGGTGTCATCATACTAACATGGCAGACAAATGGTAGTTGTTGGCATGGCAGGTCCAGATGTTAACATGTGGCAGATGGCGGCATCTGACTCAACAGATGACATGGCAGGTCTGAAGATGTGGACCAATCCAGTGTGACATGTGTCACTAACGGACGAATGAGTGAATGCCACATGGCCCAATGATTGGGTGCCATGTGGCACATGTGGCAATTTGTTTATTAAAAACTTGGTTTGTGGAGGTTGAACCCCTAACCTCCTATTTCATATTTTCACTCTCCACCAATATACCAACTGGCTTTCATTGCTACATATACAAGCCTCCTTTCTATTTAAAGAATGATAATAGAAATAAATCCCTATAAAAGGTGGTCGGGTGGTTTGAAGCCCCAGTGGGGAGAAATGATATAGGTGGATCCAAAAGACCTAAAACTCTTGAATTCTCAAAACTTGATGGAATCAGCATCATTGGAAAGAGGTCACTGACACGATCCTAACGCAACTTGTACTGGCTCAAAAATAATTTGTATGCAGAAGTTATGTGCAGTCAAAGGTTCAGTCAAAAAGGTGAATCAGGCATTCGAAAAGGTAAAAAATTGATTATCTCAAATCAAAGCAAAAATGATGCCAAGTCGAAGAGCTCGTCGCCACGATTCTGACGCCGCTCATTTTGCCTCGATCAGAGCTTGTACGAGCAAGATATGGCTAGTCAAAGTTGAGGGTTGACAATGCCGACTAGATAGTACAATGATGATGTCAGCATGCTGACATGGGAGACACAGTGGCAATTGTTGACGTGGTAGATCCAGAGTTTGACATGTGGCAAATGGTGGCATCTCAGTCAGCAGATGACGTGGCATATATGAAGATGTGGACCAATCCAGCGTGACACGTGTCACTGACAGACGAATGAAGTAATGCCACGTGGCCCAATGATTGGGTGCCACGTGGCACATGAGGCAGTTTGATTGTTAAAAGGTTGGTTTGTGGGGGTCAAACCCCTAACCTCCTGCTTGCTTTTTTCACTCCACCAATATACCAAGCGGCTTTCTTTGCTACATATATGGGCCTCCTTTCTATTTAATGAATGATAATAGAAATGAATCCCTATAAAAGGGGGTCGGGTGGTTTGAACCCCTAGTGGGGAGGAATGATCCAAGTGGATACAAAAGAACTAAAAATTTTGTTGTCCTCAAACCTGACGGAATCAGCATCATTGGAAAGAGGTCGCTGACACAATCCTGACGCAACTTGAAAGGGCTCAGAAAGAGTTCGTATGTAGAAGTTATGTGCAGTCAAAGGTTTGGTCAAACAGGGGAATTAGGGGTTGGAAAAGGTGAAAAGTTGATTTTCTCAAATCCAAGCAAAAATTATACCAAGTCAAAGAGCTTGTCGCCATAATTCTGACGCTGCTTGTTTCGCCTCCATCAGAGCTCGTATGAGAAAGATATGGCTGGTAAAAGTTGAGGGTTTACCACGCCGACTAGATAGTACAGTGATGATGTCAGCATGCTGACATGACAGACATAGTGGCAGTTGTTGACATGGTAGATCCAGAGTTTGACATGTGACAGATGGCGGCATCTGAGTCACCAGATGACGTGGCAGGTCTGAAGATGTGGACCGATCTAGTGTGACACGTGTCACTGACGGACGAATGAGGTAATGTCACGTACCACATGTGGTAGTTTGATTGTTAAAAGGTTGGTTTGTGGGGGTCGAACCCCTGACCTCTTGCTTACTTTTTTCGCTCTCCACCAATATACCAAGCAGATTTTTTTGCTACATATGCGGGCCTCCTTTCTATTTAGTGAATGATAATATAAATGAATCCCTATAAAAGGGGGTCAGGTGGTTTGAAACTCTAGTGGAGAGGAATGATCCAAGTGGATACAGAAGAACTAAAAATTTTGCAGTCTTAGAACCTGAGGGAATCAACATCATTGGAAAGAGGGCACTGACACGATCCAGACGCAACTTGAACGGGCTCAAAAGGAGTTTGTATTCAGAAGTTATGTCGAGTCAAAGGTTTCCTCAAATAGGTGAATCAGGCATTCAAAAAGGTGAAAAATTGATTATCACAAATCTAAGCAAAAATGATGCTAAGTCGAAGAGCTCGTCGTCACGATTCTGACGCCAATCATTTTGCCTCAATCGGAGCTCATACGAGCAAGATATGGCCGATCAAAGTTGAGGGTTGAACATGCTGACTAGACAATACAATGATGACATCAGCATGCTGACATTGCAGATACAATGGCAGTTGTTGACGTGGCAGGTCCAAAGGTTGACACATGGCAGATGGCGGCATCTGAGTCAGCAGATGACGTGGCAGGTCTAAAGATGTGGACCAATCTAGCGTAACACATGTCACTGACGGATGAATGAGGTAATGCAACGTGGCCCAATGATTGGGTGCCACGTGGCACATGTGGCGATTTGATTGCTAAAAGGTTGGTTTGTGGGGGTCGAACCCCTAACCTCCTGCTTTCTATTTTCACTCTCCACCAATATACCAAGCGGCTTTCTTTGCTACATATATGGGCCTCTTTTCTATTAAAAGAATGATAATAGAAACGAATCCCTATAAAAGGGGGTCGGGTGCTTTGAACCCCCAATGGGGAATAATGATCCAGATGGATACAGAAGAACTAAAAATTTTGCAGTCTCAGAACCTGAAAGAATCAGCACCACTGGAAAGAGGTCGTTGACATGATCCTGACACAACTTGAATGGGCTCAAAAGGAGTTCGTATGCAGAAGTTATGTGCAGTCAAAGGTTCGGTCAAATAGGCGAATTAGGCATTCAAAGAAGTGAAAATTTGATCATCTCAAATCCAAGTAAAAATGATGCCAAGTCGAAGAGCTGGTCGCCACAATTTCGACGCCACTCGTTTCGCCTCGATCGGAGCTTGTATGAGCGAGATATGGCCGGTCAAAGTTGAGGGTTGACCATGTCAACTAGACAGTACAATGATGACATTAGCATGCTGACATGGCAAACACAGTGGCAGTTGTTGACGTGGTAGGTCCAGAGGTTGACACGTGGCAGATGGCGGCATCTGAGTCAGCAGATGAATTGGTAGGTCTGAAGATGTGGACAAATCTAGTGTGACACGTGTCACTGACAGACGAATGAGGTAATGCCATGTGGCCTAATGATTGGGTGCCACATGGCACATGTGGTGGTTTGATTGTTAAAAGGTTTGTTTTGTACGGTCAAACCTTGTTATTTGCACTCTCCACCAATATACGAAGCGGCTTTCTTCGCTACATATACAGATTCCTTTTATTTAAGGAATTATAACATAAACGAATCCCTATAAAAGGGGGTCTGGTGGTTTGAACCCGCAATGGGAACGAATGATCTTAATGGATCCAGAAGACCTAAAAATTTTGCAGTCTCAGAAACTAATAGAATCAGTGTCATTGGAAAGAGGTCACTGGTACAATCCTGACGCAACTTGAATGGGCTCAAAAGGAGTTCGTATGCAGAAGTTATGTGCAGTCAAAAGTTTGGTCAAACAGTCGAATCATGCGTTCAAAAACGTTAAAATTTGATTGTCTCAAATCTAAGCAAAAATGATGCCAAGTTGAAGAGCTCATTGCCACGATTCTGACGCTGCTCGTTTTGCCTTGATCAGAGCTTGTACGAGCAACATATCACCAGTCAAAGTTGAGGGTTGACTATGCTAACTAGACAGTACAATAATGACGTCATCATGCTGACATGGCAGACACAGTGGCAGTTGTTGGCGATGCAAGTCCAGATGTTGACACGTGTCAGATGGCAGCATCTGACTCAACAGATGACATGGTAGGTCTGAAGATGTGGACCAATCCAGCGTGACACATGTCACTGACGGACGAATAAGCGAATGCCACGTGGCCCAATGATTTGGTGCCATGTGGCACATGTGGCGGTTTGCTTATTAAAAGGTTGGTTTGTGGGGGTCAAACCTCTGACCTCCTGCTTGCTATTTTCACTCTCCACCAATATACCAAGCGGCTTTCATTGCTACATATATGGGCCTTCTTTCTATTTAAAGAATGATAATAGAAATAAATCCCTATAAAAGGGAGTCAGGTGGTTTGAACCCCCAATGGGGAGGAATGATTTAGGTGGATCCAGAGACCTAAAAATCTTGCAGTCTTGAAACCTGACGGAATCAACATCATTGGAAAGAGGTCCCTGACATGATCTTAATGCAACTTGAACGGGTTTAAAAGGCATTCATATGCAGAAGTTATGTGCAGTCAAAGGTTCGGTCAAATAGACGAATCAGGAGTTCGAAAAAGTAAAAATTGATTGTCTCAAATCCAAGCAAAAATGATGCCAAGTCAAAGAGCTCATCGCCACGATTCTGATGCCACTTGTTTCGCCTCGATCCGAGCTCATACGAACAAGATATGGCTGGCCAAAGTTGAGGGTTGACCATGACAACTAGAAAGTATAATGATGACATCAACATGCTGACATGGCAAACACAGTGGTAGTTGTTGACGTGCTAGATCTAGCGTTTGACACGTGGCAGATGGTGGCATCTGAGTCAGCAGATGATGTGGAAGGTCTGAAGATGTGGACCAATCTAGCATGACACGTGTCACTGATAGACGAATGAGGTAATGCCACGTGGCCCAATGCTTGGGTGCCACGTGGCACATGTGGCGGTTTGATTGTTAAAAGATTGGTTTATGGGGGTCGAACCCCTGACCTCCTGTTGTCTTTTTTCACTCTCCACCAATATACCAAGCGGTTTTTTTTGCTACATATATGGGCCTCCTTTTTATTTAATGAATAATAATATAAACAAATCCCTATAAAAAGAGGGTCGGGTGGTTTGAAACCCAAGTGGGGGAATGATCCAGGTGGATACAGAAGAACTAAAAGTTTTGCAATCTTAGAACCTGATGAAATCAGCATCATTGGAAAGAGGTCGCTGACATGGTCTTGACGCAACTTGAAAGGGCTCAAAAGGAGTTCGTATGCAGAAGTTATGTGCAGTCAAAGGTTTGGTCAAACAAGTGAATCAAGCGTTCAAAAAGGTAAAAATTTGATTGTCTCAAATCCCACTAAAAATGATGCCAAGTCGAAGAGCGCGTCACCACGATTCCAACGCTGCTCGTTTCACCTCGATCGGAGCTCGTACAAACAAAATATGGCAAGTGAAAGTTGAGGGTTGACCATGCTGACTAGGCAATACAATGATGACATCAGCATGCTGACATAGCAGACACAGTGGCAGTTGTTGACGTGGCAAGTCCAGAGGTTGACACATGGCAGATGGCGACATCTAAGTCGGCAGATGGCAGCATCTGAGTCAGCAGATGACATGGCATGTCTGATGATGTGGACCAATCCATCGTGACACGTGTCACTGACGGATCAATGAGGTAATGCCACGTACCCCAATGATTGCGTGCCATGTGGCACATGTCGCAGTTTGATTGTTGAAAGATTGGTTTGTAGGGGTCGAACCCCTGACATCCTGCTTTCTATTTCAAGTCTCCACCAATATACCAAGCGGCTTTCTTTGCTACATATACTGGCCTCCTTTCTATTTAAAGAATGATAAAAGAAACGAATCCCTATAAAGGGGAGTCGGGTGGTTTGAACCCCCAGTGGGGAATAATGATCCAAATGGATACAGAAGAACTAAAAATTTTGCAGTCTCAAAACTTAACGGAATCAGCATCATTGGAAAGAGGTCGCTGACACAATCCTGACAGTTCGAATGCAGAAGTTATGTGCAGTCAAAGGTTCAGTGAAACAGGTGAAATAGGTGCTCAAAAAGGTTAAAAATTGATTGTCTCAAATCCAAAAAAATGATGCCAAGTCCAAGAGCTCGTTGACACGATTTTGACGCCACTCGTTTCGCCTCGATCGGAGCTTGTACGAGCAGGATACGACCGGTCAAAGTTGAGGGTTGACCATGTCGACTCGACAGAATAATGATGACATAAACATATTGACATGGTAGACACAGTGGCAGTTGTTGGCATGGTAGGTCCAGAGGTTGACACGTGGCAGATGGCAGCATCTAAGTCAGCAGATGACATGGCAGGTTTGAAGATGTGGACCAATCCAACGTGACACATGTCACTGACGGACGAATAAGGTAATGCCATGTGGCCTAATGATTGGTGTCACGTGGCACATGTGGCGGTCTGATTGTGAGAAGGTTGGTTTGTGTGGTCGAACCTTGCTATTTTCATTCTCCACCAATATACCAAGCGGCTTTCTTTGCTACATATACGGGCTTCCTTTTCTATTTAAAGAATGATAATATAAACGAATCCCTATAAATGGGGGTCAGGTGGTTTGAACCCCCAGTGGGAAAGAATGATCTAAATGGATCTAGAAGACCTAAAAATTTTGCAGTCTCAGAACATGACAGAATTATTGTCATTGGAAAGAGGTCGCTGGCACGATCTTGACGCAACTTGAACGGGCTCAAAAGGATTTCGTATGCAGAAATTATGTGCAGTCAAAGGTTTGATCAAATAGGATAATCATGCGTTCAAAAAGGTAAAAATTTTATTGTCTCAAATCCAAGCAAACATGATGTCAAGTCGAAGAGCTCGTCGCCACAATTCTGACGTCGCTCGTTTCACCTCGATCGGAGCTCATACGAGCAAGATATGGCTCGTCAAAGTTGAGGGTTGACCATGCTCACTAGACAGTACAATGATGATGTCATCATGCTGACATGGCAGACACAGTGGCATTTGTTAGCGTGGCAGGTCCAAATGTTGACACGTGGCAGATGGCGTCATCTGACTCAATAGATGACGTGGCAGTTCTGAAAATGCGGACCAATCCAACATGACACGTCACTGACGGAGGAATGAGCGAATGCCATGTGGCCCAATGATTGGGTGCCACGTGGCCAATGTGGCAATTTATTTGTTAAAAGGTTGGTTTGTGGGGGTCAGACCCCTAACCTCCTGCTTCCTATTTTCACTCTCCACCAGTATACTAAGCCACTTTCATTGCTATATATACGGCCTCCTTTCTATTTAAAGAATGATAATAGAAACAAATCCCTATAAAAGGGGGTTAGGTGGTTTGAACTCCCAGTGGGGAGGAATGATTTAGGTGGATCCAGAAGACCTAAAAATCTTGCAATCTCAGAACCTAACGGAATCAGCATCATTGGAAAGAGGTCATTGACACGATCCTAATGCAACTTGAATGGGCTCAAAAGGAGTTCGTATGCAGAAGTTTCATGCAGTCAAAGGTTCAATCAAACAGGCCAATCAAGGGTTCGAAAAAGGTGAAAAATTGATTGTCTCAAATCCAAGCAAAAATGATGCCAAGTTGAATAACTCGTCACCACAATTCTGACACTGCTAGTTTTGCCTCGATCAGAGCTCGTATGAGCAAGATATGACTGGTCAAAGTTGAGGGTTGACCATGCTGACTAGATAGTACAATGATGACATCAGCATGCTGACATAACAGATACAGTGGCAGTTGTTAACGTGGCATCTGAGTCAGCAGATGACGTGGCAGGTCTGATGATGTGGACCAATCCAGCATGACACGTGTCACTGACGAACGAGTGAGGTAAAGCCACATGGCCTAATGATTGGGTGCCACATGGCACATGTGGCGGCTTGATTGTTAAAAGGTTGGTTTGTGGGGGTCAAACCCCTGACCTCATGTTTGTTTTTTTCTCTCTCCACCAATATACCAAGCACCTTTCTTTGCTACATATACCAGCCTCCTTTTTATTTAACGAATGATAATAGAAACAAATCCCTATAAAAGGGGTCGGGTGGTTTGAACCCCTAGTGGGGAGGAATAATCTAACTGGATACAGAAGAACTAAAAAGTTTACAGTCTTATAACCTAGCGGAATCAACATCATTAGAAAGAGGTCGCTGACATGATCCTGACGTAACTTGAACTGGCTCAAAAGGAGTTTGTATGCAGAAGTTATGTGCAGTCAAAAGTTTGGTCAAACAGGCAAATCAGGCGTTCAAAAACGTGAAAAATTGAGTGTCTCAAATCCAAGCAAAAATGATGCCAAGTCGAAGAGTTCGTCGCCACGATTCTGACGCCACTTGTTTCACCTCAATCTGAGCTCGTACAAGCAAGATATATCTGGTCAAAGTTGAGGGTTGACCATGCTAACTAGATAGTACAATGATGACGTCAGCATGCTGACATAGCAGACACAGTGGCATTTGTTGATCTGGCAGGTCCAGAGATTGACACATGGTAGATGGCGGCATTTGAGTCAGCAAATGACGTGGACCAATCCAGCGTGACACGTGTCACTAACTGATGAATGAGGTAATGCCACGTGGCCCAATGATTGGGTGCCACGTGCCACATGTGGCGGTTTGATTGTTAAAAGATATGTTTGTGGGTGTCGAACCCCTGACCTCCTACTTGTTATTTTCACTCTCCACCAATATACCAAGCAGCTTTCTTTTCTACATATACGGACCTCCTTTCTATTTAAAGAATAATAATAGAGACGAATCCCTATAAAAGGGGGTCGGGTGGTTTGAACCCAAAGTGAGGAGGAATGATCTACGTGGATCCAGAAAACCAAAAAAGATTGTAGTCTAAGAACATTATGGAATCAACATCATCGGAAAGAGGTTTATGAGACGATCCTAATGCAACTTGAACGGGCTCAAAAGGAGTTCGTATGCAAAAGTTATATGCAGTCAAAGGTTTGGTCAAACATGTGAATCAAAGATTCAAAAAGGTGAAAATTTGATTATCTCACACCAAGCAAAAATGATACCAAGTCGAAGAGTTCATCGTCACGATTTCGACACTGCTCGTTTCGTCTCGATCAGAGCTCATACGAGCAAGATATGGCCGGTAAAAGTTGAGGGTTAACCATGCTGACTAGACAATACAATGATGTTGTCAGCATCCTGACATGGCAGACACAGTGGCAGTTGTTGACGTGGCAGGTCCAGAGTTTGACACATGGCAAATGGCGGCATCTGAGTTAGCAAATGATGTGGAAGGTCTGAAAATGTGGACCAATCCAGTGTGACACGTGTCACTGACGGAAGAATGAGGTAATGCCACATGGCCCAATGATTGGGTTCCATGAGGCACATGTGGCAGTTTGATTGTTAAAAGGTTGGTTTGTGGGGGTCGAACCCCTGACCTCCTGCTTGTTATTTTCACTCTCCACTAATATACCAAGCGGCTTTCTTTGCTACATATACGGACCTCCTTTCTATTTAAAAAATGATAATAGAAACGAATCCCTATTGTTCCCTGTTGAGTCGCCATAAATTTATTTATTGGTTGGTAATATTTCTTGAACAAGAGCCGGTTTACCGTGTTATATTTTTTGGTCATGCCTTTGTTTTTGAAATCGGCTCTTGATCCTTCAAATTTGACCCATTTGTCATCTTCGTAGACAAAGTTGCTTAAGGTTTGAACCTTTGAACCTGAACCATTCTCAAAAAGTTCAAGGTTCAATGGTTCAATATGTCTGAAGTGTCTCATAAAGCAAGTTCTCGTTTTGTTTGTCTTAAACATCTTTGAACTTTCGGGTTGAACTTGAACCTTCCACTTGTACTCTGTAGTGAGGTTCAAGGTTCAATGGTTCAACGGTCTTAAGGTTCAACATTCACTGTCTTCTTGTAAGTCGGGTCACACAGTTACCTTGCGTAATTATTGAACTTGAACCTTCCGCTCGTACTCTATACCGAGGTTCAATGGTTCAAGGTTCAACAGTTCACTGTTTCATAGTTGAAAACCTTTTACCAAAGCCGCGTAACTTTTGCTGGTCTACATAACATTTGCGTCTTTGAACCTTCGTATTGAACCATATCTTTACAAGTTCAACGGTTCATAAGTTAAGTCCTTGTTTCCGTAAGTTAATCTTTTGCTTATCTATAAGGTCCAGTTGGCATGTTTGAACCATCATATTGAACCACCGCGTTGAACCATCTCCTCAAGGTTCAATGGTTCAATAGTTCGAAGATTTGGTGATTTTGGTCCCGTTTGCTCCCGCGGCTTTCTAAGTCAAACTTAGCGGCAAAGTTGGAGAAAATTATATCAGAAACTCATTATGAGACCGAGAGCTCCAATTTAGCGGAGACTACGGATAATCATTATACTTCGTGATGGCGCGTGAATACTACTTGCTATTAATGAAGAAATCAGAGTTCACGTCTTTTCAAATATTTTTGGCACGTTTTGTTCCGAGCAATAATTATTCATTCTGGTAAGTGCCATTATTAACCAAGAACAAGCCAAGTTTAGCAAGTAAACATACTGTGCAACGCGGAGAAGGATAGCGCTGGAAGTGTAAGGCTCTTTTTGCTCAAGTTTTCGCAGTGAATTCAGATATCCTAAAGGTGAGTTTTGTTTCCCCTGTGCTATTCCTATTTCTTACGCTGGAAAGAGGAATCTCTGGAATTTCTGTTGTTTTCAAAATTCCAAGTGTTTTATTGTAATCTTCCAACCATGTCTTTGAAATCTACGTGTTTGGGAGATGAACATGGCCCTAGCCTTACTTATTCTCACTCAGAATTTGGAGATACTGCATTGGTTCAATATGATTTAGAGGAATTTAAAGAAAGAGCTAGAAGCCCTGTTCAAACCCCTACAATGAAGAAAATTGTAGATAGTGGCTTAATTGAAGCTGCAGCCTTTCCTCAGGCTATATTCTGTCCAGAGTTAGTTCAAGAGTGTATGAACAGATACGACCCCCAGGACAGGTGCGTCAGAAAAGCAAACGGGGATGTGTTATTTCATGTCGACAGACAAACCCTCATGTCTGTGATGAAGATACCGCCTAAGGAGGCGTATTCCAGCCTTGACATTACTGCCTCCAATGGGTATTTCTCAGAGAAGAGACCAACTTACAAAAGTGTAATAGCAAGGAACTGGCTGCTAAATTTTCAAAAGGGCGGCTCAAGGCTGCCCAGGCCACTTACTAGAGATCATTTGATAAAGGAAGTAAGGGATATTGTGGTGTTGTTACACAGACTGAGAGGCAATCAGCATGCCTATTACTGGGAGGATTGGATGTACTTTTTCATACAAGTCATCCTTCAAGGCGAACAATATTTGGATTGGGCTAAAATAGTGGCTGACTGTCTACATCAGGGTTTAAGCAATTGTCTGGGCAACAGAAATTTCTATATGTCTTCGTACCTGTTCTATTGTATAGCATCCACAAGAGATTGGTTCGACCTGCCCCATGCGCCCTTGGCTGAGAATAGTAAGATTTACAAATATTATTCACAGTTACAGAGAAAGAATTGTTATGAAAATTATAAAAGGGTCAATGATGTCTTCACTGGAAAGATGACCTATGAACTGGCAGGCAATTCGGGTAAGAGAATGACCAGTGAAGCAATGCAACTGATCAGTATCTACGATAGCTTCTTCATCCAATTTTTTGAGTTCACGTACATACAAGTTGGAGGATTTGATGGTGAACCTGTGAAGTTACCTAGATATGTATTTGATCGTTTTGTGCTAATGGAGGTATGTAGGCAGCTGGCACATGTTGACAAGAAATTTTCATCAAAAAAGGGTTTTGGTATTGCTTTTCCTATTGAACTTGGGCATTATTCATGCCATTCAAATTCTGATGCCTTAAATCTAGAGGTGAACCTCAAAAGGTTCAATTTTCAATTCTTCACTGCCAGGGCTCAATTCGACAGTAAACGGTTTGTCAAAGATAACCTAGATTCCGGAACAGGGCACTCACACCTTCCTAAGCTGGAAGATTATTGGGAAGACTGTCCAGATGAAATTGAGGTTAGGAGAAGGCTATGGTGTAGACTTTCTTTGGGGCAGATAATTACCCTTAATTTAAACATGGACGTTTCTAGAATTTTTACTGATGATGAACAAGTGGTTGATCCACAATTTGAGAGAGTAGAACACTTACCCATTCCAGAGGTGGACTGGAGCAAGAAAGAGGAAGACAGAATTGAAATTAAAACTCTTCTTGTGATAAGGAGGACTGAGAAATGGTTGAGAGAAAAGAGACAGGAAGGGCTTCAGAATAAAACTGTCCAACAATTCTCTTCAATGGTCGCATCATCGCTTCCCATGGACTCTTCTAATCAACCTCTTGCTATCTGTGGTGCAGGTGCTTCCAAGCCATCAACTGAGAGAAGCCCTGTCACCAAGAGATCCAGAAGAGTCCTCACGGATATTCTGCCATCTCGTGTTACCAGGTTGAGGACAAAAGGGAAAAGAAAGAAGCAGACTTTTGAAACAATAATTGTTGATTTAAATTCAGAGGAAGAATCAGAAGAGCCTATGGGTGACAAAGAGGCAAGCCCAAACAGAACAGAGGTAGTTGACACTGGGTTACAGTCAGGGGCCGTTCTGGAGACCCCTGAGATGTTAATGATTTCAAATGAACCCTCTGATGGAGAGAACCCCAAGAAGACAACCTCAGTCCCTGCACCAAAATGGCTAGAAAGTTCTATTTCTGATAAAAAGAAAGTGATTCCTTTTGTTGTCCCATTGGAGGACATGGTAAGCAAGTGTTTGGGGAAAACCCCCAAGTCCAAGAAACTCAAGACGACATCCAGGATAAATATTGATCCAAGCATTGGTAACTGGAGTGATGAAATTGCTAGGCCTGTGATAGAGGAAGAGGTGCAGGACCCAACGGTGCATGATTTCACTATGGAGAAAGTGGATCTCGGTACTGCCTCTAGAGCTACAGATGTCCACCACCTCGAAGCTTCTACTAAGAGGATGGTCAGTCAAACATGGAAAGATGAAAAGGACAAGAAGGAGCTGAAACAAACTCTCCGTTCAATGGCAGAATACATAGAGGCCATTAACAACCCTAACCCGCAGCGGATCTCACAGCTTCCCCTGTATTTTGACCCGAAGTCACCTGTCAACCATAAGATGTTAGACCAGGTTCATAAAAGCAAAATGGTGACAAAAACGTTTAACAGTTGGTTGGATAACATTGAGCAGAAACGAACTGAATACATCCGTGAGCTCAAGGGTATATATGACCTGACTACGCCACCGTTGAAGATTTCAAAGCACAGGTCGCTGTTTGGGCGAAAGATGAGGGCAAATGGATGAATGTAATAAATCAGATGGATGAAGTTCAAAAATATGGGCTGGAGAAGTTTTTGGCAAAAAAGAATCTGACTGGTGTGGATGGGGATTTGTTATATGTGAACAAGAAAAATATTCAGTGGAGGAACTCCATATCTCGACAAGGGCGCTTTGAACTCACAAAGCTAATTAAGGAGATAACGAAATTCACTCAATCACTACAACATGATTTGCAATGTATCGATGTTAAATACTTAAAAGATGATGGAAAGCCTGTGGAAGATGTTGAAGCAATGGTCCAGTCTTTCAGAGATAAAATCAACTTTGTTAAAGAAAATGATAATATTTTAATTGAAGATTTCTCCAGAATTTCTAAAGTTGAATCACTGCTTTATCTCTGCATCGACGTACTCCCAAAACACAAAGAAAAATTTGGGAAAATGCGAAGGGAAAAGGAAGTTTGGAAATCAAGAATGAAGCATATAGGTATACCAAACTTCCCTAAAATTTAGGACTTCGTTGCTGCCTTTCAGGAGTGGAAGACCCAACGTGCTTCCCAGGCTACCGATAGCAAATCAGGAGATGCTGATTCGTCGCCCCAGTCATAATCTCATTGGCTTGTTCTCTTTTCAGTTCCTCTTTATGTTATTTTCAGCAAACTTGTTTCTTTAAAATCAGTTGTTTAAACTAAATCCCGTATGGGTCAGAGTTATGTTAACTCTGGATTTAATTTACTCAAGGACATGATTAAGACTTTTATATTTATAGGTTTTTAAAATCTGGAGGGAGGGAGATAGAAAAATTTAGGAAAAGAAAAAGAGGAAGGAAATTTTTAGCGAACTGTTCAGAGTTTTACATTATGTGATAATTGTCTGAGTAATTTTCATCTGTGAATGGGAAGAAGAAACAATTACTGCCTATTTGGATCTGTGCGTCTGAATGTGTGGAATTAGATTTTCTGTGTGAAATGTCCTTTCATCTGGTAATTGCTCTTTATTTGGACACTTGTCATATATGTTTTATTCTTTATTGGTTCAGCAAGTTCGAATGAATGTTTTCATGTATTTCAATGTACCAAAGTAGAATCTGTGCATTCTATCCTGTTACTATATAAATTTATCGCGTTCATGACATGGCTATGTATGAATGTTAGTCTGCCTTAAGCATTTTCTAGATAAAAATGCATTTGGATAGTTAAATAGATTGAATTCATTGAAAACTTTAAAGGGAGCTGTACCTAAATTCAGAGGGGAACTGAGTTAAAAGGTTCACCCATTTGTTGTTTAACTCATTTGTTCTTCAAAAGAGGGGTATAGAGTCAGAATAAATTATTTTCAGAATAAGGACAAATCTATTAACCAACAGTTTTTGGCGACTCTACTGGGGATAATCAAGACAAAATCATTAATTAAAGATTGGTCGCCTAAATATGAAGCAACAATGGTGCTTCCACATGAAAACATAATTCCTGTCTTACAACCCAATCTTGGATTTCAAGACGAGCAGGAAGACATTATTGGCCAGTTGAATACCCTTGCTTAGCGTACTCGTCAGAACACTAAAGATTACAGAAGAGCAAGCAGAGTATTAGAACAAGAAGAGGAATTGGCTGATAACCTGAGATTGTTGTTACTTAGGCAGAGAAGAAGGCAGGCACGAAACGCAGCAAGAAATCAAGAACAGCAAAGAAATCCATAACTGTCTATCCAGTTTCAATATTTTAAGCTGGATTCTAGACCGTATACCAGGTCTTCCAGAAGAGAGGGAGTTGAGGACCCTACCTTTCAAGCACTGCAAAATCTTAATTTTCCTTATATCCCTACTCGTGCAAGAAGAGTTAGGAGTAGACCCCCTAGTCCCCCTAAATCTTCTACTTCCCCCGTTTGTCAAGCCTTAACTCTTTCAGGCACCGTTATCCCCTTAGCTATAAATTTTCTACCCATGGCTCAACCTTGGGGAGCTGCCATAGGACCTCTGAACCTAGGGGCTAACCTAAATCCTTTACCTAAAAATGCAAGAGAAAATTTGCCTAGGTTCAATGGAGACGGCAAACAATCACCAGAAGAACATTTGTGTGCTTTTGCAGCAGCATGTAGTGTCCTAGGTGTACAACACCAAGATGTCACCATAAGGCTCTTTGTGCAGACTTTGACTGAAACTGCGGCACAATGGTTTTACCACCTGACTGATTCCTCAATTACAAATTGGAACGAAATGAAGACTGCTTTTGAAAATAGGTTCAAAAGTGCAGAGGATGAACATTACCTCCTTGCACAGTTGACTCAGCTTAAAAAAGAGATTCATGAACCTATGAGGGAGTTCGTGGCTAAGTTTAATAGAATTGTGAACAAAATCCCTGCTACTAAAAGACCGTCTGGCGAAAATAAAAAATGTTTCTTTATTAATTCTATGCCTCTTGATATTAGCTTCCATCTCAGGAGAGGTGTAATTGCTGATTTACCAGCTGCACAAGCTTTAGCAGTCGGATTGGAAGATGATCTCATTATGGCCGATAAATGGAAGAGAGAGGTTCAGGTGCCAAATGCCCAACCCTCATCATCTATAGACCCTGTAGTGCAAAGGTTGGTTAATGATATGATTGCCTTGAAGAGGCAACTACCTAAAACTGGTGCCCCCTTTCAACAACCGTATCAAGATATAAGCAGAAGGAATTTGAATCAACAAGCAAATATTGGTAGAGCTTTACCCCTGACATCAGCACAGCCAAGACTGACTATTGAATCTCCTCCTGGGAGGGGAAACATGTGTATTTTTCACTTGACTATCGATCATGATGGAAATTCTTGCCCAGAAATGCTCAAGTACACTCAGATGACTGCTACTCAAGATATGCTAGGGGAAGCCACAGAAGAAGAGAGGAACTTTGAGGAACCTGGCGGCTCTGAAATACACTTCCTGGAATACGAGTCTGATTTAGAAAGTTGAGGTGAAATATTGGTAACCCTTGAAGATCCTTCATGCGCTGTGCTCACTAGGAGTCAGAGGAATATGAGACCCTCTAATACTCAAGAAGTACCTGGCAAAGGTAAGGAGCCTTTAACTAGAACTCATGATGCTAATATGAAGGCTCAGGAAAATAGATTGCTACATAGAAACGATCTAGATGCTTCTTTTGATATTGTAGATTTCTGTAAGTCTACAAAAATTCAAATTTCTCCTATTGAGTATCTCAAGTTGAAACCTACTGAGCTTGACAAATTAGTCAAACATGTTAAAGGTAGTCTTGCACAAACTGAATTTGAGAATCAATTAGAGGTTGATACTGAATCCCCCATTGCCAGACTATTTGCCTCCTCATCTGAGTTATCCTTGTCCACCCCTAAGACAACTCCCAATTCATCAACCAATGCTCCTTATACTGATTTGAAACCCAATCCTTTCTATGTGTCTTTGTTTATCAATGGCCATAAACTTAGCAACTGCATTATAGATTCAGGAGCCTCTGATAACATTATGCCTTCCTCTGTGGCTAAAGCCCTAGGGTTATCACTCACAAAAACATTTGGTAGATGTTATTCTATGGATGGAAAACAGGTTTCCTTGCTTGGGCAGATTAAAGATGCACGAGTTGCTCTTGCAGCTTACCCTGACAAAAGAGTCAAATTGACTATTTTGGTAGCAGATATTCCTGCCAGTTATGGAATGCTTTTGAGCAGGACATTTTGCAAGGATTTGGGTGGACAAATCAAACTGCATTGGTCAGAGGCCACAATCCTAGTGGGGAAGCAGAAAGTGAAGCTGGAACCCGAGCCCAAGTGCAAGTTCACTGTCTACCCCTCTGATGATGCCAAGGCCCAGATTTTGGTTGAGGAATGTGAATTTGGCAACTATTTTCTCTCCTCTGAATAGAGCTATGAGTTAGATCCCAAAGAAGAATTAATGCAAAGGTCTATACATTCTGATGATTTATGGGTTATGCAATTTGATGGCAGTTGTGCTACTGTTGGTTCAGGGGCTAAAGTTGTGTTGATCTCACCTGAAGGTGAAATTTTTTCTTATTCTTTTAAGCTAGAGTTTAAAAACACCAACAATACTGTAGAATATGAAGCCTTATTGCTTGGACTATTTGAAGCCAAAGAAAGGGGTGTGAAGGTACTTAAGGTGAAGGGTGATGCTAAACTAATTGTGAAACAAGTAAGGGGGATCTTTTCTGTTAAGAATGAAAGACTAAGGCATTACAGAAATAGGGTATGGGATGAGATTGAATGTTTTGATGCCTTCTCCATTGAAACAATTCCTAGAGATCAAAACTCCCGAGCAGATTCTTTAGCAGTATCAGCTTCTCTCCTTTTGCCACATCCGAATTTCAAAAAAGATTCTTATAGAATAGAAATGATATATCGTCCTAATGTCCCCGACAATGCTGAGAGTTGGCAAGTTTTTGAAAGTGATAATCAGATCAGAAAGTTTTTAGAAAATGCTGAAATGTTCCTGGGGACCTATTTTGAAGGTTCCAAAACAGAGTGTAAAGAATTCAGTCCTGACCCTGGGATTAATCCAAGAGATAACATGATTCAGTTAAAGGGAAACAAAATCCCTAAAGGGCTAGTCTCTTTAGAACATCTATTTTCTCAAAGGGATGAATATGTTAAAGGAAAACCTCCCTGTGTTACTGATAAAGCAGAGGATTATGAGAAGATAAATATTGGGGATGAAACTAATCCTAAATGGGTATCCATTGGTAAGTGCTGCTCTTCGGAGGAGAAAAACAAATTGATCAAATTGCTAATCAAATATAAGGATGTTTTTGCCTGGTGTTATGATGATCTCAAAAATTTTAGACATGGGCAGTTTCAACATCATATTCCTTTGAAAGTAAATGCAGCTCCATTCAGACAAAAGCTGAGAAATTATAACCCCAAAGTTGCTGAAGCCATTTTTAAGGAGATTGATAAGATGTTGAAAGCTAGAATTATCTATCCAATCCATCACTCCACTTGGGTGGCAAATATTTTTCCAGTACGAAAGAAGAATGGAGAAATAAGGATCTGTGTTGACTTCAGAAACTTAAACCAGGCTAGCCTAAAAGATAACTATCCCTTGCCTGTAATGGACCACATCTTGCAGACAATTGCCGGATCTGAAATGATGTCTATGCTGGATGGTTTCTCAGGTTACAATCAGATAGGTGTAGCTACAGAAGATCAACATAAGACTGCTTTCACCACACCTCGAGGAACTTTTGCCTATAGTTGAATGCCCTTTGGCTTGATTAATGCGGGAGCAACTTTTCAGCGGGCAATGGATTCATCTTTTAGAGACCTGAAGAACAGGATTATTGTTATTTACCTTGATGATTTAACTGTCTTTTCCAAGAATAGAGAAGATCACTTGAGAGATCTGGAGTCTATCTTACAAAGGTGTCAAAGCCATGGCATCTCACTCAACCCTAAGAAGTCAGTTTTCTGTGTGACTAAGGGAAAATTGTTGGGACACCTAGTCTCAAAAGACAGAATCAGAATTGATCCAGAGAGGGTCAGGGCAATTCAACAGCTTAGTCTCCCTTCAAATAGGACTAGAGTCAAGTCCTTCTTTGGTCAAATCAATTTTCTCAGGAGGTTCATTCCCGACTTTGCTGAGATTACAAAACACATTGTTGGGATGATGAGCAAGAAACAACCTTTCAAGTAGAATGAAGTTGCTAAGAAGGCATTTGAAGACATTAAGGAAGCAATTGCAAACACTCCCACTTTGGTAAATCCTAACTTTCAAAAGGATTTTATTATTTACTGTTATGCTTCAGAACACACTATGTCAGGTATTTTGTTACAGAAAAATGAATTGGATGAAGAGGTTCCCATAGCTTTTATGAGCATTCCCCTTAAAAAGCATGAGCTGAAATATTCTTTGGTTGAAAAACAAGCTTTTGCTGTGGTTAAAGCTGTTAAGCAATTCAGGTATTATATACTTCATTCCCATTCAGTTGTTTTTGTTCCAAATTCAGCTGTGAAAAGTATTTTGACTCAACAAGAAGTAGGACTAAACAATAGAGCAATGTGGGTTGCCAAAATTCAGGAATATGATCTGGAAGTTAAGCCTACTAAGTTGATTAGGGGTCAAGGTTTATGTAAGTTGATTGCTGAGAACAAAGAACAAGAAGGAGAAGGACTCCCCACAGTTTTATTAGTAAGCTTGCAGGACCCATGGTTTCTGGATGTGGCACATTATCTTACATATGGGGATTGTCCTAATCACCTGACTCCTAGAGAGAAAAGAAACTTGAAGCTAAAAGCTACAAAATATGTTATTTGGGAGGATGTCCTTTATAAGAAAGGATTAGATGGAACTTTCCTGGCTCTTAGAAGTTTTCCATAATGAAGCATGTGGTGGACATTTTTCTTCTTCAGTTACAGCTTTCAAGATTCTCAGAAATTGTTACTACTAGCCAGGGATGTTTAAGGATGCATATAGATGGGTGGCCAATTGTGAAAAATGTAAAATGTTCTCAGGGAGGCCACAACTTGCAACTCTACCTCTGAGGCCTGTTGTTATTGAAGAACCCTTTAAACAATGGGGATTGGATTTTATTGGGCCTATCTCACCCCCTTCAAGTGCAGGGCATACTCACATCTTAACAGCAACAGATTATTTCACAAAATGGGTTGAGGCAGCCCCTGTAAGAAGAACAACTTCAGAGGTGGTTTGTAATTTTCTCAAGGAAAATATTTTGGTACGATTTGGTGTGCCCCAGAAGATTGTAGCAAACAATGCTACCAGTTTCTCTTCAGTTGAAATGACTTCTTTCTGTTATGAACATAGTATTTCTCTCTCCCATTCGTCAGATTACTATCCCCAAGGGAATGGACAAGCTGAGTCCAGTAACAAAAACCTAATTGCTATCATGAAGAAATTGGTGAATGACAACCCCAGAGATTGGCATAAGAGGTTGTATGAAGCACTCTGGGCCGACAGAATAACTCCTAAAAGAGCAATTGGGATGGCACCTTTTGAATTAGTTTATGGGATAGGTGCCCAATTATCTTTACCTCTGGAGCTATCTACAGCCAAGCTGCAAAGTGTGATTGAGGATCAGTATTTCCAAGATTCCCTGGAGAAGAGGATTATGTATTTAACCAAAATTGAAGAAGAGAGAAACGAGTTGGTTGACCGAATTACTGTGCATCAGGCCAGAGTCAAAGAAATTTTTGACAGGAAGACAAGACCCAGAAAGTTCATGGAAGGAGATGAAGTATTACTGTGGGACAGAAGGAGAGAACCCAAAGGTGCACATAGGAAATTCAACTCCCTCTGGAGTGGGCCTTTCAAGATTCACCAGGTCTTGGGTCCAAATTCTTTTAAATTGGAATTTCTTGATGGAACTATTTTACCCCTGTCCTATAATGGATAGGATCTCAAGTTGTATCGTCTGTGAACATGGTCCCCTATTTTGTACATAGTTTCCCCTTTTGTTTGGTTTTGCATTTTCCTTTCCCATTTTTGTTTTGCCCGTTCTGTTTCCTTTCTTCTCTTTTTTTTCCTTTTTCTGCGAAACCGGAGCTTCTGAGTTCTCTGTATTTTGCCATAAAATGCAGTCCCCAGTCAGAGCCAATGTTACCTGTTGAGTCACCATAAATTTATTTATTGGTTGGTAATATTTCTTGAACAAGAGCTGATTTACCGTGTTATATTTTTTGGTCATGCCTTTGTTTTTGAAATCGGCTCTTGATCCTTCAAATTTGACCCATTTGTCGTCTTTGTAGACAAAGTTGCTTAAGGTTTGAACCTTTGAACCTAAACCATTCTCAAAAAGTTCAAGGTTCAATGGTTCAATATGTCTGAAGTGTCTCATAAAGCAAGTTCTCATTTTGTTTGTCTTAAACGTCTTTGAACTTTCGGGTTGAACTTGAACCTTCCGCTTGTACTCTGTAGCGAGGTTCAAGGTTCAATGGTTCAACGGTCTTAAGGTTCAACATTCACTGTCTTCTTGTAAGTCGGGTCACACAGTTACCTTGCGTAATTATTGAACTTGAACCTTCCGCTCATACTCTATAGCGAGGTTCAATGGTTCAAGGTTCAATAGTTCACTGTTTCATAGTTGAAAACCTTTTACCAAAGCCGCGTAACTTTTACTGGTCTACATAACATTTGCGTCTTTGAACCTTCGTATTGAACCATATCTTTACAAGTTCAATGGTTCATAAGTTAAGTCCCTGTTTCTGTAAGTCAATCTTTTGCTTATCTATAAGGTCCAGTTGGCATGTTTGAACCATCATATTGAACCACCGCATTGAACCATGTCCTCAAGGTTTAATGGTTCAATAGTTCGAAGATTTGGTGATTTTGGTCCCGTTTGCTCCCGCGGCTTTCTAAGTCAAACTTAGCAGCAAAGTTGAAGAAAATTATATCAGAAACTCATTATGAGACCGAGAGCTCCAATTTAGCGGAGACTATGGATAATCATTATACTTCGTGATGGCGCGTGAATACTACTTGCTATTAATGAAGAAATCAGAGTTCACGTCTTTTCAAATATTTTTGGCACGTTTTGTTCCGAGCAATAATTATTCATTCTGGTAAGTGCCATTATTAACCAAGAACAAGCCAAGTTTAGCAAGTAAACATACTGTGCAACGCGGAGAAGGATAGCGCCGGAAGTGTAAGGCTCTTTTTGCTCAAGTTTTCGCAGTGAATTCAGATATCCTAAAGGTGAGTTTTGTTTCCCCTGTGCTATTCCTATTTCTTACGCTGGAAAGAGGAATCTCTGGAATTTCTGTTGTTTTCAAAATTCCAAGTGTTTTATTGTAATCTTCCAACCATGTCTTTGAAATCTACGTGTTTGGGAGATGAACATGGCCCTGGCCTTACTTATTCTCACTCAGAATTTGGAGATACTGCATTGGTTCAATATGATTTAGAGGAATTTAAAGAAAGAGCTAGAAGCCCTGTTCAAACCCCTACAATGAAGAAAATTGTAGATAGTGGCTTAATTGAAGCTACAGCCTTTCCTCAGGCTATATTCTGTCCAGAGTTAGTTCAAGAGTGTATGAACAGATACGACCCCCAGGATAGGTGCGTCAGAAAAGCAAACGGGGATGTGTTATTTCATGTCGACAAACAAACCCTCATGTCTGTGATGAAGATACCGCCTAAGGAGGTGTATTCCAGCCTTGACATTACTGCCTCCAATGGGTATTTCTCAGAGAAGAGACCAACTTACAAAAGTGTAATAGCAAGGAACTAGCTGCTAAAATTTCAAAAGGGCGGCTCAAGGCTGCCCAGGCCACTTACTAGAGATCATTTGATAAAGGAAGTAAGGGATATTATGGTGTTGTTACACAGACTGAGAGGCAATCAGCATGCCTATTACTGGGAGGACTGGATGTACTTTTTCATACAAGTCATCCTTCAAGGCGAACAATATTTGGATTGGGCTGAAATAGTGGCTGACTGTCTACATCAGGGTTTAAGCAATTGTCTGGGCAACAGAAATTTCTATATGTCTTCGTACCTGTTCTATTGTATAGCATCCACAAGAGATTGGTTCGACCTGCCCCATGCGCCCTTGGCTGAGAACAGTAAGATTTATGAATATTATTCACAGTTACAGAGAAATAATTGTTATGAAAATTATAAAAGGGTTAATGATGTCTTCACTGGAAAGATGACCTATGAACTGGCAGGCAATTCAGGTAAGAGAATGACCAGTGAAGCAATGCAACTGATCAGTATCTACGGTAGCTTCTTCATCCAATTTTTTGAGTTCACGTACATACGAGTTGGAGGATTTGATGGTGAACCTGTGAAGTTACCTAGATATGTATTTGATCGTTTTGTGCTAATGGAGGTATGTAGGCAGCTGGCACATGTTGACAAGAAATTTTCATCAAAAAAGGGTTTTGGTATTGCTTTTCCTATTAAACTTGGGCATTATTCATGCCATTCAAAATCTGATGCCTTGAATCTAGAGGTGAACCTCAAAAGGTTCAATTTTCAATTCTTCACTGCCAGGGCTCAATTCAACAGTAAACGGTTTGTCAAAGATAACCTAGATTCTGGAACAGGGCACTCACACTTTCCTATGCTGGAAGATTATTGGGAAGACTGTCCAGATGAAATTGAGGTTAGGAGAAGGCTATGGTGTAGACTTTCTTTGGGGCGGATAATTACCCTTAATTTAAACATGGACGTTTCTGGAATTTTTAATGATGATGAACAAGTGGTTGATCCACAATTTGAGAGAGTAGAACACTTACCCATTCTAGAGGTGGACTGGAGCAAGAAAGAGGAAGACAGAATTGAAATTAAAACCCTTCCTGTGATAAGGAGGACTGAGAAATGGTTGAGAGAAAAGAGACAGGAAGGGATTCAGAATAAAAATGTCCAACAATTCTCTTTAATGGTCGCATCATCGCTTCCCATGGACTCTTCTAATCAACCTCTTGCTATCTGTGGTGCAGGTGCTTCCAAGCCATCAACTGAGAGAAGCCCTGTCACCAAGAGATCCAGAAGAGTCCTCACAGATATTCTGCCATCTCGTGTTACCAGGTTGAGGACAAAAGGGAAAAGAAAGAAGCAGACTTCTGAAACAATAATTGTTGATTTAAATTCAGAGGAAGAATCAGAAGAGCCTATGGGTGACAAAGAGGCAAGCCCAAATAGAACAGAGGTAGTTGACACTAGGTTACAGTCAGGGGCCGTTCTGGAGACCCCTGAGATGTTAATGATTTCAAATGAACCCTCTGATGGAGAGAACCCCAGGAAGACAACCTCAGTCCCTGCACCAAAATGGCTAGAAAGTTCTATTTCTGATAAAAAGAAAGTGATTCCTTTTGTTGTCCCATTGGAGGACATGGTAAGCAAGTGTTTGAGGAAAACCCCCAAGTCCAAGAAACTCAAGACGGCATCCAGGATAAATATTGATCCAAGCACTGGTAACTCGAGTGCTGAAATTGCTAGGCCTGTGACAGAGGAAGAGGTGCAGGACCCAACGGTGCATGATTTCACTGTGGAGAAAGTGGATCTCGGTACTGCCTCCAGAGCTGCAGATGTCCACCACCTCGAAGCTTCTACTAAGAGGATGGTCAGTCAAACATGGAAAGATGAAAAGGACAAGAAGGAGCTGAAACAAACTCTCCGTTCAATGGCAGAATACATAGAGGCCATTAACAACCCTAACCCGCAGCCGATCTCACAGCTTCCCCTGTCTTTTGACCCGAAGTCACCTGTCAACCAAAAGATGTTAGACCAGGTTCATAAAAGCAAAATGGTGACAAAAATGTAACAGTTGGTTGGATAACATTGAGCAGAAAGGAACTGAATACATCCGTGAGCTCAAGGATATATATGACCTGACTACTGCCACCGTTGAAGATTTCAAAGCACAGGTCGCTATTTGGGTGAAAGATGAGGGCAAATGGATGAATGTAATAAATCAGATGGATGAAGTTCAAAAATATGGGCTGGAGAAGTTTTTGGCAGAAAAGAACCTGACTGGTGTGGATGAGGATTTGTTATATGTGAACAAGAAAAATATTGAGTGGAGGAACTCCATATCTCGACAAGGGTGCTTTGAACTCACAAAGCTAATTAAGGAGATAACGAAATTCACTCAATCACTGCAACATGATTTGCAATGTATCGATGTTAAATACTTAAAAGATGATGGAAAGCCTGTGGAAGATGTTGAAGCAGTGGTCCAGTCTTTCAGAGATAAAATCAACTTTGTTAAAGAAAATGATAATATTTTAATTGAAGATTTCTCCAGAATTTCTAAAGTTGAATCACTGCTTTATCTCTTCATCGACGCACTCCCAAAACACCAAGAAAAATTTGGGAAAATGCGAAGGGAAAAGGAAGTTTGGAAATCAAGAATGAAGCATATAGGTATACCAAACTTCCCTAAAATTCAGGAGTTCGTTGCTGCCTTTCAGGAGTGGAAGACCCAACGTGCTTCCCAGGCTACCGATAGCAAATCAGGAGATGCTGATTCGTCGCCCCAGTCATAATCTCATTGGCTTGTTCTCTTTTCAGTTCCTCTTTATGTTATTTTCAGCAAACTTGTTTCTTTAAAATCAGTTGTTTAAACTAAATCCCGTACGGGTCAGAGTTATGTTAACTCTGGATTTAATTTACTCAAGGACATGATTAAGACTTTTATATTTATAGGTTTTTAAAATCTGGAGGGAGGGAGATAAAAAAATTTAGGAAAAGAAAAAGAGGAAGGAAATTTTTAGCGAACTGTTCAGAGTTTTACATTATGTGATAATTGTCTGAGTAATTTTCATCTGTGAATGGGAAGAAGAAACAATTACTGCCTATTTGGATCTGTGCGTCTGAATGTGTGGAATTAGATTTTCTGTGTGAAATCTCCTTTCATCTGGTAATTGCTCTTTATTTGGACACTTGTCATATATGTTTTAATCTTTATTGGTTCAGCAAGTTCAAATGAATGTTTTCATGTATTTCAATGTACCAAAGTAGAATTTGTGCATTCTATCCTGTTACTGTATAAATTTATTGCGTTCATGACATGGCTATGTATGAATGTTAGTCTGCCTTAAGCATTTTCTGGTTAAAAATGCATTTGGATAGTTAAATAGATTGAATTCATTGAAAACTTTAAAGGGAGCTGTACCTAAATTCAGAGGGGAACTGAGTTAAAAGGTTCACCCATTTGTTGTTTAACTCATTTGTTCTTCAAAAGAGGGGTATAGAGTCAGAATAAATTATTTTCAGAATAAGGACAAATCTGTTAACCAACACCTATAAAAGGGGGTCGGGTGGTTTAAACCCCTAGTGGGGAATAATGATTCAGATGGATACAGAAGAACTAAAAATTTTACAGTCTCAGAACCTAATGGAATCAGCATCATTAGAAAGAGGTCGCTGACATGATCCTAACGCAACTTGAATTGACTTAAAAGGAGTTTGTATGCAGAAGTTATGTCCAGTCAAAGGTTCGATCAAACAGAGGAATCAGGCTATCAAAAAGGTGAAAAAATGATTGTCTCAAATCCAAGCAAAAATAATGCCAAGTCGAATAGCTTGTCGCCACAGTTTCAACGCTACTCGTTTCACCTCGATCAGAGCTCGTACAAGCAAGATATGGCCGGTCAAAGTTGAGGGTTGACCATGTCGACTAGATAGTACAATGATGACATCAGCATGCTGACATGGCAAACACAGTGGCAGTTGTTGACGTGTTAAGTATAGAGGTTAACACGTGGCATATGGCGGCATCTGAGTCAGCAGATGACGTGGCAGGTCTGAAGATGTGGACCAATCCAGTGTGACACGTGTCACTGACGAACAAATGAGGTAATGCCATGTGGCCTAATGATTGGGTGCCACGTGGCACATGTGGTAGTTTGATTGTTAAAAGGTTGGTTTGTAGGGTCGAACCTTGTTATTTTCACTATCCACCAATATACCAAGCAGCTTTCTTTGCAACATATACAGGCTTCCTTTCTATTTAAAGATTGATAATAGAAACGAATCCCTATAAAAAGGGGTCAGGTGGTTTGAACCCCCAGTGGGAAGGAATGATCTAAATGGATCCAGAAGACCTAAAAATTTTGCAGTCTCAGAACCTGCGAAATCAGCGTCATTGGAAGGAGGTCGCTGGCACGATCCTGACGCAACTTGAACGAGCTCAAAAGGAGTTCGTATGTAGAAGTTATGTGCAGTCAAAGATTTGGTCAAACAGGTGAATCATGCATTCAAAAAGGTGAAAAAATTATTGTCTCAAATGCAAGAAAAAATAATGCCAAGTCGAAGAGCTCATCGCCTCGATTCTGATGCCGCTCGTTTCACCTTGATTCGAGCTCGTACGAGCAAGATATGGCCGGTCAAATTTAAGGGTTGACCATGCTGAATAGACAGTACAATGATGACGTCATCATGCTGACATGGCAGACACAGTGGCAATTGTTGGCTTGGCAGGTTCAAATGTTGACACGTGGCAGATAGCGGCATCTGACTCAATAGATGACGTGGCAGGTTTGAAGATGTGGACCAATCCAACGTGACACGTGTCACTGACGGACGAATGAGCAAATGCCATGTGCCCCAATGACTGGATGCCACCTGGCACATGTGGCGATTTGCTTGTTAAAAGGTTGGTTTTTGGGGGTCGAACCCCTGACCTCCTGCTTCCTATTTTTACTCTCCATCAATATACCAAGCGGCTTTCATTGCTACATATACAGGCCTTGTTTCTGTTTAAAGAATTATAATATAAACAAATCCCTATAAAAAGAGATTGGGTGGTTTGTGTGTATGAGGAAAATTGATAGGTCGAATGATAAAATAAAAAACTATGATAATAATCAAATCAATAACCCATAACATAAAAAGATCTATCTAAAAAAAAAGTTATGATCAATGAATAAATCAAATAAAATAAGAAAGGTTTACCAGATTGTATTGTTCTCTTTTGTCGAATGTGCATTGCTCAAATATGTTGCGAAACCATGTTTGCAACAAGCGAATGCTTAAAGTTCTCAAAGATCAATGTCAAAAGATTGTAAAAGGATGCTCAACGATGCGATGTATGTTCAAAGCGCTATAAAGAATGCTTGAGAATAAGTGATCGAAGAGGGTTTGTGAAGGAGATGAGAGGGGTTTATATAGGTTTCAACAGAGATCGATCAACGGTCCAGATGATTCAGAAGAATCAACGGAGGAGATAAAACAAATAACCATGATGAATGTACACACGACATGTGTCAATCCATAAGGATATTTTTATTAAGATATGATGAAAACAAGATTGATTGAATAGATAACTCAACTTGTAATTTTGTCTTTTTTAGAGTTCTAAAAATAAGATTGATTGTGCACATGAGTTAACAAGATTTTTTTAGAGGAATTGGAAGATAACTGAAATTAAATAAATAAATTTATTTATTTAATTGTGCATGATAGAAGAATAGAAGATTTATAAATAAAATACTTGATTTTATTTATTTTTAAAGGATTGAAACAATTTAAATAAATTTACATGATTTATTTAAATTGAGAAGAATAAGTGATTTAATTAAATAATGTAAATTATTTAATTGTAGATAAGATAGAATTTGATGAATTAATTAAATAATTGGGTTAATTTAATTAATGTGGATTTGAATTTTTAAAAAGGATAATGATTTAATTAAATAATTAAAATTATTTAATCTTGGAAGAATAAGGAGAAATTTAATTAAATTAATTAAATAAAGAGGATTTATTTAATTAATGTTGAAAATATGTGATTTGGAAGAATTTGATGAAATTAATTAAATAATTAGATTATTTAATTAACGTTAAAATGCAGGTGATTTGGAAGAATTGACGAAATGCAAGTGATGTGACGACTTAGTCATTTTAGGGTGTCTACATTTTGCCCCTCTTTGATGTGATGCAGTTTACAACGTTGTGTCAAAGAAAATGATTGTTGAAGACATGATACAATTTTTGATGCCCCAATGTAGCTAGTTGCCCCAGCGTATGCCCCCTCGAGAGGAAAGACAAGGAAGCAACAGAAGAACTGGGTTGACGCTCGACTAGAAGATTGCATGACAATGTAAAATAAAAAGCATGGGGTGGGAAGAAAAAAAATGGGAGGGACACTATAAATAGGTCCCAAGGGGACCACAATCTTCACTTTGCACACTAAGAGTTGCTAAAATTAGAGCTTAGAGCCTCCTAGCTTAGTGTGTGAGAGTTGAGTGGAGAAGGAGTTTGCAGCGTAGAGAGATGTCGATCCCAACGCATAAGCACCAGGCGGAGTTGGTGCAGACATATGGGAGACCATCAGGAGCACCGGCAGTGGTAAGTACCTGATAACCTCTTTGCATTTGATGTTTTAGGTTAGTTTTAGGGGTTTATTTAGGTAGGTTTTTAGGGCAGCCAAAAGCGATGCATCATGTTAGGGCACGTCTGGTAGTCGGTTAAAGCACTTTTGGTGCGCTAAAGCGCAATTGGTAGGTCAGTAGAGCGCATTTGGTCAAATCTAGGCGCTATTAGTTTTTAGGCGTTGTGCCACAATGCGATTGGTAGAGACCCGCAGCGCTATTGGCATAGCAATATAGCACAGTTGGTTAGGTAGTTAGGCGTGGTTGGCATGGGATACGACAAAATGAGTCACCTTTGCGAGTGTAGTGAGGCGCGGATGGATACATAGTGCAGCACGTTTATGTAAAACAAGTCTCTTTTGGCAGATGGTAGTAAAGCGCCGTTGTAGAAACAGTAAGGCACTTTTGGTAAAATAGTGTAACGCACTTGGATAAAACAAGGCACTTTTGGTTAGGTTAGAATAGTGAAGTGGTTAGGGTTGACCGAGGGGTTAACCACTGAGGTTAGAGATGTGCCTAGGTGTCTTAGGGCTTTCGTCATAGGGTAGATGTCGGTAGGGACTTGGGGAATGTGTAAAAGGTCTGACAAGTGGTTTTGTGTGGATGCAGAGAGCTCTTCCCCCGCTGATGTCGAGGGAGCGACACCACATCATTGCTCACGAGGTGGTGCAGATTACTTGGGAGGAGGATGCGTACCTGGAGTACATGAGATTGTGGCATGTGGCACACTTGACACACATTAGGGCGAATCTCGCCCTCTTGACAGAAGTTGTGGAGAGATATCACAGTGAGACATGTTCGTTTCACTTTCTGACAGGAGAGGCTACAGTGACACTTGAGGATGTGTATCACATCCTCAAGATCCCGATTGATGGAGAGAGAGTTGACTTTGACCCAGGGCGAGGCAAGCCTGGCATGATAGAGGTATTCTGCACAAACGACCTGCGGATAGAGGATGGTGAGATTCAATGGGCGGACGTACCGAGACTATGTGACAGGATCAGATGGATAGTGGCTTTATTGGTTGGCGGCTTCCTCTGCCCAGATACGTGATCTCAAGGACTATCTGTAGGATGGGGCACTATATTTTCAGAGATGTTTACACATGGCATCCGTTATGCATGGGGCCCATGTGTGTTGGGACAGTTGTATCAAGATATGCACGACTGTGTATACAGGAGAGGCCGGAGTCTATCAACAGGTGTGACTCTACTACAGGTGTGGGCTTGGGAGCACATCCCAGTGATCAAACCGATTACACAGTGCCGCTGCGAGAGGGGAGAGCCCTATGCATTCCTATATGAGGGAGTGATTACACACAGGTGGCTCAGATCTATTAGCTACTAGAGGCGATAGATTAAGGAGATGGATCTATTTACTTGGTGACCATGGCTACTGTGAGGCATGGGAGGATGAGCACAAGCAGCTGATGTATTGCAGAGGCGCGATACCTATTTGGGAGATGCGTAGACACTATTGAGAGATACCTACCAAAGCGGGTACTCTGACAGTTTGGATTGCCACAGGGGTTGCCTATTGGAGAGGCGACACATGCGAGGACACGGCGTGAGGTTGGGGACTGGGATGTAGAGATTCTAGTGGCTACAACCCTGATAGAGCTACGAGTACTTGTCCTCGTGAGATGGGATTGGGATTTGGGATTGGCCGACCCAGGTACATTGCCAGAGTATGATAGGTACTGGCAGACACACAGGCCAATGAGACTGACTACATCAAGTGTGGCAGGGGCAGTGGGAGAGGTGTTAGTGCCAGGTGGAGAGGCGAGGATGAGACGACAGGCCAAAGAGGTGAGACAGCAGGCCGGTGGAGATGACAGGGGCCAGCAGGCTGATGTAGAGATGGTTGAGGAGGATGATCCAGTCGTAGAGACTGAGCTACAGTAGGTAGAGCGGCTGCTACATGAGGAGACAGCACGGAGGACTCGTCTAGAGCTCCGGATGGTGAGGCTGAGGAGAGATAGGGATGCAACGAGGGTGGACGCAAGACAAGCCAAGGCCCTAGCATAGGTACATGCATAGATAGATGCAGCGGCATAGGCAGCGTTGGCAGTGACACAGGCATCTTTGATAGAGGCATAGGCATCTTTGGAGGAGGCACATGCCGTGGCAGCACCGGCGGCAGATGATGGGCAGCTTGCCCAGGTGACTTTGGAGAGGGATGTAGCAATATAGCTGCGTTTGACAACAGAGGCCACTCTACAGAGGGTTAGGTGGGAGAGAGATGAGGCACGCCATGCATTGGGTGTTGATTAGAGGACACTATACATTGAGCTCATCCACATGCAGGGAGAGCTAGTGTCGACAGGTAGAGAGGCTAAGTACTACAGGGGTCTCTATATTGGTGCGGTGCTAGCAGCTCAACAGGCACCTAGTTACAAAGAGAGGAGCAGGTTTGGAGCATCCAAGTCACGTAGGACAGGACAGTCAGTGTCCTCAGTCAGAGGACCCTCTGTGTCGCCAAGGGGAGGAGGACCAACAGGGGGACCTTCACCGAGTACAGGCGAAGGACAGGGACCATAGCAGGAGGGCAACTCTACCCACTAGAGCATGTATTGTGTATATTGTATCATTTTGGTATCATTATGGACATTGTATATTTTGACTGATGTCTGCGTGCATCGATGTATATTTTGTGAGCTCTTGATAGCCATGATGTACTTCTTGATGTATATTTAGATTTATACATATGGACTATTTGATGTAGACATGTACATTTTGTATTTTGATAATCTTTACATGATGATATATGATGACACATTATGCTCACTGATGTTCATGCTTCTCGTTTATGCATTTCTTGATGATATGGATGTGATGACATGTATGTATGATTATGGATTTATGTGATGATGTATATTGCTTATATGATGCTTACAGATGTATGACTCATGATGACATGATGATAGTATAGATGTGATGCTATATATGTTATGATTTGCGATATCTAACATGTGGGTTTTGCAGATATGCAGCAGATAGAAGAAACGTGGAGATGGAAGAGAGAGATTGTTGATCGATCATTGCCTGAAAACTATATAAGGCCATGGGTAAATGGATGGGTAAATGAATGAGCTTGTTGCATTGGTTTCACAATTGTTTATAAAGTGCAATCCTTATTTTTGATATAGCACATGGATAGTGTGCCACCAAGGTATAAAAGGCCAAGGTGATGTGATATCTGAGTGCGTGGACGTTGATTCTGTAAGCAAGCGGCTTGAACTTAGATCCCTTAGACATAATATAATCTTGTTGTACATGTGAATGAGCCATAGTCTTGAACATAAAATAAACTTCAATACAAAAATTCAAGAAGAATATTAATATGTAAGATGCTAGGCCGTAACACACACAAGATAAATATGCTGCTAAGAAAGATACTAAAGATCATTTCTCAAACACGGCACACAAAAGCAATGACTATGCCCCCAATCCGTATTGCATCGCAACATACCAAGATTATAGACAAATCAAGGTAGCCTTGAATAGGTAATGGATGAAGGAACAAAAGATAAACCAAAAAAAATTGACCGTCGTACAAAGTAAACATACAGTCAACATATTCTCTTGCCAAAGAGGTTGCTCAATATAGATTGAATAGGAAAAATAACAGCCTTATCGTAGGAGCTATGTGTCCGTTAAAGGGTATTATCTGTTGAAAAGATAATGTCTTTTTAAAGGGTGTCACATGTCGTATGAGACACGTGTGTTGGTCTCGATCATGGAACACTCTGTATAAGACAAGTTTGTTGATCTGTTGCGCGGTTTGAGATTGATTTAGCTGATGTTGGCAATCGATATGTAGGACAGTATACGACTCTATAAGTTTCTTTGCTTTAGGTTTGTTAAGGACTTTTGCTATAAAAGGATGCATTTGTTTGTTGTTTTGCTGCTTGAGTTTAGTCAAGTCGAGGTGAATGGATTTTGATAAACAGAAGACTAGAAAGATGACATGTCAATGGATTGAAATGGGTGAAGAATGATGAATCGTATGTGCCTAAGTACTGGATACATCCTTCTTATTCCAAACTGCCTACATACCCTGTATCAATGGGATCAAGGCACATTACGATGAAAGATGAAAATGATAAATATGTAGTTCTAGGTAGAGTGATGAGTGGGTCAAGGTGATTAAGCTTGGGTAGGTGAAATGATGAGATCTTATGTCCCTAAGTACTGGATACTTCCTTCGTATTCCAAACTGCCTACATACCCATATCCATGGGATCGAGGTACCTTAAGATTAAGATGAGATAATATGTAGTTCTGGTTTGTGTGATGATGTAGGAAAAGTGTTGTCGTGTACTTGGTGATGAACCGCAAACAAGAAACCATTCCAAGACCTAGGTGGAGGAAAGAGTTGTCCCCCTTCTGGTAGAGGTGTTTACATGAATGATTGATGAAGAAGACATAGAAAGCTTTGACCTAGGACAAGATAGTGATAGCTGTGGACATAGATCAAGACGTGGGATGATAACGATGGACAGTGACAAATTTCCAAGCTATTCTAGATAGGGAGATGGAAATGCAAACAAGGTCAATGGTTTTATTATGGATGAATAGATGAAGTTTGTTGTGAAAGGGATGGAAAGAACAGGACTCGATAGATGATGGATGATGACTCTACACATAGCACTTGTTTGCCAGGTTTTCACTATGGTTCTTATCCAAGGCACCTATTTGCCAGGTTTTCACTAGAGGATGGATTATTTTGCTCTTTTTTTTTTCTGACACTCTGAGGATCAGGCATAGAACTTCTTGAGATGTACACTATTAAGTGGCTCATCTAGAGGAATTCCATCAGGGGCAGCTAAAGTATAAGCTCCTAATCCATATGTTGTTGTGACAATAAAGGGTCCTAACCAATTAGGCTCAAACTTGCCCTTCTTTTCTTGATCTGCTTGATTTCTCTGATTTTCTTTTAGGACAAGATCACCAACTTGAAACTGTCTTTCTTGATCTTTTTTGTTGTAATTACGCTGGAGGTGGTTTTGATAGACATGGAGATGATTAAGCGTGGCAAGGCACCTCTCATCTAGTAATTCGAGCTCAGCTAATCTAGAAGTGTGATATTCCTCTCCATCAATCAGGTTCTACATGGATACTCTGACGGATGGGACCTCGACCTCTATAGGTAGGATGGCTTCAGAACCATAGACCAAGGCATAGGGTGTAGCATCAATTGGTGTTCTGATACTAGTGCGGTAGGCCCATAGGGTGGGATTGAGTTATAAGTGCCAATCATGACCAGCTTCATTGATTGTTTTCTTGAGGATTTTGAGAATGGTTTTATTGGAAGCCTCAGCTTGGCCGTTACTCTGTGGATAGTAGGGAGTTGAAAAGTGATGTTGGATATTGTATTGTATGCATAAGGCATGGACATCTTGATTCTTGAATGGCCTCCCATTATCAATGACAATGGCTTAGGGAATACCATACCAACAAATGAGGTAGTTTAGGATAAACTTGGCTATTTGCTTCCCAGTGATATAGGTCATGGGAATGGCTTCGACCCACTTCATGAAGTACTCAGTGGCGGTAATGATGAATTTGTGGCCATTGGATGAGGATGGGTGGATTTGTCCTACCAAGTCGAGACTCCATTGAGAAAAAGGCCATGGAGTAGTCAGGTTGTAGTTCATGAGCTAGTGCGTGAATTAAATCTCCATGCTGCTAACATTGTAGACACTTCTTAGCAAACTGTAAAGCATCTTGCTCTATTGTAGGCCAGTAATACCCTATGTGGAGTATCTTCTTAGCAAGATTAGGACCGGTAGAATGTGCGCCACAAACCCTTTGTGTATGTCTCATAAGGTAGTTTCGGCTTCTTTCGCGTTAAGACATCGTAAGAGGATACCATCGAGACTCCGGTGATAAAGTGTATCACCCAGAATAGTGTAACAGGAGGATCAAAGAATAAAAGTTTTACGTTGGGTAGCGGATAGGTCAATGGGAAAGGTACCATTTTTAAGGTAGTCATAGATATCTTCGTACCATGGGGAATTGGGACCAACAAGTTCGCAAATGATTTCAGTAATTGGAACATCGGCAGCTGGTATCAACAATTGCTCGATCAAGAATTCACATTTCTGTGTGTTTGCTGGCATGTCTATAAGTGACCCCACAGAAGCCATAGAATTTGCTACTTTGTTATGCTCTCTTAGAATTTGCTCAAATGTAATGCTAGAAAAGTGTGGTTTGTAGGCATCCACTAGTTGCTTGTAGGGGACCAACATTTCATCTTTTGTTTGGTACTCATTTGTGACCTGACGAATGACTAGTTGTGAGTCTCCATATACCTGTAATTATGTGATGTCCCATTGAATTGATGTATGGAGACCTATGAGGAGTGCTTCATACTTGGCTATCTTGTTGGTGCAAGGAAATGCAAGCCGATATGACTTTGGAATATAGTCATTTTGAGGTGTGATGAATAAGATGCCGACCCCTGATCCATGTTGTGTGTAGGAACCATCAAAGCACAATTTCCACATTATTGAGGTAGAAAGAGTGAAGAGATTCTGATCTGAAAAGTCAGATACCATAGGATGTACATCTGTCATGGGTGCTTCTGCTAGTTGATCTACTAGGGCTTGTACCTTGATTGCTTTTCGATCCACATACTCTATGTCAAATTCACTAAGGATCATGACCCATTTAGCTAGTCTACCTGTAAGAGCTACTTTTGCTAGTAGATATTTTAATGGATCAATTTTTGCTATGAGATTTGTATGTTGGTTTAGCATGTAATGCCGCAACTTTTGGGAAGCGAACACTACTGCTAAACAAGCTCTTTCCATTGGAGAGTAATTAAGTTCATAACCCACCAAGGTTCTACTGATATAATAGATTGCATGCTCTTTTCTTGACTCATCATGTTGTACTAGAAGAGCCCCTAGGGCTGCAGTTGTAGTTGAGATGTACAAGATCAAAGGTCTATCAGTGACTGGTGGTACCAAGACACGAGGTGTAGCTAGATATTTTTTGAGCTGATCAAATGTTGCTTGACACTTATCATCCCATCGAAATGAGACATCCTTTCGGAGTAAGTGTTGAAATGGTTGACATTTATCTGCTAGCTGTGAGATGAAATGCCTAATAGACTGTAACCTTCCTTGAAGACTCCTTCATACTTTTAGATTCTTTAGTGGAGGCATTTCCACTATAGCCTTGACTTTTGCTGGATCTACTTCGATGCCTCTACGAGATACTATGTATCCCAACAGTTTTCTTGATGTTACCCCGAAGACACACTTTTTTGGATTGAGTCTTACTTGGTATTTCTCAAGTCTGTCAAAGATATGTCCTAGAACTTGTATGTGATCAGCCCTAGAAGATTTTTTAGTATATCATCCACATAGTCCTCCATTATGTGATAAAAGAGATCATGGAATATCACTGTCATTGCTCTCTGATAGGTTGCCCCTGCATTCTTTAGACCAAATGGCATGACACACCAATAATAGTTACCCCAAGGACAAGTGAAAGCAGTTTTATGTTGATCTTCTTCTGCTATCATTATCTAATTGTAGCCAGAAAATCCATCCATTAGAGAAAGCATTTCATGACCAGCAGTCGAGTCTACTATGAGATCAATGTTTGGCAGTGGGAAGTCATCTTTGGGACATGCTTTGTTAAGATCTCTAAAGTCAGTACACATGCGGATGCCCCCATTTGGTTTAGACACAGGTACAATGTTTGAGACCCATTCTAGATAATCAATAGGCTTGATGAATTTGGCATCTAGCAACTTCTATATTTCCACTTTCACCAAGAGACCTATCTGTGGATGCATCTTTCTTAGCTTCTGCTTGACTGGTTTAGCTTTTGGATCAACTATGAGATAGTGTACTACTAGCTTAGGGTCTAACCCTGGCATATCTGCATAGGTCCATGCAAAATTGATGGTTCTCTACAAGAAGAAGTTGGTGAGATTCTTGTGCTCTTGTTCTGATAATGACGCTGCAAGGAATGTGGTCTTTGGATTTTGCTCTATGCCAAGATTTATCTTTGTAGAATCTTCCACTAGGAGAGCTGATTTCTTTTGATACTTAGATGGTAGGGGAAGGTCAAATCCTTCATCCTCAAGTACCATAGTTAGGTTTTCACCTTTGGATACGTCCTTTGTTTTTACTATTTTTTGATCGGGAGGTGCCACAGTGTGGTTTTCACCTAGAGATCTTTCTTTATTTTTACTTTTGCGACTGGAGGATTTGGCATTCTCACCAAAATAAGTTGTTGGCTCTAGTTCCATTACAAAACCAGCTTTGTGATCGCCAAGAGGGATACTGTCCCGGAATCCCATGAACTCTGCAATATCTTCGTCATTCTGAAAAACATCTAGTACGGGGCCCCCTTGTTGTTCCCAATCGATAAGTTCAGGATAGACAAGTGTTACAATCTGGGTGCTAGTGGTGGATGTTAAGGATATGGATGATAGCATGAAAATGGAATATTCTGTAAATAGGTCAGTCATATGGAGGGAAGAGTCATCGATGGTATCTTCATTAGATGTCGAAGCAGAGGGAAAAGTTTTTGCCACCTTGTCGAGGATACCCTCGATGTCCAAGGCGCGTGGAACCTTTCTACCAAATCCTAACCCTTTTTTGTCTAGTTTCTTTGTGACAATAATGGGTTCCATTGTTCCTTGATTCTATTTCCTAAGGCCACCTTTGCCTTTATAACCCATGTTTATTACTATCCTTAAGTCATTGCCATATTGCTTGACTAGTATTGTGACCGGTTCTTTCTCCTTATAGAGCCAAGAAGAGATGTCTTCAATAGTTTCCTCGGCCAATAATTTTCCCTCTTGAAATTGAGTTAGAGATGTTGGGGGAGGAATTGCTGCTTTCTTAATTACTTTGGCAATGGGCGGTTGGCCATAGGATTTAGGGGATAAAGGCATCTTCCCTACACAACAAGATTTTGAGATATCATATTCTTCAAAGCCAATATCACGAATGTGAGCTTTGATTTCAGGAATAGGATGAGGATTAGGTTCACTTGCAGAGGCTTTTGTCAGATTCTCAGGGTTAATATACAGTGGGGATTCAAGGGCTTTGTCATTATTGGGCACTTGGTTGCAATTCTTATAACTGCCTTGCAAGACACGGTAGAATTCAGAAGGATTAGGGTCGCCTAGGATAGTGATCTCCATACCATTAAATGGGAACTTGAGAGACTGATGGTACGTTGAGGGAACATCTTTCATGGCATGGATCCATGGGCATCCCAGGATAATGTTATAAGGTAACTCAATGTCAAGGACTTGGCACCGAGTTTCAAGCATAACAGGGCCTACTTGTATAGGCAAATGGATAACCCCTTCTGACCGGTTCAGCATCATCATATCCCTTGATTGTAATACTTTGATCAATGTTGACTTGATCCTCAAAGTATCCCAATTGTTTGAGTAACTTTAGAGAACAGATATTGAGACTAGCAGCACCATCTATAAGTATGCGTTTGATCTTGCATTTATGGATGAGAACCTCAATGTGAAGAGCATCATTGTGACATGGATCATGAGATGGGAGGTCTTTTTCAGAGAACACCACATTGTAGGGTGAGGCAATGTTACCTATAATAGCTTGGAAATTTGTGACCGCTATGTTGGTAGGAACCGAAGACTCTCGTAGGGCTTTTTCTAGCATAGCTTTATTTGCAGGTGATGACCATAGAAGGTCCAAGATAGAGATCTGTGCAGGGATTTTCCCTAGATGTTCGACACGACTGTAATCAAATTGGGTTGGGAGACTTGGTGTTGGACCATGAATGGTGACATGACCACGAAAAGTTGTAACTACGCAATCCGTAGTTTTGCCTGTGATAGTGAGGGCAGATACATGACTCTCTTCAAAACGACCCACAATGGAGTCATAGGAAGTGGAAGCTTTGTTAACACCTTTACCTTTATCCAGAGGAGGACCTTGACCATGGTTAGGGAATGGTTCCTTGTACATGTTGAGATCCTTGTTGGTGTGTTGGATTGGTTGTTCATCCTCAAAAGTGATTTTGTTTCCGTCAATGAGGTTTTGAATGATGTGCTTGAGTTTCATGCATAATACGGTTCTGTGTCCTTTGCTCCTATGGAATTCACAATATTCATTGTCTCTATATTGTGAGGATTTGTAAATAGGTTCACCATATGGGGGAGCATCTGGTAAGGTGATGAGTCTATTTTGTATAAGTTTCTTTAAAACAATCTTAATAGGCTCTCCCAAGGGAGTGAATTGACGTGGCAGAGGGTAATTTGTTGAGGTTGCTCTTGTTATCGTTGGTTTTGGTATGGTTGTCTTTGTTGTTGTTGGTTTTGTTGAGGTGGAGGTTAACTTGGTTTGGAAAGCTGAAGGGGTTGTTGCAATGTGTGGATATGTTTAGAGTCGACCACACCACCATTGACCACGTTTTTATTTTTGTTCCAAAATTTTGGTTTGTCATTTGATTGTTGTTGGGGAGCATTGTCTTTGTTGTCCTTAAAGATTTTGACCACACCTTTAGCAATGAGGACTTTTTCAATGTTGATTCCCTTGTAGGTAATTTCGTCTAAGGTTGTTGTACTAAGAATTTGTAAATGGAAACCTAATTCTTGGTTAAGGTTTTGCACAAATATGCTAACAAGTTGCTTTTTAGGTATCTTGAATGGGAATTGCTAGCCATTTGTCTCCATCTTTGAAGGAAGGAAATGAAAGTTTCGCCATTTTGCTGTTTATTGTTGCATAGGTCAGTCGTGGAGATCTCATGTTCTGTGTTGTAAGAGAAATGGGTGGCAAGTTTCTCCGCAAGCTCATTAAAAGATTTGATACTCGCGGGTAGGTTTGAGAACCATTCTATTGCTTGACCTCCAAGACTGCGAGGAAAGAGGTGCATAAGATATGTATCATTATGTGAGACCTTGAAGCAAGCAAGATAGAATTCTCTAAGATTTTCCTTTGTATTTATCAAATTTGGGAATAGTGAAATTGTGAGGAAAAGGGATCATGGGTAATAACTGATCAAATGGATAAGGACAAACTTCTTCCAAAGAGAAGGTTTTTTTCGTATGGCCAAACATTAGATCAGATAGTTGTTGTTGAACTTTTGCAAGTTTTAGTTCCATAGTTGTGGGAGGGGTTGGAAACATCTCTTGTTGTCCTGGAAGTGGTTGTTGCCCATATGGAAGATTGTAGTGGAAGCCATGGGCATTGGTGATATAAGGGTCATATGATTGGTTGGGGTCGTATGCATTGTATGTTGGGTGTAGATTGGGCTGGAATTAGGCGTTTTGATTTTGGGGAGGTGGGGGTGGTGATAGGTAAGAATGTAGGCTTTGTGATGGTTGTTGATAAGAGTTTGGTGGAGGAAAGCTAAAGTTTGTTAGGTTTGGTTGCGGTGGTGGAACATAGCTTTGGGAAGTTTGGTTTTGCGAATGTTGAGGGTGGTTAGGAAATGTGTTGAAAAAGGTTAGTGTCGATGATCATTGTGGTGGGGGAACATAAGTAGATATGTTTTGTGATGGTGGAGGTTGATTGGGAAATGTGTTGAAAAAGGTTAGTGTTGATGAACGTTGTGGCAGAGGGACCTAAGTAGACGTGTTTTGTGATGGTTGGAGTTGTGTGACATTGTGAGGTTGAAGGATACGAAGGGTTGATGATGTTGGTGGGGGTGTTTGTTGAGACCCTTGTTGTATGGATACATAAGTGTTTCCCATATTGTAATTTGGTGGAAAACCTTCTCATGATGGGGTAGCCAATGTTCCACTTACGATTGGTGTGGGCAATTTAGGAGTGTTTTGTGTGTTTGATTTTGCTAGAGCGATATGTCTTGCTAGTTCTGCTTGATGATGTAAAGTCTCTTGCTGTTGTTTGTAGATCTCCATAGGAGTTAGGAGTGGTGATATGGGTCTCTCTATCGTTGGTGGTTGATAAAGAGGATTCTCATATTGTGCAATTTTTTTCCCTTGTGAGCTTTGTTCAGGTATGGGTGTGGTCACAGTTGACATGGTTTGGACCGTTGTTATAATGTCTTGGATGTTGTTAGGCTCACTAAGATTTGATAGATCAAAACCTTTGGGTAACTTGGCTCCTTTCTATGCTAGCAAGTGAAAGAAATGATCTTGGTTCTCGCTAAGGATTTTGTCAAAGGCGGCCATGGCTCTAGGATCTTGTATGATTTCATCAAGGTCTTGTCTATCTTCTTGAGAGGATTGACCTATTTCAAAGTGTCACTCTTCTTGAGATGGGACTTGACCTATGGTATAACCAGGTGTAGCAAAATCATGAGACATGCCGGTAGTGAATTGAGTTACATCAATCAAAGGGACATTACCTTCTTGAGGATTGTTTGGTTGGTCATGTTGTGGCATGTTTTGAGAGTTGGTTGATTTTGCCATTGGTGTTTTTAGAGTAACCTTGGGAGTCATGTGGGATTAGCTTGGTTGAGGCGTACGAGGAGGCAATTTGCACTTCCTTGGGGTGACTTGCTTAGCCTTCATAGTTTGCTGGAGTCTAGAGGTCACCATGGGAGACACTAGGTCAATATGCTTTGTTTGAGATGTTTCGCTGAGATTTTGTTGTGTTTTTGGAAATGACTGTTTTGATGCACAGTTTATTGGACCAAAGGCGCTGTACTGTTTGACCAAAGGCGCAGGACTGTGTTACCAAAAGAGAACTATTGTGTTACCAAAGGCGTTAGACTGAGCTGCCAAAGGCGAGATACTGTTATACCAAAGGCGAGCTACTATTAGACCAAAAGTGAGCTACTATTATACGAAGGGCGCAGAAGTAGGTTTGCTAGAGGCAAGGTACTGTTATACCAAAGGCGAGCTACTGTTATACCAAAGGCAAGCTGCTATTTTACTAGAGGCGCTGAAGTAGTGTCAGTGATGTTTATAAGGCAAATTTTGATATATTTTGTTTGGATTTTGATTGGATTTGCTTTGGCAAGAGAAAACACAACAAATAAAGTGGTAAAAAGTACTAACACAACAGATAGTGTATGTTCGAGGCTCACAAAAAAGCCCAATGTTTCCACGGGTATAAGACAATTTGTAAACAATATCAAGCACTTTTTATCCCTAGAGACAAGGTTTCATTATAGTAGATCATCTCACAACTTAATACTCTGTCGACCAAATGTCATTCCATAAAGGTATCGGACATTTGTATCTTTGCAAGAGACAATAGGTAGGGATATCTCACCCTCCCCTCAGAAATCTCAAGTAGGTCACAAGAGCTTTATGGCCGAGGGAATACTATCTCTTCTCAAGGGAGCCAATGGTGAGTATCTTGAGGGCTTAAATCAATTCCCCTTGCACCGATGATTACCGCAACGTTTGGAGGTGGATCAGGTAGTCACTATCTAGATTGGTTCTTAGTAACTTTGAGGGACCAACGCCTTATGAGCAATGTGACAAGCTACTAAAAGCTTTAACCAATCCTCCTAAGAGTATCAAACACTTCGCTCAATGTGAAAATCATTTCTACAAAGTGCTAGTACACCTCTTTTTGATTTGGCATCACAAGGTAAGGCTGATGCTGGTTAGGACTTGGCTTTCACCTTATCCCTCTTATATAGTAGTTCAAAGGAAAAACTCTGCTTAGGGTCGTCCCTTTTGGATGAAGCGCAATCCAAAAGCAAGCCCTTCTAAAGGAATAACTAAAATGTAAGATCAAGCATGTCAAACAAAGGTTCAATTGTCCCGTTATAAGAAAAATAAGGTGCAACTAAATTAGGTACACACACGTTTGTAGTTGTCAATTGTCCCTTATGAAATTGAAGTGTTTGCCATTCATGTCCATTGTCCCTTAGAAAATTGAAGTGTTTTTGCATTCATGTCCATTGTTCCTTAAGAAAACAATATGTTCCTAAGACTTAGATTTGCAAAAAAGATGTTTTTGTCCCTTAAGAAAGCAATATGTTCCTCAAACTTAGTTTGCAAAGATAATTTGTTCAATTGTCCCTTAAGAAAGCAATATGTTTTCTAAGATTGCAAAGATGATTGTTCAATTGTCCCTTAAGAAAGCAATATGTTTCTAAGACTTAATGCAATAGATTTGTCAATTTCTTCAAAGCTCATCCTGGATGAACATGTTAGAGAAACCAATTTGCTCTGTTTGAGTGATAATAAGTTGCAACAAGTGATATTAGGTCCACACAAACTCAAAAGTTAGCAAGTGTTTGAAGTCATGGATTGAAGATGGGCCAATGAGTGGACTTAAAAAAATAAATCTCAGAAAATTCTTGAAATGATATTACCACTGTGTAGAGGACAGAAAAATATCAACTTTTAAAAAAAAATATCACTGAATCCGAGTTCGTTTGTGAAAGTTATGAAGCTTGGAAGGTCTAAAAACTGTGACGAGACAGAGACAGCAGTGAAAAAAACAATTTTCTAGAAAAACAAAGAATCTTGAGAAAAAACTAATTTCACCACGATGTAGATCACGAAATTCTAGCCTATTTAAAAAAAAAGAACTGAAATACGTGTCCGTATGACCAAGATAATGAGGTTTGAAAATTGCCTATTAGGTAGTACGTTTCTGCGTAGGTACGTTTTTTTTTTGCTTTTTTTTTTTTTTTTGCTTTTTGCTTTTGCTTTTTTGGATTTTATGATTTACTTTTTTTTTTAAAAAAGATTTTTTTGAAAACAAAAAGCTTTGTTAAAAAATAAATAAATAATATTTTTTTTATTGTACATGTACAATACGTCTCGGGTTGCATCCCGGGGGCAAATTTTTTTTGCTTCACTTTTACCTGCACCGAAATAGGTCAAATTTTATGTTTTTCTTCGCCTCTCGACCCTTCCGAACACAACCGTGATGTCCGTTTTTGCCCAGAGAGCTTCCTTTAAAAATTCATCTTCGGATCTCTCCTAATAAAAGAGTTAAAAACCTGTGAAATCAAACTAAAAATTCTACAAATTTTATATTAGATCAGAACCAATAGGTCCCACTGGGCGTGCCAGAATGGGTCGAATGATAAAATCAAAAACTATGATAATAATCAAATCAATAACCCATAACATAAAGAGATCTATCTAAATAAAAAGTCATGATCAATGAATAAATCAAATAAAATAAGAAAGCTTTTACCATATTGTATTGTTCTCTTTTGTCGAATGTGCATTGCTCAAATATGTTGCGAAACCATGTTTGCAACAAGCGAATGCTCAAAGTGCTCAAAGATCAATGTCAAAAAATCGTAAAAGGATACTCAACGATGCAATGTATGCTCAAAGGGCTATAAAGGATGCCTGAGAATAAGTGATTGAAGAGGGTTTGTGAAGGAGATGGGGGGGGCTTATATAGGTCTCAACAGAGATCGATCAACGGTTCAGATAATTCAAAAGAATCAATGGAGGAGATAAAACAAATAACCATAATGAATATGCACACGACATGTGTCAATTCATAAGGATATTTTTATTAAGATATGATGAAAACAAGATTGATTGAATAGATAACTCAACTTGTAATTTTGTTTTTTTAGAGTTCTAAAAATAAAACTGATTGTGCACATGAGTTAACAAGATATTTTTAGAGGAATTGGAAGATAACTAAAATTAAATAAATAAATTTATTTATTTAATTGTGCATGATAGAGGAATAGAAGATTTATAAATAAAATACTTGATTTTGTTTATTTTTAGAGGATTTAGACAATTTAAATAAATTAGCATGATTTATTTAAATAGAAGAACAAGTGGTTTACTTAAATAATGTAAATTATTTAATTGTAGATAAGATAGAATTTGATGAATTAGTTAAATAATTGGGTTTATTTAATTAATGTGGATTTGAATTTCGAAAAACGATAATGATTTAATTAAATATTTAAAATTATTTAATCTTGGAAGAATAAAGAGGAATTTAATGAAATTAATTAAATAAAGAAGATTTACTTAATTAATGTTGAAAATATGTGATTTGGAAGAATTTAATGAAATTAATTAAATAATTAAATTATTTAATTAATGTTAAAATGCAGGTGATTTAGAAGAATTGACAAAATGCAACTGATGTGACGACTTGGTCATTTTAGGGTGTAGACTACAGTTTGAACCCCCAGTGGGGAGGAATGATCCAGGTGGATCTAGAAGACCAAAAAATCTTGCAGTCTCATAACCTGATGGAATCTGTATCATTGGAAAGAGGTCGCTGACACGATCCTAAAGCAACTTGAACGGGCTCAAAAGGAGTTCGTATGCAGAAGTTATGTGAAGTCAAAGGTTTGGTCAAACAGGTGAATCAGGTGTTCAAAAAGGTGAAAAATTGATTGTCTCAAATCAAAGCAAAAAAGATGTCAAGTCGAAGAGCTCATCGCTACGATTCTGATGCCACTTGTTTCGCCTCGATGAGAGCTCATACGAGCAAGATATGGCTGGTCAAAGTTGAGGGTTGACCATGCCGACTAGATAGTACAATGATGACGTCAGCATGTTGATATGGCAGATATAGTGGTAGTTCATGACATGGCAGATCCTGAGTTTTACACGTGGTAGATGGCAGAATCTGAATCAGCAGGTAACGTGGCAGGTCTAGAGATGTGGACCAATCCAGTGTGACACGTGTCACTGACGGACAAATGAGTTAATGCCACATGGCCCAATGATTGGGTGCCACGTGGCACATGTGGCGGTTTGATTGTTAAAAGGTTGGTTTGTGGGGGTCGAACCCCTGACCTCCTGCTTATTTTTTCACTCTCCACCAACATACCAAGCGGCTTTCTTTGCTACATATATGGGCCTCCTTTCTATTTAATGAATGATAATAGAAATGAATCCCTATAAAAGGGGGTCAGGTGGTTTGAACCCCCAGTGGGAAGGAATGATCCAGGTATAAAAAATTTGCAGTCTTAGAACCTGACGGAATAGCATCATTAGAAATAGGTCGCTGACACGATCCTGACGCAACTTGAACAGGCTCAAAAGGAGATTGTATGCAGAAGTTATGTGCAATCAAAGGTTTTCTCAAATAGGCGAATTAGGCATTCAAAAAGGTGTAAAATTGATTGTCTCAAATCTAAGCAAAAATGATGCCAAGTCGAAGAGCTCGTCGCCACGATTCTAACGCCGCTCGGTTCGCCTCAATCGGAGCTCGTACGAGAAAGATATTATCGATCAAAGTTGAGGGTTGCCCATGCTGACTAGCTAATACAATGATGATGTCAGCATGGTGACATGGCAAACACAATGGCAACTATTGACATGGCAAGTCTAGAGGTTGACACATGGCAGATGGTGGCATCTGAGTCAGCAGATGACGTGGAAGGTCTGATGATGTGGATTAATCCAGCGTGACATGTGTCACTAATGGATGAATGAGGCAATGGCACATGGCCCAATGATTGGGTGCCATGTGGCACATGTGACAGTTTGATTGTTAAAAGATTAGTTTGTGGGGGTCGAACCCCTGACCTCCTGCTTGCTATTTTCACTCTCCACCAATATACCAATCAACTTTCTTTGCTACATATACGGTCCTCCTTTCTATTTAAAGAATGATAATAGAAATGAATCCCTATAAAAGGGGGTTAGGTGGTCTGAACCCCAAGTGGGGAGGAATGATCTAGGTGGATCCAAAAGACCAAAAAAAATTACAGTTTGAGAACTTGACGGAATTAGCATCATTAGAAAGAGGTTGCTAACATGATCTTAACACAACTTGAACGAGCTCAAAAGGAGTTTGTATGCAAAAGTTATGTGCAGTCAAAGGTTCAATCAAACAGGTGAAAAATTGATTGTCTCAAATCCAAGCAAAAATAATGCCAAGTTGAAGAGCTCGTCGTCGCGATTTTGACGCTGCTTGTTTCGCCTCTATCGAAGCTCATATGAGCAAGATATGGCCGATTAAAGTTGAGGGTTAACCATGTTGACTAGACAGTACAATGATGGTGTCAGCATGCTGACATGGCAGACATAGTGCAGTTGTTGACGTGGCAGGTCTAGAGTTGACACATGGCAGATGGTAGCATCTGATTCAACAAATGACGTGGCAGGTCTGAAGATGTGGACCAATCTAGCATGACACGTGTCATTGACAGAAGAATGAGGTAATGCCACGTGGCCCAATGATTGGGTGCCCCGTGGCACATGTGGTTTGATTATTAAAATGTTGGTTTGTGGGGGTCGAACCCCTGACCTCTTGCTTGCTATTTTCACTCTCCGCCAATATACCAAGTGACTTTCTTTGCTACATATACAGGCCTGGGTTCTATTTAAAGAATGATAATAGAAACGAATCCCTATAAAAGGCGGTTAGGTGGTTTGAACCCCCAATGGGGAATAATGATCCAGATGGATACAGAAGAACTAAAACTTTTGCAGTCTCTGAACCTGACGGAATCGGCATCATTGGAAAGAAGTCGCTGACACGATCCTGACGAAACTTGAATGGAATCAAAAGGAGTTCATATACAGAAGTTATGTCCATTCAAAGGATCGGTCAAACAGGCGAATCAGGTGTTCAAAAAGGTGAAAAATTGATTGTCTCAAATCCTAGCAAAAATGATGCCAAGTCGAATAACTCGTCGCCACGATCTTGTTGCCGCTCATTTCACCTCGATCGGAGCTCGTATGACCAAGATATGGCCAATCAAAGTTGAGGGTTGACCATGTCGACTAGACAGTACAATGATGACATCAACATGTTGACATGGCAGACACAGTGGCAGTTGTTGACGTGGTAGGTCCTAAGGTTGACACATGGCAGATGGCGGCATCTGAGTCAGCAGATGACGTGGCAGGTTCGAAGATGTGGACCAATCTAGTGTGACACGTGTCACTGACGGACGAATGAGGTAATGCCATGTGGCCTAATGATTGGGCGCCACATCGCACATGTGGCGGTTTGATTGTTAAAAGGTTGGTTTGTGGGGGTCGAAGCCCTGACCTCCTGCTTGCTTTTTTCACTCTCCACCAATATACTTTGTGGCTTTCTTTTATACATATACGGGCCTCCTTTCTATTTAATGAATGATTATAGAAACGAATCCTTATAAAAGGGGGGTCAGGTGGTTTGAACCCCCAGTGGGGAGGAATGATCCAGGTGGATCCAGAAGAACTAAAAATTTTGCAGTCTTAGAATTTGACGGAATCAGCATCATTAGAAAGAGGTCGCTGACACGATCCTGACACAACTTGAACGGGCTCAAAAGGAGTTCGTATGCAGAAGTTATGTGCAGTCAAAAGTTTGGTCAAACAGGTGAGTCAAGCATTCAAAAAGGTGAAAATATATTATCCCATATCCAAGCAAAAATGATGCCAAGTCAAAGAGCTCATCACCACGATTCTTACACCGCTTGTTTCGCCTCAATCGAAGCTCATACAAGCAAGATATGGCAGGTCAAAGTTGAGTGTTGACCATGCTGACTAGATAATACAATGATGATGTCAGCATGCTGACATGGCAGACACAGTGGCAGTTGTTGACGTGGCAGGTCCTGAAGTTGACACAAGGCAAATGGTGGCATCTGAGTCAGCAGATGACGTGGTAGGTCTGATGATGTGGACCAATCCAGCGTGAGACGTGTCACTGACAGATGAATGAGGTAATGCCATGTGGCCCAATGATTGGGTGCCACGTGGCACATGTGGCGGTTTGATTGTTAAAAGTTTGGTTTATGGGGGTCGAACCCCTAACCTCCTACTTGCTATTTTCAATCTCCACCAATATACCAAGTGGATTTCTTTGCTACATATACGGGCCTCCTTTCTATTTAAAGAATGATAATAGAAATGAACCCCTATAAAATGGGGTCGGGTGGTTTGAACCCCAAGTGGGGAGAAATGATCCAGGTGGATCCAGAAGACCGAAAAATTTTGCAGTCTTAGAACATGACGAAATCAGCATCATTGGAAAGAGCTTGTTGACACGATCCTAACGCAACTTGAACAGGCTCAAAAGGAGTTCGTATGCAGAAGTTGTGTGCAGTGAAAGGCTCAGTCAAACAGGGGAATCAAGTGTTCAAAAAGGTGAAAATTTGATTTTCTCAAATCTAAGCAAAAATGATGCTAAGTCAAAGAACTTGTCATCACAATTTCGACGCTACTCATTTTGCCTCGATCGAAGCTCATACGAGCAACATATGGCCGATCAAAGTTGAGGGTTGACCATGCTGACTAGATATTACAATGATGACGTCAGCATGCTGACATGGCAGACACAGTGGCAGTTGTTGACGTGGCAGGTCCAGAGTCTGACATGTGCAAGATGGCGACATCTGAGTCAACAGATGACATGGCAGGTCTGAAGATGTGGACCAATCCAGAGTGACATGTGTCACTGACAGAAGAATGAGGTAATGCCACATTGCCAAATGATTGGGTGCTACTAGGCACATGTGGCTTTTGATTGTTAAAAGGTTAGTTTGTGGGGGTCGAACACCTAATCTCCTGCTTGATATTTTCACTCTCCACCAATATCAAGCGGGTTTCTTTGCTACATATATGGGCCTCCTTTCTATTTAAAGAATGATAATAGAAACGAATCCCTATAAAAGCGGGTCGGGTGGTTTGAACCCCCAGTGGGGAATAATGATCCAGATGGATACAAAAGACTAAAAAATTTTGTAGTCTTAGAACATGACGAAATCGGCATCATTAGAAATATCATGTTGACACGATCCTAACACAACTTGAATGAGCTCAAAAGGAGTTCGAATGCAGAAGTTATGTGTAGTCAAAGGTTCGGTCAAACAGGCGAATCAAGCATTCAAATAGGTGAAAAATGATTGTCTCAAATCCAAGTAAAAATCATGCCAAGTCGAAGAGCTCGTCGTCACGATTTCAACGCTGCTCATTTTGCCTCGATCGAAGCTCGTACGAGCAAGATATGGCCGATCAAAGTTGAGGATTAACTATGTTGACTAGACAGTACAATGATGACATCGGCATGCTGACATGGCAGACACAGTGGTAGTTGTTGACGTGGTAGGTCTAGAGGTTGACACGTGGCAGATGGCAGCATCTGAATTAGCAGATGACATGGTAGGTCTGAAGATGTGGACCAATCCAGTGGTACACGTGTCACTGACGAACGAATGAGGTAATGCCATGTGGCCTAATAATTAGGTGCCATGTGGCACATGTCATGGTTTGTTTGTTAAAAGGGTAGTTTGTGGGGTCGAACCTTGCTATTTTAACTCTCCACCAATATACCAAGCGGTTTTCTGTGCTATATATACGGTCTTTCTTTCTATTTAAGTAATGATAATAGAAACGAATCCCTATAAAAGGGGGTTAGGTGGTTTGAACCCCCAGTGGGAAGGAATGATCTAAATGGATCTAGAAGACCTAAAAAATTTGTAGTCTCAGAACTTGACAGAATTAGCGTCATCAGAAAGAGGTCACTAGCATGATCTTGACGCAACTTGAATTGGCTCAAAAGGAGTTCGTATGCAGAAGTTATGTGCAGTCAAAGGTTCGGTCAAATAGGTGAATCATGCGTTCAAAAAGGTGAAAAATTGATTGTCCAAATCCAAGCAAAAAAGATGCCAAGTCGAAGAGCTCGTCGCCACGATTCTAACACCGCTCATTTCACCTTGATCGGAGCTCGTATGAGCAAGATATGGCCGATCAAAATTGAGAGTTGACCATACTGACTAGACAGTACAATGATGACATTATCATGCTGACATGGCAGACACGGTGGTTTTTTTTGGCGTGGCAGGTCCAGATGTTGACACGTGGCAGATGGCGGCATCTGATTGAACAGATGACATCTGAAGATGTGGACCAATCCAGCGTGACACATGTCACTAACGGACGAATGAGCGAATGCCACATGGCTGAATGATTGGGTGCCACAGGGCACATGTGGCGATTTGCTTGTTAAAAGGTTGGTTTGTGGGGGTCGAACCCATGACCTTCTGCTTCCTATTTTCACTCTCCAACAATATACCAATCGGCTTTCATTGCTACATATACAGGCCTCCTTTCTATTTAAAGAATGATAAAAGAAACAAATCCCTATAAAAGGGGGTCGGGTGGTTTGAACCCCCAGTGGGGAGGAATGATTTAGGTGGATCCAGAAGACCTAAAAATCTTGCAGTCTTAGAACTTGACGGAATCAGCATCATTGGAAAGAGGTTGCAGACACGATCCTAACGTAACTTGAACGGACTCAAAAGGAGTTCGTATGTAGAAGTTATGTGCAGTCAAAAGTTTGATCAAATAGGTGAATCAGGCTTTCAAAAAGGTGAAAAATTGATTGTCTCAAATTCAAATAAAAATGATGCGAAGTCAAAGAGCTTGTCGTCATGATTCTGACGCCACTCGTTTCGCCTCGATCAAAGCTTGTACGAGCAAGATATGGCTGGTCAAAGTTAAGGGTTGACCATACCGACTAGATAGTACAATGATGACGTCTGCATGTTGACATGACAGACACAGTGGCAGTTGTTGATGTGGCAGATCCAGAGTTTGACACGTGGCAGATGGCGGCATCTGAGTCAGCACATGACGTGGCAAGTCTGAAGATGTGGACTAATCCAGCGTGACACGTGTCACTGACGGATGAATGAGGTAATGCCACGTGGCCTAATGATTGAGTGCCACATGGCACATGTGGCGGTTTGATTGTTAAAAGGTTTGTTTGTGGGGGTTGAACCCTTGACCTCCTGCTTGCTTTTTTCACTCTCCACCAATATACCAAGCGGCTTTCTTTGCTACATATACGGGCCTCTTTTCTAGTTAACAAATGATAATAGAAACGAATCCCTATAAAAGGGGGTCGGGTGGTTTGAACCCCGAGTGGGGAGGAATGATCTAAGTGGATACAGAAGGACTAAAAATTTTGCAGTCTTAGAATCTGACAAAATCAACATCATTAGAAAGAGGTTGTTGACATGATCCTAACACAACTTGAACGGGCTCAAAAGGAGTTCGAATGCAGAAGTTATGTGCAGTCAAAACTTTGGTCAAACAGGCAAATCAGGCCTTCAAAGAGGTAAAAAATTGATTGTCTCAAATCCAAGCAAAAATGATGCTAAGTTGAAGAGCTCATCGCCACGATTTCAATGCCACTCATTTCGCCTCGATCGGAGCTCGTACGAGCAAGATATGGCCGGTCAAATTTGAGGGTTGAACATGCTGACTAGACAATACAATGATGACGTCAGCATGCTAACATGGAAGACACAGTGAAAGTTGTTGGCGTGGCAGGTCCAGAGGTTGACACATAGTATATGACGACATTTGAGTCAGCAAATGACGTGGCAGGTTTGATGATGTGGACCAATCCAGCATGACACGTGTCACTGACGGATGAATGAAGTAATGCCACGTGGCGCAATGATTAGGTGCCATGTGGTAGTTTGATTATTAAAAGATTGGTTTTTGGGGGTCGAACCCCTGACCTCCTACTTGCTATTTTCACTCTCCACCAATATACCAAGCGCCTTTCTTTGCTACATATACGAGCCTCCTTTGTATTTAAAGAATGATAATAGAAACGAATCCCTATAAAAGAGGGTTGGGTGGTTTGAACCCCAAGTGGGAGGAATGATCCAGGTCGATCCAGAAAACTGAAAAATTTTGCAGTCTGAGAACCTGACGGAATCAGCATCATTGGAAAGAGGTTAATGACAAGATCCTAACGCAACTTGAACAGGATCAAAATGAGTTTGTATGCAAAGGTTATGTGCATCAAAGCTTCGATCAAACAGGTGAATCAGGTGTTCAAAAAGGTGAAAATTTGATTGTCTCAAATCCAAGCAAAAAACGATGCCAAGTCAAAGAACTCGTCATCACGATTTCAATGCCACTCGTTTCGCCTCGATCGGAGCTCATACAACCAAGATATGGCTGGTCAAAGTTGAGGGTTGACCATGCCAACTAGATAGTACAATGATGACGTCAGCATACTTGACATGGCAAACACAGTGGCAACTGTTGACGTGGTAGATCCAGAGTTTGACACATGGTAGATGGCGGCATCTGAGTCGCAGATAACGTGGCATGTCTGAAGATGTGGACCAATCCAGAGTGACACGTGTCACTGACGGACGAATGAGGTAATGCCACATGGCCAAATGATTGGATGCCACATGGCACATGTGGTAGTTTGATTGTTAAAAGGTTGGTTTGTGGGAATCAAACCCCTGACCTCCTGCTTGCTTTTTTCACTCTCCACCAATATAGCAAGCAATTTTCTTTGCCACATATATGGGCCTCCTTTCTATTTAATGAATGATAATAGAAACGAATCCCTAGAAAAGAGGGCCGGGTGGTTTGAACCCCCAGTGGGGAGGAATGATCCAAGTGGATACAGAAGAACTAAAAAATTTATAGTCTTAGAACCTGATGGAATAAACATCATTGGAAAGAGGTCGCTGACACGATCCTGACGCAACTTGAACGGGCTCAAAAGGAGTTCATATGGAGAAGTTATGTGCAGTCAAAGGTTTGGTAAAACACATGAATTAGGCATTCAAAAATGTGAAAAATTGATTGTCTCAAATCTGAGCAAAAATGATGCCAAGTCGAAGAGCTCGTCGCCACGATTCCAACGCTGTTCGTTTCACCTCGATCAGAGCTCGTACGAGCAAGATATGGTCGGTCAAAGATAAAGGTTGACCATGCTGGCTAGACAATACAATGATGACCTCAGCATGCTAACATGGTAGACATAGTGGCAGTTTTTGACATTGCAGGTCCAGAGGTTGACACATGGCAGATGGCAACATCTGAGTCAACAGATGACATGGCAAGTCTGATGATGTGGACCGATCCAGTGTGACACATGTCACTAACAAATAAATGAAGTAATGCCACGTGACCCAATAATTGGGTGCCACGTGGCACATGTGGCAGTTTGATTTTTAAAAGATTGGTTTGTGGGGGTCGAACCCCTGACCTCCTGCTTGCAATTTTCACTTTCCACCAATATACCAAACGGCTTTCTTTGCTACATATATGGTGCTCCTTTCTATTTATAGAATGATAATAGAAATGAATCCCTATAAAAGGGGGTCGGGTGGTTTGAACCCCAAGTGGGGAGGAATAATCAAGGTGGATCCAGAAGACCAAAAAAATTTGCAGTCTGAGAACATGACAGAATCAACATCATTGGAAAGAGGTTGCTGACAGAATCCTAACGCAACTTGAACGAGCTCAAAAGGAGTTTGTATGCAGAAGTTATGTGGAGTCAAAGGTTCGGTCAAACAGGCGAATCAGGCATTCAAAAATGTGAAAATTTGATTATCTCAAATCCAAGCAAAAATGATGCCAAGTCGAAGAGCTCGTCGTCACGATTTCGACGCCACTCGTTTCGCCTCGATCGGAGCTAATACGACCAAGATATGGCCGGTCAAAATTGAGGGTTGACCATGCTGAATAGACAATACAACGATGATGTCAGGATGCTGACATGGCAGACACAGTGGTAGTTTTTGATGTGGCAGGTCCAGAGGTTGACACAAGGTAGATGGCGGCATCTGAATCAGCAAATGACGTGGCAGGTCTAATGATGTGGACCAATCCATCATGACACGTGTCACTGACGGATGAATGAGGTAATGCCACATGGCCCAATGATTGGGTGCTACTTGACACATGTGGCGATTTGCTTGTTCAAAGGTTCGTTTGTCAAGGTCAAAACCCTGACCTCTTGCTTCCTATTTTCACTCTCCACCAATATACCAAGCGGCTTTCATTGCTACATATACGGGCCTCTTTTCTATTTAAAGAATGATAATAGAAACAAATCCCTATAAAAGGGGGACGGGTGGTTTGAACCCCCAGTGGGGAGGAATGGTCTAGGTGGATCTAAAATACCTAAAAAATTTGTAGTCTCAGAACCTGACAGAATCAGCATCATTGGAAAGAGGTCTCTAACATGATCCTAACGCAACTTGAAAGGGCTTAAAAGGAGTTCGTAGGCAAAAATTATGTGCAGTCAAAGATTCAGTCAAACAAGTGAATTAGGTGTTCAGAAAGGTGAAAAATTGATTGTCTCAAATCCAAGAAAAAATGATGCCAAGTCGAAGAGATCGTCGCCACGATTCTTACGCCACTCGTTTCGCCTCGATCAGAGCTCGTACGAGCAAAATATGGCTGGTCAAAGTTAAGGGTTGACCATACCAACTAGATAGTACAATGATGACGTCAGCATGCTGACATGATAGACACAGTGGCAATTGTTGACGTGGCATATCCAAAGTTTGACACATGGCAGATGGTGGCATCTGAGTCAGCAAATGATGTGGCATGTTTGAAGATGTGGACCAATCCAGCATGACACGTGTCACTGACGGACGAATGAGGTAATGCCATGTGGCACATGTGGCGGTTTGATTGTTAAAAGGTTGATTTGTGGGAGTTGAACCCCTAACCTCCTGCTTGCTTTTTTCACTCTCCACCAATATACCAAGCGGCTTTCTTTGCTACATATATGGGCCTCATTTCTATCTAATAAATGATAATAGAAACGAATCCTAGAAAAGAGGGTCGGGTGGTTTGAACCCCCGGTGGGAAGGAATGATCCAGGTGGATATAGAAGAACTAAAAGTTTTGCAGTCTTAGAACTTGACAGAATCAACATCATTGGAAAGAGGTCGCTGACACGATCCTGACGCAACTTGAATGGGCTCAAAAGGAGTTCCTATGGAGAAGTTATGTGCAGTCAAAGGTTTGGTAAAACGGGTGAATCAGGAGTTCAAAAATGTGAAAAATTGATTGTCTCAAATCTGAGCAAAAATGATGCCAAGGTGAAGAGTTCATCGCCACGATTCCGACGTCGCTCGTTTTGCCTCAATCGGAGCTCGTACAAGCAAGATATGGCCGATCAAAGTTGAGGGTTAACCATGCTGGCTAGACAATACAATGATGACCTGAGCATGCTGACATGGCAGACACAATGGCAATTGTTGACATTGCAGGTCTAGAGGTTGACACATGGCAGATGGCAACATCTGAGTTAGCAGATGACATGGCAGGTCTGATGATGTGGACCGATCTAGCGTGACACGTGTCACTAACAAATGAATGAGGTAATGCCACGTGGCCCAATAATTGAGTGCCACATGGCACATGTGGCGATTTGATTGTTAAAAGATTGGTTTGTGGGGGTCGAACCACTGATCTCCTGCTTGCAATTTTCACTCTCCACCAATATACCAAGTGGCTTTCTTTGCTACATATATGGGGCTCATTTCTATTTAAAGAATGATAATAGAAACGAATCCCTATAAAAGGGGGTCGGGTGGTTTGAACCCTAAGTGGGGAGGAATGATCCAGGTGGATCCAGAAGACCAAAAAAATTTGCAGTCTGAGAACATGACGGAATCAGCATCATTCGAAAGAGGTTGCTGACAGGATCCTAATGCAACTGGAACAAACTCAAAAGAAGTTTGTATGCAGAAGTTATGTGCAGTGAAAGGTTCGATCAAACAGGTGAATCAGGCGTTCAAAAAGGTGAAAATTTAATTGTCTCAAATCGAAGCAAAAATGATGCCAAGTCGAAGAGCTCTTCGTCACGATTTCGATGCCACTCATTTCGCCTCAATCGGAGCTCATACGAGCAAAATATGGCCGGTCAAAGTTAACGGTTGACCATACTAACTAGACACTACAATGACGACGTCATCATGCTGACATGGTAGACATAGTGGCAGTTGTTCATGTGGTAGGTCTAGAGTTTGACGCATGGCAGATGGTGGCATCTGAGTCAGCAGATGACGTGGCAGGTCTGAAGATGTGGACCAATCCAACGAGACACGTGTTACTAACGAAAGAATGAGGTAATGCCACGTGGCCCAATGATTGGGTGCCACGTGGCACATGTGGCAGTTTGATTGTTAGAAGGTTGGTTTGTGGGGGTCGAACCCCTGACCTTCTGCTTGCTATTTTCACTCTCCACCAATATACCAAGCGGCTTTCTTTGTTACATATACGGGCCTCCTTTCTATTTAAAGAATGATAATAGAAACGAATCCCTATAAAACGGGGTCAGGTGGTTTGAACCCCAGTGGGGAATAATGATCCAGATAGATACAGAAGAACTAAAAATTTTGTAGTCTCAGAACTTGATGGAATCAGCATCATTGGAAAGAGGTCGCTGACATGATCCTGACACAACTAATAGGCTCAAAAGGAGTTCGTATGCAGAAGTTATATGCAGTCAAAATTTCGGTCAAATAGGCGAATCAAGCGTTCAAAAAGGTGAAAAATTGATTGTCTCAAATCCAAGCAAAAATGATGTCAAGTCGAAGAGCTCGTCGCCACAAGTTCGACACCGCTCGTTTCACCTTGATCGGAGCTTGTACGAGCAAGATATGGCTGCTCAAAGTTGAGGGATGACCATGTCGACTAGACAATACAATCATGACATCAGCATGCTGACATGGCAGACAGAGTGGCAATTATTGACGTGGTAGGTCTAGAGGTCGACATGTGGAAGATGGCGACATCTGAGTCAACAGATGACATGGCAGGTCTGAAGATATGGACCAATCCAGTGTGACACGTGTCACTAACAGACGAATGAGGTAATGCTATGTGGCCTAATGATTAGGTGCCACGTGGAACATGTGGCAGTTTGATTGTTAAAAGGTTGGTTTGTGGGGTCGAACCTTACTATTTTCACTCTCCACCAATATACCAAGCGACTTTCTTCACTACATATACGAGCTTCCTTTCTATTTAAGGAATGATAATAGAAACGAATCCCTATAAAAGGGTGTCGGGTGGTTTGAACCCTGAGTGGCAAGGAATGATTAAATGGATCCAGAACACCTAAAAAAAAATTAATCTCAAAACCTGACGGAATCAGCGTCATTAGAAAGAGGTCCCTGGCACGATCCTAACACAACTTGAACGGGCTCAAAAGGAGTTTGTATACAGAAGTTAATGCAGTCAAAGATTCAGTCAAACAAGCGAATGATGCGTTCAAAATGGTGAAAATTTTATTGTCTCAAATCCAAGCAAAAATGATGCCAAGTCGAAGAGCTCGTCGCCATGATGATTCTGATGCCGCTTGTTTCACCTTGATCGGAGCTCGTACGAACAAGAAATGGCCAGTCAAAGTTGAGGGTTGACCATGCAGACTACACAGTAAAATGATGACGTCATCATGCTGACATGGCAGACACAATGATAGTTGTTGGCGTGGCAGGTCCAGATGTTGACACATGGTAGATGGCGACATCTGACTCAATAGATGGCGTGGCAAGTCTGAAGATGTGGACTAATCCAGCTTGACACGTGTCACTGACGCAGGAATGAGCGAATGCCATGTCACCCAATGATTGAGTGCCACGTGGCACATGTGGCGATTTGCTTGTTAAAAGGTTTGTTTGTGGGGGTCGAACCCCTAACCTCCTGCTTCCTATTTTCACTCTCCACCAATATACCAAGCGGCTTTCATTGCTACATATACGGGCCTCCTTTCTATTTAAAAAATGATAATAGAAACAAATCCTTATAAAAGGGGTCAGGTGGTTTGAACCCCCAGTGGGGAGGAATGATCTAGGTGGATCCAGAAGACTTAAAAATCTTGCACTCTCATAAATTGACAGAATCGGCATCATTGGAAAGAGGTCGCTGACATGATCCTAACGTAACTTGAATGGGCTCAAAAGAAGTTTGTATGCAGAAGTTATGTGCAGTCAAAGGTTTAGTCAAATAGGCGAATTAGGTGTTCGAAAAGGTGAAAAATTGATTGTCTCAAATCCAAGCAAAAATGATGCCAAATCGAAGAGCTCGTCACCACGATTCTGACGCTGCTAGTTTCGCCTCAATCAGAGCTTGTACGACCAAGATATGGCTGTTGAAAGTTGAGGGTTGACCATGCTGACTAGATAGTGCAATGATGATGTCAGCATGCTGACATGTCAGACCTAGTGGCAGTTGTTGACGTGGCAGATCCAAAGTTTGACATGTGGCAGATGGCGACATCTGAGTCAGCAAAAGACGTGGCAGGTCTGAAGATGTGGACCAATCTAGCGTGACATGTGTCACTGACCGATGAAAGAGGTAATGCCACGTGGCCCAATGATTGGGTTCCACGTGTCACATGTGGCAGTTTGATTGTTAAAAGGCTAGTTTGTAGGGGTTGAACCCCTGACCTCCTGCTTGTTTTTTTCACTCTCCACCAATATACCAAGCGGCTTTCTTTGCTACATATACGGGCCTCCTTTCTATTTAATGAATGATAATAGAAACGAATCCCTATAAAAGGGGGTCGGGTGGTTTGTACCCCCTGTAGGAAGGAATGTTCTAGGTGGATACAGAAGAACTAAAAATTTTGTAGTCTTAGAACCTTATGGAATCAACATCATTGGAAAGACATTGCTGACACGATCCTAACGCAACTTGAACGGCCTCAAAATGAGTTGGTATGCAGAAGTTATGTGCAATTAAAGGTTTGGTCAAACAGGCAAATCAGGCATTCAAAAAGGTGAAAAATTGATTGTCCCAAATCCAAACAAAAATAATGCCTAGTCAAAGAGCTCGTCATCACGATTTTGACGCCGCTCGTTTCACCTCGATCGAAGCTCATACAAGCAAGATATGGCTAATTAAAGTTGAGGGTTGGCCATACTGACTAGATAATACAACGATGACGTCAGCATGATGACATGGCAGACATAGTGGCAGTTGTTGACGTTGCAGGTCCAGAGTTTGACACATGGCAGATGGTGGCATTTGAGTCAGTAGATGACGTGGCAGGACTGAAGATGTGGACCAATCCAGCGTGACACGTGTCACTGACGGAAGAATGAGATAATGCCATGTGGCCCAATGATTGGGTGCCACGTGACACATGTGGCTATTTGATTGTTAAAAGGTTGGTTTGTGGGGGTCGAACCCCTGACCTCCTGCTTACTATTTTCACTCTCCACCAATATACCAAGCGGCTTTCTTTGCTACATATACGGGCCTCCTTTCTATTTAAAGAATGATAATAGAAACAAATCCCTATGAAAGGGGGTCGGCTGGTTCGAACCCCTAGTGCGGAATAATGATCCAGATGGATACAGAAGAACTAAAAATTTTACAGTCTTAGAACCTAACGGAATCAGCATTATCGGAAAGAGGTCGCTGACATAATCCTGACGCAACTTGAATAGGCTCAAAAGGAGTTCGTATACAGAAGTAATCTTGCAGTAAAAGGTTCGGTCAAACAGGCGAATCATGCGTTCAAAAAGATGAAAATTTGATTGTCTCAAATCCAAGCAAAAATGATGCCAAGTCGAAGAGCTCTTCGCCATGATTCTGACGCTGCTCGTTTCGCCTTGATTGGAGCTCGTACGAGCAAGAAATGGCCCGTGAAAATTGAGGGTGGACCATGCTGATTAGACAGTATAATGATGACGTCATCATGCTAACATGGGAGACACAGTGGCAATTTTTGACGTGGCAAGTCCAGATGTTGACACGAGGTAGATGGCGGCATCTGACTCAACAGATGACTTGGCAGGTCTGAAGATGTGGACCAATCCAGCGTGACACATGTCACTGACGCACCAATGAGCAAATGTCACATGGCCCAATGATTGGGTACCACATGGCACATGTGGTGATTTGCTTGTTAAAAGGTTGGTTAACCTCCTGCTTCATATTTTCACTCTCCACTAATATACCAAGCGGCTTTCATTGCTATATATACGGGCCTCCTTTCTATTTAAAGAATGATAATAGAAACAAATCCCTATAAAAGGGGGTCGGGTGGTTTGAACCCCCAATGGGGAGGAATGATCTAGGTCGATCCAGAAGACCTAAAAATATTGCAGTCTAAGAACCTGACAGAATCAGCATCATTGGAAAGAGATCGCTGACACGATCCTAACGCAACTTGAACGAGCTCAAAAGGAGTTCGTATGCAGAAGTTATGTGCAGTCAAAGGTTCACTCAAATAGGCAAATCAGGGGTTCAAAAAGGTGAAAAATTGATTGTCTCAAATCCAACCAAAAATGATGCCAAGTTCAAGAGCTCGTCCTCACGATTCTAACGCCACTCATTTCGCCTCAATCAGAGCTCGTACGAGCAAGATATGGCTAGTCAAAGTTGAGGATTGAGCATGCCGACTATATAGTACAATGATGATGTCAACATGCTGACATGGCAGACACAGTGGCAGTTGTTGACGTGACAGATCCAGAGTTTGACATGTGCCAGATGGCGGCATCTGAGTCAGCATATGACATGGCAGGTCTAAAGATGTGGACCAATCTAGCGTGACACGTGTTACTGATGGACGAATGAGGTAATGCCACATGGCCCAATGATTGGGTGCCACATGGTACATATGGTGATTTGATTGTTAAAAAGTTGGTTTGTGGGGGTCGAACCCCTGACCTCCTGCTTGCTTTTTTCACTCTCCACCAATATACCAAGCGGATTTCTTTGCTACATATATGGGCCTCCTTTCTATTTAATGAATGATAATAGAAATGAATCCCTAGAAAAGGGGGTCGGGTGGTTTGAACCCCCAGTGGGGAGGAATGATCCAGTGGAAATAGAAGAACTAAAAATTTTGTAGTCTTAGAACGTGACGGAATCAGCATCATTGGAAAGAGGTCGCTGACACGTCTTGACGCAACTTGAACGGGCTCAAAAGAAGTTCGTATGCAAAAGTTATGTGCAGTCAAAGGTTTGGTAAAATAGGCGAATCAGGAATTCAAAAAGGTGAAAAAATTATTGTCTCAAATCTAAGCAAAAATGATGCCAAGTTGAAGAGCTCGTCGCCACGATTCCGACGCCACTCATTTCGCCTTGATTGAAGCTCGTACGAGCAAGATATGGCCGGTCAAATTTGAGGGTTGACCATGTTGACTAGATAATACACTAATGACGTCAACATGTTGACATGGCAGACACAGTGGCAATTGTTGACATGGCAGGTTCAGAGGTTGACACATAGCAGATGGCGACATCTGAGTCGGCAGATGATGTGGCAGGTCTGATGATGTGGACTAATCTAGCATGACACGTGTCACTAATGAATGAATGAGGTAATGCCACATGGCCCAATGATTGGGTGCCACGTGGCACATGTGGTGGTTTGATTGTTAAAAGATTGGTTTGTGGGGGTCGAACCTAATGAGTGCCAAGTAGCACCCATAAAATACATCTTTTTACCTGTCTTTTTCTCCTTTCTGATCTCACCTTTCTTGATGTCTGCACCCGAATAGGCTAGCAAGATTGTTCTAAATAATGATTAATTGAAGATAAATTACTTAAAATCATGATTTCTGATTAAAGGACTCATGTGCATGGAATTGATGGAAATATGAAGAAAAACTTCTCTTTTTGAATCAACAGGTGTAGATGTTCGGGATATCAATTTTGTGCATTTCCGGAGGTAATCCTAATGATCTCCGGAGATAAATACCAGAATACCACGACATTAGAAGTTTTGAAGTAAAGAAGCAAAGCATATCCGGAGTTGGACTAAAGTCTGGAGCATCTTTGGAGTTGAGCAAGAAGGCCACAAGTATATCTCCAGAGCTACAGACAATATATCTCTGGAGCTGCAGACAAAGACATACATTTCCTTCGCCTCTTTAGAATAGAGCAGATTTCCAGCACAGCTATCGGTCAAACACTTTCAGCGGTGATCGTGATACCCCTGATATTACTCAAATCATCACCTGAGAGATTAAGGGCCATCTCTAGTTAACTACTAGGAGTTTTTATCTCTTTTTAGTTTTTGCATCATTTACTAATGAAACTGATTTAATATCCACATTTTCAGGGCCTCACTGCTCAAATGTATTAAGACTCAAACTTAGATTCAGAGTGGACTTCTGTTCCACTCAATCTATTTTTATTGCATGGTTATTTTCCGTAGTTAGACAGCTAGTATAATAAAGAGATGGATGTCATCTCATAGAAGAACTGTTTGATAAGATAAGTGATATATCATCACTCATTTTATATGTGAGGACCACCTTTTTTACTTCTGTTCTTGTGACTATTTATATTACTGTTATTGATACTTTTTATATTTGTGGGATAGTAGTTCCCAGATTTGTCAAACTATTAAACTTTATTATGATAACGGAAAAACTAATTGGGTGATGTTTGGATAAGTTCACATTTCAGAAAAGTTAATTAGGTGATGATGGAAAATTGTAAAATGATTTCATTTATGCTATTTAGAACTATATCATGGTAATGCATGTTTTTAAGTTGCTTCGGCTATGATGATTATATGTGAAACTGATCTTGTAATTTAGTGTGCAGGATTTACTAATCAAACCACAGATTCCGGAGATCATTCCGCACCTTGTTATTGTTATTCCTTGTTAAGCCAATCTGGTTCCACAAGGAACCAAGATCACTCTGTGTTTGATGTGGTGTTGTAATGTGGTCTTTCATAAGGTCGAATGGGTTAGGTTTACCCTCTTGTAACACTATATTATGATTTGTGTTGTAAAAAAATTGAATTTGAATTTCTTTCTTTTATTTAAATTTTTGAGGCCTTTTCTTGTGCTTTACCTTGACCTTGGGTGTCCTGAGTAGGTTAAAGTTGACCCTGGGTTATACCCCATGGGTCCAGGGCCCCATTTGGCATGGGTAACCCTTGAGTAACCTCCATATGGTCATCTTAACCTCCCCCTGAAGTTAAGTGGCGAAAATTGGAGGTATGGGGGGGATAGGATGGGTTGTACGAACACCCAACCCATCCCTCTTCAATCCCCAAGGTAAGAGATGACTACAAACCCATCAATTATGGAGGAATTGACTTGAAGTCACCCTCACCCTTAGTGAGATTCCCCATGAGTTGTGTGGTCATCCATAATGAAGGAAGGAAGAAGAGGCATGGGTCACCTGTCTTTTCCTCCTTTAACTCCTTTTATTTCTCCCATGCGTAAGAGAAATGACATGAGGAGAGGGATAAGGAGGACTTTAGGGATGGGTGAGTGACATACGCCAACACTCATCCCTTGGGACATAATAGTGGTTTGGGGAAGAGTGAAGAGGTGACAAGTGTCACCTCCCCATTCCTCTAAACTGAGAGGATTTGGGTTATTTGAATCCCATTTTGGGATGGGGAGGGAGTTAGTTGAATTTTAGAGAGTTTTATTTTATTATGATTTTTCTTTACCAAGGAAATTTGCTTTAGTAAGGAAAAAGGGAGAGAGAGTTTGGCGGTTTAGGTGGGAGAAGATCTCAGTGGAGCTCTACATCAGCTTCATCCTTGAAGGGCTTTGTAAGGTTGGTTTGTTATTACCTTTCTTTCGTATATCTGATTGTTGTATGAAAAGTGTGTGAAAGTTGTTTATTTGCTTGTGTTTTTGATTTGTTTTTTTGGGAACTGTTGTCGGGTTGTTGACAGAGCTTCTCCCACTTGGGAGAAATGCTCATCAAGTGTGGGGTAGGGGAGGAGTGATCCTCCTCGGGTGCATACCTGGTTTCTTCTTTTGGGATGTTGAAAGCCTTGAGGGTATGTGTGGATGACTTGAAAATAATTGTGTCATTTGGCTTGAGAGTCCAAATGCGAACTCTATGGAGAAGTCATTATCAAATTAGGCTTGAGGCCAAGAGAAATTGTGTTGGTTATATTATCTGTAAGGGTGACACTCTGAAGTCGAGTGTGTCCACTCTCCTGCCCCTTGTGAAGCTCACTGTAGTTGAGTTTTCGTGTTGTGTAACTTACCCACGGGTGTTTGCATGTTTTGGGTTTGTTGTTGTTCCCTGTTGTGATGTGGATTGCTTGAGTTACCCAGGTGCGAGTATGATCTCCCTAGCTCGGGGGTGACCCTTTTGCGGGTCTACGGTAGGGAGGAGAGCTAGATGAGTGGTGTTTTCTTCCTTGTTTTGTTTTGATATGCAGGTTTCCTCTTGAAGCTTATTGATGGAATTGGGGAAGTTCTGTAATTAGGGAGAATGAAATTCATCCTTACTATAAGAAGAGTTTGGTTCATTGAGCTTCATCCTGTTTGAGTTCATTGTGGAAGGATTTTCTTCCTCTAAAGTTGTAAGATTTATTGTTTGGGGAAAGAGAGAAATTCTTCCCTTCAGTAGTGTTTGTTAGTTATGTATTTTGACTGTTTATGTTTACTTGGTGTATATATTTGCGAAGTAGTGAAATGTATGATTGATTTAGACAAAAGTGTTAAATTTATCTATAGTATTGTTTGGAGGTGGTTGGAGGAAACTATGTATTTTGTTAATTTTTAGATATTGTAATTTGAACCAGTTGTGAGCCAATGTGATATCAATTATTCTTTCCATCCCCATTTTAAACTAATACGCGTTAAATTGAAATTAGCAAGTTAGAATTAAGAGAAGAAAAGCAAAGAAAAATTGATTTTAACATTATGTGTATGAAGTCTAATTCTTGTATTTGCATTTATACATATCTTAATAAAATTGTAAATGGCAGATTAAGAGATTGAACTTTAATTCCCTGTATTTATATTTTCAATTTTTAGATGAATTAGAATTGTAAAATAGAGTTATAATTCAATTTCTGCATTTAAAAATTTCCAACACTTAACCGAACGGTGAATGTAAATGGCATTTTGATAGAATTATAGTTTGTTCTCTGTATTTGAAATGTTCAATTATTATGAGAAAGTGTGATTACCAGATAAATTAGATTTATGTTTTTTTTTCTTCTTCATTTCTCTGTATTTATAAAGTTATCTGTGAAGGAAATATATTAATAAGATTTAAATAGAGTTAGATTTAATAGTTTTTTTTTTAATTTAATTCTCTATATTTTTTTTTATTCTCTGTGAAAGAAATATTTTTGAGAGTAGATGTGGGATATATATATATATATATATCTTATAGTAAATGGAGATGTTATTAAGATAATATAAAGAAATTTATAGTAAAAATAAAAATGAAAACAAAATATAAAAATAAAATAAAAACAAATGCATTTTTGTGGTTGAACGTTGTTTACACAGCACATACAAAATGGAGTGGTGGTGGGAAGGTTCAAACCTTCCCACCACCAGCGTCTAAGTCTTTTGGGTGTGGGGAGGGGTGGAGCCCCCACCCACACCCCACGTAGTGGGATGTGGGTGGGGGCTCCGCCCCTCCCCACACCCCCCGTGAATACATAGCGCCGTGGTAGAATCCGCGGACTCCACTTATTTCCCCCGCCTGCGAATGCCCTTCGCCGCTCCATGAGCGGCCAGCATATCTCCGCCTCCCGCCATTCGCCATGGGCGATACCCCCTCTGCGCCCGGCTCCCCGTGCTCCCTGTCCGCCGCCCTTGCGCGGCCATTCCACTGCCGCCAACCCTCCTCCTGGTGCGGCCTCAACACCTCCGCCTCGCCTGCCTCCCGCGCAGCCTCATCATTCACACCCTCTCCTGTGTCTGCGTCCAAACCCACCACCAATGCCGCCGCCACCATGTTTGGCCCCTGCACAACCAAAACCCTTTCAATGAAATTAGGGTTGCAATGAAGCAAAAAGATATATGGCTTTTAGCCCTAACTTTATATGTGATTGGTAAGTTTTTAAAAAAAAGAATGAAATAAAATAAAAGAATAATAATATTAAAAAAAATAATAATAATAGTAATAATATTTAAATAAATTAATAAAATAAACTAACAATAGTAATAATAGTAATAGTAATAAAATAGTAATAATAATAATAGTATTAATAACAACAAGATAAATATATTTGTATATATATTTATATATGTATATATATAATCCTATATATATATGTATATAGATACATACATATATTAATTATGTGATATAAGTTATCAGAGAGGTTGTTTTCTCTTTACAACAACAAGAGAAAATAAAATTATAACTTAAAGAGAGCATAAAAAAAATATACTTTAATATTCCTGAAAGAGTTTCTCGGAAGTTTCAATAATCAACACAAATTATTAACCAGGATAATGAAGAGGAAATTATGATCCTTCCACTTATAAAGGACACTGGAAATAAACGTAAAGAAGCCATCACAGGCATTCCACGTGTGGCCTTTTTAATCTCAACTGTAGTTAGTAAACGTCCAATGGAGGAAACATGAAAGAGAGAAAGAAGAAGAAAAACTAACATTGGAAAACACAGAGGAGAAAATGCGCAGCATTTCCCACCTGGGATAAGAGAACTAAGTAGATGTACCCTTCCGCTAATTTTGCTTAGGAACAAGATTAATTAATATAAACGTAGAAGTGAATCCTAGATCGGAGAAAACTAGGAGACTGAGTCCAACGAAGTAGTAAACCAGCCTATGTGATCTGGACCATCCGGAAGTTAGGAATAATGTTAAAAAATGATACAGTGATAACTCTGATTGATGTAGAATATGAAGAAAGGACAGGATAAACATAAAGAAAACGTAGAAACCAAAAGAGAGAGACCGAAATATAAACAAACTAAATTTCAGAGAAATAGTTAAGGTGAGCGTGATAGAAATACAATCAAGATTAAGATCCAGAGAAACGGAAGAGAGGGCAAACGAACTGCCTTGTTGAGAATGCTAAGTTCGAAGTAGGAATATATTTCAGGAAACGAGAAAGGAGGCAGACAATCGTGCTTTGTTGAAAAATGACCCAATAGGGAGATCAAGTGTAAGGTCATTATGAACAAGGCATCGTGGGAAGTTGTTAATCTATTAGGGAACCCTGTAAGAAGTTTAGTGTTGAATAATTCCCACTTACGCCGTGAGGCGTTATGCTGCCGGAATCTGCCGAGATTTAGGCTTGGGAACCTTGAAATTTCATACCTTGTGGCGACGTTAACTACGTCATGGAGACCCCCTTGTTGGACTATGTGCGTCTGGATCAACACAATTGTACTTTGTACCCCGCCGACAACTGTAGTGTTTTCGCCTCGAGCGTACACCACCGAGCATGCTTACGCATGCGAGGGGGTTTCTAGGGAAGCGTGAGAAAATTTTTGATATTTCGTGTCATGACCACATGACAGATGTGGACATGACACGTGTGATGCGTGTTGTGACCACATGGAAAATGTGGGCATGACATTACATATACTTACAGAAGCAGCAGAAAAAGGGTGACATTTTTATTATTCTAATTTTCTGTAATCTCATCTGGATATCAATATTTCTCTGAATACAAAGCAAATGGAATTAGACTTAATTAGGTTGTGATCTTAATCTTTTGTGTTGATTCCTTACTGTAGTCTTCAGCCCTAAGGGTGTGGAGCAAGGGCCCACTCTCACCTCCAAGGCAGAAGGCTAGTACCACTATTTTGTCGTTTCAAATTTTGCTTTATAGAATACTTACTTATTTTGGTAGATAGATGCATGTTGCAGTTTATAGATTTTCTTTGAGTAATTTACTGTTCAATTCTATTTCCATCATTTTTTAAATTCATTTAGATAGCAGATAGATCAATCTTTTTAAATTAGTAAAAGTCATTAGAATTAGCTAGAGAAAATTGGTAACTATAGAATCCCTAATTGCAGATAGTTGAGGACACAGACCTGGATTTTGACATCTGAAATATGATTAAATGATGAGGTACAATGACCCTTGTCATTTTTGGTGCCGTTGCTAGGGATATATTGTGTTAATTAGGGAAACTTAGCTGAATAGTTTTTAGGTTAGATCTGTATGGTTAGAGCTAGAGATTCAAAAGGAAGATACATAAAATAGACACCCCATCAACAAACTATAGGAGAAAGCAGTGGGGTGGTACAAGATCTTGTTGAAGAAAGAAACCTAGAACCTACCTTGGAAGTTGCACCTCAAATCAATAATCCCTTAGATCCTCCAAATCTTCCACTCGCTGATTATATCTAAGAATCACAACAAAAGTTTCAGATAGATCCTTTGATAGAACCTAATTTCCTAGAACCTCAGAGATAAGAACCAATACTAGACATGGATGATAATAATGATAATCATGAAGAGGAGGAAAATCAGACTCCAAGAACCTTCTCATATCCCATTGTTCTGGCTGCTGGAGACAATGCTCCTATGAAAAACATTTCACCAGCACACTTGCCAAATTTCAGAGGTCTTTCTTTTGAGGATCCAGATCAGTTTCTGTTTGAATTCAAAGTGCTATGCCAAACTTATGATTATGGATCAAATAACTAAAAACTCAAACTGTTCCCTTCAACCCTAAAAGATTCTGCGATGAGATGGTTTATGGGTTTACCCCAGAACTCTATCCATTCCTGGGATCAGATGGAAACTGAGTTTTTAGGAAAATACCAAGATTACTATAGAGTCGGTAATAAAAATGAGGAATTGTTCAAAATTAAACAAGGAGAGGAAGAGACCTTAAAGGACTATGTGGATAGGTTTAATTTCACCTTGAGAAAGTATGGCAATCCAGTAAATCACTCTTTGGCCAGAACCCTGTTTGTAAAAGGATTGGATAAAGAATCAAAACAGGCACTGGATCTGATGGGAAATAGAAATATCAACAAAATGGATATACCTACTATAGAAGAACTCTGCAGGAACTATTCTAGAACCCAAGATGGAGTGAGATCATCCAAAACCTTCAAAGGGAAGAATGAAATAGGACAGTTAATGGAAGAGATTGCAAATCTAAAAATAGATATTCTAGTCCAATTAAATACCACATTGGATGGGATTTAGGCAAAAACTAGAACAACTGATTAAAATAGAACAACTGAACCACTCTCCATCTATTGTCCTAGGTGTAGAAACAAGCATCTGTTGCAAGAATGCCCCTTAGACAAATCAAATATTTGTCAGATCTATGACAGGGAACATCCCACCAGTCAATGTAGTCAACTTCCAGCCTTGAAAAGGTTGAGTAAGAAGAATGTCGTAATAGAAGAAGAATTGAACTATGTGGGACAAAAATAGGCTGGAAATTTCTCTTATAATCAGTATCCAAACCAGCCTTCTTACAGGGTTCATTCTAATTGAGGAAATAATCAATGGAATCCAACTTGGCATGGGCCTCATAATAATCCTCCTTGGGGACAACAAGATTGGCCAAATCAACATTGGGAAAACTAAAATTGGTAAAATCAGCACTGAAGAAATCAACAATGGCCACCATAGTTTGGATCACAAAACATGCAACCTCAATGGGGTCCTCAATAGGGATATAATCAACAATACCAGGGACAACCTAGATGTTTCCAACCTCAACAACAAGCATTACTAACTGGACCCTCCAACACACAAGGTCAGTCACAAAATGAGCCAGTTAGCCAACTGCCCTTACCAGCTCAATCTATACCAAACCCACAAAATAAATAAAGGGCAGCTGTTTACATGACAGAGCAAGAAAACATGGCTGGTATTAACACTTATATCCAAATAATCTCCAACTTTATTCTGGGAAAGCATTCCCAAGACTATCTCCTCCAACTATAGTTGAAGTAACCAATGATGAGGAACCTGAATATTCATCCACTCAACTTCCAGAGGAGATTACTACCGAAAAGGTGCTAAAAGAATCATCCTTGGAAAACTCTGGAGTTGCTCCTAAAAGACTGACTCTGGAGAACATTCTTGGACACACTTCTGATAAAAGCTCCAGAGATGGAAAAACTAGCACCATACCCAGAATGGCTTAAACAACATGTTCCCCAGAAAAAGATCTTACAAAAATAAGTCCAATCTAACCTGGAATCAGAAATTTTATAAGAAATCAGGCAACTGAACATTGAAATTCCTCTCCTCCAAGCAATCAGAGATGTACCAGAACTGAATCAATTCATTAAACATCATTGTGTCAAAACACAAGGCAGGAAGAAAACCTTTCCTTCTACAATCCAGGTAGAAGGAAAAGTAGTAGATCTATTGATGGGAGAAATGCTCCTTCCAAAATATGGAGACCCTGGAAATCCTGTCATAACTATTTTCATCTCAGGGGTAGAAATTTCAAATGTTTTGCTTGATTTGGGAGCAACAATTAATGTGATGACGGTTCATACAATGAACAAATTAGCTCTATCAAGTATCCAATCCACAACTACAATCCTTCAACTTGATGACCAGTCAGTAGCTATTCTGAAAGGAATAATTATTGATGTACCAGTTGTTATAGAATCATGGTAATTTCTAGTAGACTTCCTAATATTAGAACCGAGAAACTAGAGAAATACTTATCCACTGATTTTAGGAAGACCATGGCTGGCTACAGCAGCAGCATCTATTGATTGTCAAACTAGGGATATGGTCATTTCTAATGGGATAGATTTGAAGAAAATATCTATGTATCCTCCAGCTAAACAATTAATACATTATATAGGAAGAATATGGGTGGATGAACCAGATAACAATGACAACAGTGCCTCGTAGCTATGGTAACCATCAAGGAACATTTGGAAGAGTTGGAAGAAGAAATCTACTATGATACAACAGAAGACATTACCCACATCCTAATCAATGAGGATGTGATGGAGCTTGCCCAAGATTCTAGGAGAGAACTTCTCACTTCCACTCATTGTACCCTAGCAAATATCATTCCTTGTGGGGAGACCTTTTACAAAGACTAAGCCACGTTCCACATGTTGCTTCCACATTTTTGTCCCCTCAATACCATGACTCCAATGTATGGATTAACTACATCCATGGATCAAATCACAAAATAGGTCATGATTTTACCAGGGAAAACACTTAATATCAATACTCCGTTAACAACAAATTAGGAAGAAAAACTTATCCAACTTCTGATTTCCCATTCAACAGATTTTGCTTGGGAATACCAAGATATGAAGGGCATCCCTCCTGAGATATGTACCCATCATATATACACTGAGGATATCAAACCTGTCAGACAACCCCAGAGAAGATTGAATCCTACTTTAAAAGACATTGTTAAGATTGAAATAGAAAAATTACTGCAAGCAGGGTTTATATATCCAATCTCAGATAGTCAATGGGTCTCACCCCTAGTCATAGTGCCTAAAAAGAATGGGAAATGGAGGGTGTGTATTGACTATAGGGAGCTAAACAAAGCTACAAAAAGGATTACTTTTCCTTACCATTCATTGACCAAGTACTGGACAACCTTGCTGGGAGAAAGTATTTCTCTTTTCTAGACGGATTCAGTGGGTATAACTAAATTCAAGTAGCACCTAAAAATCAGGACAAAACCACTTTCACCTGTTCTTAGGGAACTTTTGCTTGCAAAGTTCTTCCATTTGGACTATGTAATGCCCCAGCAACATTTTAGAGGCTTATTTTAGCCATTTTTACTGAACTAGCTAATAAATGCATGGAGGTCTATATGGATGACTTTACTGTGTATGGGGATAATTTTGAAGAAGCTCTCACAAACCTTGAGAAAGTACTGAAATGCTGTGAGAAAAATTAGTTATCCCTTAGCCATGAAAAAGTGCTTCATGATGGTGGAGGAAGGAATTGTATTGGGACACCACATTTCAGCAAATGGGATCAAAGTGGATCAAAACAAGATAGAAGTGATCACACAGTTGCCTTCACCCAAAAATAAAATAGATGTTAGAAGTTTTCTGGGTCATGCAGGCTACTATAGGAGATTCATAGAAAATTTCAGCAGAATAGTTGCCCCCCTGTTTACCCTGCTTAACAAAGACATAATTTCTATGGACAGAAGACTGTCAATCAACATTTGAAACCTTGAAAGAGAAGCTTACTGTCACACCAGTTTTAAGAGGACCTAATTATACTTTACCATTTCACATACAAATTGATGCTTCCAATGAGTCCATTGGGGTAGTTTTAGGACAAAAGGAGGAAGGAGAGAGTATGTGTGCCATTTATTACATCAGCAAAAACCTTACCTCTGTAGAAAGGAATTACACCACCACTGAAAAAGAATTCTTGGCGATCATCTATGCTATAAACAAATTTAGGCATTATATCACTGGATATAAAATATTTGTACACATTGATCATGCAACCATCAAGTACCTAATGAATAAGCCAGTAGTAGGTGCAAGGATCATTAGGTGGTTATTACTATTGCAGAGATTTGATATTATCATAGTTGATAATCTAGGCAAGTTTAATTTAGTTGTTGATTTTCTGTCAAGATTGCATACAGGAGGAGAAAACTAACTCATGGAGGACAGGTTCCCAGATGAACATCTTTCTGTTATTTCCTCTACTATACCTTGGTTCGCTGACATAGCTAATCTTTTAGCTACAGGCTTGTATCCATCCCATTTTACCTCAAAATAGAAAAAATGCTTAGTTAAGGAAAGCTTATCTTACAAATGGTTAAATGAATTGCCTTTTTAAATATGGTCCTGATTTTATTTTACGCATGTGTTTGAAAATTGATGAAATTTTTGATGTATTGAGAGCATGTCATGATGAACCATCTAGTGGGCATTACTCTTCCCACAGAACTATCCACAAGATCCTAGGAGCTAGTTACTACTGGCCCTCTCTTTATAAGGATACTAAGAAGTATGTGTAGCAGTGTGACCAATGCCAAAGGATGGGACAACCAACCTTCACCCAGAAGATGTTACTGCATCCTCAAGTAATGATGGAACCATTTGAATAGTGGGGTCTAGACTTTGTGGGACCAATTTCTCCACCATCATCAGGCAAGAAGTATATTCTAGTATGCATAAACTGTGTGACTAAATGGGCTAAGGTTCAAGCATTACAATTTGCATCAGAAGAAAAAGTTGTTGATTTCCTTTATAATAAGATTTTCTTGAGGTTTGGAGCCCCAATATCCATAGTTTTAGATAGAGGACCTCAGTTTACTTCACAGGTAATCAGAGCATTCACAGATTTATATCAAGTCAAGCACATAAAATCTTCACCTTACCATCCTCAAGCCAATGGGCAAGTAGAGGTGACTAATAGTGAACTTGAAAATAGTTTGACAAGGACAGTAGCAATGAACAAAAAAAATTGGGCTAACAGATTACCTGAAGCAGTTTAGGCTTACAATACCACTTGGAAGTCCACAACAAAGTTCTCACTATATGAATTAGTTTATGGGAAAAAGCCCATTCTGTCTATAGAATTTGAACTCCAGACACTTAAAACTACATTAGATATTGGTCTACCATTGTTCATAGCCCAACAGAATAGAATTCTTCAGCTCAATGAGTTGGATGAAATCCGGACAGAGGCCATTCAACAAACAGAACTGGTTCAGTATCAAAGGAAGCAATGGCATGACCAACACATCAAGAGGAGGATATTTCAACAAGGTGATTGGGTTCTTCTTTATAATTCTAAATTCAAGGACTTCAAAGGGAAATTACAAACTCAATAGATGAGTTCTTATCAGATAAAGGAAGTTTTTGAAAATGGAACAGTACTATTGGAACCTATTGATGGAAGCACGGACACATTCTTAATGAATGGCCACCGAATAGACTCTATAAAAGACCATCCACTAAAGAAGATTTCCTCAACGATTTGTGTTTTGATACAGGGGACAACTCCTCTGTCACAGTTTTGGACTAAAAAAAAAAAAGGAAGAAGGTTAAAAACCAGCAAATGGTGGCCTTCTGAAAAAAAAATTAAAAAAATTGAAAACCAGCAAATGGCAGCCTTCTGAGAAAAAAAAAATAAAGGAAGATGGAAAACCAGTAAATGGTTGTCTTTCTCGACCAAGGGAATTGAAAACCAACAAATGGTGGTTCCCTTCTTCATGCCAATTGGAATAATCAAGCTACGGAGGTGATCAGGGGTCGGGAGTTACTCAAACACACCTTCGGTGCTTCACAAACTAGGAGTACCTCCGGCGCTCCACCAATAAAGAGTTATTGACAACCATAATAAGTTGGAGGGGACCCACCTCTCTTGGTGTTTTTTCAATACCCATATATCATATCTTCATTTCTAAGATAAAAGGTTAGCTATCACATAATCTTTGATAGATCATAATAACATTTATACATAAAAGTCTTAGAAACTAAAGACCTATCTCAATCTAACCTTGTATCTTAATGCTAGATTACTATTAGAGTCTTCAGCAATTAGTCTCGACCTCCAATGAATAATTTGTCTTATGATACTACGAGATAGTAAAGAAATAAGACAACTGCATAAAGGGCTCAAAACTCCTTCTAAGCCTTAAGATCATCCAATATAAGTAATACTCAGTCATCTAAATATAAGAGATAATCACTAATATTTCAAGGCTACTGTTGGAAATGAAGGAACAAATATAAGTACATATCAGATTAGCCATTGTTGAGTAGACAAGAATAAAATACAATCGACCTTTATGTATAAGACCATACTGCCCTTTGGCTTGCAAAGGATTACTAGTTTATGAATACTAAACAAAACAATCTCCTGGCCTATCGGCCTACACAACTCACTAGCCTAAGATAGTATAATAAAATCTTTTAAGCCTGTGAACTAAGTATAGCAAAATATACTTATAGGCCTTGTAGGTTTGATATCTTAGCAAAAAAATATGAAAACACTGTTATCTATAGATTTTACTAAAGAAACAATATCATAAAATGGCTATCACAACGGTTTCTAGTCTACTGTGTACAATACATAATCTCAGTTCTCTTGAAATATGTTTTCTACTGAGTAAGAGAACATATTCTTGTATGCAACACAATGATAATAAACTAAATACAATTTGAAATGAAAGGATAGTGTCATTCTAATGAATTCATACCTCTTTAAGCCATCGATATCAATGTCTGAGCTAGCTTTGTTTTATCCTCTAGTTGTTTAGACTCAACGCCACCTATTCCTCTGAGTTTTCCAACTCTAAATCTTCGTGGATTTCTTTATAAGCTACCACTCACTATCGTTATCACAGTACTCATAAAAGTCTGATATCATTCGAATATATCATTAATGTATGCTTCCCTCTCCTTAACTCTTAATGATATAATCTTTTAAGACTTCCACACTCCACCTTCTCACAGAGCCTATGACAGATTCCATGCCTATTAATGTGCTTCAATAGCATGCAACGAAGTGGAGTAGTTGGTCTTTAATAACCACTCTCTTGTACTCCTCCTTAACTCTTCAAATGGTGTGGAGATGGGAGTTGAGTGCTCCATAAATACATGGAGAGTTTGCATAAATGCTATCATACCATGATACAAAAGAATCTCTTCGACATAATATTGTAAGTATAACTTATAAATAATATTTAAATAGATATAAAATATCATAGTGTAGGTATATACAATGTATTCTCACACTTTTCCTAACACTTGAAAAAATACGAGAATGGGATCGAGGTATTCTCCCCCTCTCTATTTTGTATAAACACCAACAAGGATAGGTTATCAAAATAGAAAACTTATCGAAAAACATTGATAATGAAATAGTTTTACCACTAATATTTAATTAGTTATAATAATAATAAACTATAATCATATCACATAAGGAAAATAAGACTATTGACCATAACTTGTCGATGGTTGTACTATCCTACTTGGTTTTTCGACAAAACCTAAGCCAAAGGATCTTGACGATAAATCGACGATTGTCGAATCAAAACTAACTTAGACCAAAAGAGCTGAACATAATGTACCAATCTCAACAAGGGTTCACTAATGATGCAAGCACAAAACTTAGATGGAAACAACCTGTCCTTCCATATGTCTATTCATTTCTCTTCGATGATGTTCTCCCTCTCTTTCTGGGAGGGTGGAAAAGTTGTTTTCCTAGTTACACTTGCAATCAACCAAACTAGGATTAGTGCATCATTAGTTACTTCATATATCTTATGAATAAATAATCATGACATCGTATAATCACATGTCTAATTCTAAACATATAAACATAAACTCATGATATCATTGATTATCCTGACATTTTCACATAATGTCAAATCATTACATCATGCATAATCATCTACTATTTACGTGCAAGTAAAAAGGTAAAATATAGTCAAAATTTGGGGCGTGACATGAACAACATAGATATTTATTTTTTCTCAACAATGGAATAGATCCAACTTGGTACACAAGCCTACAACTTGGCACAAGGCTAAATATTATAAAATATAGAGATATGAAGTTTTATGAAATATAGAACTTTTCTCATAGTGAGAGATAATTTCAGTGATTTAAAAAATGCATACTTATACACATCAAGGGGCTTAACAAATCCGTTACAATCTCTAAGAGATTGGACACCCTTCTCAAATTGGCACATCATTAAGATTTACAATTATTTATTGAAAGAGAATTGTTGCACATATGTTACCTAAGGTTGTCACTATTGTGGTCGTCATTAATGTCAACACTCAGTTTGGGCTATCACTAATACTTATGTTGATGGTGTGCTAATTATGATATTGTTGTTGTTCATGGTTGAATGTCATGCCTTATTTAATGTCAAAGTTGTATTGAGTATGTTTGTTATCAGTAGAGATGGTATCGTGATGACATATTAAGATGGGAATTAGAAGCATTAAGATGAGGATTAAAAGTAATGTTGATATTGAGAAGATGTTGTTGATGTTCTATAGCATGTTGTATGCTCTATCCTACTGATCCTAAGGAAGTATGTGTTGTTACAAGAAGACTCTGGTCTTTGGCTATTGGTGAAGGTTTCTTTTATAGGAAGTTGCCTTGAAGACTATTTGGGAAAATGCTTCACATTCCTCTGCATTTGAATATATGGTCATGCAGTTTAGAAGTTAAGTTCAGTGGGTTGTGAAGGTGCTTCATTCAAAGTTTTATATCATTTGTTCCTCTGTAGAGAAAGTTGTAAGTGATGTCCTAAGTGCAGGAATGTATTGTCTGGTGGCTAGTTTCAGTGTCTGTTGGCTTATGCTAACTTATTGCTACATGAAATGGTGAATTGACTGATGGAGAATGATCCTAACGATCTATATCATTAATCCTATTGCTCTGCAAAATGTTTTTAGGTCTTTCCGGAATAGGCTATGGTCCGGAATGGTGTTGTTGGGTTATGCCTTTGCTTGGCCGATTAAAGTTTGTTGGAGGTGTGTGCCACAAAGTTGTTGTTGTGCGGAGTTCAAGGAGTGTTTGGAGATGTTGTATGGGTCATGCCAATTCCTTTGGGAGAAGCACAAGTAATGTTTAATCTTCCATGAGTATCACCAAGTTGTAATTATCGATGTGCTACAAGCTTCATGTTTTCTTGCTTAAGGGCAACCTAATTCAATTATGTGAAGCGTGCGGATGTTATTCTATGAAGATTATGTTGGAGTACTTGACAACACTGAGAGGGGGGGTGAATTAGTGTTGTAGAAAACAAAACAAGTTTAAACACTCTTTTCAAAACTGAAGCAGATGCTGATATAGGCTCTATCAATGCAAGTAACAATGTATTAAAGTATAATGGACAAATTAATCATGCAACAACTGATACACAAGACAAAGATTTTAGGAGTGGTAAACCCTTTTGGGGTAGAAAAACCACTTAGTAAAATGCCTCACTGGCTTATTCAAGAATCATGCCTCACTAGCTTCAGAAAAATGTCTCACTAACTTTTATCACTGCCTCACTGGCAATACATTAGCCTCACTAACATTAGGTCAATTTGTGTCTCACTGACATGACCTTATATCATCTTCAAGAACCAAAGAAAAATATACAATAAAGAGGGTTTCTCTGTTTCACTATAGCTCAATTCTTGATTGTCTCATTGAATTTGGAGACCTCAAGAATCACATAACCAAAACTGTGCACATCAACTCAGAAATGTTTTTTTGCATTAAAACACACTGGTATTGTCTCAATGATAGTGTAAGATACAATATCATCAACACCATATCAGATGTTTACAATACATCCTTTTTATAGAATTTCACAAAGCCTTCCTTCTTTCATGAAACAGTTTGAATCTGTAACTAAACCATTTCAACTGTCTCTAACAGTTTTCAACTGCAGCAGTAACTATTAGGAGAGTATGGTCAAACAATGCCATTTGAGGAACTAGATGAGATCATTGCAAAGGTTAACCCATAGGGTTACAACAATTTTCTAACTGTCCATACTATAGAAAAAATAGAATATTCCTTTAACAGTAGTAAATAATATAATTGCCTTCAAGATCACAGTGAAACCCTAGTGTTAGATCATAAGGGTAAATCCTTCAAACCCCAACCATGAGTTTATCATAAGTTTGCAAACCCTCATCACAATCTTTACTGTCTACAACAGAGTATAAGGAAGTTTCATAACAAATTGTTAACCATTCATATAACTGTCTTTGTTTTCAACAAAAGAGAAATGAAATGTTAACCCTCGAAACCTTGTGTCATTCAACTATAGTTATGAGAAGTTACGAAGTCACAATTGTTTTATAATTGTTTTGGTTACACAACCACCTTATAATTGTCAACCACCAAGCTCCAATAAGAATAAACTTAAATATATGTAACAGAGGGACCTCTCGGATCAAGAAAGCTCCAAGATATTAAAGATACCTCCATCACAAGGGGACGACAGAAAATACCCTTAAACAAAAGCTTTGACAAGGAAAACTTCATCTTAAAGACTAAGCTCAAGAAGTCAACTATTGTAGACTTAAACAACCTTTTTAAGTAGAGAGTAAATAAGTGAAACCCACAACAGGAATCAAGCAAGAAAGAGGAAACCCAAGTCTGTCATCATGTTCAAACTGTAGTACAAATCTTTCCTCATCTTCATGCAAACAAAACTCAAAAACTTTGAAAAGAAATCATGATCCTTCAAATAGAAGCACAAGAGAACAATGTCACCTGTATAATATCGACAAGAAAACCTTTTGTTGTGACTTGAAGTCAAAAGAAGAAACCAAAACGAATAAGCTCACTCCACTGAAGGTCAGCACTGTCAAATCCCGGAGATCTCCTAGCAATCATGACAAAAACTTGAAGAAGTTTGCATAAATCTGTAACCCTAGGTCGAGAGAGGTATATCTCTAAGTTAAACTTTGCAAAATGATCTCTCAACAATCTCTTTCCCATATTCCTTTGTTAACTGTTTGTCCTGGTGTGCCCTAAAGGGCCTGGTGACAAAAAAGATTAAAACAACAAAAACTTTACCTTTTGTCCAAGCTCGAAACCTGCCCAGCAGGTTAACACCTTTAAGTGCTGGATAGGATGTGTTTCTAAGTGATTTCTTTTATTATTTTCACAAATAAATAATTCCTGTAAAAGGTGTCATTTAAAACCTTTAAGACAACCTTACTAACATTTTGCAAAATGAAATCTCCTCAAGACATAAGGAATGATCAATATCAATATAACTCCATGCCTTTGAATTTGATCTGCTTTTAACCATATGAAGATTACCATGAAGTGGTGCCCTTTTTGAATGCCCTTATACCTTGTGAATAGTAAACATCAAAATGATCAAAGCTCTTTACCAATGCTTTGTGTTGGTTTAATCTTCTAGTGCATCAAATGTTAAGACAAGACCATGTCACACATGTGTAAGTGCTGCCACAAGGTTCATGTGAAAAATGTTGTCGTAATATCAAAAACAGTGGTAAGGGATAATCACCCAATAAGCCTTGACATCAATGCCAAATCCAAGCAATGTCAAATTTCCTTTACCTGTCCCACTGCACATCATAAAGGTCAACCAAGAAACGAGAAATATTCAGCATTATCAACATATCAAAAACAAGAGCACTTGCATGAGCACTTTGACATCAAATGACAACTAACTGCATCACAACATTCACAACATTCTTATCAATATATCACAACTGACGGCATCACAACATTCTCATCAATATATCAAGAGCATAAGCACTTGCAAATTGGATCCCACAATACCACTACAATGATAACCACATGCATAGCACACCAATCTAGCATCAAATGCTAAACAAATTCACTATGTCAACATCATGAATACCAAGTCAACCAAATGCTGCCAAGCATAACCAAATACCTCTGTCTACCAATTGTCATGATAGCTACTGTTTGTACCAACCACAAACCTGAGATGCAACTGTCATTGAACCACAAACCTGAGAGTTTGTGTATTTGACATCAAGGACAACAACTGAGAGGGCAACAGATTGATGCCTTGAAGGATGTTTAGGACCAAGTTAAGCATGTGTTGTAATCCGCAAGGCATGATCCTCTTCTTGGTGTTGAGTGTAATTCATGTTAGTGCTTGTCCTCTACACGTTTCATGTTGTTTGATCTCTGACCGACTTGTAATTGTAATATTCTTGTTGTCTCTGGCCAACTTGTAATGTAATCAATGTAATATCATGTATATATTATGAACCTAGTTGATCTAGGTAGAGTGTGATTATGAGTGTGGAGCAGAAGTGGTAGATCCTATCCAGACTCATCTTGAAGATATTCTTGAGACAGAAGGCAAGTGAAGAGTGTGCCTAACTGATTGTTGGATGCAATGAGCCAAAAGAAAAATTTCTTGAAGGTTGAAAGTAGCGAGTCAGTAAGTTGCAGAGAAGACTTTTGAAGAAGGTGCAAAAGTTGTCAAAGCGGAAGAGCAATCATCAAAAGAGGAGTGAAAAGGCAAAATTACAATCATTAATAGGAGTGCGCTTCATTTTTAGTTTCAAATATTAGAAAGACTGTCATGCTGTAATTATTTATGAGTTTGTTCTTAGTTTAGGGAGTAGTTGCTTCCTTGGGTTGAATCCCTAAAACAAAGTCTGCAGGGAGTTGTAGCTTCCGTGGGAGTGACCATAAAACCTTTCTTTAGGGAGTAGTAGCTTCCTTGGGTTGTAGCCCTAAAAAAATTTGTAATTGTGATTCATTTGTGAGGCTAGATTAGGATAGTAGCTCCTAACAACTTTTCTCACCATGGTTTTTCCCCTTTAGGGTTTTCCACGTACATTTGGTGTTATGTGGTGTTGCGCATTATGTTGATCTTTTATGTTTTTGTTAATGCTATAAAGTTTAAGTTTTAATTTGCTCTGGAAGGTTTGAGATTTATTTGAATATTGATTCATCCCCCTCTTAGTATCCGGGTATGTTTAAAAATTAGTATTAGAGCCAAGTTCCTCAGAAGGAGCTTAATCGCTTGAGGAAGGTCTGGGATGGCTCATAATGGATCTCACAAGGCACCTATGTTTGATGGAACAAATTACACCTTTTGGAAGCTAAGGATGGAAATCTATCTATCTTCTCTAGGGTTTGGTGTTAGGCAATCTATCAAGAATGGTTACGCTATTCCTGTTGATGATCCTACAGATCTAGATGAGATCAAGTTGTATGATAACAATGCCAAGGCAAAAAGTGCTATCATGAGTGGGCTAGCTGATTCATGTCTTCTGAAAGTAATGCGTTGCAAATCTGCTAAGGATGTCTGGGTGAAACTTAGTAGCATTTATGAAGGAGATAGTAAAGCGAAGCAAGCCAAGATGCAAATCTTCAAGAGCAAATTTGAGACTTTGAGGATGACAGAAGATGAAGACATTGCCAATTATATGCTCTAGGTGGATGACATAGTTAATGGCATCAGAGGTCTTGGTGGAATAGTGAAAGAAGATGAGATTGTGTTCAAAAGGTGCTAGGATCTCTCACTAAATCTTACAGTCATAAGGTATCTGCTATTGAGGAGACTCAGGATTTGGATCACTATATAGTAGATCAATTGTTTGGTATTCTCAGAGTCTTTGAAATGAGAGAATTTGATAAAGGTGCTCCAAAGAAGGAAGTAACATTCAAAGCAAGTAAGAAGGCAAAAGATGAAACAACTGATCAAGATGATGACCTTGATGAGGTAGAGGTAAACTTTGTGAGAAGATTGAAGAAGGGCACCGACAAATACAAAGGTAAGTTACCTTTCAAATGCTTCAATTGTGGGAAAGTTGGTCATTTTGCCTCTAAATGTCCTTTTAAAGAATCAAGGGGTAGTAACAAGAGAGAAGTTAAAAAATGGTCTTTATTCCATGGAGAACAACTGGTCCTCAGAAGATGAGGATCATGATGATTGAAATGATGAAACACTTTTCATGGCCTTGAATGTTGGTGACAAAAAGGGGGATATTGGAAAATGTAAAAAGTCTGATACCTTGCAGGCTGACCAAGATAATGAAAAATTTATGATTGTGTGGACTACCTTTCATGCAAAAGAAGAAGTAAATGCTTGGGTAATTAATAGTGGTTGCTCTAACCACATGACTGGTGAAAGGGAGACGTTTATCAACCTTAAGAAGTGGAATGGTAGAGTTGTTAAGTTTGGAGGTGATGAGTCAGTACAAATTTGTGGAAAGGGTGCTATAATCATTGATGGAAAGAACAAGACTGAGGATGTCCTCTATGTCAAAGGGTTGAAGCACAATCCCCTCAATGTTAGTTAGATGTGTAGTAAAGGATACAATCTTACATTTCATGCTAAAGGGTGTGATATTAGGAAGGTAGGGTCTGGAAGATTAGTTGCAGACAATATTAAGACATATGGTGATATCTATCATCTAAAGGAGGTAAATGGAAGAATATGTTTATTGGCTCAATCTTGTGAGTGTTGGCTATGACACAAGTGAATGTGACACATCAACTTTGACAATATGGTAAAGATCAACTCTACTCATGTAGCGAGAGATATGCCTAAGATAACCAATCCTATAAACACATTATGCAAGGAATGTCAAATGGGAAAGTAGACAAAGATAAATTTCAAGAGCAAGGTGTATTCTTCTACAATGCCTTTGGAACTTATTCACATTGACCTATGTGGCCCTACAAGAACAAAAAGTCAACAAGGTGAAAGGTATTTCATGTTGCTTATTGATGATTACTCTAGAATGACTTGGGTTATTTTTAAGAGAAAAATCATAAGCCTTTGATAAGTTTAAAATTTTTAAATAAATAGTTGAGAATGAAATAGATACTAAGATCAAATGCTTAAGATCTGATAGAGGAGGTGAGTTCACTTCAAATGAATTTGAAAAGTTTTGTGAAGACCATGGTATTAGGAGACATTTGTCTACTCCTAGGACCCCTCAGCAGAATGGGGTAGTGGAGAGGAAGAATAGGACTGTGCAAGAGATGGCTAGGGCAATGTTGAAAGATGTAGATTTACCTGATATGTATTGGAAGGAAGAAATTCATACTGTTGTTTACCTGCTTAACATAGTACAATTGAGGGTCAATAACACTAAGATCCCTTATGAACTATGGTATGGAAGACATCCCACTGTCCAATACTTCAGGATCTTTGGGAGCAAATGCTACATCAAGAGAGATGAAGAAGACCTTGGAAAGTTTGATTCGAGATGCAATGAAGGGATCTTTCTTGGTTACTCAACCATAAGCAAGTCCTATAGATGCTACAACAAGAGATTGGGAAAGATGATTGAAAGCACAAATGTTAAGGTAGATGACCAATTGTATCAGATCTCACAAGAACTAGAGGATTGTGGATCTAATATACCTCCCTACATTGAAGAAGAAGAAGAAGAGGAGAAAGAAGAGAAGGAACAAGAATTTGAGCAAATCCCTAAGACTCTAGCAAAGTATGTTCAGAGGAATCATTCAGCAAATCAGATAATTAGGGATAAGAATGAAGGTGTGCAAACCAGAAGAAAGATTGCAAAAGCAAGTGAGTAAGTGAATCTGTGTTTATTGTAAAAAATAGAGCCCAAAACCTTTGCTGATGCTAGCAAAGATGATGGATGGATGAAGGTAATGGAAGAAGAATTGAATCAGATAGAAAAGAATCAGACATGGGAACTGGTTCCCAGGTCAACTGATAAGAATGTTATAGGAACAAAGTGGGTGTTTTGGAACATGTTGAATGAAGATGGTGAAGTTCTAAGGAATAAAGCAAGATTGGTGTGTATGGGTTATTCTCAAGTTGAAGGTATTAATTTTGAGGAGACTTTTACTATGAGGCAACATGATGTTTCTTGCCTTTGTTGCTCACAAGAACTTCAATATGTATCAGATGGATGCCAAGTCAACATTCTTGAATGGTGATTTAGAGGAAGAGGTCTACATTGAGCAACCAAATGGTTTTTAGCTATCAGAAGATCCAAACATGGTGTGTAGACTCAAGAAAGCTTTGTATGGACTCAAGCAAGCTCTTTGAGCTTGGTATGCTTGGTTGGATAAGTACTTACTTCAACAAGGTTTCAAGAAAGGTACTACAGATAGTAATCTTTACATTAAGGAAGAGGGAGACAAGATTTTGATAGTTGTTGTATATGTTGATGACATCATCTTTGGTGGAGATGATAGTCTATGTAAGAGGTTTGCAAAAGAGATGCAGAAAGATTTTGAGATGTCTATGATTGGTGAGATATCTTTCTTCCTTAGGCTTTAAATTGTTTAGCTAGATGATGGTATCTTTGTTTCTCAGGCTAAGTATGTTAGAGAGATGTTGAATAAATTTGGTATGAAGGATTCCAAACCAGTAAGTACTCCTATGGTTACTGGTTGTCACTTGAGCAAGGCCAATGAGTCACCTGAGGTTGATCAGACTCTCTATAGATCTATGATTGGAGGATTATTGTACTTGACTGCTTCTAGACCTAATATTATGCATGCAGTATGTTTAGTTGCCATATATCAACCTAATCCTAAGCAAACTCATGAGAAGATAGTAGAAAGAATATTTAGATATTTGAAGGGCACTCCAGATTATGGCTTATAGTATCCAAGAGGTAATGATTTTGATTTGAGTGCATACACTGATGCTGATTGGGCTGGTTGTGTTGATGATAGAAGAAGTACAAGTGGTGGTGCTTTCTTTTTAGGAAGCAGATTAGTTTCATGGCATAGTAAGAAATAAGATTTAGTATCTTTATCAACTGTAGAGGCAGAGTATATTACTGCAACATCTTGCTGTACACAAGTGTTGTGGATGAAGCAAACATTGAAGGATATCAAGATACATTATGATGAGCCTATTCCTATTTTGTGTGATAATACTAGTATTATCAATATTTCTAAGAATCTAGTGATGCATTCTAGAACCAAGCATATATCAATCAGGTATCACTTTTTGAGAGAGAAGGTTGCAGATAAAGAAGTGAAGTTGGAATATGTTCCAACAAAGGATCAGATTGCTGATATTTTCACAAAGGCTCTTGCAAAGGGTACTTTTGAGTATCTCTGGCAGAAGTTAGGGTTTATTGCCCCTCCTTCTTTCTAGATGCATAGTTGGTGCATCTATCCAGGGGGAGTAATTCATGCTAAATCTTTTTCCTGGACTGATGATGGCTACCTCTCAGGGGGAGTAGGTAGTGGTTGTTGTTGATAGGGGGAGCCTATTGGTTGCTTTAAGGAGTGTGTGTATGTCAAAGGGGGAGAAGGTTGAAAAGGAGAATTTGTGCCCTAAGGGGGAGAAGCAATTGCCCTTTGTCCTTGATGTCAAAGGGGGAGAATGAGTAGGTGTGTGTTGCCATCAATGCCAAAGGGGGAGATTGTTGCACATATGTTACCTAAGGTTGTCACTATTGTGGTTGTCATTGATGTCAACACTCAGTTTAGACACTTAGTTTGGGTTGTCATTGATACTTGTGTTGATGGTGTGCTAACTGTGACATCGTTGATGTTCATGGTTGAATGTCATGCCTTATTTAATGTCAAAGTTTTATTGAGTATGTTTGTTATCAGTAGAGATGGTATCATGATGACATATTAAGATGGGAATTAGAAGCATTAAGATGAGGATTAGAAGTAATGCTGACATTGAGAAGCTATTGTTGATGGTTTGTAGCATGTTGTATGCTCTCTCCTGTTGATCCTAAGGAAGTATGTTTTGTTACAAGAAGACTAGTCTCTGGATGTTGGTGAAGGTTTCTGCTACAGGAAGTTGCCTTGAAGACTGTTTGGGAGAATGCTCCACATTCCTCTGCATTTGAAGATATGGTCACGTGGTTCAAAAGTTAAAGTCAATGGGTTGTGAAGGTGCTTCATTCAAAGTTTTACATCATTTGTTCCTCCGCAAAGAAAGTTGAAATTGACAAAGTCCAAGACTGTATTGTCTGGTGGCTAGTTTTAGTGTATGTTGGCTTGCACCAACATATTGTTGCATGAAATAGTGAATTGGCTAATGGAGAATGATCTTGATGATCTTGTGATGTTTCGTGTTGCTCCACAAGATGTTTTGTAGTCTTTCCAGAATAAGTTATGGTCCGGAATGAAGGTGTTGTTGGTCTATGCCTTTGCCTGGCCGACTGAGGTATGTTGGAGGTGTGTGCCATAAAGTTGTTACTGTGTGGAGTTCAAGGAGTGTTTGGAGATGTTGTATGGGTCATGCCGACTCGTCTGGGAGAAGCACAAGTAATGTTTAATCTTCCATGAGTATCACCAAGTTGTAATGACCGATGTGCTACAAGCTTCATGTTTTCTTGCTTAAGGGCAACCTAGTTCAATTGTGTGAAGCGTGCAGATGTTATTCTATGAAGACTGATGCCTTGAAGGATGTTTAGGACCAGGTTAAGCATGTGTTGGAATCTGCAAGGCATGATCCTCTTCTTGGTGTTGAGTGCAATTCATGTTAGGGCTTGTCCTCTACACGTTTCATGTTGTTGCATCTTTGGCCGACTTGTAATTGTAATATTCTTGTTGTCTCTGGTTGACTTGTAATGTAATCAATGTAATATCATGTATATATTATAAACCTAGTTGATCTAGGTGGAGTGTGATTGTGAGTGTGGAGCAAAAGTGGTAGATCCTGTCCGGACTCATCTTGAAGATATTCTTGAAACAAAAGGGAAGTGAAGAGTGTGCCTAATTGATTGTTGGAGGCAGTGAGCCAAAAGCAAAATTTTTTGAAGGCTGAAAGCAGCGAGTTAGTAAGTTGCAGAGAAGACTTTTGAAGAAGGTGTAAAAGTTGTCAAAGAGGAAGAGCAATCATCAAAAGAGGAGTGACAAGATAGAATTGCAATCATCAAAATTAGTGAGCTTCATTGTTAGTTTTAGATAGTAGAAAGACCATCATGTTGTAATCATTTATGAGTTTGTCCTCAATTCAGGGAGTAGTTGCTTCCTTGGGTTGAAGCCCTAAAACAAAGTCTATAGGGAGTTGTAGCTTCCTTGGGAGTGACCCTAAAACCTTTCTTCAGGGAGTAGTAGCTTCCTTGGGTTGTAGCCCTAAAACAAAGTTGTAATTGTGATTCATTTGTGAGGCTGGATTAGGACAGTAGCTCCTAGCAACTTTTCTCGCCATGGTTTTTTTTCTTTGGGGTTTTCCACGCACATTTGGTGTTATGTGGTGTTGTTGATTGTGTTGATCTTTTATGTTTCTGTTAATGCTGTAAAGTTTTAGTTTTAATTTGCTCCGAAAGGTTTGAGATTTTATTTTGAATACTAATTCCCCCCCCCTCAGTATCTGGGTGTGTTCAACAAGAACAAAGTAAACTCAAATCCTTTGGGACATGTTATATGTTGGCCAAGCTACAACGCTTCTATTAGTATTGGCCATAAACAATGGCTTGAAGTTAAGCTCTTGATGTTTGAATTTAAAAATTTAAAATAATCAAGGTGCTTAAAATAGGATGTTGTCCTAATGGATGATCCTCCATACATTCACCAAGAAATTAAGAAGACAAGAACATGTAAACAAGATCAGTGAAGCAATGACTAGCTTTGGAGGGTGAAACACTATTAGGCGATTATCACATGTCATACACTATCAACTCAGGGAGAATAATTGAAAGAATTGTATGTGAATAAGTGTGGAAAGAAATCCACAACCAAAATCTACTATACCAAGGTAGAACCAACCATGAATCATTTGGATCATTCAAAAGAAAGTGCACACTTTAATTCATGGTACATAGAAAGAAACCAATTAGAACATAGATAATCTTGCAAAATAGAGAAAACACATAAAAGAGAGCAACATAGTTTTCTTGGTTAATGCAAGATTGCTAATGGGATGGGGATTCTCTTAGATCATTTTATCTTACATGTTGTTTTGTTTTGTGTTATTTTGAAAGGGACAAATTAAAATGGTAATAAAGCATAATCAATATGAAGATCATGGACAAGTGAAGTCAAGGGACCCAAAATAGAATGAAAGGAAATAACAAGCTCCATGAAAGATGAAAAGCCACATACACAATGAGTAATGCATCCATGGAACATGCACCACCATCATTATGACAAAAGGATATGATGCCATCAAGGATCAATAGATTAGATGCACAACAAATTGCGAAAACACATTGAAATCTTCTATGCATGAATTAATAGAAGCTAGTGACAAGGGTTAATGATAATCCATACTAAAAGAATCAATATCCAAGTTAACCCACTATAACATCCACGTTCTAAAAACATAGTAAAAACAAGAATTTACCATAGAGTAACTCATCAAGGTAAAAATGAGAGAGAAAGTTTTTCTTTTATTTAACATATAATCAAGTAACAACAAATTGCAAGATTCTCTTACATAATAAAATATATCATATTGTCTTTCTCATTTACAATATCTGCATAAGTAAATCAATTACATAAACAAATTTGGAATAATTACTACATCTGAATATCTGACATCTTTATCACAAGCCTTGGCATGTTTTCTGCTAGAGAGAGAGAGAGAGAGAGTATCTTCCTAGTGATTTACCTCCATCCACAGACCGGCGGTCTCCCACACATCTCCAACATAGTAAGTGGCCCTTCCCTTCACGAGGAATATAGACCAAAGGTGACCAGTGGTAATTTGCCTTCCCAAGTACATAGTGTTGTATCCTACACAACTCTATCAACCATACAACCCTAGATACCCTCTAGCTAAGTATGATTTCTGATAGGTTATGAAATCCAGATACAGTGAACTAACAATGCATGTAGAAAATGAATGCATTACTTTGGCCAAAGTTTTAATATCAATAATGTTCGTAATGAACTTGGTCAAATTGTTCACCCACCCCTACTCGACTTGGATACTATCATATTCTCGTAGTTTATCCTCACCAACTATGTTTACGTAAATAGTTTTTATCATCTGTCATGATAATAATCTACTTGACTTAGATGAGTTCATATGAACATAACCAATCATTTGTTTTTATAATCGACTTCTAGGGTTTTCATTACAATTTGAATAGTCCAATATATCAAAATAATCATATCTCATATCTATGAGACTAAGGTTTATAAACGACCCTTGGTTTAACTCAATCAAGTTTAAGAATAATATGGTTTCTAGAATAGATATCTCCTCCTACAAAAGGGAGTACGAGTGCTCTTCTACTTTCCCTAACATGATATTATTGATAATCACAATATATACTTATATATGTTTCCATACAAGGTCATTTTCTAGTTAGACTTAGTTTATTCCATCATAATGGTTTTCAAAAGATATCTTAAACAAGATTAGTAAAATAGATAATAAGGATTTGTCCAATAGACCTTATTTCTTCTATCTAAATATACCTAGTGTTTTATCACTTGATTGGATAAAAGATAGTTTTCCACAGATTATTAAGAATCTAAGTTCTTTTGAAAAGAAATTGTTTTGCCATAAATAAATAGACTAAACCAAGAATGGTTTTAAAATGATAAAATCACAGCCTAATGCTTAAACCTCATTACTCATAGCTAATGAGTTTATCTATTAAGTTTCATTTGCACTAATTTCACCAAAAGTCTATTACGTGATTAACTTATAACTATATCATTGACTTGTTTCATGATGAAACTTATTCATTTGATCGACTGGTTTATAAGGCACACAATATCTACAACAACCTTCTCAGGTATATGGTTGTAAAGGTCATTTAGTTCACCATACAATAGTTTGACATGTCTAACAGTTTATAAACAATAAGCATATTGTCGGCTCTGAGTGCTATGAAATAGTATTCAATTGCATCAACAAGCATCGACCATCTAGGCTTATTCGATGCTATAATAAATTCCTGAAAAAGATCTAAACAATTTACTGACAATGCTAACAGCATTCTCCAATAATCGACTCCATTAATTTTTAACAAAAACACATTGAATTCGAAAGGATAAGCCTTACTGGCATAATCGTTTATCTACACATGGCACTACAGTAGATAACCATAAAAGAACAGTCAATTTTCACAATGCTACCAAAGCACACAAAGCCGGAGGAATACCTGATAGCGACGACTTAGATTATGAAAGAGTTGTAGATAAAATACTTCAGTCGATGCCTAGAACCGCGATACCTCCTCAAATTGGTTATCTCTCCTCCTGCTCACCGGGATCCCTCCAAAGCATTACAACCCAATGATCATCCCTATCAACTCTGTTGACTCGTGTCTATAAATACTTAAGCATGACTCTTTATGAGTCACTAGATTATCGCTCCTCCACTCTTGCAATTGGAAACATATTGAATGCAAGGTGATCCGCCTATTGATTCGATCACAAACGATACCTCTAAAGTTGCAAAGCTTTACAAATGTCAACAGAGAGAACATCCTTCGAAGGGAGCTCATCGAATGTGGTTGTTATTACCACCACTTCTCTTCCAAAGAGGCCAACATGATATTTAAACCATTGTTTGATCATTAATGATCACTTTGAGTGATCCGATCCATCACTTGATACAATGAAGGTACTCCTATTAGTATGCCTATGGCTGCTCATTAGTGAGTAAGCATTAATAACAATTATGAGGTATTAACCTCAATCGATGCATATACATATTGGTTTATATAATTAAATATGGTTTAACATGACATCTATCCTATTTGATGGTTTATGTTTTGATCAATAAATAATAATAATAAGTCAAAGGCTTACGGATAATGTGAATGGGTCGAGCTTGTCTCCCCTTCATAATCCTTCATTAAATAATGTCAACTTGTCTTGATGAGATCATCATATGACGTTAAATGTCGACAATAAAACCTTATATAACTCAAGGATATTAACTTTACAATTTTGCAACAATGACGATCTAATATTTACGTTAATCATAAATGGACACCATTCTAATCAAATGACGTTGTTTTCTTTACAAATGACAATGTCGACACACACACACACATGACTTGCCTAGAAAAGAATCAAAAGATATCAACTACCTGTCGACTAGATCCAAAAGTATATTGACAAGACATGACTTACCTCTATCGATACTGTTCACATTTTCATTAAACACTCATACTCGTTTTGGCAAATAATAACTCATACCCAAGGTCTATATTTCTCTCCTCGAAAGATACTCTCTCTCTCTTTTCTCTGAGAGTCATCTGAAACCTGTAATCATGTATGAAACTTTAAATCAATAGATTACGATCAGTGCATCATTATTCAAATGATAAACCAATTTCTCGTAATGCAATTATTAAACTGACATAACATATTCATTTCCATAATTCCATTAATGACATTCAATAAAATCTATGTCTTTCCTTGATATTAATCTAAACATCAAAATAGATTTACTTATGTCCAAGTAAAAGTAAAAAGTATTAGCAAGACAAAAATTGGGCATGTAACATATCCTTCCCCTAAAGATTCATCGTCCTCGATGATATAAAGTATCAAAATGTAACTAAAAAGCAAGTTCATTGTTTTCAAATGGTAAAAGTATTAAATAAATGGGGAAACTTCTGATAAAATTCATGGTAATCCTCCCATGTAGAATTTTCTTCAGCATATTGGTCCCATTAGACCTTGCACTACAAGACCTCTTTGTTACGCAAGTGGAGCTTGCGAGTTTCTAACACTTTGAGTGGCTCGATCGTGACCACCCCTGGGTCCTACATCTGTAAAGAGTTCCAATTTAAAATATGATTATCTCCTGCAATATATTTCTTTAAATAAGAAACATGAAAAACATTGTGCATTCTAGACAAAGCTGGTGGTAAAGCAATTTTGTAGGCAACTGGATTGACCACTTCGAGTACTTCAAAGGGTCCCGCATAACGAGGAGCTAGTTTAGAAGACTTCCCAAACTTAATAGAACTTTTCTGAGGTTTGACTCTCAAGAGAACTATATCTCCGACAGAGAATTGTCTCGGTACACGCTTGGCATCCACACAACTCTTTTGTCTATCATTGGCTTTTGCCAATCTTTTTCTGATCAGCTTAACTTTTTCTTCCATTTCAGCTAGCATTTGTGGTCTGATGCTAATCCTATCTTCTAGCTTATCCTCGCTTATAGGAGTTCAACATCTTCTTCCATACAATGCTTCAAATGGTGCCATCTTAATAGCGGAATGATAGGAATTGTTGTAAGCAAATTCCATAAGTGGTAAATATTCCTCCCACTTATATTACTGATCCATGCAATACATTCGCAACAAATCTTCCAAAACCTGGTTAACTCTCTTAGTTTGCCCATCAGTTTCAAGATGATAGGTTGTACTCACATTGAGTTTAGTCCCTAGCGCAGAGAACAAAGTTTGCCAAAACCTTGATGTTATATGCGCATCTCTATCCGAGATAATCTTTTTAGGAAAGCCATGCAATCTAAACACCTCTTGTACAAATTTGTGAGCTAACACTGGTGCTCCATCAGTCAAATTCCCTGGTATGAAATGTGCTACCTTTGTGAGTTTATCAACCACAACTAAAATGGCATCATGTCTATTCCTAGACATAGGAAGACCTTGGACAAAATCCATACTTATGACTTGCCATTTCCACTCTGGTACATCATGTGGGTACAATAATCCTGCTGGATGTTGATGTTCTGCTTTTACCCTCTGGCATTCTAAGCAACTTGCTACAAATCTTGCAGCATCATTCTTCATTCCTTTCCAAAAATAAAGAGGTTTAACATCTGCTAGAAGTTTGGTCACTCCTGGATGTCCAGAATATGGTGCAGTATGAACTTCTTTCCATACTAAATCCCTTAATCCAGCTGAATCAGGAACATACATTCTACCTCTATACCTCAATAGTCCATCTGACTCAAACAAAAACCCATCATACCTTGGGTCTCTAGGATTATCTTTCAAAGCTTGATTAACTTGCTCATAATAATCATCGCCAGACAAATTTTGCAGCACTAAATCCTTGAAATTTCCATGAATAGAAACAATAGAAGATATATGTCTTCTACGACTCAAAGCATCAGCTACTCTATTCTCTTTTCCTTTGATGTAGTTTATCTCAAAGTCATAGTCAGATATCAATTTTAACCATCTCCTTTGTCGGGCATTCGGATGTGGTTGAGAGAAAATATACCTAAGACTTTGATGGTCTGACTTAAGTATAAAAGTTTTCCCTAACAAATAGTGCCTCCACATTTACAAAGCATGAGTTACTGCTGCCAATTCCAGATCATGTGGTGCATAATTTTTCTCATAGGATTTCAATTTTCTAGACTCATATGCTATTACTCTCCCATCTTGCATAAGCACTCCTCCTAATCCTTCTCCCGAGGCATCTGTAATTACCTCAAATTGTCCTTCAGGGGTCAGGAACCTTTAGAATTGGAGCTGATGTTAACTTTTCCTTTAAAAGATCAAATGCTTCTTGACATTCGTTTGTCCATTCAAATCGCTTTCCCTTCCTTTGTAGGGAAGTGATTGGACTAGCAATACTGGAGAATTTTAGAACAAATTTTCTATAATAGCCAGCCAAGCCCATGAAACTACGCACCTCATGCACATTTGTGGGTACAAGCCAATCCAGAATAGTTGTGATTTTTGTAGGATCAACAGATATTCCATTTGCAGATATAATATACCCTAGATATTGAATCTCCTTTTGGAAGAATGTACACTTTGACAGTTTTCCATATAACTTATGTTCTCTTAACCATTGCAAAACCAATTGCAAATGTCGTTGATGTTCTTCTTCATTCTTAGAGTAAATGACTATATCATCCAGAAAGACTAGAACAAACTTGTCTAAACAATCTCTGAATACACTATTCATGAGATTCATGAATGCGGCAGGGGCATTCGTTAAACCAAATGATAACACTGTGAACTCATAGTGCCCATATCTGGTTCTAAAAGTTGTCTTATGAATATCCTCATCTTTCAATCTTAACTGATGATATCCTGATCGCAAATCAATCTTTAAAAATACAACAGCTCCACACATTTGATCAAAGAGATCATCAATATGTGGCAAAGGATATTTGTTCTTTACCATTGCTTTATTAAGCATACGATAATCTATACATAACCAAAGGGTTCCATCCTTCTTCTTGACACAAATAACTGGAGCACCCCAAGGTGAAACATTGGGTCTAATCAAACCTTTTGCCAACAATTCTTGTAATTGGGCTTTCAATTCCATTAACTTTGTAGTTGTCATATGGTAGGGTGCTTTTGATATAGGCTCATATCCTGGTTTAATATCAATTGCAAAATAAAAACCCCTCTTGGGAGGCAGTCCTGGAAGTTCTTATGGAAACACATCCTAAAAATCCTGAAGAAAGGGATACTTTTCTCCAAAAGATGAACTAGGGCTTTCTGACCCTTCCTCCACTTATTCCATTTTAACTACAAACAACTGATAACCTTTTCGTCTAACCCATTTCAATTGCTTAGCAGAGATAGATCTGATCTTAACTTCTCTTTGAATTCCTTGGAATTGGGTCTGATTTCCCAAATCATCTAAGCATTCAATTGTTTTTGAAAAAAGTCAACCCTTGCTCTATGCTTCCACAACCAACTCATTCCTAGGATTACATCATATGAACCTAAGGGAGCTACATACAGGTTTACTTCCATTGAGAAACTAGGGAGATCAATCTTGGCCTCAAACAAACATTGCTCTACCTGAGCCTTAGATTGGTTAGCATATTCTACTGACCAAGGTTTAGACATGTACCTAGCTTTTCTAGGAAACTTATTGAAAATTCTAGGAGAAACAAAATTTTTAGTAGCTCCTGTATCAATCAAAATAGATATAGGGACTCCAAACAAAGTACCTGTCATTTCAATGGGTGTGATTTGATACTCTGCTTGACAATTGTCGAGAGCTGCATGAATCCTCCGCTGGAATGCTTCTTGTTGAGTAGGTAGTGCAGTACCTCTTTGTTGACCATTTTGATTCTTGTTAGGGCAACGATTGGCATAATGGTCACCCCCACAAGTAAAGCATCCTCCAATGGGTCCTCTCTTATCTGAAGTCTTTCCATTGTTATCCTCATTCCTTTTGTAATTACCATTCTTCTTCTCATTTCCAGGTCCACCCCTATTTTTCTGAGATCCTTTATCTTTTCTCTTGTTCTCATAACTCTTATAATTTCTTCTCTTGAATGGTTGATTAGCAGAAGTTCCATTAAATCTCTTGTAGTTTCTATCACAATAAGCTGAGATGGATTTCAACTTTTGTTCTTGCTTGATCACCTTCTCGTACACTTGATCCATTGTTGTTGGACCATGTACATCTACTTCTCCACCAATTTGAGCATTTAAACCCATGATGAATTTTTTGATCCTAAATCTCTCATCTTTTTGATACTGTGGCACACATTTCAAAAGTCAGGTGAATTTTTCCCCATATTCCACCACTGTCATGTCTTCTCGACGAAGATTCTAAAAATCAATCAATTTCTGATCGAAATAAAGTTGTGGTAGCCATCTCTTGCGAAAGAGCTCCACAAACTCATCCCAAGTTACCCTTAGAGAGCTTAAATTCAATTCCATCTTCTTATTCATCCACCAAGTGGATGCTTCTCCTGCCAATTGGTATGCTCCCTAAACTACCTTGGTCACTTTCGAGTAATTTCTTATCTCAAAATATTTTTCCATTTCTGTCAACCAAGCTTCCACTACATCTCCAGTCACTTTTCCATCAAATTTTGGTGGAGTGACCTTCTTCATATCCTTAGAGAGTTCCAAGGTCAGTCTATCCCTTGCCTCTTTATGAGGTTCCGTACTCTTACTTTGATCTTCATGATTCTCTCCACTTTCTCCATGAGAGTTTTCACATCCTCCCTTAGTATTCCCTTTATCATCCACCTTCTTTTCCAAATCACCCAGTCCTTTCGTAGTTTCCTCAAGCATGGTTATGATCTGGTCCAACTTATTATTTGGTAGGTGGTTTCCCTCTTCACTTTCTCCTTGGTTAGTTCTTGTCCGAACCATGTTTATCATTTTTCTCAGACCTGAGAATATTGAGTTGTCTATTAGTTCATGATTATAATGCATCCCATTAAATCAAAACATAATAAACTCAAATCAAACAATAATTTGGTACAAAAACAACTCTTCTTTATTTATTTCATTTCAAAAGTACATAATATTCTTCATTTATACAAGAAATGACTTCAGAAGTCGTGCTCAAGAGGAGTATATCCCTTAGATTCATTTTCAAATACATAATCTTGAGGTATATAACCTTCTGACTCACTATCGGACCTAACTTCTATGATCTCAACTAATGGGGGTATGTGGGGATGTCGCCTAACCATAGTTGTTTCCTCATCTGACATATATTCTATAATTTTATCAGTGATCTTAACTCTTTCAATGTTTTCTCGTCTCACTCGCTTGATTCAAGTTAAGGCATTCGCAAGGGTTTCAGTATCACTTAACCAAATGTCACTCTCATCATTAGTTCCCTCAAAAGTTTTAATAATGGCCTCACGTTCTCTTTTTGCTTTAAGGAAACGTTGACTCGTATTAACTGACTTTCTTGCTGTCTTCTTAAGATGTACCATCCTGGCACAAAAAATTTCAAACATTAGCTAACCACATAATGTTGACTATAGGTAAGCATAGTGGTCTCATAAGCCCTAGTGTTGAACCTGTCTCTGATACCATATGTAACATCCACATTCTAAAAACATAGTAAAAACGAGAATTTACCATAGAGTAACTCATCAAGGTAAAAATGAGAGAGAAAATTTTTCTTTTATTTAACATATAATCAAGTAACAACAAACTGCAAGATTCTCTTACATAATACAATATATCATATTATCTTTCTCATTTACAATATCTACATAAGTAAATCAATTACATAACAAATTTGGAATAATTACTGCATCTGAATATCTGACATCTTTATCACAAGCCCTGGCATGTTTTCTGCTAGAGAGAGAGAGTATCTTCCTAGTGATTTACCTCCATCCACAGACCGGCGGTCTCCCACACATCTTCCACATAGGAAGTGGCCCTTCCCTTCATAAGGAACATAGACCAAAGGTGACCAATGGTAATTTTCCTTCTCGAGTACATAGTGTTGTATCCTACACAACTCTATCAACCATACAACCCTAGATACCCTCTAGCTAAGTATGATTTCTGATAGGTTATGTAATCCAGATACAGTGAACCGATAATGCATGCAGAAAATGAATGCATTACTTTGGCCAAAGTTTTAATATCAATAATGTTCGTAATGAACATGGTTGAATTGTTCACCCACCTCTACTCGACTTGGATACTGTCATATTCTCACAATTTATCCTCACCAACTATGTTTACGTAAATAGTTTTATCATCTGTCATGATAATAGTCTACTTGACTTAGATGAGTTCATATGAACATAACCAATCATTTGTTTTTATAATCGACTTCTAGGGTTTTCATTACAATTTGAATAGTCTGATATATCAAAATAATCATATCTCATATCTATGAGACTAAGGTTTATAAATGACCCTTGGTTTAACTCAATCAAGTTTAAGAATAATACGGTTTCTAGAATAGATATCTCCTCCTACAGAAGGGAGTATGAGTACCTTCTACTTTCTCTAATGTGATATTATTGATAATCACAATATATACTTATATATGTTTCCATACAAGGTCATTTTCTAGTTAGACTTAGTCTATTCCATCATAATGGTTTTCAAAGGATATCTTAAACAAGATTAGTAAAATAGATAATAAGGATTCATCCAATACACCTTATTTCTTCTATCTCAATATACCTAGTGTTTTATCACTTGATTGGATAAAATATATTTTTCCACAGATTATTAAGAGTCTAAATTCTTTTGAAAAGAAATTATTTTGCCATAAATAAATAGACTAAACCAAGAATGGTTTTAAGATGATAAAATCACAGCCTAATGCTTAAACCTCATTACTCATAGCTAATGAGTTTACCTATCAAGTTTCATTTGCACTAATTTCACCGAAAGTCTCTTACATGATTAACTTATAACTATATCATCGACTTGTTTCATGATGAAACTTATTCATTTGATCGACTGGTTTATAAGGCGCACAATATCTACAACAACCTTCTCAAGTATCTGGTTGTAAAGGTCATTTAGTTCACCATACGATAGTTTGACATGTCTAACAGTTTACAAATAATAAGCATATTGTCGGCTTTGAGTGCTATGAAATAGTATTCAATTGCATCAGCAAGCATCAACCATCTAGGCTTATTCAATGCTATAACGAATTCTTGAAAAAGATCTAAACAATTTACTGACAATGCTAACAACATTCTCCTATAATCGACTCCATTGGTTTTTAACAAAAACACATTGAATTCGAAAGGATAAGCCTTATTGGCATATTCGTTTATCTACACATGACACTACAGTGGATAACCATAAAAGAACAGTCAGTTTTCACAATGCTATCAAAGCACACAAAATTCGAGGAATACCTGATAGCGACGACTTAGATTATGAAAGAGTTGCAGATAAAATACTTCAGTCGATGCCTAGAACCCATGATACCTCCTCAAACTGGTTATCTCTCCTCCTGCTCATCGCGATCCCTCCAAAGCATTACAACCCAATGATCATCCCTATCGACTCTGCTAAGCTGTGTTTATAAAGACTTAATCATGACTCTTTGTGAGTCACAAGATTATCAGTCCTCCACTCTTGCAATTGGAAACATATTGAATGCAAGGTGATCCACTTATTGATTCGGTTACAACCGATACCTCTAAAGTTGCAAAGCTTTACAAATGTCGACAGAGAGAATGTCCTTCGAAGGGAGCTCATCGAAGGTGGTTGTTATTACCACCACTCCTCTTCCAAAGAGGCCGACATGATATTTAAACCATCATTTGATCATTAATGATCACTTTAAGTGATCCGATCCATCACTTGATACAATGAAGGTACTCCTATTAGTATGTCTACGGCTGCTCATTAGCGAGTAAGCATTAATAACAATTATGAGGTATTAACCTCAATCGATGCATATACATATTGGTTTATATAATTAAATATGGTTTAACATGACATCTATCCTATTTGATGGTTTATGTTTTGATCAATAAATAATAATAATAATAAGTCAAAGGCTTACAAATAATGTCAATGGGTCGAGCTTGTCTCCCCTTCACAGTCCTTCGTTAAATCACGTCAACTTGTCTTGACGAGATCATCATATGACGTTAAATGTCGACAATAAAACCTTATATAACTCAAGGATATTAACTTTACAATTTATATTAACTTTACAATTTTGCAACTATGATGACGTAATATTTACATTAATCGTAAATGGACACCATTCTAATCAGACGACGTCGTTTTCTTTACAAACGATAATGTCGACACACACACATGACTTGCCTAGAAAAGAATCAAAAGATATCGACTACCTGTCGACTAGATCCAAAAGTATACTGACAAGACATGACTTACCTCTATCGATACTGGTTCACGTTTTCGTTAAACACTCATACTCGTTTTGGAAAATAATCATTCGTAACCCAAGGTCTATATTTCTCTCCTCGAAAGATACTCTCTCTCTCTTTCTTTTCTCTGAGAGTCATCTGAAACCTGTAATCCTATATAAGACTTGAAATCAACAGATTACAATCAGTACATCATTGTTCAAATGATAAACCAATTCCTCATAATGCAATTATTAAATCGACATAACATATTCATTTCCATAATTCCATAAATGACATTCAATAAAATCTATGTCTTTCCTTGCTATTAATCTAAACATCAAAATAGATTTACTTATGTCCAAGTAAAAGTAAAACGTATTAGCGAGACAAAAATTGGGGATGTAACACCCACTATGATTAGAGGAGAAGGATAACCTAGAGGAAAACCCTAAGTGGTGTAAGATTGTTTGGGTTCACCAAAGTGTATAAGAAAAATAAATGTACTCTCCCTAAATTTATATGTCTAATAGATAATTAATTGATAAATCAATTACACACAATTAAACACTAGATAAAGGAGCTAAGACTATAACATTAAAATTGATAAATGAAACAAGAGGGATAGAGTATGCTTAGTTATCTCAACGTGGCTTGTTGTCCTTGAATTTAACTAATGTGTTGTGCTTGATGCAAACTAGATCAAAGACATGAAATGTAGTTATGGAAATGCCCAGATATGATAGTATCTCTTGATGATCAATGTAATTTTTGGATAACTACTTGTTGATGCTTTGAGAGAGCTTTCAAATGATAATTCCTCATGTGTTTTTAATTTCATTCATGCATACTAATGCCTTAGGGCTTGACTTTAAATGTGACACCCTAGACATTTAATTTGAACACTTTGGCATGCAGGTTGATGAACAATGGTTCAATTTAGAGAAAGAGTTGGCTCAGAATTAGTAGAAAACACTTTTGAATTAAGAGACATTTCCGTGTACACAATTCTATTTTGAAAATAGAATCATATATACGATCCAATTTAGAACATAAAAATGAGTGAAATGAAATATGATATGAATGAATAGAAGCTACGATATGATAACGAAGGGATATTTTCACAATTCTATCAATATATCCCCATTCCAAAAAATAAATCAAATTAAATACCAAAACAAAAATATTATACCTAAAACAAATATAAAATTAACACCTTCTCTACTTCTCTACTCAATTCTACAATTAGTTAAGCGTCAAATTTATTTCCGCCTCATAATGATGTGAAAGATATATGCACATCGAGGGGCGAATTCTAAGAAACAAGGGCATGGGTTGAACGGAGAATGGGGGCTGGAAAAGAAAGCCATTTTAATGTGGGGAGACACTGTGAATCTTTTACTTGGGCGAAGGCAGCGAGAACGTTGTATGGACAAATAATTCTGGAGATTTTGAGCAAGCTGAATGGACAGTGATGGACAGTGTTGACCAGCTCCAGGTTTTCTTTCTTTTCATTTCTCTTATTTCAATGCAACGCTTGCTTGTAAAAGTGCAAGAGCTTACATCTTTTGTCCAATTTAATCCTTCTTAGGAATGACAACTCTCTTCTGAATCAATCGGCAAGGACTCATCAAGTAATTTAATTTTAACTGCAGTGATTTAACATTCATGTTGATTGAGAAGCTTGTTGCTATTCAAATTTCATAGGATGAAGATGCGCATATTGGTTAGAGACTATGACTTCTGTGTGATTGCTTCAGTCCTTACATTACTGAGTGGAATGGACGCATAATATTTTGTTAGGAACATAGATGATGGTATAGCTGCACCCGCATGCTTGAAGTTGCTACGGATCATGGTAACTTTTTATGGGAACTTGGTACTCGTTTCCCATTCTGGGAGCTTCTCCCAATAGGGCATGCCCAGGAATCACATATGCAAAATTGAGATAGTTGGGCTTTTACCACTGGAAAGTGTGGGGTGGTTCCTGGATTGCAATTACGTGTAATCCCTGGGTCACCGGGATAGCCTAGACTCTGACAGTTGGACCATATTCCTGAATCTGTTTGCAGTGGAACTTTGAGTTCGGTGTCTACCTGCTTAAATTCAAAAGAGAAAAAACAAAAAAAATTGTATTGGAAATTTTATTTCGATTAGATGGAAACCTTGAAGATGCTTATGTTTCTGAGGGACAGGTGGTGTCTCCAATACCATTTCCTTATGTTTCTTGGAGCAATCAGACGTTTTTTTTAGTTTTTCTGCATAAGTTTCCAATGTAATTCCCGTTGTCTTGTCTTTTTTTTTTTGGTTTTGTTTTCTGTTTTGGTTCTTTCTATCATTTCTTATAAAATTATGCCCTTGTTTCTTCCATTTCCCAACATAGCCATCTTTGTTTCTGATACGCCCATTCACTTGGTTTCCGAGTTCCTTTTATTGAATTCTTGGGGTAACATAACTATTTTCTGACACAGGTGGATTGTTTTACCACATTTTTGCAAAAAAAAAAGGTTTTACTAGATCATGTAATTTTTCGAAATAATGTTAATCTAGTCTAAAGATACATTTAAGAAAACAAAACCATGTGAAATCTGAAATGCCGGAAAATTGAAATTTAGGTTAGGAATAAAAATTGGTGCCACAAGGCATACTCGTTAGTTCCGTAGCCCAGATACTAAGGAGACATTGTCTTTGACTAAGATTTTGGTTAGAGGTTGTTTCTGAACCAGATCTTATGACGTTTTCCTTGAGAAAAAGAAAATCTTTTTATTAAATACAAAAATTGTATCTTTAGGGTAAAACATGGGTGGTGTAGCGACCCATCAATTGCATAGCATTAGTGCAGTTGCACTTTGTTAGTGTTTGAATGGACTGTTATAATTTCCACTGACGGTGTGGGAAAATCCCTAGGAATGACGTGAATTTCCTCTGCATTGGAAGGGGCAGGTCCCTTATGCAAAAGCAAATCAAATTCTATAAAAAATTGACAGTTTTCACAAGTTTTAATCTGGGAGTTTGTGGGATATTGTGAAAAAACAAATATGCAATGCAGTTTTTTTGGTCCTTTGCACTGGGCTTAAGTTGAAACAGAAATTAAGCACGTCATGCAAAGATTTTTTAGGGTTTTCAGGAATCACAATACACATGCACAGATTTCTGGATAAATTGTGAAGAACAGAAATTTGTGCGTACAAACAAAACAAGAATAGCTGAAATCAAACAAATATTCACAAGGTTTTGCAGATTATTGAGAGAATGGCAGAATAAGGAGCAAAGAATCTCATAACCAATAAATCCAGTTAAAATCATGAGTTTATTTACTATTTTCCTATAACCTGCAAAATCTTTTTTTTTGATTAAATAGTGGGGGTGCTATAGGGCCCTTGCTCAAAAGTGAAAACTTTTATTACATAAAAACAACCATAATAGTCATCAATGAAAGCATCTTTCAAAAAATGTACCATAAAAAACCAACACTAGACAAGCTACCACCTGCTAGCCAAATGCTACCCAACAATTGAAACATGGGGACTATAATGCCCAATTTTAATGTTAGACATTGCGGGGACATCATGACTAATTTTTTCAACAAACACAACGACAAAAGAGCTACCATGCACGCACACACACAAGTGTTGTTGACACCTCAACAACACTAGCACAAGCACCACTACACTAGCGGGAGAAGCCTATAGGTGACACATACACAAAAAGGGAGAACACCACACTTCACACAAGGTAGTCCAGTGATAATCATCCAATGTGACATGCTTTCCAAAGCGAAATTACAATATGACAATCCACACAAAGGTAAAGAGAGTTATATCAACTCCATCTACTAGGTGGATTACATTCACAATGCAGCAAAAGCACCTATAACAATGGAAGACTTACTATAGGTAAATGACAACAATCAAAATGTTCCTTTAGTTTATTAATTAGGGTGAAGGTATGAATTAGAGTTCAATTAGATCCAATTCATAATCACACACCTATTCTTAACACTAGCATAAGATCCATATTTGACATAACACAGCCAGGATCATTCACCATTTACCACTACATTATGCAATTCATACAAGACTTGATTCATATAATTTTAAGCAAGGGTACAAGAGAGTAATACACACACGGTTCCTTAACAAGATGGATTACATTTATCCCAAGCATGCTTATTGTCTAAGTTACTGATCCTGATACTGATTTGGGTTCAGATTTGTGGGTTCGCTTCGTGGATTCAGTCAAAAAAAAATTTGGTGTGGGTTTGTTTTGGATTCGTTAATACAAAAACATATAACAATCAGAAATATATACATATTTGCAGCAGTAATTAAGTTCAGAATACCGTATAGCATCATGATCATTTAATTATAAAACCTCCATAAAACAATAAAATTAAAAATACTACAATGTCAATTAGTAAAACTCGAATGTCATAGCTTATTTGTTTCCTGGACGTATCCAAGGAGAATCGGATCAGAATCCGTATCCAGATCGAATCAGGATCAGAATCAGGCGCCTAGGGGAAGAATCCGGTATCTTAGCTTATTGTCAATGAATATGACATAGAAACCACATAACAAGATTAGGACAGCAATAAAAAGTTAGAAACACACCCTTATTCATTAACCAAATACAGCAGTAGGTTTACTAGCATCTCATTATTAAATTCATATACTCATAATAGCATTTCTAATAATGAAGAGAGAGCGAGTAATCAACTCAAGCCAAAGTCTATCTATTTTTTTTTTGCACATAGGTAGCATTATAAGGGGAGAGAGAAGAGTTAGAAACACTATTACAATAACTAGGTTCACTGCTTGATTTACCAATGAAGCACCTTCACAAGAGAAGAATAAATAAAGGTTAGTAGTTACACCTACAAAATTCATTTCTTTCTTCAAAAACATTTAGGGCAATAAGACAATGATAACCACGATCATTTATCTTAAAAGAGTAACAACTCGAGAGCAATCTATATTTCCTTGAAATGGTATCATAAGATAGATGATTCATCTTAACCATCTAGAGATCCCATTACATACACAAGATTAGTTAAATATTATAGCAACCCATATTGGCAATTACTTCACACTCATTAAGGATATCACAAAGGATAGAGAGAGACACACAATCTTAGATATTCAAGACAATTTCACATATTACAGCCAAGGACAGAGCTTAGAGCTCATTCTTTGATCGGTACTCCCATATAGCCACTTAAAACGATCTTTGTCAAACCTTGGGGGTGTCACTCGATAGGCAATATCATATCATGTGAGTTCATATCATCCTCCTGCCCCAATGTTAGAACAGATTCTGTTGAATTGCGAAATAAACTATTTGACACAATCAAAATCAGCAAGCTTGAGAGAGCAAAGGTCTCCAAGTGTTTGATTTGAGAAGTGTTGCTGGTACCAAATAAGCTCTTGAAGATATCTCCTAACTTGGATGGGTCTCTCTCTTCAATGCAATGGTAGCAAAATCTATCATCCACAACTAATGTACTAATTCTGTAGATTCTTTCCCTACATTGCCTACCCTTGTTCTTCAACTTGGTTGTGTTCTCTTGGGGTAGATTATCTTCAGAGATATACATCCATAGCCCTTGACTCTTGAGATAAGCTTCCAACAATATCCTTGATGATGCATTGCTCGATTCACGGGGCTTGTCTAGATGAAAGTTAGACTCCATGGACTCAATTGTTCCCGGTGAAGATTGAGCTGATAATTTTTACACCAATGTCTAGAGGACGATAATTTTTACACCAATGTGTAGATGACAGAAAATTGTACGCAACTTAGAAAAAAGGACCTGAATTGCTTCTGTACGACAAAGTTATGGCCTCCAGAAGTTTTGGTCCAAAATTCAAAGTTTGTACCAATTTAGCCAAAAAAAAGGAAGAAAGATGTCACTTGAGTGCCATTTGGCAATCTTTGATTTGTTGCTGATGTAGCGACTGCTGACAGGTTTGTTGTTGATGTGGCAATTACTGACAGGTTTGTTGATGTGGGCAATCTGGTAAATTTGGTGTTTGACAAATGTCCTTAAGTGGTTGCTCTCTCTTTCTCTCTGTACACACACACACACACACACACAAACGTACAATGTGTTTGTCCTCCTTGTCGGTTGGAGATTCAAACTCTGGTTGGCTGAGTGAAAGTGCCTTAGTGCAAGTCTTTTGGCTAGAATGCCAAGGGCATACTCCTTGCTGTGAATGGGAGGCACTACTCTCTTAAAGAAGAGTAAGCCCTAGAAGGGTGACTAGGAGGGACGATTAACCACAAGGGGTTGGATGGATGACTGACGAAGTAGCAGAGGGATAGACAACCAGCACAACAACAAAGACCAAAAGGCCATGAAGGAGTAAAGGGCCGACGACTGATGCAAGAGGAGGGGGGGCAACTGTGAAGGTGTAAGGACGCTGAGTGGCTAAAGGAAGGCCAGCCGAGGCACATGTGGGGTGGCACAAGGCTGCTGCTAAAGCCCAAGGGGGGCACACCAAGGGACAGTCCTGGGGTTTGAACCCAGGTCTGTAGAAGTACAATGACTCGTGCCTGCCTAGCTATCTACCCAGTAGGGCAGTTACACTGTGATACTCAGAGGGGGTGACCACTAGGATATAATGAGAGGCACTAGAAACTCAAAAGGGGGCCCGCAGTCGCTCACTGATTATGGATAGGGAGCATCTTCAATACCTTAAAGGTTGGTCATGTTACGTGAATAATAGACCTCTCCCACTTTCAAAGTTGAGATGAATGGGAGAGCCTACCTATTATATACGTAATTCCCTATTTTACCATACTTTGACCATAGTTTTGAGGGGCTTAGGGTTAGAATTTTCCCAAGTTTAAGCAAAAGTCTCCCCTACTCTTACATGAAATTTCGTAATGAATCTAGATTTGCAAATGGATTTGAAATTTTTTGAGCCAAATGTTTATAAAAGCAAATTTGTAAAATTACTAGATCTGGAGATAAGTATGCAAATATGCAGCCTAGAGCAGCAAAATTTTAAACGTAGACTTGTCTTGTTGATCCAAGCAAACTGTTTTGATGAAGAAACATGAAGGGAAGCCGATCTCTTGAAAAATGGCATTTTCACCCCTCTTAAACCCTATGGAAAATGCTTTAGGATGACAACATACCATGAAAAATGAAAATTAAGATTAGACAAATTCCAACAAATGACTGAATAAATATGAAACAGAAGTTTATCGAAGTGTATGTTTGGTGCTTGTATTAAAAGAAAGTAAAATGCATTATGAATTGCAAAATGAAAATGGAAATACTTCACCGGTTCTGTCTAAAACTGCGAGACAGACAAGCAACAAACAGAAAATGACAAAGCGAGTTGTACTTGTTATACTGTGAAAACACATTTTTTTGTTTTTGTTTTTGATAGAAAGGAGTCGCATTCATATTGTGCTTTTTTGTGCAGGTGGATTTAGCTAGAGCTGTATATGCCAAATATGACTATCTTTTGAAACAATGAAGCTTTTATAGGCTGTATATGGCCCAGTAGGTGTTACTTGGAATGTAATATGACCAAATGTATTTGATGTGAAATTCTGTCTGAAATGTTTTGACAAATAGAGATAATGCTAAAATTAATATATGACAATAACTCTCAATGACGATATGAGAAATCTACTGAATAAATATGAGGCACTAGTCACTCAGAGTGCATGTTTGACACTTGAGTTTAAAATGCAAGATACATGCAAAATGCAAATGCAAATAGATTCTAGCTAAGTAACCAAAAAATCGAAACCAAAGGTTAGAGTTAGAAGCCTCACTCAAATGCAGAAAATTAAAAATTCTTCAAACACATATACCTCAACAGTTCTCTGCTGTCATCTCCTTTGTGTTTATACTTTATAGTTTTTGGCTCTAGGTTCAACTTCTTGTATGATAACAAAAAATCTGATGACTCTGATCCATCTCTTGGCACACTTGTCGTTGTTGTTATAGGTACTATCCAACTGAAAGAATTATTGGCTTTGAAATATCTTTTTTTAGCTCTTGACATTGTTTTTTGATGATTTACTTGTTGTTCTCTTGCTTGCATGCACCCTGTGGGCTTTTGAAAGCATGCTTAACTTGATCTGTCCAGTGGAACAGATTCTTCTTCATTTATGAGTAGTTCCAATGGATGTCTTCAAAGAATGCTGTGACCTTATGCATGTAGTAGCTCAACTAGGCCTTGGCTGTACTGATTAGCTGAGATACTGTTGACCATATATTAATGCTAAAAGAAACAGAAAAGCTACCCAAATTCTTTGAATTATAATTGTTGTGTGATTCTGTATGCTGTTTTCCATCTGCTGGCATGTGCTGGAGAGCCTGTAAAGGATCTGGAAGGGGCTGTGATACCCCAATAGCTATTGTGGCAAATTCGCTTGGAGTCGAATATACCTCTGATGAGTCCTGAAAGTTATTGATTGTTTCCTTGATTCTGTTGGACTTTAGTCAGCTGACTGAGGTCTGTCAATTTTGACTGGATCTCTGTTAGTGTTGGGTGATCTGTGGAAAGCTAGGATGCCTCAACATCTAATTTGGCATATTCATCAGGAGCTAAATGTGTTTCTGTTGAAGAATCTGGAGTGATATGGCTGGAGCCTAATGTGCCTCTGTAATCCTGAATAGCTGATCCTGCTTTGTGATATGTTTCTAACATCACTGAGAGGCTGATTAAGCACCGTCTGACACCAGAGTATGATCTGAAACCCATAAAATCTGTCATTGGCAAGTGGAGGTTTGACTTCAATCATATTTTTTGCATAGAATCCCAAAGTTCTTTGATATGTTATCATTTTGCTGATACAGTAGAACTTCTGCATTTTTGGCCTAAACATGCCCAAATTTGAAATAAACATTCATTTTCTTTGATGCCATCATCACTATGACTGTTGTTATCGTTAACCTTCTCTGTATGATTAGCCACTGTAGTCCTCTGTTTCTGGGACTTGGGAAACCATGATCTTTTTCAATTTTGTTTTTCTCAGCATTTCAATTATGCTGTGGGACCTTGGTGACAAGCGAGCTCCATGTTGGAATAACTCCACGATGCCATCGTCATGCTCATTAAGGAAATGTGGTGGTTCCTTGGATTCTCTAGGAGTTATATTTCTTTTCTTGGGTCATTTCTTCTAGTGAACATTTCTTCAGTGAGAGCAACTCTTAGCTTTGGCTTAGGTCACAGGGTTGCTTCAGTACTTGCATCTGATATGTTTTCATTGTTCCCATCTGTCAATCTTGACTTGGGGCATGGGATTGAAGGTAGGAAGGCTTTAATTTCTTCAGGAGAGTCACAGTATTTCCAATTGTTGACCACATGATCTGGTTCATCATCATCATCAGATTTGATACCACTAGGAGGTAATCTACCCATGATTTTTGGATTTTGGAGTGGCATATTTGTTTTTTGTTTCACTTATTCTTGTGTGAACAACTTGTCAATGAAAGCAACTCTTCTTTATGGGCTGGCCAATTTTGAGATATTCTTATTTGTGGCTTGAATAAATTCTAACAAGGCAACTGCTGTCCTTATATTGAATCAATAAATTCCAGAATATTGCAATAGTCACACAACAATTAAAATTCCAACAGCAAAAGCAAATACGCAAACACAGATAATTTACACCTTCAAATCAGTTTTTCATTCCTTCGAAACTCTTACAAGGAAACCTCTACAAGCTGTTCCAATAACAGCTGCACGGAATTATATCACTGTGTTCACTGAGTTATTATTCTTCTATCTTGCACCTATCTTTATACTATTCAGCTAAAAATCTAATCTTCAAAAAGCTTATCTCATGCAGGAGATGACTTAGAAGATAAGTTTAAATCATTAGTGTATATCTACACTTTATTAAATTTAATTAGCAAATTAAAAGAATTTCACTTTATCACTTAAGTGAAATGCAAAATAGAATTAACTCGAATCACTTGCACGTTCTCATTGAACCTGTGCAGAAGTTCTGAACTAAGCTAGAAAACTCAACACTCCCTCTTAGCGAGGAAGCAATTCTGCACCAATCCAAGTTTGTCTTTGAAAGCTTCAAAGTTCCCTTTTGCTAAGGGCTTGGTTAGAATATCAGCTACTTGTTGATCCACTGCTTCTTGGAGGCTAGAAGGTTCTACGATGTTGATAAATCTCCTTTGCACCCTGTTATGAGTTGTTCCGGTCTTGTAATGAACAAATCATCTACATACAATAGCAAAATAAGTATATCTAATCCCTTCACTATATAATATAGATTAGGATCTGCTTCACTTTTGGTGAAGCCCATACTTTGCAACTATTCATTGATTTCGGATACCAAGCTCTCGATGCTTGTTTCAGTCCATACAAAGGCTTTCTTAAACTTGCAAACATGGGATTCCTTCCCATTTACCTCAAAGCCTTGAGGCTGCTCTTGTAAGAGTTGGCTATGATAGGAGCCACCCAAGATCTAGGACTTCATGAAAGCACAAGAGAGACAATGAGAGAATAATTCTATTCTATCAATGAATGCAAAATTGTTCATCTTACAATGTACATAAAGACTTGCTTATAAAGGCAAGAATGAGAGCTAAGATGTTGTAGTCATGTGACAGGTGTCTTAATCCTATGACATGTGACAACTAGAGCACATGTGTAGGATAAGACAACTATAAGACAACTATCAACAACTAGAAACAACTAGACACAACTAGAAACAACTAGAAACATCTAGTAGACTTACTAAGTCAACTTAACATGTGAATTATGTGTGAATATTATTTAACTAATATAGTTAAATAATATGAATTATTCTCACAACAAGGGAAACTAGATAGAAAATATCCCTATTCACACTAACAACTCTATATACACTTCTTCCTCAATGACCCCATTAAGGAAAGCTGTCTTAATAGCCATTTGATGTATCTTCCATCCCATGACAGAAGCTAATGACATAACTACTCTAATGGAAGTGTATTTGGCGATTGGAGCAAAAGTCTCCTCATAGTCCACTCCCTCCTTCTGAGAGAACCCTCTCGCCACAAACCTCACTTTGAACTTCTCAATGATGCCATCTGCAACATGCTTGCGTTTGAAGAGCCACTTGGAACTCACAACTGAAACTTGTTCGGAGGCCTACTCTCCTTGAATATGCTCCTAGGAGCCTCAACATGCTCCTGAGCATCCCTCTATGTTTGTGTGAACCATCTAAGTCTTCTAATAGAAGTGTAAGGAGCTGAAGTCTCTCCCTCACTTGAAGGATGCTGTCCTGAATTGGTAACAATTGGAATCTTTGGAGACAACCTTGGAGCTTCCTGCTCCTTATCCTCTGTTATTGGAATGAATTCATGAGACTTTTTGGATGCAAAGTCCTCAAAATTTACATTCCTACTGATTACAACATTCTTTAGCTTTGATACCATGAAGAAATTCTAACAAGGCAATTGTTGCCCTAATATCGAATTAATAAATTCCAAAATATTGCAACAGTCACACAACAACTAAATTCCAACAACGAAAGCAAATACACAAACAAATAATCTAGACCTTCAAATTAATTTTCCATTCCTTCGAAAATCTTACAAGGAAACCTCTACAAGCTGTTCAATTAACAGTTGCATGGAATTATATCACCGTGTTCACTGAATTATTATTCTTCTATCTTGCACCTATCTTTATACTATTCAACTACAAATCTAATCTTCAAAAAGCTTCTTATCTCATGCAGGAGATGACTTAGAAGATAAATTTAAATCATTAGTGTATATCTACATTTTATTAAACTTAATTAGCTAAATAAAATATTTTCACTTTATCACTTTAGTGAAATGCAAAATAGAATTAAGTCGAACCACTTGCACGTTCACATTGACCTTGTGCAGAAGTTCTGAACTGAGCTAGAAAACTCAACATGGCTTAGGTGACAGGGCTGCTTTAGTACTTGTATTTGATGTATTTTCATTGTTCTCATTCTCTAATTTTGACTTAGTGCATAAGATAGAAGGTAGGCGGGATTTGGTTTCTTGACAAAAGTCATAGTGCCATTCCTTTTGACCAGAGGATGTGGTTCATCATTGGATTAGACACAACTAGGAGGTAATACAATCGTGACTTTAGGATGACTTTCATGAATTTGAGCTTTGGTTGCAATCCGTGGGTCTTATCTAAATGAGATGAATTGTATCTCCTTTATTGCAGGACTCTTGTACATCCGGTAAAGGTCATGACATAGGCACCTATATTCTACACACACAATAGGCTATCAAGGTATGTCATATGTAAAATGAAATCGCTGAAATAATTTGAGTGTATATAGTTCTAAGAAAGAGTCGCTACAGACTAAGCACTAAATCTATTGAAAAAAGGTTTAATCCTAGGTAAACATTCAATTTATCTATTTGAAAGATAGCAATCAACAGATTGAATTGAAAAGTTTAAGAGAAAAAAAGTTCTTGTAGGTTGTCTTGATGAGAAAAAAAGGTGCTATACATCACAAGAAGTTGGATCCTCTTGGATCCAAGGGTTAGTTTCTTGTTCTACTAGCAACCCCCAACCTAATCAATCCCCCATTGCTTAGCAACCTCTTCACTATCCAGCGCCACCACCACTTGAAGAGCCACTGATGCAATCATGGATGGAAGATCTAGTGAAGGATTGTCCAACCATGCAACGAAAATTAAACACACAACATACACATGGGAAACTCAATGAAGCAACAACATGAATTTTATTGATTTCACAATCATGAATGATAACAGTATGCCACAATGGGCTTCCTACATGCTAGGCCACAACCATTGGATTACTAAACATGAAATTATAACATCCAACTAAAATTCAATACATTCTCACATGCTATGCTATTAGCATCTTCACTATCATTATTAATACCATACTCCATTTTGAACACTCATTCTCATGCTCACACTATTACCTTTGACTTCTTCCTTGATGTCCTTGATGTCTTCAAAATGAACATGAGCAATGTATATATATCAATCTCAAGCCTCAAAGATGATCTGCATCGGCTACAAGGTGTCGTAAAGCTCTATGCCACATGAAACTTGTAGTCGACCAAGTGTGAATAAGCCTTCCAATTAGATGTAGAATGAAAGATCTTTGTGTGGTGCTCATCATAAGCTCTCCTGGGTCTAATGTATCTCCATATGTGTTCCTTTAGTGGTGCAAGCTTTCGGAAAACCTGCGCAAGTGAAGAAGAGTGAAACTATGTAAGCTTTCTAGTTCGATGATGTTCATAAACCAAGTTACACCCTTGCAGTGATCCAAATCTTCTGAAACGTGGATATGACATTGATGCATCATTGTAAAACATACTCTCCAAATCGTGAGACCTAATATGCATTTGCGGTGATGTGCGTTGGATTCTTTTGTGATTGACTAGTGGCTAGAAACTTGCAAACAAACTCCAAGTGAAAGCAAATATTTTTGGTTGATGCAAGATTGCTCTTACCCCTTGGGATGTTCCTGTATCAACCACTATCTCAGCATCCACCCCTTCCAACTTAGCAACCTTCTTTTTGTTCACCATTGCCTTCTCTTTTGCATTACTTGTCTGAAAAACCTTAACACCCTCGATCAAGCCTTTGTGTTTGTTTCACTAACCTCTCATGCATCCGACCTTATCCTATCCTCTCCCCACATGGTGATCCATAAATGGCACAGTTACCAGATATTCCACCCCCTCTCCCGTGGTACGCGTATCATCGTATCAGATACAGATGCTCATAGGATATGGCTCGGATACGTATTGGATATCGTATCCTGCCGTACCAAAAAAACCCTATTTTTTCCCATGCCAGATACGCGCAGATGCGGCATTCTCATGATATTTGTGTCGTATCCCAAAAATATTAACCCTAGAATGGTGCCGGATACGCGCAGATGTGGCATTCTTATGATATTTGTGTCATATCCTAAAAATATTAACCCTAGAATGTTAAAAATTGCCGCAAGCAACTGTTCCATGACTTGGCATGCTGATTTCTTGTTGCCTGGACCAGCACGCTCACGATCGGAAACATGTCTTTCTACGCGATTGTATTTACTCAAATAATCGCATTCATTCTAAAGTTGGAGATATAGTGTCAACAAGCAATGGAGGAAGAGGCAAATTTTATTAATTGGTGATACTTTTTTTAATTTTTGGCTTTTTTGTTTTACTTTACATTGTAAACTTTTATTTATTTATTAAGTTGAATACATTTAACTTCTAATTTATTAATATATAATATATTTGTTAAATATATATTATTTATATTAAATTTAAATTATTTAATATTATTTATTGCTAATATCATAGTTGGAAAATTCGGACTTGGCAAAAACTCGCCAGGCCCAAAAAACTTGACTTGGCAAAAACTCGGCAACTTAACAAATTGCTTAAATTTCATTAGAAACACATGTTCTTTTGCAAAATTCAATGACAAGATGTATTCAATGAGTACATAAATGAGTACAAAAGTGTTTTCTATTAAATTTGATTGATTTGAATGCAAATTGAGTACAAAATCGCATCCTCATGCGGAATCCTGATGGCTGATAGCTTGATACAATAGATAGCTGACAAAATGAAAATAGTAAAACTAAAAGTAAATACAACATTTTACATCTTCCTCTTCCCTAATCTACTGAAAACTAGGGGAGAGGTAGAGGTTCTACTCCTTGGAGTCCGTTGTGGCTCCTCGCTTGGCATGGAAGGCAGTGGCTCGACCTCCATCCTGGTAGTAGATGGCGATGACCACTCCTTAGCCTCATCAATGTCATCCAATCCTAGATCTCCTCTTGAACCCATCTCCTCCAATGCCTGCCTCTCAAAATGAAGCAATAGTATTTTTATAATATCATGACTCCCCCTGCATTGTTAGGATATAGAAAGGAGTTAGAAATTTTGCATGTTTTGTCGGCTTTGCTCAAGTTTTTTGAGATTGATGAAGGATTGTTGATTGAGGAAGAGAATATTTAACACTAGATACAAGTGCAATAACACCAATATGTCATATATTGTTTGAAGAAGATGAGGGTATGCAAGTATCGAAAGATCAAATAGGCCTTCTAGTTCCAATTGGTGTGCAAGAAGACCATGACTGCATAAGGGATTATGATGAGTCAAATTACTTTTTCTATTCATTTGAGGGGCTATTTGGAGAACCTTCTCACGACAAGGCTAAAGAATTTCAGTGCACTCAAGAATCTTAGTCAATATCTTCTATGGAGATGGAATGTCTAATGCAAGAGGTTTAAGTTTTTCTTCAAAACCTAACAATGCAGAGGGAGTCCGTGCCAGAAACTCGACGAGTTTTTTGGAGAGTAAACACCAGGAAAACTCGCTGGTTCAAGACTCACCGAGTACTCAGAGAGTCTTCCATCCATGGCTAATCTATCTATCTATCTATATATATATGTCATATTTAGCCGTATCCATATTAGGGGTCTTGAAAAATAGCTGTATCCATATCCGATACCATATCCATATCCGATACTGTATTCGTGTCCATGCAACTCTGGTAAATGGATTAGAGGATGAGTTAGTCACACTACGTTGAAGTTAATTGGAGGCCTTCATAGTCTTCTTTGGAGGCTCGTATTGCTCTCCAAACCCTAGGACATCATTGAGGCATGCTCACATGCTCATCAACTCAAGGCAGATGGTCCACCTTCCTCTTCAAAGGCCCAAGGAGCAGCTAATGCAAAGAAAGTAAATACCATAAGTTTAAAAGTTGCAGACATTGCAACCATTGTGATGTCAATGGTCATTTAGATGGTACTCGTTGGAAGCTACATCTAGAGAAGTCAACACATTGGAAGGGTAATAAAGGTTAAAAAGCCACTATGCCTACTTTGGGTGGAAAATAAATTGATTCTAATTTAGAGGTTGATTACAAATTATCTTGCATGAAGTTTTCATATTCAGGCATAAGAGGAAATAAAAAACATATGGAGTTGTTAAGATTCAGATCAAGAATGTTAATATTGATGCACTTTTTGATTCTTGTTCCCAAATTAATCTGATTTCTCAAGAGTTGGTTGAAAATCTTGGTTTAGAAACTGTTCCAACACCCTAAGTCATATGCTTTGGGTTGGATCAAGAAGGGTGTTGATTTGTCAATTATTAGGCAATGTAAATTGAAGTTTGGTGTTAACCAGAATTTTGTGACAAAGTACTTGTAGATGTTGTTTTGATCGATGTTTGTGGTGTTGTTTTTGGCAGCCCCTACACATTTGAGAGAAGTGTTGCATATTTTAGATGGGAAAACAAATATCACTTGGTTAGGGATGGTCAAAATTTCATTTTGCATGCCCACAAGGGCAAGTTGAAGCAATATTAGGTCCATAATCTTCAAGATATGAGGATGTTCAGCGAAAGCACCAGGATCATTCTTATTGAGTGGAGGAAAAAGAGTGTTGGTTCAACTACTCCATCTGGTTCAAGCGCTATTATAGTTTAGACATCTTCAAACAATTAGAGATAGAGATTTTCAGGCTCTTGGTTGGAGTTGTACAAGGTTTGGTGCCAAAATCCCTCATTTTTTGAGTCTACCTAGGTTTTGGAGACCAAAAGCCCAAGTACTAGGGAGGTATGATTTGTAAATGGAAAATGAGTTAGTCATACCATGACTATGACATAGAGCGTCGCAACTCGAGGTACACTTTTGATGAAGGAAGGCGGTGTTTCAGGACAAAAAATAGAGAAGTTTCAGGCTTTTGGACAAAACCACTGTTTGACAGGGTGTGATTATGCAATCACCAGTTTCAAGAAGTGGCGGTTTTGCATCTGCTAGGGCGATTATGAAATCATAAGTCTTCTGTAAGTGCTGGTTTTGTCCATAGTCAAAAAACGATCCTTGGCATTCTAAATTTTGCATTTTTCTTCTTCTTGGCATTTTTTCATCTTTTGTTCAGGCTTGCAAATAGAGAAATAGCCATTTTAAAATCTGAAATAGGGGCATAACATTGGATGTTCTTGCCTATTGTATGCCCAAGAAGCCTAGACTTGTAATTGGATTGCAGATGGTGGACAAGGAGGCCATTAGACCTCACTCTTGTTTGAATTTTCTCCCTGAATTCGTGTTCGAAATGGTAAATACTTGTGTCTTCCATTCTTGTATGATTTGCCCTTGTTCCTCAATGCTCAATTAATTATTTGAATGTTGCCACACTTCAATTCCTCTTATTTAATGTTTAATTGACAAGCTATGGTATGAAATATTGTTAGAAAAAATACTATGCCATGATCAACTACTAAACATTGAATCATAAACAACACAAAATAAATTAACAAAATGAAAGAAAATCATGCCACAACAAAGGTGAGACAAGATTTTTGAAATGTAGAAATAGCACCTTGAAATCTTACAATGCTTATAATCTCTCTGCTACAAAAAACATGAGAGTTTCAAGATAACAAGATAGCTAAGTACCACTAGAATTGAAAGAAATAGAGAATATGAAATGAGGAGTTATGCATATAACTCCAAGCTTCTATATTTGCTACCTTACATTAGTGTGTGGTTATGTGTCATATTCCTAATGGCAAGAGGTATGCAAACACGTGTGCAAAGAAAATGAGTTACACTCTAATATTCCTTTCAAATAATATGGTGACACCTAAGAAGAGCTAACACTCCAATATTCTTTGTGAGAAATATGATGACACATAATAAAGGAGTTACACTCCAAGGAATCTTTAGCAAAAATACAAATGAGGTGTAGGATAATAATACAAAATAATAAAAATCCTAGTCACTTTACTAACAACAAAACCTTTTTAAATGTAGGAAAAATCTCTACACAAAAGGACAAAAAGGGTTGAGTAGAAAAATTCTGTAAAAAATAAATCTATCCTATGGCTCTAGGACTTAATAACTAGGACATTAAATAACAAATGATATATTAATGCTAACAAATATTACCCGAGTTTTATGTTGCCGGTTGTGGTATGGGTTTGGGGTTTGGGTATGCCGGTACGACGATTTTTTCTGGGTACAGGTATGATTGTATATATGCAAAAAATATATACACTAGATAGAATTGAAAATACATTTGATACTTGATACTAAAAATATATACTACAGAATTGGAAATACATTTGATACTTGATAATATGATAGTGATAAAAGATAATTGACAATTCAATGTTATATCATATACATTGAATCATTACAAAATAAAAAATCTGTATCTTGCTCTCCAGCGAAAGCATCTTCATCTAAGTCATCACTTGGTTCAGCTTCATTTGAAGCACAAGCAATTGTAGTGCCACTCCCACTAGCCACATCATGTGTTGTAGTGTTGGCAAGCGAATTGGTATTGCCAATTCTCAACAATTATTGGGGTAAAAACCCCTTCTCAAGACAAGTGAGGCTGCCTCTTATTAAAACCCAAAATTAAAAGCTAATCAAAGACTGTACACTATACAAGATTGCATTGGGGTCTTGAAGGTATTTTGCAAAATTTAAATGTGTAAAGGAATGCTTTTGAGATGAAAAGTGCAAACAAAGTTGCAGGTTCAACTAAATAGAACATGAAATCTAATTGATCTCACAATAATTAAATAATATTAGAAGGTATGCATGAACTCAAACAAATTTGTAGATTGCAAGGGAAGATTTAGAAAATAAAATTGCATCCAACATAAGAAAGATACAATCACAAATACAAGATGAGATCCAAAGCTTTGGTTCATACTTTATTATTTTCAAAAATAAGAAGTCTCAAAGTACTTTCTTTTCTTGTACAAACTTACAAAAATTCTGCTGAAGTTCAATACCTTTACAATGATAAAATCCCTCAATATATAGCCTTCACTTTATAACTGCTGAGTGGTTATGGGAAAATAAAAATAATATTTCAAAATATATCAATAACGGGAAAATATTTTGAAATATTAAAATTTAGACATTACAACTTAAGATATATTTAAACAGTACTTTTCAGTTTAAAGTTGACACTCAAAAGGTTGTTAATGTATGTCTGTGCAACTGATCCTTTGCTTGGATTGCCTTCTTGAATGTTGATAGCACCTTCTTTTGCCTTCTCATAAATTCATTGTCGATAATCATTGAACATGTTAAAAGTTTCTTTGATTGCTTCCAGATTGGGACAATCAATATAACTGGAGCGGAACTTACAAGTGATATAAGCATTCATAATCTGATATGCTTCCAAAATTTCTTATCAAACTGCTGTTGAAACTCCTTGAATATGAACTTTATCTTCATCAATTTATCCAAAGAAGAAGAATCAAAATTGAATGGTTGGGTTAATCCATGCATGATTACTTCAGCAAGATGATCCTTGAGAGCGCTGGCGGAATTGATCGTTTGGTCTTTCTTATAGAAATACCCTGCTGTCTTTTCGACGAGTTCACAAACATCCGTCATTAGAAGAATTATGAGCATCTTCTAATTTCTTTATCCCATCTTCAAGAAAATGATTCCTCAATTTCATAACTTCTAGCCATTCCAATAACAAGGGCTAATTGTCCCTATGGAATATTCCTTTAGACACAAGCACTTCGAAATCAATTTTCGTCATCTCTTTGACTTGGTAAAGATTATCCTTATGAGTTTGCAACTCCTATTTAAGTTTGATTAACAATGCCCTTATCAAATCTGATTCCTCATTAACTCTATTGTTTAGAGTTATTGCATCTTCAATAATTTTAGATCCCTAGGATCAAGTCATCAGTCCACTACCTTGTTGCATTTGAAATACACTTCATTTCTTTAATAATAGAGGCATCTTCCTAAGAAATTGAACTAGGTGGGACAATTGGCACCTAAGATGATTGAAGAGGCCCAGCTAAGTGCTTGATATTAGAGTTTAACCGTTCAACCTTCTCCTTTAGCTGTTGTTTAGTTCTATGATCTTTGTTGATTCTTGAGACAATAGTGGTAATACTTGTTTGCATATTCTCAAATTTAGATTGCCTTGTTTGTCTACCCAAGTTAACCCTTGAAAACTAATAATCAGATGGCTGCAAGTCTCTTTCATCTTTGTCTACCATTGGAGTGGCAACCTCTATGATCCTTGAGCCTTGTGCATCAAAGAAAATTGAAGAGATGACTCGCTTTTTTAGCTTGAGGTGGTTTTTCTACCATTGATGAGATTGTAGAGAAGTCATCTGTTAGGGGTTTTGAAACCCTTTTTCTCTTCTAAATGGTGATGTCCAACCAGGTGAGAATCTCAACAAGAGATGAATCATCTTGTTTTGATATTTGTTTTGGCTTCTGGGTATCTTGAACATTTTGCATGTGAGATTGTAAAGGAGAAGAAACAGCTGAAGGCAAAGGTTGGGAAGAAATTTTCTCAGAAGAGGGATAGGAAGATTGGCCTTTAGGATGAGGATTCTCAAGAACTTGCTCTCTCAAGGGTGATTTTTAAGGAGTCACAACCCTTTTAAGAGGAGGATCTTGTGAGGGAGCAGGAAGAGATTGTTCTTGACTAGGGTTTATGGGAGGTGAATGAGGAAGACTAAATCAAACTAGGCGAATACCAACTGGAGCTTTGACAAAACTAGGTATCAAACATGGAACTTGAAATATCAGCAAAATACTTCAGAACATGGGATGAAATCAGAAAGCAAAAGTCAGGATTTTATTCAAATTGGAAGTTAAAAGCTTCAAAGAGGGTCCCTATTTTGAAATGAACTAAGGTGTGTTGTGGTCACATGTAGGAACTTAGTGGATGACACAACAACACAATCTCCTTGGTTCTTTGGTGTAATAACCTGCACCTTTTGTTCTTTTGATTTATCTTTTTTTTAATGATAAATTTTTTTAGTTTTTTCTGTGATCTTTCAGAACTAGATAGAAGATGCAGAAGGGGGTTTTCGTTTTCTTGAAGTGTGTATGTTAGAATATAAGGAATATAGCATACAACTGAAAACCCAAAAAAACTATAACAGATATGAACTAAATAATGAAGACCCAGTTCATAGAATGGCATAAAATGAATAACCATCACATACCCATTTCAAAATAAGCACCTTCATATTTCTGCTGTTGACAGACCAGCAACATGGTAATGGAGTTTTGCATCAAATAAATCAGCAAATGCAAATAAACAATCTACAATCATCAGCACAGGCCCATAGGCCAAAAATCGATCCAAGAGCAAGAAAGAACAACTCCCACAAACTCCACTAATGGCTGCCCCAAAATGTACGGCCAGCAAGAGAAGTACGACCAGCAAGAAGGAAAGTACGGCCAGCAAGAAGAAGAGTTATGGCAGTCATAATCTCCCTCAAAACAACAGATAAAATCAGTCCATTCTTTATCCTCTCAGCTGCACCAAAAACTATGAAGATATATCATGAATCCTCTCCAAAACTATGTCAAAGTATATCCAACTGAAGCACAAATACAGCCACTGAGTATGGCTGCCCCAAAATCCCCTTGGGTGATCTTTCACACCTGCGGAAGATTGATACCAATGGTGGTTTCCGTCTCCAAAAGCCCTGGCTGGAAGAAATCCCCCAAACCCTCATTTGCAGAGCAAATAGAAGCATAAAAAGTAATATCAAGAATGAATAAAATGAATTTCAAATGCCCTTTTATAATTCTCAATTTGCATTTGATTTTCATTTCATTTAATTTACTTTCATTTCCCACCTTTCATTCTTTTCAATTTTGGTGCACAACTTTATAAAATAAAGTATACTTTAAAAGTCACTTATATCTCCCCTTTTAAAATGACACTTCAACTTATATTATAAAGTATACTTTAAAATCACTTATATCCCCTTTATAATAAAGTCCCATATTAAATAAACATTAATAATTTACGGACTTTAAAACGGAGGCTCAAAACACATCGGAATCCCGAGATATATAGACCGTTGGAAAGGTCTCGCCGAAACGCTTCACATCCAACTCTAAGATTCCTGAAACGGACAGAAACCCTAACTTACTAAAAATAGTAAGTATGGCCCAAAAGCCCGAAGTCGCCTGGAAAGACATCACCGCAAACCATCTGATATCACTGAGCTCAATGCAACATCTGAGATAGCCAATGGATGTCTGCCAAGTCACCAAAACAACGCCAGACTGACACTTACTATAAATAGTAGTGTTCTCTGAGGGCCAAAGAGAACAAACCTAGAAAAACCTAGAAAGATTGTCGCCATGCAAGCACTTACTATAAATAGTAACTACGAACAAGTTGTCCGAAATCTCTCCGAAAAGTGTCATACAGCTCCACTGGATCACCTGAACACATTGATGACATCGAAATACTCCTTTGATCAGGCTGTCACCTACCCAGAAAGTCAACTCCAACTGCGCTGCAAGAGGACCCGGAAATGGGGACATTACATTTGGTTGCACAATTATTGCATAATCAAGCAAATTAAGCATTGCCTCTGTCACGCGAGAGACTCCTTGGGTTGTTTGGTTATGGATACTACGTCAGCAACCATGGTCATTGCAATCTGTTGTGTGATTGTTTGATCATGGAACAACATTTAAACAGTGTTCCACGGAGTTTCCTGACGGCGACGCGTCCCTTGTCGGGGATGGGTCTCGGGGACGAGGGGACAAAGGGTCTAAGTTTGGGGACGGCGGGGGGACGGCGCTGATATACATATGGTACTTGAATAACTAGTTATAAAAAGATGTTTAAGAATAACATTTCAAATTAAACTTTGGCAAATTAGTAAAATAGCAAAATTGCAAATACTAACATTTTAAATACTTGAATACTATTACTAAAAGACAAAAGAAAATGTCGAATTTGAGATTTCTATTATAACGAAAACGGAAAATATAACATGTCACATCATAATATCATATCAATGTATCATAAAGTCTTAAAGATGGTTACAATGAGTAGCATATGAGGATATCAAAATAAGTACAAACTACAAAATGCAAAAATCAAAATGTAGTGAAGGGAGGCCTCTAATCGTCCCCAAACTCCTCATCACTCAAACTACTTGTATCCTCGTGGTCAAGCTCTGCCAAACTAATACCAACCAACCCTGCATTTGAAGCCAAAACTGAAGCATCCTCATCAATCTGTGCTGGCTCCTTTGGCTCTACATCCCATTGTGCTGCTGGACTCTCTTTGTACACAAGTGTTTTGCGGTCAATGAGACGCAAAGCACTATGTATAGCCACAAGCTTCTCTGCTCTTCTAGAGGTAAGTCTGTTCCTCTTAAGAGAGTGGATGAAGCTATATGTAGACCAGTTCCTCTCAGCAGCTGAAGAACTAGAAACTCGAGATAACAATCGGATGGCTAGAGTGGTAGTCAAAGATCCCGATCCATGGCAAGTCCACCACAAAATTGGGTCATCCTGCGCCATAGTTACCATATCCATCTTGGCCGCATTTGAATAACCCCCAAGAGTGGCAAATTTGGTCCACTCAGTGCGAATCGTGCTGGCATCTGCATCATCATACATCCTCTCAATGCACCTGAAGAACCCCGCCTTCACCTTCGGATCCCGTATCGGTGTCACTCTACTAGGCCTAGTGAAGTACCACTTAGGATTAAGTGCATAGGCTGCCATGTGCAAGGGAGTGTTGAGCTTCTCCCATCTCCTGTGAATGATTGGCTGAATGTGCTCGTTGTAGAATGCCAATGTGGGGTCCCTCTATTGCACAACAGCCCTCATCTGATCAAGCATAGAATCGATGCACTCATACACCTCTCCAAGGTTAGATCCATCCGCATCCCCATACCTGATTACCTAGAAAACTGGTGTAATGATGGCGACAATATATTTTGCATCAGCCCAGAACACATCATTCTTCACCGTATCCTTCACCCTCATCCCCTGCTCTGTCTTAGACTCGGCCCACCTACTCCATTCTACTGTCATAATCATGAGTTGCAGTGCCTCTTGCAACTCAATCATTCTCTCCAAGAGAATGAAATAGGAAGCATATCTCATATCAGTAGGTTTCAAGAACTCCTTAGCGAAGGTCCTGAAGAGTGCATGTGATGTGTGGTGGTTGCAGATAAACATCTGCACATCTCTCGCATCATTTACCACTACTCTAATCCAACCAATCTTCCCCATGTCCTTGAGTGCATTGTTCATGGCATGCACACAACATGGAGTCCACCAAATATGCCTATAAGCTGCCTCAACAAGTCTCCCTGCAGCTTTGCACACATGTGCTGCATCTGTCACTACTTGGACCACATTTTGTGGCCCAACCTCCTCAATAGCCTCCTTGAGGACCTCAAACTGAAAATGAGCATCTTTGCGATGCCTTGAACAATCAACTGCCTTAAGAAAATATGGGCCCTCAGTACATGTAACCATGATATTAATGAGTGGACAATGTCTAATGTCCGTCCACCCATCCATGACTATGCTGCATTCTGTCTTGACCAACAGTCCATTTTCTCCATCAACAAATTGATCTTGGAATAGTTCTTATCCAAGATCGTGGTCCTCAATTTCGTCTCACCTGGTGGCACATATGATGGTCTTGTCCTTGCCACCATCGATATCATCTCCTTATAATAAGGAGATCGGGCAACATGAAATGGGATGCCATTGGCAAAGAAGAACTTGCCAATGGCATCATCTGTGTCATCCTTGAGCTGCACTTTAAACAAATCTTCTATGGGGTTACTTTGAGTTTGCAATTTCCGTTTCCCCCTCCCCTCTCCTACATAGGCACTGGAAGAAGAACCTGGTGTCCCTCCTACTTTCATCTGCAAAGTATGGCTAGAACTCTGTGGCTGGCTATGCTGAAGATGTGCCCTATGGTGCAAAGTAGCATGCACAGGGCAGCTGTAGTATCATCAGGAACACCCCATAACTTATTTATTTCAACTTTGTATTTGATGTTTTGCGGTTTTGCCAAAAAGAACATATGTCTACACCTTTTCCTCTAATGAAAAGAAGGTGTGCATTAACTCTAGTGATGCTCCCAAACCACTCTAGAGCACAAAAGTTGCACTTCCACCTCCTTGTGCCACCAGATGGTAACCCTTCCCTGTTTGGTAATTTTGTTGCAAACTGTTTGAGAGGGGATTTGCGATCAAAAGGACCCTTAGCATACGGTGCCAGTAGTGCAGAAGGGCACTCTAAACTAGTTGCTTCACTTGCCATGGAACTAGTATTGGCTTCAAGCTCAACCCCATGGTCACTCCCCTCAGCCTCAGGGGCATATTCACTTCCACTATCAGGATCACCATGAACCTCATCCCCACTCATGTCATGAGAGCTCATTATGACACTGCAATAATGAATAAACAAATTAATTCTATAAGTGCCTAGTTTCAGCCTAGTATCACAAATTTGAAAATAAAATTTTGAAATTTGATGTTAAAAACATAAAACTTAAAACTTAAATCTTGATGGAAAGATGAATTTTTTTTTAAAAAACAATGGGCATTGAAATGAAAATTAAAACATGAATATGCATTTGCAGCCAGCCTAGTATCACAAATTTGAAAATAAAATTTTGAAATTTGATGTTAAAAACTTAAAACTTAAAACTTAAATCTTGATGGAAAGATGATTTTTTTTTAAAAAAACAATGGGCATTGAAATGAAAATCAAAACATGAATATGCATTCGCAGCCATGGCTGCAAATGCATATTCATGTTTTGATTTTCATTTCAATGCCCATTGTAAGATTCAACATGAAAAACTAAAACTAAGAGCTTAGAAAAAAAAACAAAAAAAAATTGAAAAAACTTCAAAAAACAGTCATAAAAACTTACCTTGTGCTTGAAAAATCCTTCACACTTGGTGTAGAATGCTCCTCCTCTTCTTCTTCTTTCTCCTTCTCACCCCTCTTGCACTTGCAACACCTCAAACTCACTCTTTCACCCACTCTTCTCACTGGTTTTCCTCTTCTTCACCTAGCTGTTGCAAAACATGAAATGGCATATTGAGCAAATAAAATGAAGAATGAGAGTTTAATGAGAGTTTTTAGCTTTTAAAATGGTCAAACACCTCCTTAGGGTTCGGACCTAGGCTCTAAGTCCAAGGCAAAACAAAAAAAAATTAAAAAAAACTGACTTTTTGCTGCCCCCAGCGTGGGAGACGTCCAGAAGTCCCCAAGACGCTCGAGGGATGTCTAGAAGTCCCCGAGACGTCTCGGGGATGTCTCGGGGACGTCTCGGCGTCCCCGAAGTTTCCTTGACGATTCTCGTGTACCGGCGGCGGTGGGGGGACATCTCGCAGGCGTCCCCAAGTCTCAGAAACGTCCCAGACTTGGGGACGGGTGGTTTTTGGGGGGGAATGGGTCCCCGTGGAACACTGCATTTAAAGGATTAAAGAATGTCAAACTGTGTTGTAAACGTATGAAATCATAGAATCATGCATTCCTATGACACCTATGAAATCAATATCCAACAAGTTGAGATGAAAAGTATGTCCCTATTATGCTTTTTAGTATATCAACCCTGCTACTAGCTCCACACTTGACATTTAATCAAATCTTAATTGATGATAATGCTTGAATTATTGGCTAAACTAGTCTGTAAAGCGTACTCAAAACTGAACCACTTTTTTTTTTCTTTTTTCTTTTCAATTGTTGGATTTAGAGGCAATTACATGCTCAACCTTGCTCTTAAGTACTATACTATCAACCATGAGAGGTTTCAGTTTGCTCGAGTTTAGAAAACATGTCCTCTTATAAGTTTTAGTTTACTTAGGAATTGAATGTTAAGTTCTCATAACTCAATAAAGAATCACAATGTAACCTAGTATAAATTACTTTGAATTAATGACCCCATTATGATGTTAAGGTCTTAGTTTCATCTATTTCTCATATTAGATTCATTGCCTTGACTTTAAGTCTATTTTTTAGCATTTTAATTTGTCTATTGCTAGACAACACAAAACGAAATATTAGAACTGTTCTTCAAATTATAAGGGGAAGCTCGTTGAGATCTAACTAAACCTAAAACTAATAAAATTTACAAGTATGCACATTATACAAAATTTTGGGGGTTTTGTTTAAATGTAAATATCTATTTGACTATGTTTTTGGCCTAGATGCAAGTGCTAGATTGTCAACAGTTAACACTTGCAATGAGATTTTTCGATATTAAAGGAGGGTAAACTATTAAGCACGAATGACCACAACTTTATACTAACTAAAATAGAGACCAATATTCAGTTGTACACAAAGATTTGATGGGACAACACTGACGATTGCTGACTACTGGCTAAATTAGAGGCTAGTAAATCTACATCAACTGAAAATGGTTAAACATATGAACATCACACGATTTCATGAAAGAAACAGTTAAATTGCATTCTAAGCTACAATATAAATAGATAGATTTTGCCAATGCAAAGTTTGGCTCAAATCAATCTATTTTTGATTTACTTGAGGAAATTACAAACATAGATTTAACAATTACTGAATAACAATTGTACATCTTCTGCAACATAAGCTTAAAATCAACTATCCTTCACTACACAAAAACACAATGACTTGACTTTACAGTTTGAATGAAGACTTCTACAGCATAAGTTTGACATGAACTCTCCTTCCAATTTATGTGCCCAAGGCACTTATTTATAAGTTCTTTACAGGCAGCTTTTAGGGATCAAATAATAAAATAATCTCAATAAAGCTCCGCTTTAAAGCAACCCTAATATAAACTGCAAAGAGGAAATAAAACACTTAAATAGCCTAAAATAGGCTCATCCACGATTTAAATCTGCTTTCTCCTTAATATAGACTTTTTGGAATAAATGATGAACATGATTTGCTGTTTTTTGCTTTAAAATACCTATTGTGGCATCAAATTTTGAAGTGAGACAACTCGCTTTAAGTGTGTGCTATTTCCCTTTGGCTGCGCCATGCCAAAAGCAGGCCATAATGTCATGTTATGAATTGCCCTTGGCTAGGTGCTTTTCACTTAAGGCACTGCCACTTCTGATGCAATTTTTACTTGGCATTGCCCTTTCAAAAATGCACCATAACCTTTTTTGTCTTCACTTTGTTTGAAGTGGGGTCTCATAACACATCTGCCCTGTTTTAAGACATTGGTGGGACTTTTAGGTGACTAAGCCACCTAAAAAGTGTGACATAAGAGTGAGTTTGCCTTTGGCACAATTTGATCATGTTTTAGCCATCTTTGGTGCCATTTTACGTTGGCCACACCACTTCGGATGTGCACCTTTTTCATTTTGATCTTATAACCTCTACTAGGTGGGATTTCATAATATGTTTGCCACTCTTTGTGGAATTCTCATGTTAATTTTCAAGTATTTTTGGATATGTCACAGTTTGCTTAAACATGTTGCCACTAGAAAAGTGCGCCATGTTTGTTATTTGGTTTAAGTCCTTTTTTGGGCAGAGTTAAGTCTGGTCTTAGCCACTTTTGAATAGTGCAAAGTTGCTGATTTAGTCTTCATCTTGTTTAGGCACAATTTCCCAGTGAGTTTGTCAGTTTTGAATCTGCCCAAATGGAACTTTTAAGCAGTTAATCCACTTAGAAAAGTGCCCATCTCTCTTTCTTCGTCGGATGAAACTTCTATCCTTTCTCCTTGAGCATAACTGAAGGCATTGCTGCATACATCCCTGCCTCATCTTTGGCTTCTCCATTGTTTTCATTGTTTGGTGTCTTGTTGAGAACATATCTTCACCCTGCAAAACTTGTTAGTAAACAAGACCTCAACAGAACAAACTTTTGCAACTGACTGGCAGAGACCACACTTAACTTTTTATTGACATCTGATTTTAGGATTACTTGACAAGAAACTGATGAAAGGAGGCTACAAGACTGAGTTTTGTAGGGGTACTAACACTATTCACCCTTGATTAACATTGCCTTAATTATTCTTACTATCTTATCACTTTAAAGTTTAAACCACTCAAGTCATAGTCCTCATTTCACAACCCCACTTTCCTTAACAAGAATTTAGTTAGAACCCATAAGAGATCCAAGCTGAGACTTATTCATCCAGGGGTTTACAAGAATTTTCATCTTATAGGATTTATACCATATCAATGATCAACCCAAGTATGGGCTGGCCCAAGATCATTGTTCCCATTAGGCATCGGACATCCTATATAGAAGATGTTCATTTTCTTCATTAAGTAGATATATACATATGTATCTTTTTCAATATTGCTCCATTCAGCAAAAGTCCTATTGTAGATGATAAATATTAAGCATCGCATTAATAGTTTTCTCTAGGTTCATGTTATCACTTGGATATTCTCAATTGGAACCTTGAGATAGATTCTTCTCAAATTCCAATCAATCTTGGTTCAATAAAAGGTTTATCTCCTAGAGTTATTGTCTGCCTCTGCTCAGTTGTGGATCATAGGGAAGATCCAAGCATTAATATTGTAATTATAATTTATCTCTCTTAAGATTATTTTATTTTCCCTCCTAAAATATTTATACTATAAAGACATATTCCTTGTTAAGCATAATATATTTTCATCGAGGACCACAAGGTGGGTCTATATTACAAAGAGGTTAATACTTAATACGTAATTCTTCTATTTAGTTTTTATGGCCTCCATGGACCACTGAGTATGTTCAATTCCAAAATATCACACAATAACGAGTGCTAATATGATGTCATCCTTAGGCAATTATCTTATGCCTTAACTTTTTAAATGTTGACTTCAATGATGTAACTAGTTCAGATACTGAATACCAATAATACCTTAATTTCTGTCTTAGACCCAGTCTCAGTCCATCCAACCAAGCTTATGGATAAAGATTATTAATGCAAGTTTCACATTGTTTCCAATACATTCAGTTGACACCAACAAATCTTTGTTCGTTTATAGCTTTACAATCCTATGGAGTCATGGACCGTTGAGTATGTTCAATTCCAAACTATCACACAATAATGAGTGAAAATATGATATCATCCTTAGGCATTCATCTTATGCCTTAACTCGTTAAATATCTACTTCCATGACTTAACTAGTTCAGACACTGAACACTGATAATACTTTAATGTCTGTCTTAAGACAGTGTCAGTCCATCTAACTAAGCTTATGGATAAAGATTATTAATGCAAATTTCACATTATTTCCAATACATTCAGTTGACACCAACAAATCCTTGTTCATTTATAGCTTTACAATCTAGAACACAAGTATTTCCAATATAGTCCTTTCGAATACAATAATTTTACCAAAGCAATCTCTTAGCATTCATATACAACTTCATAGCACACAAGTTTTGATAGATGCTTATAGTCTGTCACAGGATTTGCTGAAGTTATCCTTGAAGTTCAAAATTTGGTGAACTTTAAAAAAAATTAAAAAAATTGTTAGAATTTGCCCTAGAATTCGTATGGAAAAAAGGCTAGGGCTTTTTAATTAAAATATATTTAGAAAAATGTTTTCATTAGGGTTTTTTGTATTCTTTGTCATGCGAGTTGCAGAGTTAGACTGTTCGTTCACATTATGGTGGCAGCCTAGGAAAAGAATCTTGTTGCAGAGCATTGAAGGCAACTATATTATTGAGCTATTGCAAGTGACTGTCGGAGACGTCCTATGAGTGACTACCGTGCAACAGGGGGTTCATGCTTGTTGTTTGTAGACATAGCTGGAATAGTTTCTTGTGCCTGTGCCCCCGTTTGGGACATAACTGCCTTTTGCAGGTAGTAGTGTCTATGAGAGCCGAAGGTGACAGCAACAGGCAGCTGCGAGAGGCGGAGGTGATAGCGCCGTGCATTTCCTCTGCATTCTTCTTACTTTTTTGTTTTCTTCTCCATTGTTCTCTTCTGAGTCTTCTGCCATCTTCTTGATTGTTTAGGTTTTATTTTTTAGATTTATGTTTTGTTTTTTATTTATTTATTTTGTCTTTTCATTAATTTAATACATTCATTTTAATAATAGACATTTTTAAATATTATTATATTAACATATAATATATTAAAATTTAATGTTTATAAATATTAAAAAATTAATCTAGACTTCTAGTTCTAATTATCAATATATTTAATAATTAATATATAAAATTAAACATATTTCAAATATTCAAGTTAAATTTTTAATCTTATTTATATTTTAACATTTTAAAATTTATTAATATATATTGAAATCTAATAGAATATTATGTTATTTTATTGTTTTACTTCTATTTTTTCAAATTTAATATTAGGCGAATTTAATCATGATATTTTTTTTGAACTTTATCGTTGCCGAACTTAATCCAAATTTTATCCTTGTTGAACTCGAACATGAACCTCGTGACATGGCTTATTGTCATGAGAAGAGTTTATTTCCAATTTGAGCAGATCAATATAATGAATGTTTTTAGTTATCAATACCACTCTAGAGCATCACAATCATTAGCATAAATTTGCCATGTATTAATTACTACAAGAATCACACTGATAATTAGACCTTTAGTAGGTCATCATAACCATTTAAGAGTGCACAAATCTATCTTAATGCCCACAGACAGCAATGACTGTTAGAATACAATCATAGGATCATGCTACAGCATTTTAACAGTACAATGTAGCTGGAATATTGATTTCCACTGGTAATTAGCAGTTACCTTACAACCTTCATAAAGTCTCGAGCATGATTTGACAACTCATACATACTCTGCTGCAATATTTATCAGGTATCTTCTCTCATTAGCTGAAGGAATATCTATCAATACTACATTAAAACCTCCTTGGATTAATATGACATAACTTTGAAAGCAACATGAAATCTTATGCAACAAATTAAACATGCTTTAGACAAGAACAATACCTAGACTCGACCTCATTCCTCAAGTCCATCTGCCATGGACTGCCAACATATCCCTTCCAGGGAATTAGAGGATGTAGTTCTCCAGCAACAATGAATCAACAGAAAACCCCACAAGTTTATGAACAACCTTCAAGATCAAGTATATCTTTATAATTTATAATATCTAAAGAAAAAACTCCATTCCAACTGGCATGGGATGGGATTCCCTACCTACCCATACTTGAATTACTGTCATTCATAACAAGGTTGATCCATGAGTGTTCACAGTTAACAGCATACCCACTCAGATACAAGATACAAACTTTGGTTTTCTCAAACTCCCACCCTAATGTTCTCTATGCAAGAACAATATGATGCTAGTATGAGAATGTTGACTAGGGATTGTAAATTGGAAGTGAGTGGATGACTCATGCTCACTGTATAATCCCGTGTCAACCTTAGACATTATTTTACACAAAACTTTAACATTCATTCTTACAAAATAGAGAGAATAATGTCCCACATGATTTTACATTACTCAACCATGACCACTATGTTCATCTACACAATCATAATTTCTTCCCCAACATAGCTGAGCATGATCTCAACTGTTAGGGACAAGTCTGCAACAAACTGGAAATCCCCACTGTCACAGTCTTCAAGTAGATTTAAAATGCCTTAGCTCAATATTCTAATTGTCATAGTCTAGACATTACAGTACAGTCAGATCAATAAGTCAGAGTCAACTCAATATGCCACAGTCAATTTCTTATCAGACCTCTCTGCTATGTCCATCTATTATGCCCCAGTCAATTCCCAAGTTGTGTTTATTACACAATCATGCATTATCACTATCATCCATGCCATGGTGACTTAGTGACTTGGTCTCATACAGCCCTGTTGGCATTAGATCAAAAACCTATTATTCACTTGAGGTCCTGATGTGCTAGAGTCCATAACTCAGACATACTTCAATGTAGGACTATTGTAGACTATTTTGATGCAGTCAATAATCAATTGTGACTGGTAATGATTCTAGTATTACTATTAGCACCAACACTCTCAATCACAGTTTGGAGTTCTCAACTATACTATTAATCCAGACATATAGGAATAGCTTAGTCAGGATATCAAGTAGATGGTAGGTAAACATTGATCATAACCCTAGGAATAGCATAGTCAGGATATCAAGTAGATGATAGGTAAACATTGATCATAACCCTAGCATATGATCAAATACTATGTACTCTCACATCTTAACCATCGAGAGTATCAGCTTTAGGATTTCTCAGGAAGTTCAACTGCTTATATAACAGGTGATAGGGCTTCATGAAACTCTATCACAGTCAGATAAATTTATTATTAAGCCAAAGCCAACATAAAGTCATATCAAAAGAGACCCCATGACCCATAGAATTCATATCACAAATTGACACGGTGACAGGAGTATAAAAAGTGATAATCCCTCTCAGAGTCCCTTAAACAAGGTAACAGTACTGTGACAGTCTTAGCACAGTACACAAATTCTAAACTCCTGTGAATATAAGATACCCATCAGTGCGTAACTAGTGAGTCTCACAATATGTCAAGCAAATGTCAAGTAAGGTAACTAGATCATATGGTCATTTACATATTTAAGACAAACCTTCATGCCCCGGTTAGGTTGATCAGTCCTTTTATAGTCAGACAATACTCATATACAACATCCTTAATGATTATCAAACTTGGGTTTTTCACAGTAGGTTTTAACACTTTTAAAAACAGGATACAAGGCTTAATGAAACCCTTAATAAATACAACATTAGTATAAAACTTAAAAGCCAAGGGTACCCTCAGTGTGTAATTTATACTTATAGGATTCAAGCTTTAATTTCAACACTTAGGAACAAATATCAATATAAACAACTAATGACTATGAAACCTAGCTTTTGGTTACAACTTACACATTATTCTTCAACCGAGGGTCACACATTTGAGTTTGTACTAAACCCAAGAAGTCAAATATCAACCTGGTTACAATAGTAACCTAAAAATCTTTACATGACCAGCACATAAAACAATTTTCATACATTTCAATTAAAAGGGATACTAACTCAGATTATATCAAATTTCTCAACATGGAGACATCATAATAAAGGCAGCAATATGTTGTACCCATACGAAATTTTTCATATTGCATCAAGTTGCAAGCCACAATTCAGTCATTTCTCGTTCGTAAGTCAAATTTAAGTCCTTGTTCCTCGTAATTGTCATTGGTGATGTTGTCAATTCAATCTAACACCTTTGCAGGGCTTGTGAGAGGAGTATTTTGAGTGCATCAGACAAGGTCAATATGACAAATTTGAATTTTGACCATTGTTTCTCCGAGTTTCTGAAACGGGGGGACGGGTTTCCGGGGACGACAATTTTTTTCAAAAATTTAGGGGACGGCAAGGGGACGTTGGTGTTTATATATATATATTATTATTATAATATACAAGTATATATTATTATTTATAACAAATATTATTATTATTATAATATACAAGTATATATTATTATTTAATATTTCTAGTAATATATTATTATTTATAACAAGTAAGATTATTATAATAATAAAATATTAATATATTATTATTTATAACAAATAAGATTATTATAATAATAAAAAATATTAATATATTTTGGTCGATAGGCCATTATATGTGCACACATTTTTTAGCAATAAAAAATTTGGTAGTCCCAATTTTTGGTCGTCCAATTGCTAAAAATAAATTTGGTAGTCCCACAATTTTTTGGTAGTCCAACAAAAACTATGGAACCAAAAAAGAAATTGGGAAAAATAAAAAATAAAAACTAAAAAGGAAATTGAAATAAGAAAATAAGAAAATCACAGAAACTATGGAACCAATAAAGAAATTGGACAAAATAAATAATAAATAAAAACTAAAAAGGAAATTGAAATAAGAAAATAAGAAAATCACAAAAACTATGGAACCAAAAAAGAAATTGGACAAAATAAATAATAAAAAATAAAAACAAAAAAAATTGAACGAAAAAAATGGAAAAATCACAAAATCTTTTAAAAGTTGTATTTTCTTTTAAAGTTGCATGTGTAGTCCAAAAAAGAAATTGGAAAAAATAAAAAATAAAAACAAAAAAAAAAATTGAAAATAAGAAAACAAAAACTATGGAACCAAAAAAGAAATTGGAAAGAAAATAAAAATAAAAACCAAACATAAAAATTGGAAAAAATAAAAAATAGAAATTAAAATAGAAATTGGAAAAACTAAAAAATAAAAACCAAAAAAGAAATTGGACAAAATAAAAAATAAAGACCAAAAATATTTGGTGATGGTTAATTTTTTTTAGTTCTTTAAAAAAATAGTTTAGTTAAGATTTAAATTTAATTTTATTTAGTTTGAAATTGGTTTAATTTATTTATTTAATTTATAATTGATCTTTCCAATTTTTTAAATTTAGCTTTTTCCTCTATCATCTATCTTATCATTATCTTTTCCATTATTCTTGTAAAATTAAATAAATTTTCTAAATTTATTTAATTTGGTCTTTCCCTTATTCTTCTAAAATTAAATAATTTTTTTAGATTTATTTAATTTGGTCTTTTCCATTATTATTCTAAAATTTAATAAATTTTTTAGATTTATTTAATTTGATTTTTTTCCATTATTCTTCTAAAATTAAATAAAATTTATAGATTTATTTAATTTGATCTTTTCCATTATTCTTCTAAAATTAATAATAATTTTTTTAGTTTTTTAAAAAATAATTTAATTAAGATTTTTATTTAGTTTGAAATTAGATCTTATTTAATTCCATTAAAAATATAGAAGATTTTACATTGATATATATGAAAATAGTGTTTATTTATATTAACATTATAATTTTTTTAGTCGTTTAAAAAATATAATTTTTTTTAGCTCTCTCTTATTTAGTTTAGTTTGAAATTAGTTCTTATTTAATTTTATACTTTGAAGTTACTTTTTAAAATTGCAAAACTATGTTAGGTTGATTTATTGAATTTTGTGTACTCCCTGGGTCACCATGGTTGCCTGCCTCATTAATTTCTATAAATATAGGAGATTTTACATTGATATATATGAAAATAGTGTTTATTTATATTGACATTATAATTTTTTTAGTTATTTAAAAAATAATTTAGTATAAAGAAAGGGAAGCCTTTTTGGAGAGATAGGAACCCTCATATTTAAAAATGACTTCAAATGATAAAAAAAATCATTTGTGTTCATTATCAACTATTTGATCCCCTTTAATGAATGACTTGCTTGAATACATTATCAACTATTTGATCCCCTTTAATGAATGACTTGCTTGAATCTTGCAACAAACTACTTTTATGTTGCTTATTTTTCTCTCAAAAAATACAAAAAAATAAAATAAAATTTGAAACCCTTATGATATTATGATTCACTCAATGAATTCTACTATGTCCTAATTATTAACTTGATGTGATTTTCATGTAGTGTTAGTTGATAAGAGTTGTAGTCATATGTGAATGTAAAGTACAAATACAAACACACACTAGACAGAGTGAATGCCCAAATTAAATTTCACACACACAATTCACACAAAATGAATGTCAAAGTTAAAACATACACTTCACACATAGAAAGTGAACATGTGCGAAATTTTAAACATGCTTCATGCACAAAGTTCAATCACACACAAGTAAACACACGAGTTGAAATATGTCAAAGAACAAACACACACAAAGTGAATGCCAAAGTTAAAGCACACTCTTCACACAAAGTTAGTTCAATCACTTTATACATAGTTGATTCAAACATACACTTCATGCATATTGTTTGTTAAAAGTTATTTTGTGCAATACTTGGTCGATAGGAAATTAGTAACATGGATTTTTATTATCCTACATTATTTAGGTACTGCACGGTTCACTTAATCTCTTGATTGCTTAGAATTTATTTAGTTTATTCACGATTTACTTCATGTGCTTATTCATTTAATACCACTCCATTATTTTTATTTGCAAAAAAAAATTGAATTTCTTATAGTATTTATAGCCTTGTCTACCAACAGCTACATGTAATGACTTTCCATAAAAATAAAAATATAAACTATTTAGTGATAGGCCTATAAATATTTGTGCCTATCGGCCATTTGATAGCACCTTTGGTGCTTTTACTAGTATTATTATATTAAATAATACTACCAATTGGACCCATAGGTTCAATGGGTAGGCTGAAAACTTTCCTAAGAAATTATAGAATTTGTGAGAATTTTTTTTAATTTTTCAATTATAAGTTATTTAATCCACTAATTTTTTTTATATCAATTGTTATTGAAATTTCATCACATTAACTATTGTCTTCTTTCACTTATATTACATATTGAGATGAACAAACATAGTTGGGTAAAATTATTATCATGTCAATTCCTTAAGAGGTAAATATTTATATATTTTTAAGTTATCATTACTGTACTTTCACTCCTATGGGAGATCACTTATCCCTATGATCATTTAAAAAAATATAATTTTGAAAATTATCGTTCACCTTTTAAATAACTTGTCTATATTGTATATTTAATCATATAAATATTTTAAAAATAATTATGTGAGAGTATAATAGATTTAGGTTCTACAATTTATATTTAGTATTATGCATATAAGGCATAACTATATTTTTCTATATACTAAGATGGCTCATAATCATTTTTATAAATATGTATGTGATATATGAACTTTTATATTTTAATCTTAAAAGTAGAAGATAAAACATTTAAGTGTCCAATAATTTGTAGCTCTAATATGGGGCAATGCAGTGTATGAATAGATTATGACTTTAGTTGTTGCAATCATAGCTTTCTTGCTGCAGAGTGCAGCCCTAAATAGACAATTTTTTAAAGTTTATTATTTATTTTTATTTTAAAAAATCATTAACTACACATTTATAAAAGTCGCCATTTGGGTGAAGGGAAATTGAACCTCAATTTTAAAATTCTTTTAAATTGAGAAGATAGAAATTAAAAATGAAGATGTTATCATTGAATAAATACAAAAAGAAAATCAAAAGTATATATATAATTTTTTGAACTGAGAGTATAAAAATGAGGAGGTTTCAAAAAGGCAAATAAATTGGCTCGCTTGAATTATTTGCTTTCAACTGTTTTCCCTTTTCCGTTTCCTTTGGAAAAAAAAAAAAATTGCAGGGTTTCCGGCAGGGACATTTAAAGGGCGAGACTTCTTCTCACACGATTTTTCCCCCGCGTGAGAACAACTGACGAGTTTACAAAATTTGCAGGCGTGAATTTTTGTAGAGGTTGAGAAAACTATTGCAGTCATGGAAAAACAGATAGCTTCTTGAAGAAAAAGGGGCCACAGTAACAGTAAAATTCCCATCAGTTTTTAATAAGCAACAATTATTAAAATAACAATTTATTGTCAAAGTAAAAAGTGATTTTTTTTTGGTTCTTATCATTTATGATATTTAAAAAAAAATCAACGGTCAAGATGCTTTTCATGGTAGTCCTTTTAATCTTGATCATTGATCTATATAATTCACCATGTGCTGCTCACATAGGGAAGGCTTTCAGCCTAAATATATATACATATATTATAATTATAATAATAATAAATTATAATATATATACTAATAATAATAAAATTATAAATAGAGTTATATATATTATATAATAATAATAATATACTAATAATTAGCCGATAGGCTTTCATATGTGAGTATTATAGTGCTCGGAAATGTCTCACGCCGTCAAAAAAATTCTTTCTCATGCTGTAAAAAAAATTTACGCCGGCAAATTTTCTAAACTCATCTGTAGTTCCTATCGGCGTATTCTTTGAAGCTCCCGGAAAATTTTCTAAACTCGTCGGTAGTTCCTATTCAACGTAGAAAATTTTCTAAACTCGTTGGTACTGCAAGTGCTAGTAAATATACAGTGGCACGGGTTCCAGGATACAGTTGAGCGCATGTGGAAGCCAAGAAACCAAAATAAGCAACGACTGAGCCCATTTTTTACTGACTGCGAAAATTTTATTATTCATTTCATGTGGGGACGGTTTTGCAGCAGAGGGGGCGTCCTTGGGACGTCCCCATTTTTTCCTGCATTTTTGGGACGGTAGGGGGATGTTCTGTCCTCGTCCCCGTGTCCTCGGGACGTCCCCGTTTCAAGAAATGCCTTAAAAACAGGGGGGGCGCGTCCCCGTGGTACACCAGAAAAGTGGTCATCACTAGAAAACAGCAGTAAGAAAAATCTATATCACTTCTAATGCTACCTAAAATAGCTTCCATGCTCAGCAGCCTCTTCTTGACAACATTTCATGTATTAAGGGTTTTGGGCCACAAATGGCCCTATGACTCTAACAAAAATATCATGCAATACATTTGGTGCCTCCCATTGGGTCACCACAAGACTGGAAGAAAGAGAAGAGTGTGTTGGCCATGGCTGCTACGACTCTCTCTTCTTCTCTTTGTTTCCATCCCAATCATGGTGGCGGTTAGGGCTTTGACAATCTCCTCACAAAACAAGATCTCCAACTCAACTCAAAATTTAACAGAAATTGTTCACTTCAAAATCAGTTTTGATCTGAATGTGGTTAAATCATGTTTATTTTGCTTTCAAATTTCAATTGATTCATGAATACCAAGGTTTATTGTCTTTTTCAAAGAATTTAGTATGTAATGATATGTCTATATTTCCCTTTTTGACAACATGGCTGTGATACCATGGCACCACCATATATTTAACATAAAAAGTTACTTTTTAATTTTATGGAATCAACTAAAATATCCTTAACCAACAAACACCCTCAACACTAACCCTAGAGCCAAGGCAACTCATCTACCAAGGGTCGATCAATGACTACCAAGGAAGGCAACAAGACAATAACAATGCCATGACTAACTCCACTGAACAAGATCAAACAATCCTCCAAATGATGACACATACGTCGATATGTCTAAGACAATATCAACAAAACATGACAACACATATAAAGATTACTTAAAGTTTGGATTTGGTTTTGGTTGGTCAACCGTCATCTAATACTTGAACTCTCCCATCTCTTTGCCTTTGTCACTATTGAGCCATGACAATTAGCTTCTTGCATGATATCCTCCCTCTACTCAGGGACGATGTACGTTGCAAAATGTAGGACACTAAAATTGTTAGTTCTCATCAATAATCATAATCACACTATATATAAAAAATAACCAGTGTTCCATGGAGTTTCCTGACGGGGACGGGGGGACAAAGGGTCTAAGTTTGGGGACGGCGGCGGGGGGGCGGTGCTGATATACATATGGTACTTGAATAACTAGTTATAAAAAGATGTTTAAGAATAACATTTCAAATTAAACTTTGGCAAATTAGTAAAATAGCAAAATTGCAAATACTAACATTTTAAATACTTGAATACTATTACTAAAAGACAAAGTAAATAAAATATTAAAATTTGACAAATGAAATTGTCGAATTTGAGATTTCTTAGTTTCTATTATATCGAAAATCGGAAAATATGACATGTCACATCATAATATCATATCATAAAGATGATTACAATGAGTAGCATGATACATTGATATCAAAATAAGTACAAAATGCAAAAATGTAGTGAAGGGAGGCCTCTAATCATCCCCAAACTCCTCATCACTCGAACTATTGGAATCCTCGTGGTCAAGCTTATAGGCATATGTGAGCAAAAAAATGAAGAATGAGAGTGTTTTGTTTAGCTTATAGGCTTTTAGAAGGGTCCCGCAAGCCTTTAGGGTTTGGCCCAAGGCTCACATTCCCAAAAAAATCAAAGAAATTTAAAAAAAAAGCCTTTTTGGACGTCCCAGCACGGGGGACGCTTGGGAGTCTCTGAGACGTCTTGGAGACGTCCAGGAGTCCCCGCCGTTTCCTCAGTTTTTGATGTCCCGGCGGCGGTGGGGGGACGGCGGGGGAACGTTTCTCAGCCATCCCCAAGTTTCCGAAACGTCCAGGTTGGGGAGACGGCTGGATTTTGGGGTTGGGGGGGACGGGTCCCCGTGGAACACTGAAAATAACATAATAACTAAAGCACTAAGCAAATCTCATCGTTAGAGGCGTAATGGAGAACAACAAGGTTAGAGGAGGAAAAAAGGAAAGGTTTTCAAGACTGCAAGGAGCTCCTAACTTCAATATAATTTGCCATCTTATGACCCACAGTGGATTTGAAAAAAGAACTTAAAGAGAGCCAAAGGGTTGAAGAGCTCAATGGTTCCTTGAGGAGCTAAGCATCATCCCAAAATCAGACATTGGTTCTAGTGCCAATGTTCCACTTGGTGCCTTTATTTAGAAGGGATTTGCACTTAATCAGATTGCTCCAAAAAGTGGAGCCAGGGGGAAACAAATCATTACTAAGAAAAACAATAGCTTCATCGCTAGATAGGTACTTTGCCCAGATAATTTCTGTCCACTGATTATCTTCTTTTAGTAGTCTCCACCTGAATTTAACTAAAAGAGCTTTATTTAGTGGTCTCAACTTTCTCAACCCAAGGCCACCGTGGAATTTTGGGAGGCAAACCTTATCCCAAGAGACAAGCGTAATTCTTTGTTTCTACTCAACCCCAAACCAAAGAAACCTCTTCGGAATCTGCTCAAACTTATTTGCCACTGTATTAGGGATCTTGAACAAGGATGTGAGGTAGATCGGAAGGCTTTGGAGGGAGCTTTTTAGAAGTTGTAACTCCATGGCTTGACTCAATAAATAGCCTTTCCAGCTCCTTTGGAATTTGTCTAGAAGGGAGTTCCACAAGCCCAAAGATATTCTGCCTTTAAAAAGAGGCATACCAAGATAAATTGATGGAAGCTCTTTAACATGACATCCAAGGATTCTTGCAATCCTTTCTTTCCTTTTTGGAGTAGTGTTAAGGAAGAAAAGAACACCTTTGTCAAAGTTCATTTGTTGACTCGAAACATTAGCATAGTTATTCAATGGGACCCTCATTTGATTAGCTTCTTTGACTGAGGCTTCTCCCAGAATGATGGTGTCACCAATAAATTGTTGGTGAGATACAAGCCTTTAATATTGCCTCCACTAAGAAAGAGCCTTGGAAATGCTTCTGCTTAAGGTCTCCACTGTAATTATGAATAGATAAGGGGACAAAGGATCCCCCTATCTTAGACAAGAAATCATGCCATGGGAGATTGGCTATGAAAATTTGTAATGCCATAGTTGAGAACTTTTAGGCATTTAATAAGAGGTCGGGCTTAGCTTCCTTTTTGGACCTGGAACAAAGAATTGCAAATAATTGGGGGCTAAATATTATTTCTAGAGGGTTGATGGATATCAAGAAAGCTGAAAGGAACTCTACCAGGTGGGTCAGTCAACCTTGATCATAATTGGCTAAAACTGAATTTTGATGGTGCATTAAAAGGGAACCTAGGGATGGTTGGTGGTGGAGTTATTAGAGACAACAAAGGTGGTTTTGTGGCTGCTTATGCGTGTTGGATAGGAGTGCAAAACAACCATGTTGCAGAAGCCAGGGTTACCTTTTAGGGTATTCGGTTTGTTAAAAAGCTTAAGGTCTCTCATCTTATTATTGAGAGAAATTCTCTTAATATAATTAAATGTCTAAAATGGGAGTCGTCCCCCTCTTGGACCATGAAAAATATAGTGGAAGATGCTATGGACTCTGGAGGCCCTTAAGGCTATCAAGGAAGTGAAATTCTACCACACCTATAGAGAAGGTAATAGGGTGGCCGATAGTATGGCCAACATTGGAGTTGTTGGATCAAGGTTGAAAAAATGGGTAAAGATGGACTCCCTACCTAAGGAGATAATTCAAAGTTTAATTGATGAGGCCCCATTTTAACTGCCTTTGTTTAATGTTGTTCAATACTTTGGTGATAGTTCTCTTTTGGTTTCTTTTTCCCATGGGATGACGAGGTATTTTGGCCTTTACTTTAGTAAGCTATTATTAGCTCTAAATTCCATCAATCTTCATAATCCTGAAAGAATCATTTTTAAGAAGCTCAGGCATTTGGATTGTCATATCATCATTAAATCCTTACAACTTCTCTATGGTGTTGACCTTGTGAAGTCTTTTCACAGGAGTTGTTTGAGGGTTTGTAGCAGTGGTGTTCAAGTTTCTAGATCTCTTCAAGGGCCATGTCAAGAAGAGAGAGAGTTTTTAGTGGCTTTGGATCAGCACTAGTAGCATTGGTGGTGAGAGGCTCCGAATTGAACCCTTCTCCTATGAAGGAATAAGGAAAAAGATCACCATTTGGCATATCCTAAGGAGGGGAGGGCTGACCCATTTCATGGAGAGGGTTAATGGCTTCGACCTAGTGGATTTCAACAGATCATGGAAGGCTAGGAAAGTCAATGTTAGAGGAATTTGTTTCAAGGTCTCAGAAGAAAGCATTGCTGAGGCTACAAGGCTGTCAAGGGAAGATGTGAAGGCATACAAGGCAAGGAAACTAAAAAGAAGGAATATATTGAGGCCTTCTTAAGAGGTGATGAGAAGTTAGTAAGATTCCAAGTTGATTATCTCAAAGAATCTTTGCCTAGGGCATGGGATGATGTGAGCATCGAATTGATCAAATATGTAACACTGGAAGGCAGGTACAAGTGTGTCTTCTCCTACCATTTCTCCTTGCTTAATCACTTTAGACACAGAAATATGGTGAGTTTTCCCTTTTACTTGCCTTTTACCTGCTCATGTCCTTGGAATTTTTGGTGGTGGATGTGTGGTTAGATAAGGCGGAACTTCTACTCCACCAAGGATTGATCTATTTGCTTTACCAGTTCTCTAAGGCCAAAGTGGTGCCTCTGCAACCTTCTTTGAAGGTGTAGGTTGTGGAGACTGCCTGTCTTGATATCGGCTCCTCCAAGTCCTCTCCTGGGAAGTTGTGCTCCTTCCCCAAATTGGTTGTCAGTAAAGACAAAGTTGTTTTGAGTCTGAAGAAAAATAGGAATAAGGATAGGGACAAGAGGTATGAAGCCTAGGGGAGCTCTGAGTTGGCAGATGGGAAGATTAAAGGTGGCAAAGGCAAGAGGACCATAGGGTCCAATAATTCCCTGGGGGAGGAGATAACAGAGATAATAAAGGATAAGTCCTTTAGAAAGGGCAAAGCTTTGAAGCCCTATAAAGAAGCTAATCGTACTTTGGATAAGGATGAGGCTGAGACTCGAATAGCTAATGAAGAAGGGGAGAGTTCCTTAAAGGATTTAAAAGTAAAAGGGAATGCCTTGAGAAGGACTTCAACACAGTATTTTGAAGTGGCTCAAGATTGAGGAGAGATTGAGAGTTAGTATGAGTCAGCTGTATAAACAGGTCAATGGGGAGAAACCTCAATCTGAGGTCTGTGTCAAGTTCAACGAGGGCAATTGGAATATATTAAGGGATATTTGTGATATTAAAAAGGAAATGACAGAATTTAACTCCAGGATGAGTAAGATTGAAAGGAATCATGAAGATCTGAAGGTCTTGTCAGGATCCAACTTAGCAGGACTACCATTAAGAACTCTGCTGCCAGCAAAACTATGCTTTAGGAAAATATGCTGAAAAGGAAAATGAGGATTCTTGAAGTGGGCCCAAGTAAAAGAACAAGTAGGAGAGCACTGTCATTGATTTGGACAGTGGGGTGATGGATAATCATTTGGAATTCCTAAGTGAGGAGTGGAATGTTGTGGACTTGTTGAGGGATCTTTCCTCTTCTCAATTGTACGTTTGGTGGCCTCTGCTGTTCTTTTGCTGTTGGTCTGCTGTTTCCTTGTTTTTCTGCTGTTGGATTTTAGTTCTGCCCCTTGTGCTCTTTTTGGGGACTATTGTTTTTCTCTGATGTATGTAAGCCTTTAATGTTTATATTTTGATCATTGTAAAAGAGATTGGGACCTTTCAAAAACTCTCTTTTACCTACTAATAAAAAAAACCAGATCTCATCGTCACATAAGTATACATCATTAGTAGGATTAATTCAAATCTTAACCATTATTCAAAACAATAATCAGTGTATCCGAGTCTTAGTCACCATTATTGACCAATTAAATAATAATAATTAGTGGTTTTTATGGGGTATTACACATGGGGGCTCTTGATGGTCTCTATGTTATTTTACTTGGATTGATTTCCTCAAAAAGGGAAAGGAGGATGTGTTACATAGCATCATTTCAAACTATCCAAACTATTTGTTTTGAAATGGTCAGAAATAGATATATCACAAAAGTCGATCTTGTTGATATTGTTTTTTTTAATTTGAAAGTAGTTCTTGTCATGTCTACAACAATTATATGTAAGTTAGAATTATGAAAGTCGTGCAACACTTATTGTAGTCGATTGTAACTAACTTTACGATTTTGCACAGTGGTAAAGCTAATTTAGGTTATTGAACATGTTTGCGGGGACTAAGGCAAGAGCAGAAACATCAGGAGTTTTTCCATAGCCTTATGTATGAAAAAGTTGAAGGATGTAGCATCCAGGGAAACTCAGCAACTAGATCACCTTCACAAAGCATTTCAGAACCTTGTATGGGGATAAGATCAACACCATCAATGGTAGCACCAGGAGTTCGAAGGATCACTCATCTACCAACAATTGTATATAGGCCTATAGGGCCATCTGATTTGGAAGTTCTCAAGGAAATTCATCAGGCATTATTTCCAATAAGGTGATTCCACTGTCCTAGTCTAAGGGTATCAAGGTTATATGTTGCAGTAATCTGTTTGTCCATGTAATCAGCATGTTCACATTCAATAAAATATGAAATGATAAAATTTGAGGGATTTTCATGTCAGGTATGAATCAGAGTTTTTTCTAAATGTGGTTAATGGTCGAGGAATTGTATCATGGGCAGCGGTTGACACTAGTAGGCCTGATGCTCATGGAGACGAGCTTATTGGCTTTGTTACTGCACGAGTTGTGGTAGCATCGGAAAGTGAGGTGCAAATTTTCTGATCTACATCTGCCTTGGTGCTTGTTACTTGTGTATCAGATACTTTTCTTTCCTTGACCCAGAATTACTGATTCATTTTTCATTCTTCTTTGCAATGATGAAATTGGAAATTTCAACTATGAATTTTTCTTGCTGCTGGGTTTACCTGTTTATACAGGCAGAAGATATGCTGGGCTATGATATGGTTAAGACAGATCGAACACTTGTGTATATCCTAACTCTTGGTGTTATAAAACCTTATAGAAATCTTGGAATAGGTAAGTTGAGACAAAATGAGTTGTAATCTCTTTGAAATACGTCTATTCTCTATAATTTCCATTATTTTATTGCATATCATCTGAACTTTCCTGTTGCCAATACTGATGTAATTCTAGCTTCTGCACTGGTATGGGAGGTTATTGAATATGCATCAAGCATTCCAAGTTGTCGAGCCCTTTACTTGCATGTCATCTCCTACAATCAGTCTGCTATTCTCTTTTACAAGAAGAACTCCTTTCAGTGTTTGCGGAAGCTGCAAAATTTTTATTATATTAACGGGTGCCATTATGATGCCTATTTGTATGTGTATTATGTAAATGGTGGGCGAGCTCCTTGTTCAGCACTGTAAGTACTTGTGCTTTACTGATTGAGATTAATTTTTAATAAGTGGATGTTGGATGTATGCTTTTGATGCTTATTTGTGCCATCGGTTTTTTGCTGCATCTATGTTGGTGTTTTACAGTGATTTGTTAGCAGCAGTTGGTGCTTATATAAGGAGGCTTTGTAATTCTCTTCTAGCAAGAATTTGGAGGAATGAAGAAAAAGGCACAAAATATCCCAAATGTAAAGAAGTTGGTGGGTTATTAAGCTCAAATCGCCGGCTTCATGTTTGTGACAGTAATGGATGCCAATGTGTCTAAGCTGTATAATGGATTGTCAAGATGGAATGTTGAATATGTTCTTCCGTGTGTTTAATTTATAACATGAAAGTAACCTCATCCCATTAGAGAGGAGTTTTTCAGCATCGTCTGGTTCCTTAGCTCAGGCAATTGCTGTGGGGCGAACATTGTGTTTTGTGTACATGCACCATTATTAAAGACATTATTCTATGTGTGAGATTTATAGTGCCATTATTTTATAGTAATTAAAATATATATAATGGGTCCTTATTGTTGGTATTTGTCCATGCATAAATTATTGTTGTAGAACGTCCGTATTCATTATATAGGCAATTGCAGCACCATATTAATTCATCCGCTTTTATTGGGTTTGCTTGTTTGGGGAGTTTTAAGAGAGCTTATATTAATATAGTCCATAAATCAACAACATTTGAGAATTTTTGGAGTCGATAATGAGGGAAAATACACCACTTACACAAAATATCTATGCTAACTAAATAAATAAAGCATTTAAAAAAAAATCTAACTTAGAAGAATTGGAGATTGGAAACAATAAATATTGAATTAGAATTTTTGGAGTTGATAACTGAGGGAAAATACACCACGTATACAAAATATCTGTGTTAACTAAATAAATAAAGCATTTAAAAAAATAATAAACTTAGAAGAGTTGAGATTGGAAACAAGAAGTAATGAATTAAATATAAAAATCAAATAAATTTAAATGTGATATTTAGATAGATTTTGGAGATGGGAAAATGATGTTCAGTATGTGAAGAACAAATTTGCTAGGGTGCTGGATTTTTAGGACTGGATCAGACAACTATCTTAGAATCCGCGAATTGATTGTATTCTGCTTTGGTTTAGATTTGTAACTATAGAATTGATCTCCATGTGTCGAAATGATTTGATGTACGAACTTGAACATATACCCATAGTAATGAATCGACATAAAGTTGATTGTTGGAATTCAATTGCTTCCATCTAAAATCTAAACCTTGGTAAGGATTGGTTGTGTTTAGAAATGTCTCTAGAAATTTGATTGTTGGAATTTGATTGCATCTATCTAATATCTAAATCTTGGTAAGGATTCGCTGTGTTTAGAAACACCTTTGGAACTTTGATGAATTACGAGGGTTATGTTCTCTGTAGTTAGACCCTTACGAAGACCGATTCAATAGCTTCATAACAATGATCAAGGACAACAAACAATCATGCAATGGACCTAACATGTGTTATGATGTAATGCTTTGATAATGCTGCTATGTTGCTCTCATAAATGCTCTTCAATGATTTCATCTAGAAATTTGATTGTTGGAATTTGATTGCATCCATCTAATATCTAAATCTTGGTAAGGATTGTCTGTGTCTAGAAACACCTTTGGAAATTTGATGAATTTGATTGCATCCATCTAATATCAAAATCTTGGTAAGGGTTGGTTGTGTTTAGAAACACCTTAAGAAATTTGATGAATCACGAGGGTTGCATTCTTCGCAGTTAGAGCCTTAGGAAGACCGATTCAATAGCTTCATAACAATGATCAAGGACAAGAAGTAATCCCACGATGGACTTAACATGTGTTATGATGTAATGCTTTGATAATGATGCAATGCTTTGATAATGCTGCTATGTTGCTCTCATAAATGCTCTTCAATGATTTCTAGGTTGTCCTTGTATTTTTTCAAATGATTGAAAATCTTTTTAAATGTATAAACAACACAGAAATCAACACAAACGTGTGTTAAGTAAGCTCATAATGGCTAGTAGAAGGAAATCAATGAGATTTAATTTGAATTAAAAAATTTAAAGTTCAAGATTCAATTTGTGATTGAGAAAATGACTTGTGTTAAGAATGCACCTGTGAATTTGATCTAGGGTGATGAATGGGGGATCTAGGGATCAAGATCAATCTCTAGGGATGAGTGATGATTGGATCGGGAGGGGTGATGTCATAAGCCAATTCATGCAAAAATATGCCACTTTAGACTAGTCATTGCATTAAGGACAATCTAACCAAAATGGGTCCAAAATACAAGGGAAAAGAGCATGGGTATGCAGTTTTCACAATTACATTTTGCCTACATTTTGATGTGCATGTGAACTACTAGGTGGATGCATGTCAAAGTAAAACAAATAGTTAACATGAAAATAAAGTTTTTCTTAACACTTAAAGGATACACATTTGCTTGAAGTATACATATCATTTTTTAATTCTTCTCATCATGTGTACTACATTAGGAATTTGCAAAAAAAACCACATTTAAAATAGGCGCTAACTTCAACTTGCATGAAAACGAACTATCCTTGAAAAAGTAAAAATGAAAAGAAAGGTAAGAGATTTTGCTTGTTACAAAAAGTGACAGGGCTCTTGGTAAGTGGACAAATATAAAAGGACTCAGAGCAAGCAAACAAATGTGAATACCATGACCAAATGGATAAGGTGCCAAAGGACACTGACCATGCGGACCATGCTTTGACTCTGCAAATGATTGATAAAGCTCCCCTCCAAGTGAGAATAATTGTGAGCATGTCATTGCACAACACAACTCACAAACGAACGTTACTGACATATATGCCCCACCTCTAATTGTTTGCATGCAAAGGATGCAAGGAATTGGAGGAGAGGAGAAAACATATAATTGTGATAAGACATGTAAACATGGTAAAATATAGCATCATTTGATACACATGCAAGTAAAGAGGCAATATATAATCATGAAGGCACATGTAATAAGGGAAAGGCAAGATGATTCCCAATGCAAGCAAATGTTAAGACAAGGATAGCCATAAATGCTAGGTAAGGATCATAAGACATAAGCATGATAAATGATCACAAACATATGATTGCAAAGAAATTAAATGCTTTACATAAATAATCTAGCATAAATTAACCTAAATTAATTAGTTGGGACAGATAATTGCAATAAATAAACGAAAATTAAATGCCAGGGTTAATTGCACTTAGCACTAAAATTGTAATGAAATAACTTACACGAGAATGATATAATAGGAAATAGGTTGCAAATACTTGAGATTACTTGAGAATACTAAATCACTTTGAGGGGGCAAACCTCCAAAAGTCTTCAACAAAAGCCTAATTCACAATATGATGATAATAAACTAGCCACTATCTCCTATATATACCATGCTTATGTCATGGATGCCACCTAAAATGACCTAACTACCTATATAAAACTATATAAATGATCATATAACTTAATTAAGGTTTATGCTAGCCACAAGTCAGCTACGCATATCCCCATGCATACTATAGGTTAAGGGTGTAGAATGTGCCCCCTTCACACAAGTGTTGTTCTTGATGCTAATCAAATGTGGATGCTTTTGCACAAAATCTTCATCTTCCCATGTGGCCCCTTCGATAGACAAATTCTTCCACTTAATAAGGTACTTTGTGATTGTGTTAGTTTTCAACTGCTTTGTGCATGTTTGGAGAATTAACTCAAGATCCAAGATTGTTTATGTAGGGATTTGTTGACCAATAACCTTCTTTGAACACGAGACATGAAAAATTGGATGTATTTTTGTTGTTGGAGGTAACTCAAGCTTGTATGCTACACTGTTAATCTTCTAAAAAACTAATATGGACCATAATATTTAGGTGAGAGCTCGTTATTCTTCCTTGTTGTTTTAGGGATATTTGCTTATAAGGTTGCAACCTCAAAAAACCAATCTCCAACTTCAAATGCCTTTCATTATGATGTTAGTTAGCCTATTGTTTCATTTGATTTTATGTCATGGCCAAATTTTCCTTGAGACTTGAAAGTACATGTTGATGATTCATATGATTTTCCACAACCTAAACTATTGGTGTAACCTTCAATGATGATGTCATGAATGGGGATGATATCCATATAATGCCACAAATGGGAATAGTTTTGAAGCATTGTGGAAGGAAGTGTTATACCACCATTTTTCTAGTGGTAGCCAAGCCACCCATTGAGACTGCTTATCTAAAGTAAAACAATGTAGATACCCTTTCAAGCACTTGTTGACTACCTCAGTTTGTCCGTCTGACTATGGATGGTATGAAGAACTACAAGTCATTTGAGTACCCAAACATGAGAATAAATTTATCCACAAATTACTAGTAAATATAAGATCACAATCACTTACTATAACCTTTGGGGTACCGTGTAACTTATGTTTATTCTCCATAAATGCTTTTGCCACTGTGCTTTTTGTAAGAGGATGGGATAATGCACAAAAAATTGGTAAGTCTATCCATGATTACCATGATGACACTCTTATCTTCAGACTTTGGAAGGCATGTGATGAAATCCATGGAGACCTCTTCCCACCACTGGCTAGGGATAACTAAAGATTGCAAAAGACTAGGCATTTTAGTTGTCTCACCCTTATTTCTTTGACATACCGGACATTTTTCCACAGAGTTTTGAACATCACCTTTAAGCCCTTCTCAAAAGAAATCTTACTTGATTCATTGACGTCTTCAAAAATCCTGAGTGACCCTCAATTGGAGAACCATGGAGCTCCTATAGATTATTTTGTTTGGGGGTGGAATTCTTGAACAAGAACAATATGTCTTTATACCAAAGAGAATCTCCCTTCCAACAAAAAATATCTAAATTGCTCAAATCATTCTGCAATTGTTGAATTAGATTCCATTTGGCAACGTCTTGCTACCACTCTAATCTAGCTTCTTCAACCCAATCTACCTATAGTATTGAAACGACACACAATAATGCATCATCCTTATCATCCTTTCTGGATAGTGCAGTAACCACTAATTCTCCTTCTCTTTCTTATAGATGATCTCATAGTCATATCCCAACATCTTAGTGACCTATTTTTGTTGTTCTTTAGAGGATAACCACACTCCAAGAAATATTTTAGGCTATCATAATTTGTCTTTACTTTGAAGAATCTACCCATTAGATATGGTCTCCATTATTTGATTGCATGAAGAATAACTAGCATTTCGTTTTCATAAATAGGTTTGAGTTGATTCTTACCCTTAAAATGATGAATTTCAAAAGTAATGGGCCTACCTTCTTGCATGGGAACTACTATATCATTCCCCAAAGCATCACACTCCACAATAAAATTCTTGGTGAAATTTGGAGTAGCTAGAACTGGAGTGGTACACACAGCCTCCTTCAATCTCTCAAATGTTGTATTAGCTGCATTATTCCACACGAAAGCATCCTTCTTCAAAAGTGTTGTGACGGGTGCTATGTGGCCATAATCCTTTACAAATCTCCTATAATATCCAATGATTCCTAGGAAACCCCTCAAGTTCTTAATGGTTTTAGGAACCGACCACTGCATCATAGCCTTGATTTTTTTTGGATCAACTTTTACTCCATGAGGCACAATGGGACCCAAGTACTCCACCGCTTTAAGTCCAAACACACACTTAGAAGGTTTAGCATAAAGTTGATGTTGTTGGAGAATTTGTATTGTCTAATCAACATGGTGCAAATGGTCTTCCCATGTCTTACTATAAATTAGTATATCATCAAAGAAAACTGATTCAAACTTTCTCAAAATGGGCTTAAAGATGAAATTCATCAAACTTTGAAATGTAGGGGCATTAGTAAGACCAAATGGCATCACTAGAAATCCATAATGACCCTCACGAGTCCTAAATGTTGTCTTGGGAATATCTTCTTAATTCTAATTTGATGATAACTTAATCTAAGATCAATTTTCATTAGAAACATAGCTTCATTTAGTTCATATAACAAATCATTAAGACTGGATTATGAAACTTATCTCTGATGGTGTACTTGTTGAGTTCTCTTAAGTCTAGACACATGTGCCAAGTATCATCCTTCTTAGGTACCATCACCAATGGAGAGGAATAAGCACTATGACTATGATTGATATTACTTTCTTCTAACATCTCTTGTACCATCTTCTCAATTTCACTCTTTTGAACATATGGGTACCTATAAGGCCTAATGTTAGGTTGTTGGAACCCTAGCACTAGTTGAGTGGTATGATCATGGCCCCTTTTTGGGAAGAAGTGCTTTAGGCATATCTTTAAAGAGTATTGAATATTTATCTACAATAGCCCGTAGGTCTAGTAGTGTAGATCCCTTTGTTGGTTGTGCCTCTATTGAAAATAATTGAGCCACAAACCCATCCACACTCATTTTTAGAACCTTTTGCATATGATAAGAATTCGTCATTTATGGTGATGTTGCATGTATCCCATAAAAACTTATAGAAATTGTAAGAGACATTATAAAAATTGTAAGAGAAATTATAAAATTGAATATGATATGGCTTGCTACGAGATTGTAAGAGACATCTGCATTAAAAATATATATAAATAGTCGTTGTTGGGCCATACTTACAAAATAAAAAGTTATAGAGATGTTGTCATAGTACGTTTTACTAAAAATAGAATGATAATGGATATAATAGAAATAGTTACCTATTTATTTTTAGAACGTACCCATTTTAAAATGGGTACCCGTTTCTATTTAGACCATGTACCTGTTCCTTTTCAGAGTGGGTATGCATTTCAGAGCGAGTATGTGTCCCATGAAATTTCAAATTTGAAACTCACGATTTTTCTTTGGTTTTAGGCTTGGAAAAGTCTTCGAAACTCACAATAAATCAAGTTGGAAAATTATAATAGAAATTGCTTACATTCAAGTGATTCCTAGCATAGGAAAACCCAATATGTTGTCACACAATGAATGCACAAGTAGTGACAATCATGCCAACTAGTTGTAGAAGACTTAAAATAAAAATGATAAAAAGTATAATGAACATAGAAGCACAAAGCCAAAAAAGAAATATTTATCTTAAAAAAAGAGTGAAGTATTCTATTGTAAAATATTTGATAGTTAAGGGGATGGATTAAGGCGAGTTAAGGGGACATTAAACCAATTACTAATTGGCTAAGGATATGGTAGTAATTATCAATCCCCTATAAATTTACTTAATTTTAAATAAGTTACTAAATCAAATCCAAAATTAAACTTACCTAATTTTTGGAATGTAGTTAGGGGATGGCTTAAGGGGAGTTAAGAGGATGGATTAAGGGGACATTCAAATACTAATTTTCTAAGGGTGTCCTAGTAAGTCAACTAACTATAAATCTATTTAATCTTAAACTTACTAGACAAAATTTCAAAGTTATTAAACTAAATCATAATTACCTAATTTATGGAACACAACTAGGGGATGGTTTAAGGGGAGTTAAGAGGATGGCTTAAGGGGACATGCAACCAATTACTAATTTAGTTAGGACATGATATTAAATTAATTAACTATCAAGTAAATATATACAACCATACATTAGTCAAAAAATAAAGATTAAATGTTTAGAAATTTCTACATACCTGCAAACCATTTAAAAAATTTACTCCATTGTACCATTTGCATCCTCTCTTATTTGTAACACATCTATAATTGCTTCATGCTCTTCCATAGAAAGTGTCTATAACTATTTTGTAATAGGTTTCCCTTGAGAATGAGTAGTGTACAATTTTCTTATGCATTTCATAATCTTCAAATGTAGGTAAACCATTCTTCCTTATCAAATATTTCCATAGCTAAGTGCCAAAAAACCCACAAAACCTGTTGGATACTCATAGTTATCATCAACTACTCTAGGCTTTAACAACTTATGTTTTGTCTTAGCACATTGAGCCAACCAATAATCTATTTCCTCTCCATTAACCTTAGGTGCAACAACAACATACAAGTTCTGCAAAAAACTTACAAATTCAATAAAGTAGGACATGATATATAATTCACAAAAATACATGCATGTATAGAATTATAGATTACAAAATAATGTAATGAAACTAGACATTGAATTAATATACCTTCTTGTTCAAGGTATGAAACACAATCATAGAAATTTGATGCAAATAATTGATTATCCTCTTCAAACGTTGGCTCATGTTGATTATGTATTTGAATAGGTGTTAGGGATCTATATTTCCATTCTTCAACCCATTCTATATTTTCACATCACCTCCAATACAAAGTAACAAAAATAAGCAAGCTCTCTAATCCATATAGTCCATGTGCTTTCATTTTAACTCTTAAATGAATGCCATTTTGTTGATCCACTAATTGTCTCACAATCATATTGGAGAAGAATGTTTTCTTCTTTAATTGACCAAAAGAACCATTGAACTTTAGAGTTTTCACTTGATCTTGTAGAGAATTTTGCATTACACCAATCCACAATTGCATGTGCATCTTTAAACTGTGTTGCATACAAAAGTTTTAGTTGCTCCCTAGGAAGAGCTCTTTTCACACATGCTCCATCTTCATCATGCTCTCCTTTACCATGCCCAACTTTAAAGAAACTCCACATATGTTGGATATTGTTTTCTGTATGGGCCCTACATAATCAATAAAACATTTGAGCATTTTTGAATTGTCTTGTACAATTGTTTGATGATATGATATGTACCATCTGGATTTATCTTTCTTTTAAATTGTCATAAAATACTTTGAAATAATACTAGACAAGCTCTGATGAATATAACTAGTTATCATTCAAATAGAGATGATACTCCCTCAATTTTTTTTGTCATCTCCTGTACTATCATCTGCATGTTTATATACAGTATGAACAAAGATGACCACTTGTACTAAATTATAATATTGAGAAAGAATCTCCTCTTGTGGAGCAAGAGTATAGTTTTCTACAAATTCAACCATTGAAAGTATAGTTCCAATTAGAAATGTGTTTTTATATATGTGAAATTGTTCATCAAGCCACTGAGCATATTTTGAGTGTTTCAAATATTTGTACACAATCTTATTCTTGAATTTTGTGATGAATGCATGCACACTACTTTGTTCTATGACTAATTCATAATGCTTTCCAATATTTCCATCCTTTAATGGATATTGAACATTGTTGAACCTCTTAACATCCACTAATTGTTGTCCAAAATCATCTGAACTACTTTCACGCATGCATTCTCCTAACAATGAAAGGTTACCACATATATTGTATTTTCCATAAATACATACTTTTGAATAAAATAATTGTCTATCAGGTGTTTTACAAAATAAACTTGTTATAAACTCAATTGTTTTAGGTGGCATATTAATACCACATTCCTGCATAATTTGGTTAGTATACAAAGTATAACGTATATTTCGAAAAACATCATAATAATAATGGAATTGCACATTAGTTTTTCAACAATAAGAGATTCGTTGTTTATTAATTTTGACATACCAAGGTTTACATTTCTCAAATGATCTTTGACTTATACTAAAATGTTCTATAATTGAATCATGATGCAGGAGCATCCAAAGGTCTAAGAGCAATCTTGCATCACCCAAGAAATAATTTTATTTTCTATTCTTTCCAATTTTAGTTTTTGTGAATAACCATTATCTTGAAGAATGGTTTGGAACATTCAAAGTTTCCAAAAAGGGCTAAAAATGATAGGGCTTACTATTTTTAGTAAGTCTATATTTGAGCATGAATGGACCTAATTTTTTTTCTAAAGCTATGGAATTTCCATATAAACATTCTAGGTGAGTTTCAACCCAAGATCATGCCTGGATTGCAAGATATTAAATTTTCTATTTTTGAAACTCCCGAAAAAGTTTTGAAATCAATTTTGAGGCACATAGAGGCCCTGATTTGCCTTGAAATTTGTCATAACTGGTAAAGCTAGGTATATCTTAATAGATCTCTTCACGATCTTTCCGACGCATCAAACAGTTCATTAATAAGACACTTGGATCAAAAGTTATGACCTCTAGAAGTTGGGCCTCTCGTTTTGGGAAATGTGAAAACATGTTGGACACTTAAAAGAGTTGTAAAGGGGGAAGTTACATATGTTGGTGTGTGATTTGACAGATCATAAGACATCTTTGGTTAGAGATTATTTGGGCACCACTTTTGGGTGGTTTTAGATCATGGTTTTGTAATTACTGTTGATGGCTTCCTGTATTGTATCTCCTATATATCATGTGCTTGAGATAGAGGTTGTGGGTGAGTAAGATAGATGTTGAGTTGCTTCCAGATTTATAGTTGGTGAAAATATTATGGAAGCTTTCATTGCTTTCATTGCAAGCATGTTGTAATCTTGTCAAGATTTTTGAATAAGATATTGATTTGTTTTTTGGTGTGGGTTTTTTTTTTCTCCTGGAAGGGTTTTCCCCACTACATCACCATTGTTCTCTTTTTGTTATTGTGAGTGTATTGGGTGGAGTACACCCTCATCAAGTGGTATCAGAGTGAGTTTATCCTGAGTGTGCAAACAGATCACCAAACAGTGAGGCATTTTGTGCCAGGACCTTGAGATTGAGTCTTTGAAGGTGGAAGAACTGTCAATTTGAGGCAACTTCGCACTTAGGAGTTTTTACATTAAGTGTAAGAGAAGAAAGAAGAAAGTCAAGATGCCTCCACGAAGAAACTATGGTGGTAGAAATCCTATTGTGATAGAAGAAGGGTTTAAAGCTATATAGAGGCAGATTAGTGCAATCGAAGAGGAATTGAGAAGAGGGTTTGAACCGAGAATAAGATGAAAGTGAAGATGAAGATGATGCAATCCAAGATGATGCACAATATGAAGAAAATGAGGGAGAATTGGAACCTGAACAAGTTAAATTGTTGAAGGCCATAAAATTTTTTAGGAAAAGGCCAAAGATAAATATCTCTACATATTCTGGTAGTGTCAATATGGAAGAAATGATAGATTGGATCAATGATATGGAGGAATAATTTGAATATGAAGAAATAGAAGATCCTGAGAGGGTCAAGTTTTCCAAGACCAAGCTCAAAGGTCACGCTAGAATTTGGTGGAAGGAGGTGTAGTTAGAAAGAAATCGAAGAGAAAAAGAGATCACTAGATGAGATAGAATGATGAATAAATTAAAGAGACAATTTATTACATGGATTATGAGTTGGAACTTTTGAAGAAAATGCAAGGTTTGAGACAAATGAACAAGACAGTCAAAGAATATACTGAAGAGTTTTACAAAGTTATCATTAGCACAGGTCACATAGAGGCTAATAAAGAGAAGGAAGCCAAGTATATCAATGGATTGAAACCCAGTATCCAAGAAGAATTAAGTCTGGTCAAATTGACAACTATTAAAGATGCATATCGGTTTGCAATGAAGATAGAAGAAAAGTTGAATAGAAAATTTGAGAATAAACAAAGAGGAAGAGGTCATGGTGGAAGAACTAGTGGAAGATCATATGGGGGTCATGGAAAACAAGATGATCAAAATAAGAATAAAGATGCACGCACCAGTCAAAATAACAGAGGTGAAGATGCATACCACCCTTGAGGACAAAATGATGGGTATCGGAGAGGAGGAGGTGGATTTGGAAGAGGATCTAGATGAGGAGGATTTAGAGAAACCTATTTCAGATGCAACAAAGAAGGGCATAGAGCATATGACTCTCAACAAAATTAGGGAGGAACAAACAAAAGACCAGAGGGTAATGCTAGAGTTGCCCATGTTGATGAGAAGGCTAGATCTAAACATTCAGAAGATGCAGGAAGAGGAGAAGCTCTTGTTATTAGAAGAGCCTTGCTAAAAGAAGAGGGAAAAGAAGAACTAGCCCAAAGAAAGAGTCTATTCCGAACAAGGTGTAAATCCGGAGGTAAGTGTTGTGATGTGATTATTGATAGTGGAAGTACAGACAATCTAGTCTTTGAAGAGATTGTTAGAAAGTTGAATTTGAAGAGAATAAAGCATCCACACCCTTATAGGATTGCTTGGTTGTAGAAAGATCATAAGGATTTGGTTAATGAACAGTGTTTGGTAAAGTTTAAGATTGGATATTATCATGATGAGGTGTTATGTGATATTATGCCAATGGATGTATGTCACTTGTTATTGGGAAGGCCATGATAGTATGATAGGTGTGCTATCTATGATGGCCATGATAACACTTGTTCTCTGACAAAAGATGGAGCAAGACATAAGTTGAAACTTGTGAGACAAGTAGAGGAAAAGGTATGTAGTAATGCTATAATTTGTTTGGTAGATGGTAGAATTTTTTTGGATGGAATGAATCACAAACATATGTGCTTTTCCTTGATTCCTAATCAATAAAGAGGAAGGATAAGATGTACCCGCAAAAATTGTAGATATGTTGGATAATTCAAAGATATTGTTTTAGATAATGTACCTAAAGGTTTACCCGACCAGTGAGAAGCATAAGTCATTAAATGGATTTGATACCAGAAGCGAGTTTGCCTAACAAGGCAGCCCATAGAATGACTCCTACAAAAAATGAGGAGTTGAACAAACAATTTCAAGAATTGTTGAAAAAGGGGCTAATCAGAGAGTTTGAGTCCATGTGCAGTAACTATAGTACTAACATCTAAGAAGAATGGAGAATGGAGGATGTGTACCAATTTTAGAGCCATAAACAAAATCACAACCAAGTACAAATTTCCTTTTTCAAGGATGGTTGATATCATGGACTACCTGAGTGGAGTGAAGTACTTCACAAAGATATATTTGAAGAGCGGGTATCACTAGATTAGGATAAGGGAAGGAGATGAACGGAAGACAAAATTCAAGACAAAAAAGGACTGTATGAGTGGTTAGTAATGCCATTCAGACTAACCAATGCACTAAGCACTTTCATGAGGCTCATGAACAAGGTACTCAAAGAATTTTTGGGTAAGTTTGTTATTGTTTATTTGGATGATATTCTGATTTTTAGCAAAACCTTGGAGGAACATTTGATGCATGTTCGTAGAGTTTTTGAGAGGTTGAGAGAAGATAAACTATTGATAAATTTGAAGAAGTGTAGCTTTGTGAAGGAGTTAGTGTACCTAGGATTTGTGATCTCAGCTGAGGGCCTTAAGATGGATCCAAAGGAAGTAAGGGCTATCATAGAATAACCTACACCAAGGAGTATTACTGAGGTAAGATCATTTCATGGATTGGCTAGTTTTTATAGAAAATTTATTAGAAATTTCAGTAGCATATGTGTACCTTTAACTAAAACAATGAGAGGAGATAGAAAATAATTTAAATGGACTATAGGAGCAACCACAATTTTTGATTTGTTGAAGCAAAAATTTATAGAGCAACCTGTTTTAGCACTTCCATATTTTAACAAGGTATTTCAAGTAGATTGTGATGCTAGTGGCAGTGCCATAGGAGCTGTATTAAGTCAAGAAGGAAGACCCATTGCATATTTTAGTGAAAACTTAATGATTCTTGGAAGAAGTATTATGTTTATGATTAGGAATTTTATGCTATTGTTCAAGCATTGAAGAAATGGAGACATTATCTATTTTCTAAGGAATTTGTTTTGTACACTAATCATCAAGCCTTACAATATTTGAATAACTAAGTGAAGTTGAATCAAAGACATTTGAAATGGGTCAAGTTTTTTGTAAAGCTATACATTTGTGTTGAAACATAGAAGTGGGAAGCCTAACAGAATTGTAGATGCCTTGAACTTAGCAAGCAAAATTTGCTGATAGAGATGGGAATTGAATTTGTTGGCTTTGAAGAACTCAAACATTTATATCTAGAAGATCTAGATTTTTCAGAGGCTTGGAAAGCTTGCCTAGAACTTGTCACCATGGACATAACATAGTGGTTGGAATACATAATCCAAGATGGCATGTTATTCAGAGGAAGTCAATTATGCATTCCAAGAAGTTGCATGAGAGAGAACTTGATAAAAGAAAAACACAGTGGAGGATTAGTAGGATATTTTAGAAGAGACAAGACAATTGCCTTAGTAAACTTGTGAACTATTATTGGCCATAGTTGTATTAGGATGTGAAAAAGTTTGTACAAAGTTGTAGGGTATGTCAGATGGCTAAGGGAGTGAGTCAAAATACTGGTTTATATCAGTCTTTACCTATACTTGAAAGACCATGGGAAGAAATTAGCATGGATTTTGTACTTGGTTTGCCAAGGACTCAGAGAGGTCATGATTCCATTTTTGTGGTGGATGATAGATTTTCCAAGACGGCACATTTCATTCCTTGCCAGAAGACAAATGATGCAGTTCATATTGTAGAGATATTTTTCAAGGAAGTGGTCAGACTGCATGGTCTACCGAAGAATATTATTTCAGATAGAGATACAAAATTTGTTGGATATTTTTGGAGGACATTGTGGAAGAAGTTGAAGACAGATTTGAAGTTTAGTTCTGCACATCATCCACAAATTGATGGTCAAACAGAAGTGGTAAACAAAAGTTTGGGCAACCTTTTGAGATGTTTGGTAGTAGAAAAGACAAAGGGATGGGACTTGGTTTTTCCATAGGATAAGTTTGCATACAACAACTCAAATAACAAGAGTACAGGAAAATAACCATTCTAGATTGTATATGAAGTAGTCCCATAAATGTTTCAGAGTTGAGGAAGATGTATAAGGAGGAGAAGAGGAGTGCAGATGCAAAAGATTTTGTTGAACGCATGAAGAATCTACATGAGGAGGTAAGGAAACATATCCATAAAATGAATAATCAGTATAAGGAGAAGGTAGATCAGAAAAGATGATTCAAAGAGTTCAATGTTGGAGATGAGGTCATGGTCCACCTTAGGAAGGAAAGGTTCCCTTTAGGAAAATTAAGAAGTTGAAGATGAATAAATTTGGGTCTTGCATAATTTTGAAGAAGCATGAATCAGGCAATGCCTATGAAGTTGAGTTGCCGAGTGGGATCAATATTTCACCTGTTTTCAATATTTCTAATTTGACAGAATATCATGAAGTACATAAGATGGACAAGTAGACAGATAATGGCATATCCCAACACCTATTTCAAAGAAGGAAGAAATTGAATAAATCTTAGATAGTTGTGTGGGAAGGAGCACAAGAAATAAAAATATGAAGAGTACTTAGTCAAATGGAGAGGAAGGCTTGTTGAAGATTCATCATGGTTATCCAAATCAGAGGTTGATTGCATTGGTTTTCCTCAAACACTAGAGACGTGAAAAGGGCACTTCTCAAATTACCCTAGGTGTCTGATGCAAGAGCATCCAAAGGTGTAAGAGCAATCTTGCATCACCCAAAAAATGATTTTGTTTTGTATTCTTTCCAATTTTGGTTTTTGCGAATACCCATTATCTTGAAGAATGGTTTGGAACATTCAAAGTTTCCAAAAAGGGCTTTTGGAAAAGTTTTGAAATCAATTTTGAGGCACATAGAGGCCCCAATTTGCCTTGAAAGTTATCGTAACCGGTGAAGCAGGTTATATCTTGATACATCTCTTCATGATCTTTTCGACGCATCAAACGGTTCACCAATTAGACACATGGATCAAAAGTTATGGCCTCCAGAAGTTGGGCCTCCTGTTTTGGGAAATGTGAAAATGTGTTTGACACTTCAAAGAGCTATAAAGGGGGAAGTTACATATGTTGGAGTGTGATTTGACACATCATAAGACATCTTTGATTGGAGATCATTTGGGCACCACTTTTAGGTGGTTTCAGCTCATGGTTTTGTAATTACTATTGACGGTTTCCTGTATTGTATCTCATATATATCAGGTGTTTGAGATAGAGGTTGTGGGTGAGAGTAACATAGATGTTGAGTTGCCTCCATATTTTTGGTTGGTGAAAATCTTGTGGAAGCTTGGTTTGGAAGCATGTTGTAATCTTGTCAAGATTTCTGAATGATATATTGAGTTATTTTTTGGTGTGGGGTTTTTCTCTCGGAAGGGTTTTCCCCACATAAATCACTATTGTTCTCTTTTTGTTGTTGTGAGTGTGTTGGGTGGAGTACACCCTCATCAAATCATCTAATTTTTTTATATAATTCTATTTGAGTCATGTCTAATAGATGTTTTGGATGAGCATCATGATTTTTTGAGCCCACCCTTAATTTCAAAACATCTCTAGCATTAGATGATATCCTTGTATTATCATGCTAATATTTTTCAATAAAGACCCGATTTCATTATTTAATTTCATGTCAAGCCTTGGGAGTCTACCAATAAAAGCTCAAAATTGGTTAATTGGACCATCTTCAATACTTACATTTAAAATTTGAACATTTACATTTAAAAATCCACTTGTCTTACTTATTATTCTTTTGCTCAAATCTGATTTGCTAACTAAAGCAATTGTTATTTCTCATCATGCTGCATTCCTATCTTTAGACTGACTCTTTTTTCCAATAGAATCAATAGAATTAGTAACACTAGACATAACTTGTTTCATTGATTTATCTTTCTTTTTGGGTTTTACAAATATGCCTAATTTTTCATTACTCTTCACATTTTTGATATTTTGATTAATTACATTACAAGTTGACATGGAAATCCTATACTTTTTCTATAAAAAATTAGTTTATACTTGATCTATTTTCATGGATTCAAATTTGTCTCCAAGATATCTTACCATGAATATTATCCAATACATTTCTTTCAACTTTAAAAAACACCAAGGGATTTCATTTTCATTTTTTGTTTTGTTGTTTGTAATAGTAGAATTTATATCAATATTGCTATATCTAGCTTCCTTTAAACAACTAATATCATTATTATTGAGTGCAATTGAACACTTACCTAGATTTGTTTCTATAATCACCTTTTCCATATTTTTTAACTCTTCCACATTCACCATTTCCACATTTTCATATTTTACATTCACCTCATCCATGTTGGTCTCTTCAATGTTCTCCTCTTCAATAGTCATCAAATTGGATGATTCAACATTCTTGATTTCTCGAATCCTCTCTCTCCTATCTCTTTGTTGTTTTGCCTCTTTCTCTCAATGTAATTCAATTTCTTCATGTGTCATGAGCTTCCTTTTTCTTTATTGTTGATATTTACTTGATCCCATAATTAACAAATGAACTTTAATCTACTTTGAGATGGATCCCTCCTTGAGCTTTTTGAAGTACAAGTATATGTAGATCCTTTGTTTAATATATCACATGTTTGATTCCTCTAAAAACTAATTCCTTTGCTTTATTCATCTAAAAAATAGTTCTTGTGCTTGATTTCACTTGAAAATGTTCCTTATGATTGAATCCATTTAAAAATTGAATATGATATGGCTTGCTAAGAGATTGTAAGAGACATCTGCATTAAAAATATAGAAATAGTCATTGTTGGGCCATACTTACAAAATAAAAAGTTATAGAGATGTTGTCATAGTACGTTTTACTAAAAATAGAATGATAATGGATATAATAGATATGGGTACCTATTTATTTTTAGAATGTACCCATTTTAAAACAGGTACCCATTTCTATTTAGACCGTGTACCTATTCCTTTTCAGATTGGGTATGCATTTCAGAGTGAGTATGTGTCCCATGAAATTTCAAATTTGAAACTCACAATTTTTCTTTGGTTTTAGGCTTGGAAGAGTCTTGGAAACTCAACCATCAGCCTTGGACTTGCAAGTACAATGGCATGTTAACAATAAGAGTAAAAAATTGACTTTAGCAATAGGGCTAGCGACTTTTTTTTAGAATTTTTGGACCAAATTAAAACCCATTATAGATGACAATGTCTAGTTTTAAAATACGTAATTTTTTTTTCTTGGTAAACTATTGCCTTGGGTAGTTCCCTTTTGCATTAATAAACCATACTTAACGTATAAGTTCGTTACAGTATCTCTCAGAACATATAGTTTCAAAACAAACCAGGTATTACAAAATCTTGGTAAACTCTTCCCTAAAACCATAAAACTTACATACTACTATATACCCAGTTATTACTATCACTTATAAACCTATAAACAACATACTATAGATTAAACACCAAAGATCAAACTGCACTAAGCATCCGAGTCCACCTGATAGTATTCGTTGATGAAATCTGTCATCCATTCGTAGCCTTTAGTTCTCCCCAACACCTTCTTGAGATAGCCTGCACCCATCGCAGCTCACCTACACCTCCCCTGTTCCCTATTGACCCTCGACACCACCACAAAAAGTTGCCAATCCACCAAATTTCCGCTCCCGTTCATCTGTGAAATTCTAAAGCAAAGGGAATACCAACTCCCAATTTTGCCATTGCCAAGACCTCGTCCAAGCCACCAGTGAATTCCTTGCAGACAAAAGCATCCACCATTACTGAAATTTCCTCCCTACTTTCTCCTATGTGCAACAAACATAATAGCCACATTGGAATTTACGCGGTGACTATTTGAGAACCGCATATATTCCTCTCCCAAAACACATTCTATTGCAAACCTCACGATGCCGCTTTGGGTTTTGAAAATCTTTTGCATCCTCTGGTCCAAAATCTACCCCAGAAATAGCATTTGTCTCTTTGATCCTTTCAACAGGATTGGATTATCCATTTCCGCTATAAAACTATCTCGGGCTTTGGTAAATCCTTCATTAATGGACTAGATCTATGTTTTAAAACGCCTGTCAACTCCACCAGCCATAGCCTCCTCATCATGGCTAGCAAAGTGTAACCTCTTCCCACGCTTGTCCTTCGCTGCTTGCGTCCTAATGATGTGTCCGGTTCTGGAAATTTCCTCCACTACATTAAGAAATTATTAGAAAGACATCTACCACTTCAAATCTTTCTCCCCATTGATGGCTTCATTTTCTGTCCTACCCGCCTCATGATTAATCTCTATATAAAAATGATTGATAGTATACTCATCAAAATTCTTCAATAAATCCATTATCTCATCTAAAAGGTTCCTTAAGTTCCAATTAGTAATGTCCCTCTTCCTTATAGCATTCACAACAATCTGTGAATCTCATTCTATTTCAACCCTTCTAATGCCCATTTTTAGACAAAGTTGCAAACCCAATCCTAATGCTTGAAATTCAACATCGTTGTTTGATCCTGGTTTCAACCTCCTAAACGACTTGCCCACCATATCTCCTTTGAAGTCCCTAACCACACAACAGGCTCTTGAAGCTCCCGAGTTGCCTCTTGAGGCCCTGTCAAAGTTTAATTTAAACCACCCTTCACCCGACGGTTCCCATTTGGCTTCCAATCTTTTCTTCTTAGAATCAACTCCACTAACCCCATTAATGGGGGAAATATGTAAATTTTTTATTGTTAGACATATTTTTCTATCTATTAATTAATTTTTAAACAAAAGGACTCATAAAATTGAAATGACATATATTACTATTCTTCAATAACTTTTAATTTTGAAATATTTTTGAAAAAAATTATATTTGACCAATCTAGACATCATTCTCTACACAATGAAAAAAAATCATGCTACAATTAGTTTAGCTAAAATTATGTTGGTTGTACATGAGTGGTTTTAAAAAACACAAATTAGGGCTAATAAAAAATTAAAAAATATTTATTAAAAAATTACAAAAAAATTTCTTGTCCAACTTTGGCATCATACACATCTTTCCACAAAAATAATTATAAAAATACTTTCATTTACGTCAAATTATGCTCGTTGTACACGTGCATGTTTTGGCCCAAAAAATACTATTTTAAAAATGCCACTTTTGTACATCCTATACAAATCAACTTTTATCATCTAAGTATTAGAATAAATTGCATATTTAAAAACTAGAAACAAAATCCTACATTTCATATTTTTACACTGTTAATATTTTGTGTAAGTGCTTCAAATTTTTACGCCGAGAGGCGTTCTACACTCACAGCAAGGGCTGAAAGATTCAGATTCCCGTAAACAATTAAGATTTAGATTCCATGTAAACAAAATTCATAAAATGTGTAAAATAAATTCGTGGAAGCCAAATGGATAGAAAAATAGAAAAACTTGGGCAGTTATGGAGTGAAATTTTATCACGTTAAACAAAAATAAATAAATTCGTGGAAGCCAAATGGATAGAAAAACTGAAAAACTTGGGCAGTTATGGAATGAAATCTTTATTACATTTGAAGAATATGAAAAGTCTTGGAGCATGGTCTCTTTAAATTAACTCATGTGAGCATATCAAATATTCTAACTGCAAGTAATTTATAAATGCCAACAAATTGGAAGATATCTCTCGGCGTACTGTAGATATAATTTTTTAAATATAAATATACTAGTTACTCCAACTATGATAAACTTTGTTTTTCATGAAAAAGACTTCCACTTTTTGGCCAAAAAGTGGACCCAATTTCATGCACTCACCCTCGTGATTTTTTTAGTTTGTTAGACGTATCACAATTGATTTGGGTTGAAAAGTGATCACAATTTCTCAAAAGTAATATGTCCTTCAAAATTAGGATTTTGTGGAGTGGAATACAAAAGGTTAGTCATGAAAATTCATTTTGATTTTAAAAAATTTGGTTCTAATTTTTAGGATAGAAAAAATATATTAAACTGCATAAGTTTTTACCACATGGATGTCAAAAAGTCATTTCAAATTTCTACCTTAAATTAGTGAAATTTATCATCAAAACCTAGAACTAAACTAATCTAACATTAATGTAAAAAAAAAACCTAAAGGAGAGAGAAGGAAAGGGCTAAAGAGAAAAGAAAAGAATCCAAGCTTGTCTTGAACCCCCCTACACACCATTCTATAAATGGATGAATTTAATGTAAAATCAATCTCCACTGAACTCGTTACCCAAAATCCAAACATGAGATAATGTGATCTTCAAAGGAACTAAGAACCACATGTGTGATTGTTGTTCAATTTTAGCGCACACAAATATGTTCATGTGACTTGATGGTTCCCAAACATGAAGCTCCACAAATCCTAAAGACTAACACCAAAACCTAAGGCCGGAGATATGTCAACAAAGGTAGTGGGGAGGACTTATGCTTAGACAATGGCATGAATGGACCAATTGTTGTGAGTGGATAAACTCACCTTCAGATTTAGACTTTGCAAGGCCAAGGGGGTGTTCCTTGAGATCTCAACAATAGGACAACCAAAGAGAAATAAACAATTTATGCTCAAGGCCCTTAAGCAACCAGACCTAAAATGTTATGAACCCCAAGACTTGTCACTAAGTTTATGTTAGAATTGACTATATACAGACCTTCAAGACCTCTAATGAGTAGATAAAAATCCACTTTTAGCTTAAACCAAAGGATAACAACTATACTATATTGTTCCCTAGTAGATGAATCCATTTAACATTACATACACATGAGTAAGAGGGAGAAACACACTAACATGATCCTCTAACAGTATTTCAGTTCTAATATTACATGGGATATAATAGAGTATACAATACCAAATCAAGCAGGCATGGTGGAACCTAATCTACTTCGACAATTAAAAAGAGAGATGATTAAAATAAAATATGTTTGGTCCCTCACTAATAAGACTAGGTAGACCTACTCCATTGGGGAAAAAAATCACAACTGAGAAAGAGGATGGAGAATATATCTGTAAATCAACAATGGAATTGATCTTGCACATGTATACAAACTCATGCGATAAGGAAACATGTGAATGAACATTATTAATTATCCATTACAAATCAACAACACCCCACATGCAACAAAAGAAGACCATTACAAAAATGTTTGCAATGCTTTAGAATGCTTGTCAATATTACTCAATTTTTGTTACAACCATGCCAACAAATGTGGCAAGATATTATAGCCTGTTGATGTAGACAAGCTATTTAAAATAAAAACCTTACTGGACTACCCCTTTCCCTAATTTATAAACGTGATTCTTCATTTACATAGTTGTACATTCATCATTTGATACCCTAGAACCTGCTTGAGGCGCTTATAGTCAAAATTTGGCTCAATGACCAACCCTTATTACATCTTCTCAACATGTATATATAGCATTACATTTAGTCTTGTTTCTTTGATGGGAACTATAGAGTGGTCAACATGATTTTCTAGTTGCCCATGCCCATTACATCATGTTCACATAGATTTGCACTTGGAGCCATACCGAATTAGACCATTGACCCATGCCTTTGTATAGAAATTGCATCACAGAGGGGTCCACTAATGTCAAGAGGCATATGGGAGTCATCTTCCACCTTATCATTCCCATTGAAGACCATTAATGGTAGTCCTAGATTGTGCAAGGGAGTTGTTTAGGTGGGTGAAGCTTTTTGGAAAAGTTGCAAGAATTTTACCTGGGACCAAATGAAGTCAATGCAAGATTGTGGGGAAGAACCAACCATACAGATATTTGGAAGTAAGCGAAATGTGAAGGAAATATGAAAGTCTATCGGGTTTCCACAAAGGAAGAAAATGAGTGATTTGATGACATAAGGAACTATGTGGTCTGGTTGTGAAACTGGACATTGATAGGATGTTATATGGGGTGAAGGGAAGGTATCTTGAAGTCCATGAAAAGTCTACAAAGAGGAGGGAATGAAAGATATTGAGGTGTGGGAAAAGCATGTTGGACTAAAGGGAGGAAGTGGATGTGTTGAATGGAAGACATCTGGAAGTTCAGTGATATCACACATAAGGGATCGTGAGGAATGCAAGAAAAGAAGGGGGAACTGAAGGAAAGGATGGGATAAAAGAGGGGAAAGGTTGCGGAATAGGAAATTAGGACATGATATGATTATATCTAGAAGTACATGGAAGGTTCACAAGGAGAAAGGAATGGATGATACAAAGGTGTGGGAACAACATGCAAGAATTCAATGTAGAACAAGAGGTCAAGACAAGACATGGGATGAAAGGAAGACATCCTGTAGTCCAAGGAAAGTTTGCACAAAAGTGAAAAGTGATAGGTTAGACCAAGGGAACTCTATAGGAAATTGACATGGAACTAGATGTAGGAATTGGAGGGACCAAGTGGAAGAAGTCTGGAAGTGTGAAGATTTCCCAGAAAAGGGGTCAGGAGGAATGTAGAGAAGCTAGGGAGGACTGGAGGTGGAAATGTCTAGTTTGGGAGGGAAATTCTACAAACAGGATGGGAAGTGAAAAAGAGGATTTGTGGAAAAGAGATGGATGTCAGAATGTCTAGAAAAGGGGAGAAAATGGAAATGATCTGGAAGAACTTAGAAATTCTACAAAGTAGAGGGGAAATAGGGACAAGGAACATAATGAAGGAATAAAGTATTTGTGGGAATGTAAAAGGGAACAAGATGACCAGATGTGGGAACTCAAAATATAAAGTTCAATAGTCCATCAAACTTTTGCAAACTGGAAGAAATGAATAAAATGAATGATGTGAAGGACCTGATGAAATCTGTGGGGATTTTAAGTGGGACAAGAAGTCAAGACTAGATGGGAGGTGAAAAGGAAAAATCTGGTAGCATGTCAAGATTTTGTAAAGTGGGAAGATGAAGGGAAATGAAATGGAATAAAGGCCCAATAGATTTCTGCAAGATTTTTCTGAGGGGAAGGAGGTGAGGCTAGGATGGGAGGTGAAGAAGAAATGTTTGAAAGTACTTATAAACTTTGAAAATTGGAAGAAATGTTTAGTAGTCCACTAAAACTCTACAACTTTATAGAAAACACCAAAAATGACTTAAAACTCCCAATACTTACAATTTTTTGGATACTCCAACACATGATAAGAGCATGTGGAGGAAAGACACAACTCCAAGATAAAAATATAACCAAGGTAGAACCCATTGAAGGAAATATCAAACCGATTACCAATGATGGGTAAAACACTTCCAAGGCAACAAAGGGGCACTAGACTTAGGATTTTGCAAATTTTAAGACTAGCTAAACTAGGCTCCAACATTGGCTCTAGTTGGGGATGTGTGCCTGTTGCAAGAACAACAGGAATCCAACTATCTTTGGGAGCAAATCAAAATGCCAAAGGGGGCAAGGAAGGATGGGAGACAAAAACAAGCTGATATGTACAAGGTAAAGCACAACAAGGGGACTATATACAAAACAACCACTACAACTAATGACATGGAAGCACAAAGAAGTTTGTGTATGGTTGTAAATAAAACATGAGAATATTTGTAGGTTAGACCCTACAAAGAAGACCCATGGCACAAGACCATGAACAAACTATTGAATACCACTTTCCTCTATCAAAAACAAGTTTGGAAAAGGAGCTGAGCATCCTCAAGATAAAATTGCATCCATGCTCTAGCTACAACAAATGGTATTTCTTGCATGCATGGACATGCAAACTACCAATGTCAAGAGGATAATGTTAAAATTGAAACTAAATATCATCATGTCAACCAAGGTCATCAACCTAATCCAAATGCATGTGGAAGAGAAGACTCTCACTTCCCATGACAACCATATCCATTTGGTTGCCAACACTTTAAAATGAGTTGACACAAAACTTGAACACCTCAAACTCACACACTTAAAAAAAATACCTGACCTAGAATTTGATCAAAACACAGAGAGAGACCTTCCTACACAATAAATTGGAAGGTCTCAAAGTTAGGTATGTCATCAAGTTGAGCTACAACATGTTGGTCTTGAACTTGGATTGTGTGTTGCTACTCAACATCTTCATTGGTATGTTGAACCCATATAAAGGATTCTAATTCAGCCACATCTACATCATCCATAGCCTTAGAAATGTGACCTTCATAAAAAGGAAAGCTTCATAGTCACTAGTGTTTATATCAAGCTCTTGGATAATAGGTGGCCAACATACATCACTTTCACACATGTTGATGTTTTATTCATGCTTTGATTAGACACTTGATCCACATATCTATTATCATCATCAACATAAGAATCATATCGAGGTACCTCAAGTAATGGATTAAATACATCCCATTACCTCTCTGTTTCAACCTATTTTGGCAATCTACTGCACCACACCTGCTACTAGAAATAGACACACAACTATCTTGTTCTTCAACTTCCTCCTGCACATAGGCACCAAGAGGTGCTACAGAATAAGGAACCTCATCTCCAACATGCATAACCTAGTCAACATCAAATCTCACATCATGATAGTCACACTTGTTGATGTTTAGAATTATTGAATCATTTGATTGATATAAATCAGTGTATAAGTCATCAACAAAAGAGGAAAAGGCTTGAGAATTATCACTTGAGCCATGAGGTACTTCAACCTCCATATGAGCACTTGTGATATCACTTTCATCCACATCACTCCAATAGGGACAAAGCATGGAAGCTTATCAAACAAACAATGATCATTATTTTCATCTTCATGAACTAACCCATTGAACTGAAGGCTACTGCACACACTAGCTTTATCATCTGCGTAACTTCCATATGATGCAACATCATCTGACTCCATCCCATTAGCATTGAGGGAAGCAACATCAATTTCATATGAAGCCTCAATAGCATTTGCCCACAATAGAATATGGTCTAGAACCTTAGGTTTGACCTTAACTGGACAAATTCCATCTCTAGGATGAAATGCATCACATAACATATCAATGTACTTATGCTCATTTGGCCTATAACATTCTGGTATGCAAGACAAAGTAACCATAAATCTTTGACAAAATACTAGAACCAACTTATCCTCTTTCCTTCCAATGCTCACAAGTTCATGGACAAGAGAGAGAGGATAAAAAACAAGTGCACACCACTCCTCAAAGGCTGAAATTAAATTGTCCAAAGAAGAAAAATACCAGTCTAGAAAATTGCATAACTATTTATTTACATCTTTACTTAGAGAGTTAGTAAAAAATTGCATCCACATAATGATATTTATCCATGAAATCTAAAAATTCATGGATATGCACCTCCCCTTGGGATAAGTCTAGCCCATCAAACTTGGGCAAGTGCAGGTAAATCTCATTTGTCATACATTCAAAATCATGATTTACCCATGATGTAATAACCCCACTGGGATCTGCCCTAAATTTCTCATTTTTGTTTTCTTTGATTTTTGCCCTAGATTTTCGCACTTTTAGAATTCTTCTCAAACCCTAGAATTCTGATTTATGTTTCTGATTTCAAATAGACATGGACAATGAACATTTATGCAAACAAATGCTCAAATATAACAATCATGAATCCTTATGATTATATCTTCAATTATGAACTCATCCAACCATACATGACATCAAAATGCAAATATATATATATATATATATATATATATATATATATATATATATATGGAACAAATCTGATTTCTAGATTATTCAATCTGCTGCTACAAATTAGAACTTCTGAATATGCAATTACATCACAATACATAGGCCAAACATGCCCAAATAAAATTCAGAAATCTGCCATTACAAATCAGACCTATCAATAGGTTTGTACATACGAAAATAGTATAGGATGATGCTCCAAAATCCTCTACAATAGTGGTGCTTGGGTTGCTACTTAGAATTAGGGTTTAGAAACCCTCAATGATGAAGAAATCACCTCCAAAGGCCAAGTCGTCCTCCTCAAGGTGTGGTGCTGCAAATTAGGGCAAGCCCTAATGCAATGAACACACAAAATGCCAAATAAATGCTCCTCCAAATGTGGCACACAAGTCTAGGGTTAAACCCTATTGCCAAATGAATGTAAATGTCACAATGAAATCTCCTCCAATGCTGATCCAAAAATCTGAATATGCAATTAGGCTCTTCTCCTCTACAAATCTCCAATGAAGTGCAATTGTGAACTCCGTATGAATCCACCTCCAAAGTGTGATTGGGTTCATCCAATCCACTTATCTTCCTTAGGGTTTTTGTCCTAGGAAGGTGTTGAATCAAAGATTGTAGCCAAGAGAGATAAATCTCAAAGAAAGGAATATGAGTGAATGATGATTGAATGAGCTCCAAACAATCTTATATTTATACATTTTCCCTTTCTCCTCAAGCTGGCCAACCTCAAGGGATATATGTTTTTTATTTTCTTTTATTTTCTTTCTCCTAGGCCGACCTCCTTCTTTGGTGCCCAACACACAAATAAAACATTTTATTTTATTTATTTTTATTCCTTCTTTCCACTCTCCAAGGGCAAACCACTTAGGCACATGAGACATCATAAATTTGACCTCAAATGAAATCGTCCTCCACAAGGAAAAAATCATTATAAATTATTCTTATTTTTCCCAAGGGCATTTTCCATATTTTCTTCTATTTTTCATCCTCTAATTGGGTCGCTCCACCTTAGGGAAAATTATTTCATTAGTGTTGACTTTATTAAAAATACCACAAAATTATGCTGAGTCATCTTCCATAATCAATTTGTCCTACAAAATTGGCTAAGTGTGAAAAGTCGCCAAATAGGTCATTCCCTGAGCCCTTCGATTTAGCCTACGAGAATGGAAATAGGCTAGCCAATTCCACTAGGTGATCACTTTGAAAATGGGGACATTACAATCCTCCCTTCCTGGAATTGCTTACCCACAAGCAATTGCAAACCTGTATAATAAAAATATCAAGTGGCAAGAATCTCCATGTGATCACCTTGCACCTCAACCTGTGGTTGCATCTCCCATAGTGAAATGAATAATGATATGCAAAATGAGCTCCAATGGCCAACCATGAAATACAACTAGCCATACACACTCAAACTCAAATTGGCTCCATTCCCTAAATTTAGAAATCTTGCTCCTCCTCCATGTGCTCTGACTGTGTAGCTGTAGGAACAAGAATGCAAAACCATCAACCACAAGTGCTAACAACTCGCTTCCTCTGAAGGCTTCATCGTCCATGAGTGCTAAGTCTATCAAAGACAAAACACTATACAAAACCAAAGCCCTGAAGAGTTCCATGGCCATCAACAAGTGATAAAAATGATATGATCCCTAAAGCATGACCACTTGTACCAAGTCTTCCACTGCTCCACTCTGATATGAACATCACCAAACCAAGAGTTGTGAAGCAACTCACCATGATCCATATGAAATAGTGCACCAAACATACCAATGCCTAGATCCCAAATCATCACACTATCACATCTACTGAAAGTGAAGAGATAGATGTCTCTCATCGTCTCACAACACCAACTATCCATCCTACTCTGAATGATCTCACATGGGTGTGAAAGATGCCCATCACAGGTGCATAGAAAAATATGCCAACCCATACTAAGCTACTAATATAAATCACAACAGCACCAAGCAAACAAAAAATTATACTTATGATGGTGCAAAAGGTACCTCCAATGTCATATGATGATGGGATGTCATCATCATGCCAACCTCCAACACTAAAGTAGTGATCCCAACCTCTCCAATCCATCCAAACAACTACTGTCCTCAATGTACATCCTAGAAACTCCATGACCAACAAAGTAGAACAATCATCTATCAACAATGGAAGAGCTAGAAACCAATCGACTAGGGATGAAACACTTCAACCCTCATGCTCATCTCCATACATTGGACTATAGTCTAGCTGAAAATCAATACCTCCAAGCACATACCAATCAAAATCAAATGTCTCCATGACACCCTCTTCACATGTCTCAAGTCTTGAAATTAGGATAACCTCATATTCGATCAAGGAATCATCATCATGACGGTGTTGTGTCTCAACACAAGTAGACTCCTCAAGCTCTCCAAAGGTAGCTAGATGCCCAACCAAATCTGAATCACAAATTTCTTCATCTACACATGCATGCATATCACTATTGGCTGGTCCACAAAGTGTGTGTACAACTATCTCATCCATAGTCATAACTCGAGCCTTCAATGGGCTCGCCAAAAGGTGTGACTCATGATCCTCATGATGAAAACTATTTGTAAAACTAAATTTTTTGAATCATACCTCTCACCAAGTCCATGCAATCTTGAGTGCTCCTCGTGCTTAACCATCATAAGAGGTTCATCCCTCACATGCTCAACATCCATAGTTTCTTCCCTTGGAAGAAATAGGGATCGAAGATAGGCCTCTCTCTGGTGCCTTGGATGATCTATGTGATTGCAACGTTCCTTGACTTCCTGTAAGTGTTGTCTTTCTTGGGCAGCCAACAAATTAGCTTCTCTAGCTCTCCATAGCCACTCATCACACATGCTTTGAGTCTTATTTACCTCTTCTATGCCATGGTATACAAAATCAGACCTTTGTGGCTTGGATCCAAAACAAGTGCCTCATGTTCAATCCTTAGATCTTGAGTCATCAATAGAAGACTCCTACTACTATCATCCTCATGTGCAATCACTGCCATCTCATGATTATGTGAAGATAAAGGACTACTGTTGTAAATCAGAAAATCAGACCTTACCTCATGTCTTTGTGTAGTGTCTTCAAGGTCCTCAAGCACTTCTTCCTTCATTGCTACATGCTCTACATCAAGTGTTGATCTAATAGATGTCTCCAACTGAAAATCACATGCCTCAAGGCTGATCCGACCCTCCATCTTCTTGGCTACCACGTCCATAGGTGTACCATTGTTTATTGTCCTCAATATTATTTGCTTACTATCGGATGTGAAATCCAACTCCATCTTGTTGAAATCTTGAATGTATCTACCAAGAGATTTTAGCCATTGGATCCCCAATACAATCTCTGTCTCTCCAATGCCAACTAAATAGAACTCATCAACAAATGTATAGCTATCCAGTTGGATACTTAGTTGTGAGATCTTCCTTGTGCAACTCATCTTGAATGCATCCGCCAACAAGATGCTGAATCTAGGAAACTCCTCTACTTGTAGTCCTCTCTTGACCACAAGACCCTCATCAATGAAATTATGTGTTGCACCACTATCAACCAAGCAAGATACTCCTTGTCCTTTCACAATACATCTTACCCTAAAAGGATAATGCTTAGGAACTCTTGAAAGGAAAGCAATTGTACCTTGTGTCATGTCATCTTGCTCCAATGGTTGCTCCTCCTTATCACCATCCAAATTAGTGTCTGGAATCTCCTCATCAACATCAGAAGTGACCTCAATGTAGTATGCCTTGCCTCTCTGAAGGCATCTATGACCTGGCTCCCAAGGCTCCTTGCATGAGAAGCAAAGCTTCTTTCTCCTTAGTTCATTCTTTTCCTCTAACTCTGTTGTTGTATTCTTCGACTAATCCTTCTAAAAATTCTTCTTTGGATCCTGTCTAGATGAAGTGAAAGGCTTACTCTAAAACTTAAGTTTAGATGGCATTGCAAATTCATACCTCGAGCCCTCTTGATAGTTTCCCTCAAGGATGGTGGATCTAGGGCCTTCACCCATCCACGAAGTGGCTCCTCAAGTCCCTCAATGAAGAGATATGTCAACCTAGTCTCTTAAATATTAGGCACCAACACGGCAAGCTTCTGAAACTTGGAGATATATGTGTCCATGGACTCCCTCTGTTTGAGTTGTGCCAACTCCCTAAAGAACTACTCCAGATTTGACTCATCAAGTCTATCAATCAATCTCTATGAGAAGTCCACATAAGTAGTGACAAGGTTATGACCTTGAGTCACCATACCATTATACCACCAATCTAGAGCATTGCCCTCCAAGTGAAGTGTAGCAAACTGTATAGCATCTCTCTCAAACATAGGGCTCAAAGTGAAGTAGTTATCCAACTTTTGGATCCATGCCCTTACCGTGATCTTCCCCGAACCATCAAAAGGAGTGATGTTGACCTTACCCAATTTTCTTTGCTAGTCATCATTAGTGTTGTTGTTGTGATTGTTGTTGTTGCCTCTTTCTCCTCTAGGTCTATCTCTGTTCCTATACTTTACATTGTAAAAATCTGTCCATGGCAAGGCTTCTTGACATTCTTCACTCAATGATAACAATTCTCTTCTATAATCATCAAATGTCTCACCTTCAACTTGTGGCTCATTTTCCATAGCTCCTTGCTGATCCAAAAAGGTAGGCATGCGGGTCTCACCATACATGCATGAGTAGGAGTGCCACCATTATTTTTGGATGTGCTAGCATTATTATGCCCATTGCTTCTATCACCTCCATTGCCTCCATTATTACCTCCGTTATTCCACATAAGTTGAGCCATCATTTGCACTATATTTTGTTGTGTCCTAGAGATGCCTTGGAGGATACCCCTCATGCTAGGTTCTTCATCACTTCTATCATCCATGTTGACTTCCTCTTCTTCAAAACCTGTATCAACAATTCGTTGCCTTCTCTGGTACATGATGAATTCTCTATCTTCGGAAGTCATACATCAACATTAGATGATTAGCAATACCAAACAACAATATAGAACCCTTCAGGTTGGTAAGATCAAATCTCTGATACCACTGTAATATCCCCACTGGGATTTGCCCTAAATTTTTGATTTTTGTTTTCTTTGATTTCTGCCCTAGATTTATGCACTTTTAGAATTTTACTCAAACCCTAGAATTCTGATTTATATTTCTGATTTCAAATAAACATGGACAATGAACATATATGCAACCAAATGCTCAAATAATATAGCAACCATGAATCCTTATGATTATATTTTCAATCATGAACTCATCCAACCATACATGACATCAAAATACAAATATATATGGAACAAATGTGATTTTTGGATTATTCCATCTACTGCTACAAATTAGGATTTCTGAATATGCAATTACATCGCAATACATAGGCCAAGCATGCCCAAATACAATTCAGAAATCTGTTATTACAAATCAGGGCTATCAATAGGTTTGTACATACCAAAATAGTATAAAATGATGCTCCAAAATCCTCTACAATAGTGGTGCTTGGGCTGCTACTCGGAATTAGGGTTTAGAAACCCTCAATGATGAAGAAATCACCTCCAAAGGCCAAGTCACCCTCCTTAACGTGTGGCACTCCAAATTAGGGCAAGCCCTAATGCAATGAACACATAAAATGCCATGGAAATGCTCCTCCAAATGTGTCGCACAAGTCTAGGGTTAAACCCTATTGCCAAATGAATGCAAATGCAACAATGAAATCTCCTCCAATGCTAATCCAAAAATCTGAATATGCAATTAGGCTCTTCTCTACAAATCTCCAATGAAGCGCAATTGTGAACTCCGTATGAATCCACCTCCAAAGTGTGATTGGGTTGTCGTCCAATTCACTTATCTTCCTTAGGGTTTTCATCCTAGGAAGGCGTTGAATCAAAGATTGCATCTAAGAGAGATAAATCTCAAATAAAGGAATATGAGTGAATGATGATCAAATGAGCTCCAAACAATCTTATATTTATACATGATTTTCCCTTTCTCCTCAAGTTGGCTGACCTCAAGGGATATATGCTTTTTATTTTCTTATTTTCTTTCTCCTAGGTCGACCTCCTTCTTTGGTGCCCAACACACAAATACAACATTTTATTTTATTTCTTTTTATTCCTTCTTTCCACTCTTCGAGGGCGAACCACTTAGGCATATGAGACATCATAAGTTTGACCTCAAATGAAGTTGTCCTCCACAAGGAAAAATCATTATAAATTATTTTTATTTTTTCCAAGGGCATTTTCTATATTTTCTTCTATTTTTCATCCTCCAATTGGGTCGCTCCACCTTAGGGAAAATTATTTTATTAGTGTTGACTTCATCAGAAATACCACAAAATTATGTTGAGTCATCTTCCATAATCAATTTGCCCTACAAAATTGGCTAAGTGTGAAAACTTGCCAAATAGGTCATTCCTTGAGCCCTCTAGCTTAGCCTACGGGAATGGGAAATAGGCTAGCCCAATTTCTCATATATATCAACAAGGGGAATATTGGGAAGTATAATATTAGAGATTTAATGACATGGTTCTTCACAGAAGTAGGTTGGGATTTGAATTGCAAACCAGATTCAAGCATCTTGATTTGATTTTTAATTTCATTATGCTACTTGATGAACTCATACATAATTTTCTATTTGTCCATGCTCGTTGCATCATCTTCAAATGGATTTGCACTTGGAGCCATACCGAATCAGACCATTGACCCATGCCTTTGTACATAAATCATTTCATAGAGGGGTACACTAATGTCAAGAGGCATATGGGAGTCATCTTCCACCTTATCACATCCACTGGAGACCATTAATGGAAGTCCTGGATCATGCATGGGAGTTGTTGAGGTGGGGGAAGCTTTTTGGAAAAGTTGCAAGAATTCAACATGGGACTGAATGAAGTGAATGTGGGAATGTAGGGAAGAACTAAAAACTTGGACATTTGGAAGCAAGGGAAATGTGAAAGAAATCTAGATGTCTATTGGATTTCTATAAAGGAAGAAAATGAGTGATTTGATGACATAGGGAAATGAGGGGTTGGTTGTGAAACAAGTCAAAAGGACGAGATATGTGGTGAAAGGACGGTATCCTGAAGTCCACAGAAAGTCCACAAATAGGAGGGAATGGAAGATATGGAGGTGTCGGAAAAGCATGGGGACTAAAGGGAGGAAGTGCACGTGTCAAATAGAAGAAGTCTAGAAGTCTGGTGATATCCTACAAAATGGATCATGAGGAATGTGGGAAAGGAAGGGGGAGTTTGAGGAAAGGATGGAGAAAAGTGGTGAAAGGTTGCGAAATAGGAAGTTAGGACAAGATATGATCATATATGGAAGTCCATGGAAGGTCCAAAAGGAGAAAGGAATGGATGATATAAAGGTGTGGGAAAAACATATGGGAATTCAATGCAGAATAGGAGGTCAAGACAAGACATGGGGCAAAAGGAAGACATCCTGAAGTCTTAAGGAAAGTCTGCACAAAACAGGAAAGTGATAGGTTAGACCAAGGGAACTTCATAAGAAATTGACATGGAACTGGATGTGGGAAGTGGAGGGACCAAATGGAGGAAGTCCACAAGTGTGGATATTTCCCACACAAGGGGTCAAGAGGAATGTAGAGAAGCTAGGGAGGACTGGAGGTGGAAATATCTAGTTCAGGAGGGAAATTCTACTAACATGATGGGAAGTGAAAAGGATGATTTGCAGAAAAGAGATGGATGTTGGGATGTCTAGAAAATGGGAGGAAATGGAAATGATCTGGAAGAATTTATGAATTATGCAAAGTAGAGGGAAACAAGGACAAGGAAAGGAATAAAGGAATAAATGATTTGTGAGAATATGGAAGGGAACAAGATGACTGGATGTGGGAACTCAAAATACGAATTTTGATAGTCCATTGAATTTTTGCAAACTAGAAGAAACTAACAAAATGAAAGATGTGAAGGACTTGATGAAATACATGGGGATTTTAAGCAGGATAGGAAGTCAGGACCAGATGGCAGGTGAAAAGGAAAAGTCATGTACCATGTCAGGATTTTGCAAAGTAGGAAGATGAAGGGAATGAAGGTCCCGATAGACTTTTGTGAGATTTGTATGTGGGGAAGGAGGTGAGGTGAAGAGGAAATGTCTGGAAGCACCCAAAAAGTCCACAAATTGGAAGAAATGTCCAGTAGTCCACTAAAACTTCACAACTTCATAGAAAACACCAAAAATGACTTAAAATTCCCAATACTTAGAATTTTTAAATTTCTTGAACACTCCAACACATGATAAGAGCAAGGGGGAGACAAGGCACAACTCTAAGATAAAAATATGACCAAGGTAGAACCCATTGAAAGAAATCTCAGATTTATTATCAATGATGGGTAAAACACTTCCAAGGCAACAAAGCGGCACTAGACTTAGGATTTTAAAATTTTTGAGACCAGTTAAATTGGGCTCCAACATGACCACACAAAACACCTCACCATTAGTGAGGCATTAGTGGTTTAAACACATGTTAGACCCATATAACATTGTTATGTCAGAAAATGTCCCCTTGGGGGCTTTTCCCTCTTAAGGTTTAGCTCCTAGGTCCTTTAGGATGCATTTAAGACATCTTGCATGTTAATTTGACATCCTGATGAGAAAACCCTAAAGTTTCATGGCAAATGGGACTCAATGGATGCACTTGACATAAATCCTTCTTGAAATAGGGGGGAGGACTTGGGTGCCCGCACCCTAGTCCTACCCTATTTTAGGCTAGGACCAATTTCAAAGTGTCAGTTTATGACTGTTATTTAGGTCCTATGCCGACACGGCAAGTTTGAATTACAAAATTCTTAGCGAGAGTGTTTGTATATTGCATATATAAGCATGATTAGGTTATCATTCATAAACTAGATGGATATTGCGAACTTGTGGCTTTTGTGAAAGTGATTCAAGGCATTCATTGTGTTGCAGAGCATAATTTGCATTGTTCTTGTGTTTGTATTTGTAGATTTGGCATCCATCTCGTCATGGCATGAAGAACATCTTCCTCCCATGAGATCTTCACTACAAGGTGATATCAATTGTGTTTTCAATCATTTATCATTTGGATTTTTCCTCTATCACATAGGGATACACACTCTTTATCTGACAACGGTGTTCAGAAGACTTGAATGTCTCTCCGGGGCTTGACCGAGGCAAGCTTCTAAACACCACAACCCCAACCCATTTTTCCATGATTACAGGTTATAGGTTGCGAAAGCAGAAAAAGTGGAGTTACAGGAGAGTAGTACAGACTGTCAGAATTACAGATCAGAGAAGAAAATAGGGAATTGGCCTCGGGCGCCCGCTTATTAGTCCTCCGGATCTCGCAAACAGGAAAATATTCAGAACAACAGGAATAGGTTGCAGCCAAGGTTTCCAGATCTTGACAAAAACTGTGGCACTGGACTAGGGTGCCCACTCATTAGTCCCTGACTTTTCCATTTTCTGAACTTCAAAATCTGGTACACATTTGATATCTTTGTGTGCAATCATTTTTCGTAATTTATCCGTTTGTTCACGAATTTTTGAAATTAAGGTTTTGCGCATAATTGGGCTTAATTGAACAACTAAATCATAAAATTTTAATCTTCCCCTATGTTCCAAGTGACAAAAATCTTGTAGTAGACTTCCTACTTGGATGAATGTCCTTGAATGTTTAGTGGTGAAAGGAGGATCAACATAAACCATTGAAAACAAACCCTCTTCATTTTTCACCCTAAACATTTTGGTGAACCCGTGTTTTAATGAATTTTGCACCTTGCTGAGTGTTTTAATTCATATTTACATTGATTTCATTCATTCATTTCATTGTTTATCTTATTGCATTTGAAAAATTACAAAAAGATTGAAAAATTGGAAAAATTTAAAAAAATTGGCATTTTTAGCTTGCATTTTCAAATAAATTGGATTAGTTGGCATTGAATTTAAATACATTTCTGTCATTATCATCAGATCTTATTTAAAATATAGAAATTCATCATTCATTTAGATTATGTTTGCATGCTTAAATTGTTGAAAATTGTTTGAAATTATGCATTTTTTCATATAACCTAGTTTTGCATTAGCTAGGGTTTGTAGTCAAAATCTTGTTTCAGATTTTACTACCCTTTTAAAACACTCATTAGGACTGGTTTCTAGTGGTAGTGTTGCATCATAGTGGGTTGCTTGCAAAGTTTCATGCCTAGGGTTTGAAAACCTTGATTTTTCACTAGATTTTGGCCTTATCGTCTCTCTAGATTTGCACCATAGGCGTGTTGTAAAGTATTTTTCTGCACTAATTGGATGTTATCAGGGTTATTATCTTCTTACCCTCATAAAATTTTTTACAACACCTTTTTATTGGGCCCTTACATTAAAAATTTGGTGAAAATTTGCATATTTTGGCTATATTTTCACTAGGGTTTGACCTAGATTTGCACTCCAAGCGTGTTGTGATGGATTTTATGGCTTTAGGTGACTTATATTACTGCAATAATATTCTTTACCTCCTAAAATTCTTTACAACACCCCTTTTATTGGGTCTTTGCATTGAAAAGTTGTGAAAAAATGCATATTTTAGTGTATTTTCACTAGGTTTTGACTTGTCATCATTCTAGGTTTGCATCAAAAGTGTGTTGTGAAGGATATTATTGATTTATTGGAATGATATCAGACATATTACTTTCTGTACTTCATCAATTCCCTTACAACACCTTTTCTTTCACTTATTTGCATTGAAAAGACTTGAAAAAATTGAGCATTTTAGGTCATTTTTGCACATAGTTTTACACTTGTCTTTGGCATAACTTTTGAAAAGATTTTAAAATATGATCTTACATTTATTTGAAAACTTATACACATGGCTTCTAATCACAACTATAACAATAGATTCCCTCCTAGGTCTTACAGGAAGAGAAAGGTCCCCGAACCAGAAATTATGTTTACACCTCATGATAGAACAATTGGAGACACTGAAGGACCTCTTTATATCACTATGAAAATAATGGGAAATCCTATGGATGGAACCCTTATTGATCCTAATTGCATGACTAATGTGGTAAAAAAAGAGTTCCTCTATTCACATGAATTGATGCATGACTTTTATGACCCTTCGGATATGATGATTAAGACACATAAGGGAACCTTTGTAAACACTTATGGGAAGATATCTTTATTGGTTGTTGTATTTGAGAAATCTATAGAACAATGGTTTGATTTTGTCCCCATTTCTGACCTCTTTCGCATACAATTGGGACATCCATGGTTAAAGGCTATGAAAGCCGTCCCTTCAACAATTCATAACTATGTAAAATTTCCTTTGAATGGACAAGTGATTACTATCCCTCGTAATAAGTATAAACCTTTGGTTACAAGACAACACTTTACACTTGATTACTTTTAGGAAAAATCTGAAGTGGAACTGAAGCCACGGACAAACTTTAACTTCTTGAGCTATATTACTAACAAAACTATTACATCAAGTGGTCGGTCCTTCTATTCAAGAAACAACAACAGACGAACAACCCGCATTTGAAGAGAATCGTAGACCAAAAGGAAATGGACCCTATGCTGAGGTTCCTCCCCCACCATCCTTACAAGGATCGGAAGGTAGTTGTCGACAACAAAATATTCCACCTACACAAATGAGATTTGAACTTGGTGCTTCCTCCTCTAAAACACAAAAACCTATGGAAGAGCAAAACACTATCTTACAAGAGATAAGGGGTAAGACAAAAAGAAATAGACAAGCAAGAGAAAGGAGGAGATGACAAGCTTATGACCAACGAATTGCAACTCAACAAGAAAACATCTCGCCTAACATTTAATCAAACAAAGAAGATCTTAAAAATGGACAACTCGAAGACAAGAATAAGCGTTGGGCTATGGTACCTTATGTCCCACTTTCCTGTAACATTCGGGAGTGGGAAGATGATGATGATTTGCTTGATGACAACCCTTAGTTAGGTTGTCCTTACAGGTAAGTATTTATAACCCTTTACCTCTCATGTTGTGTTTCCCTCGTGATGTGTTATGTGTTGTTTAGGCCTCTTGGGATGACCCTTGATTCTCTTGTAAGGTCCAGGATACCAGGAGACTGCCTCTGTTGTGACCTTCTATTTGTATCATCATTCTTCTATATTGCATTTCCTCTATTTTTCACTGTTGTGTGTTGTGTCTTATGGACATAACATTGTGGTTGGTGACTTGGGGGCACCCTCCTACGTGACTATACCTAAGACACTTGTTTCTCCTCTCTTGAATTATTGTTTCCCTTCCTCTAGTGTTTCTATCTAGCGGGCAGATGACGAAAAACATGTTGGATTCAGGACAGACAACTGAGAGGGGGTGGTGAATCAGTTGTCCAAAACTTGCTTCTAATTTAAACACTTAAATCCTCTTTGTTATTTAATAGCATATCAATTAATCACTCATGAAAGTATAAAGCATAAACACCAGAGTAGATACACATCAACACATGAGACACCAAGATTTTGACGTGGAAAACCCGGTTAAGGGAAAAATGGGGTGATTAACCCAAGGATTATTCTCTGTTAGAAGGATAAGAAAAATAGATGGCACATGCCAATTAAGGCTCATTGCCCGAGCACACTGCTCACAAGAGGCACATCGCCTACAAGAGACACACTGTCTACAAAGTAACAAGTATCACAAACTTGAACTGGAGATTGACATCTTTACCATGCCTGGATCAGTTCCATTTAAGCCCAAAAACTCCTACTCTGCCTTTCACTCTTCTTCTTCGCTACCACACACTCATCCGCACCAAGACACCCTTCAAAATGAATTCACAATCCCTTATCTATACAAGGCATCGACTTAGGAACACTCATCTAAGTCAGCAAACACCTATAAGAACATTCGCAAGACGTGTAATATATCCAGTCGGCCATTCTCAAGAAGAACACCAATATCCGTGGTTATTCTTCAAATGCAAACTCTAACTTCAATGCGGACCACCAACATTAACTGGACATGATCCAACGATCATCATAACCTTCCCTGAATCACCAAGAACATCCACACTTTATCAACTTACTGGAATTCTTCTCTTCTTCATCAGGAACTTCAAGAGCACAGTCTGTTATCACTGTCATAATGAAAAAGGTGCTTCCGGACCTCCAAACCATGAGAAAATCTGGTTGTCACCTCACACAGACTTCTTCAATACTCTCTCCAATCCACAGAATGAGATAATGCAATTCTGGAGCTCACCAGACCAATCTGTGACACTCTGTCACCACTGAACATCTGTCGGAACCGGTTCTACTTGAGCGGCCATAACTTCTTTCAATCTTCATGCGGACTCTAAAATCTTGACTGGAGCATCTCAAGACTCATATCTACAAACCCTTTAAACCGCATCCTCTGATCTTCACCTTATCTTGGACTTTTACCTTAATGTCATCACTGTTCTTCACTGTTCCTGATTGAGACTAATTTCCTCAATATCCTCAGCACACAGCTCATCCAATCCTTCTCATTAATGCAATATGAGTATGTTGACATCAATGACAACACTGGTTATCCTCATACTTGCAACAATCTCCCCCTTTGTCATGGATGGCAACATACGATGTTAAAAACCATCAAGACAAGAACTTCTCCTTTCTATCACAGCTCCTCCTATCAGCAACAACTCTTCACATGTCTTCTTTTTCTTTACTGCTCCCCTTTGATCATCAACCACTTGTTTTTCACATGTCTTCTCTCCCCCTTTGACATCAATGGCAAAGGGTTCATACTTGCAACTTTAACACATCAGAATCATACCAGCTGCTCCCCCTAAGTAGCAGCTCCCCATCACCAATCCGGATCACAAGATATGACTGTGATATCCACCAGACTGATGCACATCAGTGCATCCTAGTTCATCACTGGAGGGGCAATGACCCCTAACTTCTCCTGAGATACTCAAAAGAATCCTTGGGAAGAGGTTTAGCAAAAATATCTGCAAGCTAATCCTTGGAGGGCACATACTCCAATCTAACTTCACCCTTGTTCACTTGCTCTCTCAGAAAGTGAAACTTGATAGATATATGCTTAGTCTTCGAATGCAACACTGGATTCTTAGAAATATTTATTGCACTTGAATTATCACAGAAAATTGTGATAGGCTCCTCATATTCTACTTGAATATCTCTTAGCATTTGCTTCATCCACAAAAGTTGAGTGCAACTTCCTGCTGCTGTAATGTATTATGCTTCTGTTGTAGATAGGGATATTGCCTCTTGTTTCTTGTTTAGCCAAGAAACCAACCTTTTTCCCAAAAAGAATGCTCCTCCACTTCTACTCTTCCTATCATCCACATCTCCTGCCCAATCTGCATCTGTATATGCATGAAGAGAAAAATCATGATCTCTAGGATACCATAGACCATACTCAACTGTTCCTTTTAAGTACCTAAAAATTCTTTTGATTGCCATGACATGAGATTCTCTAGGATTAGCCTGGAATCTCGCCACAAGACCAACAACTTGCATTATATTTGGTCTAGTCTGAGTGAGATACAATAATCCTCCAATCATTGATCTGTACTTGGTCTGATCTATCTTAGGAGAGTCATCATCTTTGCTCAACTTACATCCGGTTGCCATGGGAGTGTTCATTAGCTTTGAATCTTTCATTCCAAATTTCCTCAACAATTCTTTCACATATTTGGTCTGAGAGATAAAGATTCCTTTCTTTGTCTGAGTAATTTGCAAACCCAAGAAGAAATTCATTTCACCGAGCATTGACATTTCAAACTCACTTTTCATTTGATTTGCAAAGGTTTTACACATACTGTCTCTTCCTCCAAAGATGATATCATCAACAAATACTTCAACAATCAAGATGTTTTCATGATCAATTTTGAAATATAGGTTACTATCAGTAGTACCTTTGTTGAAACCAATCTTCAAAAGATGTTTGTCTAGCCTTTCATACCATGCTCTTGGAGCTTGCTTTAGACCATATAGTGCCTTCTTTAATTTGTAGACCATATCACCATGCTTAGATAACTAAAATCCATCTGGTTGTTCAATGTACACCTCTTCTTCTAAGTCACCATTCAGGAAAGCAGATTTGACATCCATCTGATACACTTTGAAATCTTTGAAGGTAGTAAATGCAAGAAATAGTCTAACTGCTTCAATTCTTGCCACCGGAGCAAAGGTTTCCTCAAAATCAATCCCTTCTATTTGAGAGTAGCCTTTACAGACTAATCTGGCTTTATTTCTGACTACTTCACCAACTTCATTTACTTTGTTCCGGAAGACCCATTTGGTTCCAATCACATTCTTGTTTCTAGGTCTAGAAACAAGATCCCAAGTGTGATTTTTCTCAATTTGCATCAACTCTTCCTCCATTGCTTTGGTCCAATTTTCATCATTGTAGGCTTCATTTATTGTCTTAGGTTCAATCTTTGAAATCAGACAACATTCATCTAAATTTTGAGCAATTTTCCTTCTAGTTTGCACACCTTTGCTTTTGTCACCTATGATCTAATCTTCAGAGTGGTTCAGTCTTACATACCTTGGAACTAGGAGAGTCATCATCTTTGCTCAACTTACATCCGGTTGCCATGGGAGTGTTCATTAGCTTTGAATCTTTCATTCCAAATTTCCTCAACAATTCTTTCACATATTTGGTCTGAGAGATAAAGATTCCTTTCTTTGTCTGAGTAATTTGCAGACCCAAGAAGAAATTCATTTCACCGAGCATTGACATTTCAAACTCACTTTTCATTTGATTTGCAAAGGTTTTACACATACTGTCTCTTCCTCCAAAGATGATATCATCAACAAATACTTCAACAATCAAGATGTTTTCATGATCAATTTTGAAATATAGGTTACTATCAGTAGTACCTTTGTTGAAACCAATCTTCAAAAGATGTTTGTCTAGCCTTTCATACCATGCTCTTGGAGCTTGCTTTAGACCATATAGTGCCTTCTTTAATTTGTAGACCATATCACCATGCTTAGATAACTAAAATCCATCTGGTTGTTCAATGTACACCTCTTCTTCTAAGTCACCATTCAGGAAAGCAGATTTGACATCCATCTGATACACTTTGAAATCTTTGAAGGTAGTAAATGCAAGAAATAGTCTGACTGCTTCAATTCTTGCCACCGGAGCAAAGGTTTCCTCAAAATCAATCCCTTCTATTTGAGAGTAGCCTTTACAGACTAATCTGGCTTTTTCTGACTACTTCACCAACTTCATTTACTTTGTTCCGGAAGACCCATTTGGTTCCAATCACATTCTTGTTTCTAGGTCTAGAAACAAGATCCCAAGTGTGATTTTTCTCAATTTGCATCAACTCTTCCTCCATTGCTTTGGTCCAATTTTCATCATTGTAGGCTTCATTTATTGTCTTAGGTTCAATCTTTGAAATCAGACAACATTCATCTAAATTTTGAGCAATTTTCCTTCTAGTTTGCACACCTTTGCTTTTGTCACCTATGATCTAATCTTCAGAGTGGTTCAGTCTTACATACCTTGGAACTTTGGGAGTTTCTTGCACTTCTGTTTCTTGATCAGGCTCATTCAGACCTATATCTTCTTCCTGATTTACTGGATCAGTCTGAATCTAACTTTCAGAAGAGGATTGAGCTCCTTGAACCAGAGAACCATTCTGATCATCTTCATCATATTCATAAAACCTTGAGGGCTTCTCAATTCCTTCATCAACCTTCACATTTGTACTTTCTATCATCTTTCTCAGTCTCTTATTGTAACACTGGTATGCTTTGCTTTGAGTGGAGTAACCCAAGAAAATTCCTTCATCACTTCTAGCATCAAACTTTCCTAGATCTTCATCTCTTTTAATGTAACATTTGCTACCAAATACTCTAAAATATCTCACAGTAGGAGTGATTGCAAACCAAAGTTCATAAGGAGTCTTACCAGTATTGCTTCTAATTTGGACTCGATTGAGAGTATAGACTGCAGTGCTGACAACTTCTCTCCAAAACATCTGGGAAACATTTGCTTCCATCATCATTGTCCTGGATGCTTCCTAGATGGTTCGGTTCTTTCTCTCTACTACTCCATTCTGCTGTGGAGTCCTAGGAGCAGATGACTGTCTCTTTATACCATGCTTCTCACAAAAATCTATGAATTCACCGGATGTGAATTCACCACCTCTATCAGACCTCAAACATTTTAGTTTTAATCCGGTTTGATTCTCTACCATAGCCTTGAAGATTTTGAACTTCTCAAAAGCTTCTAATTTCTCTTTCAGAAAGGTAACCCACATCATCCGGGAATGGTCATCAATCAGTAACATGAAATATCTATCACCTTGCATACTCTTGATTCTTGTCGGACCACATAGATCAGTATGAACTAATTCCAATAATCCGGTAGAGGACTGATCCTTGCTTTTGAATGAGACTCTGCTCTGTTTACCGAGTTGACATTCTTTGCACAAACTATTTGTAGGTTTTACCAATTTTGGAAGATCTCTTACAGCCTGAGTATTGCTTATCTTGATGATGTTATCAAAATTTACATGACACATCCTTCTATGCCATAACCAACTCTGATCAACTTGAACAAACATACAACTTTTATTAGTACCAACTAGATGGTAGATATTACCTTTTGTTTGAGTACCGGATGCAATCTTAGTTTTGGAGCTTTCAAAGATCTTGCATCTTCCATTCTTGAACCGGAGGTCATAACCTTTGTCCACCAACTGTCCAACACTGAGAAGATTGTGCTTCAATCCTTCAACATACAGTATATTACTGGTTTTGTTCTTTCCATCAAAAGAAATAGTTCCCCTACCTCTGATTCTACCAGCAGAATTATCACCAAACTTTACCATTCCTCCTTCATACCTTTCCAAATCTAAGAACTTGTTCTTGTCACCTGTCATATGGTGAGAGCATCCACTGTCAATAACCCAATCATCCTTTTCTTCAACTTGGGCAGCCAAAGCTCTTTCTACAACCTTATGATTGACAGATTCAGAGGATATTGGATCTTCTTCCTTGATGGCAATAAACACCCATTCATTTATGGATTTGTTTCCTATCTCTGATTCATCATCTGTTACTCCTTCATTATCATCTTCTTCATGAACATAATAACCATTCTTTTGGAACCTTTGTCTGTTAGAATTTGACTTTGTAGATCTTTTCGGACATCTTGAGGCAAAATGACCAATCTTATTGCAGTTGAAGCACTTAAAGGGTAATTTTCCTTCATACTTACCGGATCCTCTTGGCAATATCTTTGCAATAAGGACTTCAAGTTGAGCTGTTTCTGCTTCTTCCACTTCCATGTCTCTTCTTGCTTGATCATACCATGACAGCTTCCTTGAAGAGTTTTCTCCCAGATCAAATCTTTGTTTACCTTTCACAGAGGCACTGGCTTTGAATGCAGATTTAGTCTTGGGGGGATCATCTCCAAACTTGGTCATTTCAAATGCAACCAGTTTGCCAGCCAATTGGTCTCTTGTGACAGTTGTATGGGCTCTGAATTCATCAATGGCAGCAACCTTGATTTTGTAAACTACAGGAAGGGATTTGAGAATTTTGCCAACAATCTCATTTTCATCCAAAACTCCACCAGCATTCCTAATTCCACACACCAACTCATTTACTCTTGGCATAAAGGTAGTAATATTTTCATCATCTCTCATCTTCAGTCTTTCAAATTTCCCTTTGAGACTCTGCAACCTTGCACTCTTAACATACTCATCCCCTTCATGCAGAAGTTCTAGTTTAATCTAGATCTCATAGGCAATTGGTAGGTCAATAACATTTGAGAGCTCTGAGTCAGTTAATGCGCTTCGAAGAGCCTCTTTGGTCTGTAGATTGTTTTCAGCATCTGTGATTTCATTTAGAGTTGTCGGACCACCCTGTGGAGGTGCATAAGCTTTTGTGACCATGGACCAGTACGCCTTTCCCATACACTGCAAATGACATTTCATGCGACCTTTCCAAAGAGAGAAGTTGGTTCCATCAAACTTTGGACTATCCTTCTTGTATTATGACGACATCTTGGATCTCCTCAAGCGGTTAAGCTCCTTTTAGAGGAACTTGGCTCTGATACCAATTGTTGGATTCAGGATAGACAACTGAGAGGGGGGTGAATCAGTTGTCCAAAACTTGCTTCTAATTCAAACACTTAAATCCTCTTTGTTATTTAATAGCATATCAATTAATCACTCATGAAAGCATAAAGCATAAACACCATAGCAGATACACATCAACACATCAGACACCAAGATTTTGACGTGGAAAACCCGGTTAAGGGAAAAACCACGGGGTGATTAACCCAAGGATTATTCTCTGTTAGAAGAATAAGAAAAATAGATGGCACATGCCAATTAGGGCTCACTGCCCGAGCACACTGCTCACAAGAGGCACACTGCCTACAAGAGACACACTGTCTACAAAGTAACAAGTATCACAAACTTGAACTGGAGATTGACATCTTTACCATGCCTGGATTAGTTCCATTTAAGCCCAAAAACTCCTGCTCTGCCTTTGACTCTTGTTCTTCACTACCACACAATCATCCGCACCAAGACACCCTTCAAAATGAATTCACAATCCCTTATTTATACAAAGCATTGACTTAGGAACACTCATCTAAGTCGGCAAACACCTATAAGAACATTTGCAAGATGTGTAATATATCCGGTCAGCCATTCTCAAGAAGAACACCAATATCCGTGGTTATTCTTCAAATGCAAACTCTAACTTCAATGCAGACCACCAACATTAATTGGACATGATCCAACGATCATCATAACCTTCCCTGAATTACCAAGAACATCCGCACTTTATCAGCTTATTGGAATTCTTCTCTTCTTCATCTGGAACTTCAAGAGCACAGTCTGTCATCACTGTCATAATGAAAAAGGTGCTTCTGGACCTCCAAACCATGAGAAAATCTGGTTGTCACCTCACACAGACTTCTTCAATACTCTCTCCAATTTGCAGAATGAGATAATGCAATTCTGGAGCTCACCGGACCAATCTGTGACACTCCGTCACCATTGAACATCTGTCGGAACCGGTTCTACTTGAGCGACCATAACTTCTTCTGATCTTCATGCGGACCTCTAAAATCTTGACTGGAGCATCTCAAGACTCATATCTACAAACCCTTTAAACCGTATCCTCTGATCTTCACCTTATCTTGGACTTTTACCTTAATGTCATCACTGTTCTTCATTGTTCCTGATTGAGACTAATTTCCTCAATATCCTCAGCACACAGCTCATCCAATCCTTCTCATTAATGGAATATGAGTATGTTGACATCAATGACAACACTGGTTATCCTCATACTTGCAACAAAACATATTATACTGATGCGGACCTAGTGTCCCTTTAGTAAGAAATCAAAAAATAGACCAAGTCCATTAATGATGATGGGGTTGATATATATTTATCCGATGCTTGGCTAGTAGAATCACTCCGTGTGATTCTGATGTTGTCTTAAAACACTTACAAACCATAACAATACTGCTACTCTATGCACTTTGTTTGTCTTTGAATCTCGTCTTGGTTACACTCAGTTTTGAGATTTTCGCAGTATAGCCCCACGGTTATACTCGGTCTCTGAATTCATAGTATAACCTTGGATCTTTCTGTGATTGATCATATGCATTGTTGTTTATCATGATTATATGGATGCTAACACCTTTCTTGCAAGAATGTGTTTATAGGAACATTCGGTGATCGTAAAAGTACATGTCACCTCTGGGGGGCATGGGCTTTGCGAGAGCTCGTGTTCCCTTGTGTGTTTTCTTCCTACCTTAACGTGCTTGATATCGATACTTGATATCAACCACCTTAAGGTGGGGACATATATAAGGTAAGCTGTTTGATTTAGATGCTAGTAAAGTGTGCTTGTTCTTAGGTGCAACCTTAAAGACTGGTGGCAATGAGTCCCTCCTGCACTCTGAGATTTGTTTGAAATCTATTGCAATCATTTAAGCCCTCTGTGGAGGTGGGATATCATGCATATCCTTTTTATCTTAAGCCCTCTATGAAGGTGGGCATGGTGTATTTATCGTGGAGAGTGCACATCCTGTCATTTTCTAAAAGTCCTCTGCGGAGGCGGGGAGCAGTTCTGTGACTAACTCAACCCTTAAGCATGTCTTCGGTGATTGTTGTGGCAAAGCCCAATGGTCGGTGTGTCCTTGTAATGTGCCTGAGATGGTGATGAACCTAGAAATAGGAACACTCCATCACTTGTCTGTCATGTTTTCTCCGTGTCTTCCAAGTGTGTGTATTGCGTGTTTGTTCCCAAGCATAGTCTTAAAGACCGGTGGTGATGAGTCCCTCCTATGCTTTAGGATTTGTATGACTTGTTTGATTTGTATGGTGTGCTTGATTTATATTGCATGTTTGTTGCCCCATATGCAGTTTAAAGACCGGTGGCGTTGAGTCCCTCCTGCATTATGGGTGGTGTGTTTACTTTCCTTGTACTTGCATTTGCATTTCATATATATGAAAATGAAAAAGAAAAAGAAAATCATCACTGTCTTCATTGCATTCACTATGTTTTGTATGTCTTCAATGCTGTATTCTTCATGTTTTGCGTGACTGTAACTGTCTTCTCTATGTTTTGCATGCCTGTTACTATCTTCATTGTGATTGATGTGTCTTCTCTGTGCTTGGCATGTTTGCTGTGCTTGTTGACCGTACTTTAATGCATGTATTGGCCTTGTGTTTGTACATACATTAAAGTAGGGGCTAAATGTTATGTCAAAAAATGTCCCCTTGGGGGCTTTTCCCTCTTAAGGTTTAGCTCCCAGGTCCTTTAGGATGCATTTAGGACAACTTGCATGTTAATTTGAAATCCCAATGAGAAAACCTTGAAGTTTCATGGCAAATGAGACTCAGGGGATGCACTTGACATATACCTACCTGAAATAGGGGGAAAACTTGGGCGCCCGCACCCTAGTCCTACCCTATTTTAGGTCAGGACCAATTTCAAAGTGTCAGTTTATGATTGTTATTTAGGTCCTATGTTGACACGGTAAGTTTGAATTACGAAATTCTTAGCGGGAATGTTTGTAGATTGCATATATAAGCATGATTAGGTTATCATTTGTAAACTAGATAGATATTGCGAACTTGTGGCTTTTGTGAAAGTGATTCAAGGCATTCATTGTGTTGCAGAGCAGAATTTGCATTGTTCTTGTGTTTGTATTTGTAGATTTGACATTCATCTCCTCATGGCATGAAGAACATCTTCTTCCCATGAGATCTTCACTACAAGGTGATATCAATTGTGTTTTTAATTATTTATCATTTGGATTTTACCTCTATCCCACAGGAATACGCACCCTTTATCTGACAACGGTGTTCGGAAGACTTGATTGTCTCTCTGATGCTTGGCTGAGGCAAGCCTCTAAACACCACTACCCCCAACCCATTTTTCTGTGATTGTAGGTTACAGGTTGCGAAAGCAGAAAAATGGAGTTACAGGAGAGTAGTGTAGATTGTCAGAATTGCAGATCAGAGAAGAAAATAGGGACTTGGACTTGGGCACCTGCTCATTCGTCCTCCGGATCCCGCAACAAGAAAATCTATGGAACAACAGGAACATGTTGTAGACAAGGTTTCCAAATCTCAACAAAAACTGTGGCACTGGACTAGGGTGCCCGCTCATTAGTCCCCAACTTTTCCGTATTCTGAACTTTGAAATCTGGTACGCATTTGATTGTCATTTGATATCTCTGTGTGCGATCATTTTTTGTAATTTATCCATTTGTTCATGAATTTATGAAATTAGGGTTTTGAGCATAATTGGGCATAATTGAACAACTAAATCATACAATTTCAATCTTCCCCTATGTTCCAAGTGACAAGAAGCTTGTAGTAGACTTCCTACTTGGATGAATGTCCTTGAATGTTTAGTGGTGAAAGGAGGATCAACATAAACCATTGAAAACAAACCCTCTTCATTTTTCACCCTAAACAAACATTAAGTGAATTAAATTCATAGAATTATGGAAGGAAAACAAATTAGGAGTTTGAAAACATCATAACATGAAAACCCCCCAAAAATGGAGTAGATATTGGTATATTGCATTCAAAGTTGAGTTTCCAACCCTTTATAATGAGTTTCAAGTAAGCATATATAGGTACATTGGATGTGGAAGAAAAACAATCATTCCCTCCAAAACTCACAAAAGACAAGATATATTGGAATGTGAAGGGTCACTTTTATTTGACCTTCACATTCTATTCTTTCATTACATTTTAGTCAAAATTTGACTTGTAAATGTAGGTCATGTTCATGCGCACACATCCCAAGCATCCTACACACCTTCCTAAGACCATATCCTAGAAATAGGCATTAAAATTTTCATCCAGTACAAGCTTTACATGTACCATATAAAACCCTTCTTCACATTCACCATCCTAGTCTTGATTCATCCATTGCTTTAGCAATTTGTAATTTATGTTCATCATCCACAATCAATTTTGCCATTGTCGTAGCACTTCACATTATTTTTCTGTAGTCTTGATTATCAACGATTAACATGTCCAGTATCCTATGGTCAACAAAAATGAAGCATCAAATTATTTTAAATAAAAAGTAATTAATTAAATTAAATAACATTAATTAAACTCAAATAATCAACTTGATTAATGCTTCTATATAACTTCTTCTGGCCAAATAACCCTTACAATCAATTGTTGTAACTTTGGAACCTATGTGGATTCCCCAACCAAAACAAGTCCATCATTCGCTCCATAGAGGCACTCAATCTCAATAGTTCCTTTAGCTTGATTATTGTTGGGATGAAATATTGTCCTCCTTTTTATACTGTTTTCATATGTTTTAAATACCTTTTCTATATGGTTCTGCAAGGACTCCACATACATTACCTCTATTTTATGTTGTTTCATATATACTTTCCTAAGACTTGGATCCTATGATGATGAATGAATTCAGGTGGTTATATTATCAAATGGGTGATTTGAATTATTGATATGCATGAAAAATAGATAGGATTTCATAAGTTTATTATAAGAGGTTGTTTTGTATATATTTTGGAATGATTAACCCTGTGCAGCCAAATAAAGAATCCAAGGAGGAATAACTACAACAGAATGAAGAACAAAGTAATCAATGAAGGTGCGGTCCAAGTGCCATACATGGTGATCGGTGGAGACAAATGTGGTCATCATGGAAGAATAAACGCAGAGGATAAAGAAGACTCATTCGAGGAATCTCACCGAAATTCATGCATCTTATTTATGAGTTGTTGTGGGTGGAATTTTTGATTGGATATGACTCTGTTTTCTTGTTTAGTTAATAAGTTGATCTCAAAAACAATATCCTGATGTCTAAGAGTTAATTAATGATCGCAGATAGTTAGAAGGTTGAATAAGACTCCCATCTTTATATAGGAGAGGAGTTTATTTTTGATGAGTTAGTTGTTATGTTCTACTTTCAATATAGCCGTTATTGTTGTTACAATTATCAGTTGTTACAGACATGTTACAATTTTAAATAAAAATCTGAAGAAGATTCTGCTGTAGATATGATTTGAATTTAACTGTATGTTATGAGAGGGTTGAAGATCTAGAGTAGATTTAATTTCTAGAAAAATTGAGATAGTCCCCTGAGCTAGCCACTCAAGGTACTAACTCTCACTTTACATGTTCTCTTATTTATTTCTGCATTTTTAGTTCATCTGTTTCATTCTACTTTCTATGTTATATTGCGAACTAGTAAGAACTATTGATTGATACTTCCAGTAGCTGTGATTCATGAGTAGAGTGCACGTTTTTATCCTCTAGAGGTTAGTGTTAGCTTTTTCATCATTCTTGAAATGTTAGATTAAAACTGTGATTTTCTGTTAAATACAGTTATCTTCAGCCTCTGCTGAAGGTACCCGTAGCAACTGGAAAATTAAATTGTTTTTGCTGTTTTTCATTTCTGTTTACTGTTTTACATTCCTATGCATTCTAGTAAATAAGATTGGGGTAAAAAAGAGTTACACAAGATTAGCTTAGAGTAGAAATGAGTCTTGAAGGCATAGATATTGTAGGCATCATCATAAGCTTACGCTCCTTGGTTGATAATTCAATGTAGGAACACAATGATAGTGGACTATTCAGTTAGGCTAAAACCCTGAATTTATTTAAGTCTACAACATATTAGTTTTCCTCTACAATTATTACAAATGCATTGCAATATCCCCAATAGGGATAAGCCCTATAATTCTGATTTTTAAATTCTGATTTCTGCCCTAATTTTTTGAATTTCAAAATTTTGCTCAAACCCTAAGTTTTTATTTCTAATTTTTAATTTCAGATTGAACAAAACACTTATAACAACCAATATATGATATCAAAATACATAAAATTATTATGCCAAATGGTTCGCCCAATATCAGAGATGAAATACAACATGAATTACACAATATATGAGCAATAAATGCACACAAGTCTGAATTTATGAAGACAACTCTACTGTTATAAATCAGATTATAGAAGTCTAAAAGTACATCCAATCATGGGCAAAAACATGACAAACATGCCCATAAATGCTACTGTCCAAAATAAGATTAAACCCTAGGGTTTATACATACCAAATCATGGCAAAATGAACAAATGGTGAAATCGCCCTCCTAGGATGTGGTGCCAAGTTTAGGGCTTGAAACCCTAATGCAAGTGAACACAAACACCAGATTTGCTGCTCCAAAAATGACGATCAGGTCTGCTCCAATGCTGAAGTGAAAATGAAACCCTCACCTCCTCCAAATGCCTAATTCACCCTCCTAGATCAAGTCGCCCTTCTTCCAAATGGTGGCACTCCACTCTAGGATGAAATCCTAGGTCAATGCAATCACAAACTCACCAAATATCCGCTGCTCCAAATCTAATCTACAAATCTGATTGTGAATTTCTGCTCTTCTCCTCAACAAATCACCAATGAAGCACAAGTAGGTTTTGGTGGTGCCTGTACCTAGGGTTAGGGTTTCGAGCTTGAAAATCTATTGGTCTTTTTAGAAAAACACAAAAAAATTTCTAAGTCCCTCGGCCTCCAGTTGTATGCATGTATCTTTGTATGTACATGGCCGTTTGCATCTATGTGCAGGTGCAAGTGTACAATGGTGGACCCAAAAAAAGAGTTAAATCAACCTTTGAAAATGGTGAAAATTGGTTGTATGCATCTTTGTATGCATATCGGGTTTTGTATGTGTCATTCAAATACATTTCTGGGTGTGAAAATGTGGATGTACATTGAAGATTCTATCGCAGATTCTTGGAATATTCTACGGTTGTATCTTCGCAGTTGCATGTATATTGTGTTGTATATTCGATATACAACGGGTGAGAGATACAATGCCGAACGTCAAAAGATATTCAAATCGGGTTAAAAATAGTGGTCGGGCCCGCGGATGTGCAAAGGGGATTGTATGTATATAGCATATACAAAGTGACATACAAGCAGAACATACAATTTTGGATTCCAAATTTTATTAAATCGGGCCTGGCGGGTGCATACAACAGCAAAGTTGAAAAGTCAAAGGTTTGTATCCATCGTTGTATATTGTTTCATATATACAACTGCATATACAAGGTGATGTACAAGCGGGCAGGTGCAAAGGGTGGACGTGGCCAGTTAATTAACTGCATTTGTGAGCTGGGGGAAATCCACAGTTTGTATATTGGGATTGTATGTACCCAATATACAATTAGACATACAAGTAAAGATACAAGTGAAAGATACAAGTGGGAGCAGTCAAAGTCAACGATCTTCAAAAACATGGTGGGGCTCACATAGTTGTATGTCCCGGATTGTATGTATGTGCTATATACAATGTAAAATACAAAGCACACATACAATCCCAGACGCGAAGGAGAGTTTGTTGTGGCGGATAAGTGGCTGGGGTCCGCGGGTTGTATGTTGCACATTGTATGTGTGATATACAAGGCGATATAAAAAGGGAATGTACAAGGTCTGGACCCAATTGTGATTTCAATTTGTTTCATAAAGATTTGGGGTCCACGCTTGTATGTGGCGATTGCATGTATATACAATTGCACATACAATTTCTGATGCAAAGGTTGATACAATGGATCACCAAGAGAGATACAAATACACAGCGATGGAGATCCAATAAGGTGCTGCCACGTGTCCAAGTCAGTTGTATGTATATACAACTGCATATACAAAGATTTGAAGGTGAAAAAGGTAAAATGGAAGAGCAAAAAATCAGCGATGGAAAAAGGGCGCCTACGTGGTGCGATCTCACTGGTGGAAGACTTTTCGATGGTGTCGATGTGGATTTTCATGGTGGATGTATGATTTGAAGCCGTAGATCTCAGCGGGAAGAAGGAAATCGATGGCCTGTTTCAAATCTTCAGAGCAGGAGTAATTTTTCTGTGTGTTCACTGCATCATTTCAAGCGGGAAGAAAACTTCATAAACACGCAAACCATTGCTGCATCTCGAAATCAGTAGGTTGGCCATTAATGGAAAAATTTCCAAAGGCATGGTCTTGATTGACAAGTCAACTACCATTTTTAATGGCAAAAATCTCCAGGCAGTTGCACAACTCCCAATCTCACCTACTTCTTTCCTCTCTGTCTCTCGACTGCATTAAATGTTTTGGGCGCCATTTTGATGGTGTAGTGTATTTGGCATTATTTTGAAATTACCATGTAATTAATTGTTGAGTACACATTCTGGGTATATCAAAACTGTGTTACTCATTTTTTCAAGTTGTTGAAGATTTGGGCATTTTTTTGGAGGAAATAACGAAAACAGAGCATTTCTTGGCTGTTCTGTCTCTTTTGTGAGTTTATGAGTTGCATTTGAATGCATGTTGCACATATGTTTAGTTTCATGTTGTGTTTATATGAAAAATGCTTCTTTGGATGTGTTTAGCTGTCTGTCTCCATTTGTTGTATGCATCCTTTCTTTTGAATCTGGTTGCTAAGGGTTACTTAGATTCTAGGATATAGATTTCTATATTGCATGCTTAACTTTTGACCTCCATTCAAGGAGTGGATTAAACTGTTTTAGGTTAAGTATGAAGAAGATTGTATGGCAGCTGGGATGTTTATAAGTAGAGATAGCTAAATACTCATTCTTAGGTGGTGTTTGTAAGGCAAATACCAGTCCAGCCCCTTGAAACTTGAATGCCAATGCAAATCATTCACTTGTATACGTCTAGTAGACTCCTTGCCCTGAGATAGGCACTGGTCTGCCCTTGTGTAGTAGTTATGATCCAAAACCCCCTGTCTTGCATCCAAAACATAATTACAAATCATTTAATAGTTCCAACCTGTTAGTTTGTAGGAGTAGAAATAGGATCCCTGCATACTCTCATTCCTAACCAATTAGATATGTCCAAGAACACTGCCAACCTTGTGATCTATCACATAAATCTTGGTCCTAAAATGAGAGTATTCTGCCTTTATTGTAAAGCTAAATCTTTCTATTGGGTGAGTCAAAGTTAAATCTTTAGCTATAGGGATACCCCCCTTGGTGCAGCAGAACCAGAAGTGAAGGGGAGGCAACTCACGCAACCTCCTGTATTTGTTGGCCAAATCTACCCATGCATTGGAACTGACAAACCCTTTGTTGATTCAGAGAGAAAGACCCAACAAAGTGGCGACTCCACTGGGGAGTTGAAGTAAAAGAGTGAATTCTTGCCCATCCGAGTCACCAACAAAGTGGCGATTCCGCTGGGGAGTTGAAGTAAAAGAGTGAATTCTTGCCCATCCGAGTCACCAACAAAGTGGTGACTCTGCTGGGGAGTTGATTTGAAGGTGTTATCTTTTTGCCCATCCGAGTCACTAACAAAGTGGCGACTCTGCTGGGGAGTTGAATTGAGTTAAGAGTGTTATTTTTCCCTCCCTGGTTAGGGGTTTCAGACCTGGAAGCACCTTGTTGCAGCAAATTTAAAGAAATTGTGTGTGTGGCTCTACTGTTGGAGAACCCAGAAAGAAAGGAAAGAAATGAATTTTCAGCTTCATGTTATTTGAAGCTCATTCCTCTGCCAAGGAGGTGGTGACTCTGCACAAAAAGAACCTAAAAAAGAACACAAGAGGTGTTAAATTTTCATACAAATCAGTCAGAGAAGAAATTTGCAGCTGCTGCAACATATCCAGGTATTTTCACATGTTTTGATTTTCAAAAACCATGGTGTATAAGTTTTAAAGGATTCCCTATTTGGTGAAATAGCACTGGTTAAAAGGGAAATATTGGTGATAAGCTTGCATGCTTTGTATTTGCTAAGAATGTATTTTGTGTTTCAAAAGAAGTATGCAATGTTGTTGAAAGACTCATTTAGAGGACTTTAGGAAATTTGAAACAACAATTTATATTGTAAATGCCTAAGGTCATTGTTGTAAAAGGAAGTCTAAATTGAGAAGAACGTTGCAAAGGCATACAAGATGTATTATCAGCCCATGTACCCTTGTGAGGTGTCAAATGTAACAATGTATAGTGATCAATCCCAACCATGTAATAAAAGAAGTTTCAACATTGACAGATATAAGCCCATCAATTTCAATGGCATTTGTGGTTATCCAAATGCTTTTCCATCTAAGATCAGAAAGTATTTGCCGAAATTTAGTGGTGTAAAGGATGAATCATTTGAGAGACACTTGCAGCAGTTTAGAAACGTAATAGATGACTTTGAGGTTGACCATGAAGATGTAGTTATGAGATTATTTGTTCAATCTCTAGATGAAGATGCAAGGGACTGATTCTCCTACCTTTCGGCCTACTCTGTCAGCTCTTGGCAAGATTTTAAATCTGCATTTCTAGAACAATATGGTGAAAGAATATCTGAATATGCAGTTATCAATGATTTCATGTACATCCATATTGACAAAGATGAGTTAATTCTAGCCTTTAACCTCAGGTTTATGAAGGCTTTGAAAAGAATACTAGAATGTATGAGACCTAATGATGCATTGTGCCTAGTGGTCTATTTGGGAGCATTTGATAAGAAAATGAGCTATAGATTGAGAGATAAGGAGCCCACCACATTGCATCAGGCACATCAGTTTGCAATAGACATTGAAAACAACTGGAGGTATGGAATACACAAGGGTTATTTCTCTACAAATATTTACTTCCCTAGGGTCCCCAATGTTAGTGAAAGATATAATTTATATGTTGAAAATGAATGTCAAAGCACTTACACCCCTGTTATCCCTGTTTATGCATCATTCCAAGGTAATGATGACTCTGCCATAAAGGAGGATGCCCTGATTTGCCCAGGAAATGAAGTTGATAATAATGATTTTTCAAGTGATATCAATATGCCAGTCCTAAGCAAGGAGCAATCATGTTTAAATGATTCGGTTGTGTATAGTTGTAACCATATGGATCAGGAGTCAATATCAATTTCATCAGGAAGCATTAGAGGGCTGAAAAGTGATATGGATAATTCAACTTCAGATTGCATTGAAGTAGCAGAAATCTTGTATGTGGGGCAATCAGATGATAAAGATGATATCCATGATCAATTCATGGATCAGGTTTGTTCTTCTTATGACTCTAGATTTGGTAATGTTGAAGAAGAGGTGGATTGTCATGAAGAAGAAGCAGAGACCTTTGCAATGAGTATGAATCCCCTTTATGATGAGCCTTTAGATGCATTGAACATTGTGAGTCATGACCTTCATTGGTGCAGAATTAACCCTCTTTTTGAAGATGATGATGAATATGAAGAGATAGTTGACCTAGGTGCTACATCAGTTTGTGAAAAAGGGACATATGAACCAGAGGCAAGGATCTTCAGCTCTTGTGAAGATAATATGGATATGCAAACTGTGGCTAATGAATGTTCAGCATCAGTTGTTCTGGATGTATGCAAAAATGGGTGTGTGGATCAAGTTTTGTTTTCAATGTCAATAAGTGATATAAATGATATTGATGGTCTCATATATTTTGAATGTTTTCAGTTTCTAGATCAGCTGGATGAGTGCCTGGTAATGTGCAACAACCAGGTAGATAATGAGGAATGTCACATGCAATATGATGATATATTGTTTGAGGAATATAACATACATATGTTACCTAATGTTGAAAGATATTCCAGTATGTATGGTTATGTCTCTGATTTTGAGATGCAGAGTGACAGAGGCAATATTGACAGAAGCAAGTTTTCAAAAATGGTGAAGTATGTAATTGACAAGATCAGCCTGTGGGCAAATTATGTTGATGTTTTTAGTTGTGGTTGGAGTCGTTCAGATCAAAATCAAGTATTTGACAGGAGAAGATTGTGGTTCTTCATCTTTGGCTGTCCCGGGCCACCGAAATAGTATTTGAAGATGTGATTGTGATGCAGGTTGGAGGTTCGACTCAGCCGCCCAATGGATATAAGGCGTGGTCTGCGTCCTAGAGTTCTGGAGTTCTTGCCATGCCTGCAAGAGGCATTCATCCCCAGACAGAGCCAATGGTGGTGCCTGCACCTAGGGTTAGGGTTTCAAGCTTGAAAATCTATTGGTCTTTTCAGAAAAACATAAAAAAATTTCTAAGTCCCTCGGCCTCCAGTTGTATGCATGTATCTTTGTATGTACATGGCCGTTTGTATCTATGTGCAGGTGCAAGTGTACAATGGTGGACCCAAAAAAAGAGTTAAATTAGCCTTTGAAAATGGTGAAAATTGGTTGTATGCATCTTTGTATGCATATCAGGTTTTGTATGTGTCATTCAGATACATTTCTGGGTGTGAAAATGTGGATGTACATTGAAGATACCATCGCAGATTCTTGGAATATTCTGCGGTTGTATCTTCGCAGTTGCATGTATATTGTGTTGTATATTCAATATACAACAGGTGAGAGATACAATGCCGAACATCAAAAGATATTCAAATCGGGTTGAAAGCAGTGGTCGGGCCCACGGATGTGCAAAGGGGATTGTATGTATATAGCATATACAAAGTGACATACAAGTAGAACATACAATTCTGGATTCCAAATTTTATTAAATCGGGCCTGGCGGGTGCATACAATAGCAAAGTTGAAAAGTCAAAGGTTTGTATCCACTGTTGTAGATTGTTTCATATATACAAGGCGATGTACAAGCGGGCAGGTGCAAAGGGTGGGTGTGGCCAGTGAATTAACTGCATTTGTGAGCTGGGTGAAATCCGCGGTTTGTATATTGGGGTTGTATGTACCCAATATAGAATCGGACATACAAGTAAAGATACAAGTGAAATATACAAGCGGGAGCAGTCAAAGTCAACGATCTTCAAAAGTATGGTGGGGCTCGCATAGTTGTATGTCCTGGATTGTATGTATGTGCTATATACAATGCAAAATACAAAGCGCACATACAATCCCAGACGCGAAGGAGAGTTTGTTGTGGTGGATAAGTGGCAGGGGTCCGCGGGTTGTATGTTGCACATTGTATGTGTGATATACAAGGCGATATACAAAGGGAATGTACAAGGCCTGGACTCGACTGCGATTTCAATTTGTTTCATAAAGATTTGGGGTCCGCACTTGTATGTGGCGATTGTATGTATATACAATTGCACATACAATTTCTGATGCAAAGGTTGATACAATGGATCGCCGAGAGAGATACAAATATACAGTGATGGAGATCCAATCAGGTGCTGCCACGTATCCAAGTCAGTTATATGTATATACAACTACATATACAAATATTTGAAGATGAAAAAGGTAAAATGGAAGAGTAAAAAGTCAACGATAGAAAAAGGGTGCCTACGTTGCGCGATCTCACTGGTGGAAGACTTTTCGATGGTGCCGATGTGGATTTTCATGGTAGATGTATGATTTGAAGCCGTATATCTCGGCGGGAAGAAGGAAATCGACAACCTGTTTCAAATCTTCAGAGCAGGAGTAATTTTTCTGTGTTCACTACATCATTTCAAGCGGGAAGAAAACTTCATAAACACGCGAACCATTGCTGCATCCCAAAATCGGTAGGTTGGCAATTAATGGCAAAATTTGCAGAGGCATGGTCTTGATTGACGGGTCAACTACCATTTTTGATGGCAAAAATCTCCAGGCGGATGCACAACTCCCAATCTCATCTACTTCTTTCCTCTTTGTCTCTTGACTACATTGAATGTTTTGGGCACCATTTTGATGGTGCAGTGTATTTCGCAGCATTTTGAAATGACCATGTAATTAATCGCTGAGTACACATTCTGGGTATATCAGAACCGTGTTACTCATTTTTTCAGGTTGTTGAAGACTTGAGCATTTTTTTGGAGGAAATAACAAAAATAGAGCAGTTCTTGGCTATTCTATCTCTTTTGTGAGTTTATGAGTTGCATTTGAATGCACGTTGCACATATGTTCAGTTTCATGTTGTGTTTATATGAAAAATGCTTCTTTGCATGTGTTTAGCTGTTTGTCTCCATTTGTTGTATGCATCCTTTCTTTTGAATCTGGTTGCTAAGGGTTACTTAGATTCTAGGATATAGATTTCTACATTGCATGCTTAACTTTTGACCTCCATTCAAGGAGTGGATTAAACTGTTTTAGGTTAAGTATGAAGAAGATTGTATGGCAGCTGGGATGTTTGTAAGTAGAGATAGCTAAATACTCATTCTTGGGTGGTGTTTGTAAGGCAAATACCAGTCCAGCCTCTTGAAACTTGAATGCCAATGCAAATCATTCACTTGTATATGTCTAGTTGACTCCTTGCCCTGAGATAGGCACTGGTCTGCCCTTGTGTAGTAGTTATGATCCAAAACCCCCTGTCTTGCATCTAAAACATAATTACAAATCGTTTCATAGTTCCAACCTATTAGTTTGTAGGAGTAGAAATAGGATTCTTGCATACTCTCATTCCTAACCAGTTAGATATGTCCAAGAACACTGCCAACCTTGTGATCTATCACACAAATCTTGGTCCTAAAATGAGAGTATTCTACCTTTATTGTAAAGCTAAATCTTTCTATTGGGTGAGTCAAAGTTAAATCTTTAGCTATAGGGATACCCCCCTTGGTGCGGCAGAACCAGAAGTGAAGGGGAGGTAGCTCACACAACCTCCTGTATTTGTTGGCCGAATCTGCCTGTGCATTGGAACTGGCAAACCCTTTGCTGATTCAGAGAGAAAGACCCAACAGGTTCCTGTCACAAAACCTCCACAAGATGAGCTAGGTTTTCGTCCAAGTCATCAAGAATTGCAAGAGTTTTCGTCCTTGGATTCAAAGCCCAACTTTTGTTGCAGCCATAGAGTAAAACTCACGTGAAAATATGAAGGATAGATATGTTGAAATGCCATAAAAGATCTTATATTTATACATGATTTTCACTCCCTTCTCAAGTTGGTCGACCACCCTTCAAAGGCATATTTTATTTCATTTAGTGGTCTTCCACTTGGCCGACGTTTCTTAGGCAAGATTGGAATTCAAGTAAAACAAATTAAAGATTTGTTTTGGTGTTAACTTCTGCTTCCTCTTAGGCTAACCTTATAATGAATATTTTTCTATGGGCTTTTATTCTCTTCTCAAAAAGAGCGAACCTCTTTGACATACAATTTCATTATGAATGGTCCTCAAATCATGTCATCCTTTTCAAGGAGAAAAATTATAAATTATCCCTTAATTTCCACACTTTCCATCCTCCAAGATAGTTCTCTCCACATGAGGGAAATTATTTCACCCATGATGATTATCTCAAAATTATCACAAAATATATCAAATTATCTCCCAAACTCAAATTGTCTTACAAAATTAGCCAAGTGTGAGAAATCGCCATGTGGGACACTCCCTGAGCCCTTCGGCTTAGTCTACAACAATGTGAATAGGCTAGCCAACTCCGCTAAGTGATCACTCCAAAAAAAGGGATATTGTAGTCCTCCCTTCCTGGAATTGCTTGTCCTCGAGCAATTGTAAACATGTATCCTGTGAAATACCCTCAAGTGACAAGTATCTCCATCCAACTAAGTACTCTGTGATCACTCTACTCCTCAGCCTGTGGCTGCTAGGGATAACTTTAAACCCCCCCTCGAAGAAGGTGTATAAACCTGGCAAATCGTGTATACTTCCTGAGAAAAATATTAATTTTATTGGCAATTTTTTTTGTTTTTCTGAGAAAAAAATAATCTCAATTGGTGAATCTTTTGTAATTGCTAGAGGTCTATGGAAAATCTTGGCAAATTCTAATTTTTTTAAAACCAATAAAATATTTTCATTGGCGATTAAAACCTATTTTCAAACCAATAAAATATTTTCATTGGCGAATTAAAACCTAGTTTCAAACCAGTAAAATATTTTTGTGGGTGAATTAAACTTGTTTCCTAAATAAAAAAATATTTTTAAAATCTATTTTCAAACCCAAAAAAATATTTTCATTGGCGAATTAAACCAATAAAAAAAATCATTAGCGAATTAAAAATAGTTTCAAACCAATAAAAAATTAATTGGCGAAATAAACTGTTATGCCAATAAAAAATCATACCGTGAGGTGAAAATATCAAATGCTACATATTGTTCTATTCCTGGACAAATTTTCCACACATCCAAATTCCTTCATAAAGTGTCTAGAATGGGGACAAGTGTAAACATATTTATTATGTTTGAAGCAAGATGTTAGTGCAAATTAATATAATTGACGACCGTTCGATGAATTTTCGATGGACTACTGTAGTTACATTCCAGAAGAAAATGTCTGAAACAATAGACCTGCCACTTCAAACCTCTGAAATAACAATTGAACCGTTAGATTTCCAACTATCAATGGTTGACATTTCATATGAGAAACCTAGATTTTAACCCTCTACGTAATCTTATGTTGATTTGCTACCTCTGGTTGCCGGTTGTCTAAGTTGAAACCTAAGCCATCAAAACCGTATTGTTTACTAGCCCCTTATACCTAGTCTTGTCGGTCACTACTTGGTGGGGAACGGGTCAAAATATTTAATCTATTGTCTAAGTCTCGATGTTAATCTAGCATGGTCCACTTTTTAAATGCTAACTATAGAAGAATAGAAAATATTTTAGCAAATATTTCGAAGTAGCCTTAAGAGACTTAAAGGGTGAGTTATTAAAGGTTTAAATAAGACACATAGGAAATTCCTTGGAAAGATGTTTTAATCTTAGCCGTCCAATGTTGAAAAATTTAAGTAGACAACAGATGGCTTGAGAAGTTAATGTGCGAGCAGGTTGGAGGGCCCAGGTTAATCCTAACCGATCCTTGCTAGCCCGTTGTCAGAAGATGCACGGGCGATAAAACCAACAGGCTAATGGACAAATGCCATGTAGCAGACTTCACAGCCTGAAGAGAAGGTGGGGTCTGCCGAAAGATGAGTAAGCAATTCCATGTGGCAGAAAACTTCATCATGGTCATCCATCTTGCCATCTCATCAAGAGATCAATGACTAGAGTTTGAAATATTTTAGCAAATATTTTGAAGTAGCCTTAAGAGACTTAAAGGGTGAGCTATTAAAGGTTTAAATAAGACACATGGGAAATTCCTTGGCAAGATGTTTTAATCTTAGCCGTCCAATGTTGAAGAATTTAAGTAGACAACGGATGGCTTGAGAAGTTAATGTGCGAGTAGGTTGGAGGGCCCAGGTTAATCCTAACCATTCCCCGCTAGCTCGTTGTTAGAAGATGCACGATCGATAAACCCAACGGGCTAATAGGCGAATGCCACGTAGTAGACTTCACAGCCTGAAGAGAAGGTGGGGTCCGCCGAAAGGTGAGTAAGCAATTCCATGTGACAGAAAACTTCATCACGACTTTCCATCTTGCCATCTCATTAAGAGATCAATGGCTAGAGTTTGAAATATTTTAGAAAATATTTCGAAGCATCCTTAAGAGACTTAAAGGGTGAGCTATTAAAGGTTTAAATAAGACACATGGGAAATTCCTTGGCAAGATGTTTTAATCTTAGCTGTCCAATGTTGAAGAATTTAAATAGACAGTGGATGACTTGAGAAGTTAATGTACAAGTAGGTTGGAGGGCCTAGGTTAATCCTAACCATTCCCTGCTAGCCCATTGTCAGAAGATGCACGGGTGATAAACCCAACGGGCTAATGGGCAAATGCCACGTAGCAGACTTTGCAGACTGAATAGAAGGCAGGGTCTGCCGAAAGATGAGTAAGCAATTTTGTGTGGTAGAAAACTTCATCACGGCCGTCCATCTTGCCATCTCATCAAGAGATCAACGGCTAGAGTTTGAAATTGAGAAAGTTACCATGGGAGTCGTTTTGCTTCACGCGAGCGAGCAGTAATGGCAGTTTTAACACCATAAAAGTAGTCTTTTTACATAATTGAAATCCGTCTAAGTGTTTTAAAGCATATGGAGGCAATTTCAATCTCTCGAGGCAATTTCAATCTCTCGAGGCAATTTCAATCTCTCAACACAATTTCAATCTCTTGGTGATCAAAACTAGGCTTTTCAAAGCGTTCAAAGCTGTAAGTTAAAATCTCACCTTCTAAAATTCACTGCTTGTGCTCACTGTTGTGGTTCTGTCAATAGGAATTACCTGTAAATTTTCATTTCTTTTAGGGTTTTACCTTCTTAGATTGTTGAACTGCAAAATTTGAGCTTTATTGCTACTTTAAGTCAGAACCCTAGTTGTGAACCTGCAATTCTTGCTAAACTAAAAGCCTAATTTGCAAAATTCTCACCATAATGGCACCTCCACGAGCCCAAACCTCAAGCTCTAGAGAGACGAAAAGGCCCATAGTCCAGGACCTTCTTGATCAATTAAAGCCCTCCACTAATGACAAAGTAAAAGGTCCTTTTCTGTTCTAGGGTTCCAAAATTAAAGAAGGCCTTATAGATAAACATATCCATATCAAGGATGCCACCATACCACTTACAGGATGGTCATTGTTCAAGAACTGGTTTGGGAACAGGAATTTGAGTGCTCCTATATGTAACCCCTGGAGATTGGACATGGGGAAATTGGTTGTCCCAAATGTCTACATGGATGTGGACTTGTTAAAAGTTGTGGCATCCAGATATGATCCTATCTCCAGATTTGTCAGGATGTATAGTGGGATCGAAATGGTAAATATCAGCAGGAAAGAGATTGTTGAAGTTTTTCAACTTCATGAGTGGAATGAGGATTTGGTAAAAATTGATTTGAAAGCCTTTAGGAGTGAATACAAGAAGATAAGACACACCTTTAAAATCACAATGCTGCCAAATCATCTAGCATCAGTTGGAAAGGGAAAGGGGAGAATTGTTATTGGTCCATCAAATAAGGAACCCTTCCCAATAAAGTATATTGCTCCATTTTTTTAGAAAATCTTCTACTCTTTGTGTCAAATCTTGGGGTTTGATCCTTCTTCCGGCATGCCAATGGGTTTCATGTATATGACTGCTCATATCCAACACCCCGCTTACAACATAGTATATGACTTTGCTTCCTACTTGGCAGATAACATTCATGAGGGTTTATTATCATTAAAGAATGGTAAAAATTGGGTTCAGTTTTGGTGGTACTCACTACTAATGCACATGTTTTTATTCAAAAGGGGCAAAATTCTTTGAGAATGATGTGAAGTTGGAAAAGGAGGAGGATGGTGTTGAGCTGTTTGTCTAATGTTGGACAAGAATTCTAGACAAGGATGATATGAATTTTGATTTTGTGGTGTTTGAGAATGTCTTTGCATCAAAGTGGAGGAATGGCCTAATCCTGAATCCACCAAGGATTCCAACTGAACTACATGATTTTCTTAGGCCAAAAGAAAGGAGGTCTGATTTAAAAATTGATCACAATTGGGGAGCTGTCATCCCCTATCCAGATTGTACAATTCTTAGAGTATATGACACTATGGTTAGACCACATGTTCTCCTAAGAGATGTACCACTGAGAATTGGATTCCTTGAGGTTATTTGGCAGCTGGGTAATGTTGAAGATGGCCACTTGTTAAACATGAGGAAAGGAACCTTCTTCCCAACATGGACAATTTTTGCAGACTTTGTGATGACTGGTGGAGGGTGGAGAAAAATGGATGAATTTCTTGAACCATACAACATGAGGAGAATGTGCCCAAGAAATCATGATCCTGAAGGTTTCATGGCTGCATTGAAAGCGAGGATCAGAAGCAACCAGTTCATACATAACTTCTATTTCCATGAAGATGTTATTAGGAACATCTTTAATTACCAAATACAGGAGGACAAGAAGGCAAAATGGATCACCTATGATAAGATGGTAAGGGAAAAATGGAAGACTGGTCCCCAATATGACCCCTTGCGGCTGCCTCAATTCAAAAATGAATTGCAAAAAGTTGAATATATGCTCCAAAATTTTGAGCAAGTGGTTGGCAAGATGAAAGGAGAGAGATTGGTTGCTGACAAAGGAAAGACTGTGGTTGGGGAAGAACATGAAAAGGATAAGGGGAAGGCCCCAGTTTTGGAGGAAAGGCCTACCTACCAACCACCACAAAAGATTAGAGTCTTTGCAAGGAGAAAATATATTGTGAGGAAGCAACAATCTATTGCCACCCCAACTGCATCTGAGGATTCTGAGCCTGAGGGGTTAAGAGCTTCCTCACCATTGCATGAAATGCCACCACTGTCTCTCCCAATGCAAGCAACTCCACAAGTGATTGAGGTGGATTCACCTCCAAGACAACCACTACCAAAGAAGAAAAAGGTTGAACAAAGCAGCTTGGTAGATTATCCAGATGACTTAGATGATGATATCATTGTCACTGAGGAGGATATGAGATAGGGAATGCCCTCTCCCCCTAGGGAGATAATAGAACCAGAAAGAAGCCTTAGGTTGGGAAAGGTAGACCTCAGGGGGATGAGCAACACAGATGAGCTTAGGGAGGAAGCTTGCAAGACCTTCATGACAAATGATTCATTTGTCCAAACCCTTGCTTTTAGAGAGTTTGCTTGGAGGGCAAAGAGAGATGAATATATTGATAATGTTGCCAAAAAGAGAAGCTGGCACCCTTAATTACTAGAAGCAGTTATTTAGGCTGAGGTTATAAAGGAAATGAAAGAACAGTTTCAGAAGATAACAGCTGAAAAAGGAAAAGAGTTGGTGAAGGAAGTGGTATTTTATTACTGCCAGAGTGGGATTTAGCCTCAGCAATTGCTTTTGACACAGTGAGCAGGCATGACAAACACTTGTATCAAACAGAGGAGGAAGAAAAAGTGGCTTTGCAGGGATCTACTTTCAATGAAGAATGGGAAGTACTTGCTATTTGGGCATTGGCCCCAGGTGCAAGGAAACCTATAGTTGCTGAGCCTGCTCCAAACATAAGTGGAGGGCTAATTATTAAGAGAGTGTCTGATACCCTAGCAATTGAGGTAGCAAACATGTTAGTGAACGTTGCCAAATTCACAAAGGAAATAATAGAGAATATCAATGAGGAAAGAGATCAATATAGAACCAAGTATAATGACATGGTTGTAGAGTGTAATGAGAGTCAACAAAAAGTTGCCAAGTTGGAAACTGAAGTGACATTGTTAAGGCAACAATTGCAAAATATGCATGCTCATGCCCCAACACAAACTGACTCTGCTGGCCTTCCAAAAGTTTCAATGGAAATCATTCCATACAATCTTGGAGATGCACCCCTTGCAGTTGAGGAGCCAATCACATCAGGTTCAGCTCCATCAAGTCAGGCTACTAAAGAGGAATTATTGGATCAAATTGAGGCGTACAAGAAATTGCTGTCTCAGGTCAATGAATCAATTTATTCAAGTAATATGAAGATTGTAACTATAGTTCTTGAACACTTGAATAAAGGGATTGATAGGAGATTAATTAACATTCATTCAAATTATTCTTCTATGTTTGATGCCACAAAGGATTTCGATAAGAAGAAGGATGTTGTAACATCATTAATGGATACATGGATCCCTAGAGCCTAGGCATTAAGAGACATGGTAATTGCAATTAGCCATGTCAAGGATGCACCTCCTAACATTGTCCCAACTCTCAGGCTTGTAAATTCAATTAAGGATTTTTAGGTGGTGGTAGGTCCTTTGGAAATAAATATTAGGGAGCTTGTCAAAAAGTTTGATGAATGGAATTTCAGTTTGCTTCTTGTTATTTTGAGTGAAAATGGTGGGGTTAAACCTCTACAATTGTGGAAGGACTAGGAAAAGCAAATGATATCTACTCAAGTTAAGCTCATCTATGACAATGTTGATTTAGATATATTGAGAAGCAACATGGATAAACTAATTCACACTGGCATTTTCTTAGAGGAATTTGACAAGGAAGCTAATCGAGTGGTTATCAAGTGCACACCCTATAGGACCAAAGGAGATGAACTTGTCAATTTCATTTGGCCAACAGAGGAGGAGTATCAGCTATGGAGGTCCAACTATGTTGACACTTTAGATTTCTAAAGTGCTGACATACATGTAAATGTTAATGTTTTGGTGATTATTGTATTATTCATTTATTGAATATTTTTGATCTGAGATGATTTTGTTGAAATTAGAAAAAAAAAGAATTACTCCCTCTTTTTATGGTATTTATTATTAGTTTATTGTATATAAAATTGGTCGGATCTTACATATCAATTTACAAATATTGTGCTCTGTTTAATTCAAAATTGGTGACATGTGTCATGGATTGCATACGTGGAACATAGTTTGGAAACTCTATTAAGTATTATCAATATACTTAAGTCAAATCAAGTATAAATATTTGCATGCAGATTAAATTCACTTGAACAGATAGATCATCACTTAAATATTGGCACGCTTGGAAAGATATCCTAAAGATTTGAAGCCGAGCGCGATTAATGAAGCCTGGATCTATTTAATGGAGCCCAACAATGCTTTCTCATACCAAAGATTGAAGCTAGCTTAACAAAGAAAATGGATACGCCAATTTGCCTTATAGCGTTGCGAAGGCAAATTGCTTTCTTGGGATTCATCACAAACTCAAGGCTTAAAGTGATAATGAAGCCTCACAGGATTGCCCGTTTACACTTCTTGGAGTTGGAAACTGTGAAAATGTTGCTTGGGAGGGATTTCTTAATAGATAGGAATAGATACAGAGTGAATTCTAACATAGCTTCTTGGTTCTTGATGTCATTGCTGGACCTTGGAGGTGTGAAGGTGGATATTCTCGTTCTGTTGCGAGAAATTTTCAAGCTAGATTTTCTGGGTAATGATTTGGAGGTGGTTCTTGGGGCAGAGATGGGTGTGGGGATTTCGCGGTCTTCTAACCTATCATTGGTGGTTTTTAGGGCAGAGATGGGTGTGGTGGTTCCTCGGCTTCCCTTTCTTCTCAACATGACAGATGGGGCTCTCGCCCGCCACCGTCATTGGGCCACCATCGGTTAGAATTTTCTAAGGCGCTCTTGAGCTCTCGACATGGAGCCGAATCTAGAATAGGTGTTGCACTTCGCAGAGTTGGTTGAAACAGGTGATTTCTATGGTTTCCCTTAGCCAACATTTTGATTTTTGCTATGTAGTTTTGATGTAATATTTTTGTATGTAATACATGGGAATTTTTTGTAAGAATATGCCAGGGTCGTAGCTATCCCCCAACTGTAAGATTTTTTTAAATTAATATCAATTGAATACTCACTTTCAGGGCTTAAATTTGACAGTTGTATAGTTGTATTTACACATTTTTGCTGTAAAATACAATCAAAGTTTTAAAATAATGTATCATATGAAAGGAGAGATTTTGGACAAACTATCAAAATTTATATAGGATTATGCTTATATATATATTTGGTTTCTATATAATCTACTTATACTAATGTATGCCATAGTCTTTTAAAGGCAACATTGAATAGATTATTGTCATAAGAAAATTGCTTGACAGGCAAGGTCGACTGTCAAATTTAAGCCCTGCGAGCCACTTTGTAGATTTAAAACATAAAAATATTTGCATGCAGGTTTAAAACATAAATCAATACAAATGAAAAAAGAAAGTTGCTAGCAAATTGACAAATTACATTATAAATTATTTATATCATAAATTTCTCGACCGTTCGATGAACATTTGATGGATGGTTGTAGTTGCATCTTGGAATGAAATGCATAGAGCGCTAGGCTTGCGAACTTAAATCTCTGGAATCACCCTATAACTGTTAGATTTACAAAGATCAACGACTTAGAAATTGCTGTGAGCTATCAATGCAGGACAACTGTCAGCCATGTACTAATTGTGTAGTCCAGAAGCAACACGTTGACTTGATGTTTCATTCACTTTAATGTTCATAAAAAAATCACTTTATTAAGAATGCAAACTTTCTACTGCTAAGTGATTTTATTTTTAAGTGAGAGGGTCAACAGGTAGGGAGATTTTAGATTGTTCATTGCAGTGCCACTTCCAACAAAGCTGGTAAGACAAAAGACAAAATTCCTAGGCTATGTTTCATCGTTTCTTAAAATCTTATTTTGTCAAACTTCAAGTTTAGGGTTGAGAGACTTAAGAAAAAATAAGGACTTAAGAGGGAATTCACAATTTCACACTATATAAGCATGTCTGCCACCACTAGTAGACCAGACAAAGTTTTTGGGAAAGACAGAGCAAGTTCGGATTGAAAAATAGATTATTCTGGATTGCTTAAAACTTTAGGTTTGATTGATGAATACCATGATATTTATGATCCTAAAATCTATGGTAAACTTACCGTAGAACTTAGATTTTCATGTGAGAATAAGACTGCAAACCAAAAGCAAGTTAATAGTATCATTGCACTGTGAGTAACTGGATTAGGGTGCATGATGTTACATGAGGTTTTCCCTTGCCCATAATTTATCATGGTCTGTGCCCACAATTATGATGATAACAAAAGAGCAATTGTAAATAAAGATACCAAAGAAGAAATTTTATCCATTAATGCAGAAGAACTTGGAAAAGTGTTGGGGTTTACAACTAAAGAATTTGGAGATGTCCACATTGACCTAGAAAAACTTGCTAGTGATTATGAAGCAGCGGATGAAAGGGACAAAAATGTTTTCCTAAATAAAATAGTTCAAGAAAGAAACAAGCTGAAAGATAACCATGAGCTTCCTTATCCTTTTGAAATTTTTAAATCATGGGCTCAGGATACTATTTCCATGCTAGCATTTTGCCTTAGACTGGATAGTAATTGGGAAGTGGATGCAATCCTCCTTGAAATGGTATATAATATACATTATGGTAATGGTGTACATGTCAAATATAACTTTATTGAGCACATTGTAGAATCCATGCATAAACAATTTTTAATGATTAAAGAAGGTTCCACCAAGCCATTTAGGTTCACAACCTACTTGTGCTATTTTTTTCTATTCAAATTTAGTGGAATGTTTCTGACCAACAAGCTTTAGATTAAGCCCTATAGTAATGATGAGGAAAAGAAAATGGCTCCAATATATGATTGGACCACTAAGATAAGGATGCATGATTCTCGAAGGAACTACAATCATTTTGTAGACTACTTTTTGGCTCCATTGCATCAAGCAATTACAAATAGTCCAATGCCTAGATTGCCTATATCATGTAGAGATTACATTCAACTAGGAAGAGAAATACATTGGTTGATTGGTACTTATTGGAAGAATATATTGTGCTAAGATTTTATGGATCAGGAGTAGAGCCATACAAACTTCCAATACATGTGACAGAAAGGGTTTTTGCATTGGAATATGTAACGCATATGTAGGGTACTGATGAACTACACTTTTTTGGTCAGCAAAAGAGGACCTTATTTCCTTCTTTACTTGTTTCATGTGGAGGGTTCACATTGGAGAGAAAAGCATTTAAGGCAGTACATGATCTTTTGAATTTTTTAATTTTGATGCTATCTGTCACTGGCAGTATGATCCATGTGATACCATTAAAATAATGATTGTGGCCAATAGGAATGCTGCAAGTAGAATTCAACATCAAAGTAAACCCTTGCTTAAAAAGTTGAGAAACAAGGATTCTTGGGATGAGGTCAAAATAGCAATGGAGAAAACTGCTGCTGAGAAAGGTATTTCTTTTGAACAATTGTCAGCAAAAATTATGGCATTGCACCAAAATACAAGAGCACAAGCAAAGAATCAAATCAAGAGGTACAATAATTTTTATGAAAAAAGTGATAAACCATCTATTAGAGTAAAAATGCTAGAATCTCTAGATATGTCTGTTACAAGAAAAAATTGGTCACCATAAAAAATTATTGCCTTTTGGTCTATGAGGAAGGAGCTAGGTGAACCAAGAATTGTTGCAAAGTATAGAGAAATCGATGAAGATGGTGAGTTTAGAAAATTGTGGAATATAGAGCATCCCAATGAATGTGAAGATGAAGAAACTGATAATGAACCTGATGATGATAGGGATGAACAAAGCAATTTCAAACCTAGTTTAAGTCAGGCAACAAAAGAAGCATATACTTTAGGAGCAGCCATAGCTGAGAATATGGGTTATCATGGTGGTGGTTTGCGGTCCCAAGGACAAGGCATTTAGAACCCAATAAATTTATTCACCAGAAAACCAGTTGATAAACGAGGCCTTGGAGATGAATCAGCTGATAAAATAGACCAAGGGCATACAAGTACAGCTGAAAGAATTCATTTTGTTACAACTTCAAATCCTAATCCTCATGGTCAGATGCAATCACAACTTGGACATGCCCATGGTGGAGAGCCCAATGCGACTGGCACTGCCACTAGTGGAGAACTTAGTCAACATGTGCTACAACAACAAGTCCAACAACAAATTACACACAAGAGGACACCAATACAAGATACCACACAAACACTCAGTGATCAAGGGATACAAAAGAGACAAAGGATTATGACAGGTCCAAGTCCAACTACCAGTTCCACCACAAAGGAGTTATTTCTAGGCACTCCCAGGCAGTTAGTGTGGCTGCAACAGAAATTGCAAGTACTCCTATTCCTTCACCATTCAAGCATTCCCTTATTCATGCGTCCCCAGGTTTTGATTACATTCAAGAGTTTAAAAAGAAATCAGAATTGTATAAAAAAAAAGAAGCAACTGATGGAGAGTGTGTCTGCTGTAACTTCAAAGCCTGCAACAACCATGATATTACCCACATTTGACACAAATTTAGAAATCATGGAGTACACAATTGTTGTTCCCACAATTCAAAATAAACCATAAAATCAGATGGATCGATTTGAATTTTAGGTGAGTAGTTTGCAATTTAATTTTTCTAGATTAAAAAATACTGACAAAATTAATATATCAAAGAAGAACAATGAATTGGTGTACACATCATTGCTAAAGCATGATAGAGAGAAAAAAAGGTTGCAGAATCAAATAGAAAAATTACAGGCAGACTTAGCAAATGAGAAAGAAAAGAGGAAAGCAACAGATAACAAGAGCAATGAATTAGAAAAAAGAATAAAAAAATCTACCTCTACATCAACAAGCAAAGAGGATAAACAAACAAAGGTGAAATTGAATGGACTGAAGAAAAGGTTAGATGAGAGAAAAAAGAAATATGATGAGGAAAAATCCACTTTAGAAAAATTAAGACAAAGCATTGGGAAAGCAAATGAACAGTGGGAACAAAAATTGGAGAATGAGAGAAAAAAATGAAACATTGGCCGCAAAGCTTATGGAAGCAAAAAATGAAATAAAATCTTGTCAAAATAAGTTAATTGAATTTTGTAGACAAATAATGAGGCACATGAAACTAAAGATCTAGGAGGAAATAATGCAGAGGATTAATCATTTGTGTGAATTGTTTCAATTGATTGATGCCATGGACTACATCATAAGAAGTTGAGAAAATATTTAATGGACAACAAAAATGTGCAATTGCAGGCATAAAAGAAATCTGCAAATCAAGTTCTAGAAACAGTCTACAAAGCCAGTGACAATGAATTGATTTCAAAAGGCATTACTAATTGGATTGAAGCCTCAATGAGGTAACATCTATCATTCAAAAGTGTTCAAGAATGCGTGAAACAATAGAATTTGTGATTTAGGCTGTAACAAAGTTTAAGGAGGATGAAAAGGTAAGGAACTTAACAAAGCTTGGTTTGCCACAGGCTATTGACACAAATGAGTGATTCATTGGAAAGGATAATTTCAGAAAGAAGATGGAGGATGCAAGGAAGATTGATTTGGACCAGTTTCCTCAAAACCCAGATGAGGCAAACTTTTTGAATTGCATCAAACCACTGATAATCTTGAATGTATCTTTGGTTGAAACATTCAAGTCAGGATCCAAATTGAAATTCTATCATACATTGTTAACAAAAATTCAAGTCAGACAACATCAGCTAGAATAAATGATAATTACACCACCTGAACAATGGAATTTGCTAAATAAGCTGTTAGAATGATTTGATATTGATAATATGAGTTTTCAAGTTCCAACTCAGCTCTGTGCAGAGTTGTCTTTGAGCAAGATTTTACATTGCCTCTATGTATTCCAACTCAAATTCAGTAATGTGTTGATGTTCAATTATCTATATTATTTATTTTATAAATTGAAGAAAAACTCTGGTTTCAACTACTAGATACACATTCAACGATTACTGATGTTCATTGTTGTATATACTACTATTGTTAATATGTTATTAAGCATTGCCATTGAGTTGAGAGATGAATCATTGTGGTGGCACCTGCTTAAGTTTAGGGTTTTAAGCCTGTTCTTCATGTATTTTTCCCTATTTTCCCTTAAACCCTAAGTCCCACGGTCCCCTTTGCTTTATGTTATAATTTATCATTGACTGTTTATCTTAAGTTCCTGGTCACCTAAGTTACAACTTAATGCCTTAAACATCGTGTAATGACTGGCCTTGAGTCCTAACCTCTACCTTTTATAGCCTGTGAATATCATATCTTTTATAAAATTTAAGTCCTAAGTCTTGTAGGGCCAGGAATACCACATGGAAAGTTATCGCAAGCCCGCACTGCATCAAAGGTGACATCATCTTCCTTCCGCGGGGCTGCGATATGGAGACAACTATCGAAGAAGTCAGGCTTACAACCACTAGATCAATAAATCAGAATCAACGGAGGAAACGTTGCCAAGTGTCAGGTTGAGAGATGATCTGTAGCAGAAGCATAATCTAACGGTAGCGTAAGCACACATAAGGATCTTTTTAGAGGTGAAGATTCACCATGTGGCTGCAAAATAGTGACACGTGGCCATCTTTCAAAGGGAAAGTAAAAGGTATGTATGAGGAAGCTTACGTGGAAGCTTTGGCATGTTCGCACAGAGCAAAATGGTGGTGGCCAATTTCTCACTGCGCTACTGCGAAATGGTACTATGTGTCCACATAAGACAAAAGGCAAAGGAGTCAACAAGGAAAGTGCATCCAACATGGCATAATATTTAACACACATGTCCACATAAAACAATAGGTTGATGGGACAAAGGGACATAAAAACTTTGGGGGTCAAGACTTAAGATAAAAGATGAAATATTAAACCCCTTTAAACATTTTGACACATAATGTTCCCAACCAAGCGATGATTGATGAGACTAGGCAAAGGGGGTGGTAATATTGACAGGTTTGATGGCTTAAGTGTGAACTTGGATGATCGGGAACTAGCCGTAACAAGTCAACTTAAAATTATAACGCAAAAGGTTAAAAGGTTAGGTTTATGTATGAAATGAAGACAAACCCTAAACCCTAAACCTAAAACCCTAACTAGTAGATCAAATGGTCTGTTGTAGGAGTATATTTCATTTTCTGACCCAATTTTGGATAAGGCACTGATCAAAATAATTCATAAACTATGAAAAATGATGCAGAATCACATATCAAATAAAAAACCAAAATTCTACTTTACTGCAATTTTTTTATGTTTTATGCACAAATCAACTTTAGCAAGGAAATATTAAGCATTGAGTTGAATGATGAATCACTGAGTACATGTAAAACTTATCAGTATGACACAATTAAAATATGAAATAATTAATAATATGTTAATGTATTCAATTTGATTCACAATTTCAAGGAATACAATATAAAATATCATCAACTACAGTTTTGGAATATGATTCATGAATGAAAGGAAGATAGGTGTGCGAAAATCGCTTCCTACACTACTCTAATGAGGAGAGATGAGTGCAAATTCTTTTTAACCTTTACAATTATAGTATTATTAACCCAACAACAGAGATATTGTAGCAATACACAACACAATAATGTAAGACAAAAGAAGAGAGAGACAAGATATAACATGGGGAAAACCCTTACGGGTGAAAAACCCCACACTCCAAAACCTGCACAATGTATTATTTAAACAACAAGGTTTACAACACACTTGCAATGCAAGTCTTTACAGGTGTCTTTAACACTCATATCTAGAGACAATCCGGCAGCATAATAGTACCTGTCAATCACATAATAATCTCCTCTCAAAGCACCTACTTAAATAGAAGTTTACAAGGCAAAAATGAACTTTCCTTGAGATGGGCATCCAACTTGGTCTCGTGGCCCAAAACCCATACCTAGGGACACTTGTCCAACACTACAGCATGATCATGACAATTGTCATATCACTCCATCCCAATATGGTCACCTATTCCCAAGTTGGACAATGACATATGCTCTTACGACTCTTACGACTATCATAGAATCCGTCATAACTGTCATATCTTACAGGTGTAAGAGAATCTGTCATACACAGACTAAAAATAGCATATTCTCTTACATGTCATAACCCTCCTTGGGGCACCCAAAGATGCCTTCTTCCAAGATGCCTTGTGACACATGTCTTCACCTATCATAGAACATTCCATTTATGACTCTTACGCGTCATAGATTCTGTCATAGGAATCTGTCATAACCGTTTTGGTCAAGATTCACTTACACACTAGTCAAAGTGCCAAGACATGGAAAAATACCTCTACCACGAAGTGGGACGCCTATCTCCTCATGTGAGGACAAAATTACATGTGGTCACCTTCCACGTAGGATGACACATCACCGTGCTAACTCCCATAAGATGACAAAACAAGATTTGCATCCTAATTACACAATAGGCAACAAATAAATACATTACAATAAATAATTGCAAGGAATTACCAAGGTTGAGACACCTTAATTCCCAACATTCTCCCACTTATCGAACACCTTGTAAGAGCCAATGGAAATAACAGGATTTAACTGCTATAGGCCAAGAGGACCATAGACTCCGAACACCATCTAAATTTCTCTGTGCCCACTAGTTTCGTCAATGCATCCACAACATTCTTCAAAGTGTCTACCTTCTCCAAATTCACCTTCCCATCCTCTACCATGTCTTGCATGAAGTGAAACTGTACATCAATATGCTTTGTTCTAGCATGGAAGGTTGGATTCTTTGCTAGGTAAATCACACTTTGACTGTCACAACAAATCGTAATCTGTCCTGCATCAACACCAATATCTGAACACAATCTCTTAAGCCAAATGGCTTCCTTGCAAGCATGAGTTGCTGCCATATACTTAGCTTCTATCATGGACAAAGTGACCACAGGTTGTCACTTACTCATCCAACTAATTGCACCACCGAACATAGTAAACACGTAAGCACTGGTAGATCTCCTACTGTCAATGTCACCCGCCCAATCTAAATCCACGAATCCATAAATACAAATAGAATGCGGAGGTCCTGTAGGATTACCATGATAGCATATGGAATACTCAGAAGTACCCCTCAAATATCTAAACACTCTCTTTACTGCATCCCAATGTACCCGTCCAAGATTAGGCATAAATCAACTAAGGACTCCCACTGCTTGGGCAATGTCTAGTCTTATGTAGACCATAGCATACATCAAACTGCTAAAAGCACTAGAATAAGGTACTCTACTCATGTCCTCCACTTCACTAGGAGATTTTGGACAATCATTAACATACAAATTTGTCCCCAAAGAAATAGGAACACACAATGGTCTACAATTTGCCATGCTGAACCTATCCAACACGGTCTTCACATACTTACTCTAGCTTAACTAAAGTTTTTTGTTAGCTCTGTCTCTTCTGATTTCCATTCCTAGAGTGTACCTAGCTGCCCCTAGATTTTTCATCTCAAACTGTGCTGACAACTAAGACTTCAAATCAGAAATCATATTCTTACCATTCCCAATTAACAACATATCATCAACATACAATGCAATAATGAGAATGCGATCATTGTCAAATTTATAATACACACAATGATTTGATTTCGATCTCAAAAATCCAACCGACAACACAAAGGCATCAAACTTCAAGTACCACATCCTAGGAGATTGCTTCAAACCATATAAAGACTTTTTTAACTTGCAAACCAAATTTTCTTTACCTTTCTCTATGTAATGTTCTAGCTGTGACATGTAAATCTCTTCCTCCAAATCACCATGAAGGAATGTTATCTTCACATACATCTGCTCCACCTCTAAGTCATACGATACTGTAAGAGATAACAAGAACCAAATAGATGTCAGCTTTGCAATGGGAGAGAAAATTTCACCATAATCAATCCCCTCCACTTGTGAGTACCCCTTCGCAACCAGTCTGGCCTTGTACTTTTCAACATTGCCATCTGCACCGAATTTCTTCTTGAACACCCATTTGCATCCAACATGTTTCCATCCTTTAGGCAAAGGCACCAAGTCCCATGTTTTATTCTTCTCCAAAGAAGCCATCTCATCTTCCATGGCCTCCTTCCAGGAACCTGCATCTTTCATGCCCATGGCCTCTGTCACAGTTCTAGGCTCATTAGTGTTAGTAAGAAAGGCAAAAGCACAAATAGAATCAAGCAATGAATAACCAAACCTATTAGGTTGCTTTCTTGTTCGTGTAGACCTCCTTAATGGCTGAGGTTGAGGTTCTGCTTCTTCTTCTAAGCTGCTAGAGCTCTCCTCATCATCAGGTCTCATAGGGTTTGTCGGTTCAGTCTTCTCAGGGGTAGAAGGTAACTGAACCACATCCTCTTTCTTTTATGTTTCTTTTGGCTGTAGAATAACGGAAGAAGGTGTTAGCTCTCTGAAAATAACTCTTCTTCTATACAACACTTTTTCAGCCACAAGATCCCAAAGCTTGTATCCTTACACACCGACACCATAGCCAATGAAAATACACTTAACAGCCTTGTTCTCCAATTTAGACCATTTCTCCCTAGGCACATGTGCATATGCCTCACAACCAAAAACACGAAGATGTCTAACTGAAGGCTTCTTACCAGACCACACCTCCATAGGTGTCTTACCAACAAGAGCTGATGTAGGAGACTTGTTTACCAGGTAGAAAGCAGTGGCTATAGCTTCAACCCAAAACTTTTGTTCGAGACTTGCTCCACTAAGCATACTCCTAGCCCTCTCCATCAGTGTCCTGTTCATCCTCTCTGTAACTTTATTTTGCTGCGGGGTGTATGGAGTTGTCTTATGTCTTTCAAACCCTTGCTCTTTACAAAACTTATCGAACTCTGTCGAACAAAACTCACCACGATTGTCAGTTCTTAAACACTTAATCTTTTTACTAGTCTGATTCTCAACAAAAGCTTTAAACTCTTTGAACTGACTAAAGACTTCAGTCTTGCTTCTGAGAAAATAAATCCATGCCCTTCTACTGTAATCATCTATGAAAGATACAAAATATATAGATTTGGAAATCGAAGGAACACTAACATGACCAAACACATCCGAATGAATAAGGTCCAACACACCAAAAGACTTGTGAGAACTAGAGTAAAACTGGACATGATTTTGTTTTCCATATATACAATGTTCGCAAAAGTCAAACTCAAGATTACAATCATTTAACCCCTTAACAAGGTTTTTATTTTTCAGGGTTCTAAGACCCTTCTCACTAATGTGGCTAAATCTCATATGCCATAACATTGTCTTTTCAGCAGGAAGCTTAACTTCCAAAGCATGAGCACCCTTGGGTGCCCAAGAAGTACTACCATCAAAATTTGTTACAACAGATTTCTTCACTACTGGTTCAGATGGTGGGAATGAAGTGACTACAGCTCTTTTCTCTGATTTAGAAGAACTATTGCACTGTGAAGTGCATGCCTCCATCTAAAACAGAGTACCTCTCTGAGTACCCTTTGCAAGCACCATAGATCCTCTAGTCATCTTGCATCCGTCCTTCGAAAAGACAACCTGCACACTTGCATCATTCAACATACTTATAGAAAGAAGTTTTCATGCCAAGCTTGGGATGTGCATGACGCCAATAATCCCCTCACTCATCCATCAGGGAATCGGATTGAGACTCTTCCACAACCAACAATCTTCAGATGAGAATCGTCACCCAGGTACATTCTTCCACCATCAAACTCTTCATACTTCGTGAACCAGCTTTGATGCAAGGTCATGTGGAATGATACACCAGAATCAATCAATCACACATCATCAGATGCATGGGTGGCCAGGGCTGCGATGAAGGCATCACCATCATCTTGTGACTTGTCAGAATTTGAGTCTAGGACATTCTTCTTCTTCTTCTTCTTTTCTTCTTTGCATTCCTTTCAGAAATGCCCAGTTTTTCCACAGTTCCAACAGAGAGCCTTGGACTTTCCAGGTGATTTGGATCTCCCATGGGATTTGGATCTACCCTTCTCAGCTTTCTTGTCCTTCTTTTTCCCTTTCTCCTTGGGTCTTCCACGAACCACAAGAGCCTATTTGGTTGCTTCAGAAGACTTTCTCTACATCTCTTCAGATAACAACGAAGATACCACTTTCCATTTTGAAAGTGAATGTGGTACTCCCAATAGACATAAAAAGATGATCCCACGAGTCTGGCAAAGAACAAAGCAAGGTCATACAACGATCCTTCTCCTCCATCTTTACACCAATAGATGTCAACTGTGCAACTAACATGTTGAAAGCATTCAGGTGATCTGCAAAAGATCGTCCATCCTGCATCCTTAGAGAATACAACTTCTTTCTTAGAAAAAGCTTGTTCACCAGGGATTTGGCCTGATAAACATCTCCCAGCTTCTTTCAAAGGTCTTTCATGGTCTTCTCCTCATGGACATTTAACAGGATAGAATCAGCTAGACCGAGTCTTATGAGACTCTTAGCCTTCCAATCTTTGAGATCCCAATCAGCTTGTGCCATTGTGGTTGGTTTCACACTGGATATGATTTCCCATAGGTCTCGATCAACAAGCATGTCTTCCATCTTAAGTTTCCATAACTCAAAATTTGTGCCATTGAATTTCTCCACCTCTAATCTTTCGGATGTGCCTGTCATCTCTTTTCCTGCAATAAGATTATAGAATACTCTACATAGACTCCCACTCAATTTAAGATCAGCTCAAAAAACCCCTACCCAACAACTAGGACCAAAGGTGATCAAGCTTTGATCCCAACTGAAAGGAAGCTAGGTGTGCAGAAATCACTTCCTACACTAATCTAATGAGGAGAGATGAGTGCAAATTCTTTTTAACCTTTACAATTACAATGTTATTAACCCAACAACAGAGATATTGCAACAATACACAACACAAGAATGTAAGATAGAAGAATAGAGAGACAAGATATAACACGAGGAAAACCCTTATAGGTGAAAAACTCCACACTCCAAGACCTGCACAATGTATTATCTAAACAATAAGGTTTACAACACACTTGCAATGCAAGTCTTTATAGGAGTCTTCAACACTCGTATCTGGAGACAATCTGACAGCATAACAATACTTGTCAATCACATAATAATCTCCTCTCAAAGCACCTACTTAAATAGAATTTTACAAGGCAAAAATGAACTTTCCTTAAAACCCATGCCTAGGGACACTTGTCCAACACTGCAGCATGATCATGACACTTGTCATATCACCCCATCCTAATATGGTCGCCTATTCCCAAGTTGGACAATGATAGATGCTCTTATGACTCTTACGACTATCATAGAATCCGTCATAACTGTCATATCTTACAGGTTTAAGAGAATCTGTCATACACTGACTAAAAATAGCATATTCTCTTCTAACATGTCATAACACCCCTTGGGGTGCCCAAAGATGCCTTCTTCCAAGATGCCTTGTGACACATGTCTTCACCTGTTATAGAACATTCCATTTACGACTCTTACGTGTCATAGATTCTGTTATAGGAATCTATCATAACCGTTTCGGTCAAGATTCACTTACACACTAGTCAAAGTGCTGACACATGGAAAAATACCTCTACCAATAAGTGGGATGCCTATCTCCTCATGTGAGGACAAAATTACATGTGGTCACCTTCCACGTAGGATGACACATCACCGTCCCAACTCCCACAAGATGACAAAACAGGATTTGCATCCTAGAATTACACAATAGGTAATAAATAAATACATTACATTAAATAAATGCAAGAAATTACCAAGGTTGAGACACCTTAATTCCCAACAATGAAATGCAGTATAAATACCTAAAAATTGCTACTAATTCACTTCCATTTCCCAAATCGAGTCAAGGTCCTCAAACTGACGTTCAGATAAAGTAAAAGAGTCATCTTGATTCTGAGTCTAGTCTTCATTTTGTTCGTCTTGATTTTGAGTCTCAAATTCATCAGTCATTGTGTCATTGTCATTTGTGCTACCATGACCAGCGTTTGAACTTGAAGTGTTGCACAACCCTCTTCTTTCACATACGGAATTCTAGATTGTGAGTGCCCTTTCATAAGGAAATTTTTTGACATTATATGCACTTCCTAACACCCTCAAGAAATTTTCCAAATTCTTGTCTAGTTTGTTTCTTATCTTGGATTTCAAAAACCCCAATGCACTGAAAAGTCTCTCATCTTCCACCTTACCCAATATCATTGTTTGACATAAATCAGCAAGTTTGAAATATTCTGATATTGAATCACGCAATATTTCACTCTGACCCAAGTTTTTCCAAGCCTTTGTTATTGATCCCGCTTCGAAGGGATTCTCCATGGCATTAAAATGGTCTATCATACTTCTTGCAAATTAACTACATTATCCTCTAAGCTTATTTCCTTCTATAATTCCTTCTATTGTCTCTCCATTGCATTTTGCACTTTTCGAAAAGTATGCGGTCAAGGTAGTTACTTTTGATGAAAAATGCTTGGGCTATCTCGGTGGCCTTGAACCCTAAATTGAGGATACATAATAGACATGGCTTCAAGTATTTATTCTCAAGGGAATCATTTATAAATCTCTGTTGAAAGATTGCTTTCAATTTCCTTCAAATTATTACTAACAGATTCAACAATGCCGTCAAAATCTTCCTTTCTAACAGGTACTTCTCTGATAGAGCACCTGACCATCTTACAATGGTGCATTGGTACCTCAAATCCACGTATGAAGGCACATAACTCCCCGCTTGCATTAAATTGTAAATAATTTTTAGGATGATTCAAATCTGTAATTATCTGCCACCTATAAAAATTTGGGCTTTGAGAAGTTAGATCTAGATGTAGATTATCAAGGGCCATGCATGTCATTCTACGTAGTTTGGTATACTCACAGATATACATAGTTCTATCTTGGGATTTCCTCACAAGATTGTTCATTTCATCCAGCATGGGGAGAAGACTAGCTAAAGTTAAGAGTGTCTCTATATCGCTTAACCTATGTAAGAGGTCAGTGAAAAGGAAGCTAGGTGTGCAGAAATCGCTTCCTACACTAATCTAATGAGGAGAGGGCTATGCAAATTCAAATTAATCCTTACAACTATAGGAACATAGAACATCTAAATGATATATTTGCAGCAATACACATGAACCAGAAAGAAGACAGAAGAAGAGAGATAAAGATTTACGGTGGGGAAAACCCTTATCAGGTGAAAAATCCCACACAGAAACCTGCATAATGTATTAACAAATTTGAAAGAATGTTTACAATACACTTGCAATGCAAGCTTCAATGGTCTTCGAAACTCATGTTTGGAGTCAATCTGACAGTATTACAGTACCTATAGAACCTGTGATACCACTCCCTCTCCAAGCACCAGTTTATATAGAAAATACAAGGCAAAATAGGTCCTATCTTGAGATGGGCGTTCAACTTGGATTCATGGACCAAAACCCACGCCTAAGAACACTTGGTCAACATTGTAGAATGTGCCTAACACTTGTCCATAGCTCCCATCCCAAAAAGGTCACCTATTTCCAAAATGGGCTATGACAGATGCTCTTACGACACTTACAACCGTCATAGAATCTGTCATAGCGGTTACAACTTACAGCTGTAAGAGAATCTGTCATACACAGCCAATAAATAGCATATTCTCTTACAACATGTCATATTCCACCTTGGGGCACCCAAATATGCCTTTTTCAAAGATGATTCATGACACATGTCTTCACCTGTCTTACATGCTTCTATTTCTAACTCTTACATGTCATAAATCCGTCATAGGAATCCATCATAACCGTTTTGGTCAAACATTCCCTTACACAACATGGAAGATGCCGACACATGGAAAAATGCTCCTACCACAAAGTGGGATGCCTATCTCCTCATGTGAGGACAAAATTACAAGTTGTCATATTCCATGTAGGATTGACACATCACCGTGCCACATCCCACAATATGACAATATGGAATTTACAAATATTTACAACATAGGTAATTAAATAATAAATACAAACATTAACAATGCAAAGAATTACCAAGGTTGAGACACCTTAATTTCCAACATTCTCCCACTTGTCGAACACCTTGAAAGAGCCAATAGAATAACATGATTTAACTACTATAGGCCGAGAGGCCCATAGACTCTGAACACCATCTAAACTTCTATGTGCTCACTGGCTTCGTCAATGCATCTGCAACATTCTTCGAAGTATCTACCTTCTCCAAATTTACCTTCCCATCCTCTACCATGTCTCGCATGAATTGAAACTAAACATCAATGTGCTTTGTTCTGGCATGGAAAGTTGGATTCTTCACAAGGCAAATAGCACTCTGACTGTCACAACTGATCATAATCTAACCTGCATCAACACCAACATCTGAACATAATCTCTTAAGCCAAATGGCTTCTTTAAAAGCATGAGTTGCTGCCATGTACTCAGCTTCTGTCATGGACAAAGCAACCATAGGTTGTTGCTTACTCATCCAACTAATAGCACCACCAAACAATGTAAACACATAAGCACTGGTGGATCTCCTACTGTCAATGTCACCTGCCCAATCTGAATCCACAAATCCACAAATATCAACGGAATGCGGAGGTCCTATAACATTACCATGATAGCATATGGAATACTCAAAAGTACCCTTCAAATATTTGAACACTCTCTTAATTGCATCCCAATGAACCCATCCAGGATTAGCCATAAATCGACTAAGGATTCCCACTGCTTGGGCAATGTCTAGCCTTGTGCAGACCATAGCATACATCAAACTGCCAACAACACTAGCATAAGGTACTCTGCTCATGTCCTCCACCTCTCTAGGAGATTTTGGACAATCCTCAACAGATAACTTTCTCCCCAAAGAAACAGGAACACATAATGGTCTACAATCTGCCATGCTAAACCTATCCCACGGTCTTCACATACTTACTCTGGCTTAACCAAAGTTTTCTGTTGGTTATGTCTCTTCTGATTTCTATTCCTAGAATGTACTTGGCTGCCCCTAAATCTTTCATTTCAAACTGTGCTGACAACTGAGATTTGAAATCAGAAATCATATTCTTACCCTTCCCAATGAGCAACATATCATCAACATAAAATGCAACAATGAGAATACGATCACCATCAAACTTAAAGTACACAGTGATCTGATTTTGATCTCACAAATCCAACTAACAACACAAAGGCATCAAACTTCAAGTACCATCTCCTAGGGGATTGCTTCAAACCATACAAAGACTTCTTAAGTTTGCAAACCAAATTTTCTTTACCTTTCACCATGTAATGCTCTGGCTGTGACATGTAGATTTCTTCCTCCAAATCACTATGAAGGGAAGTTATCTTCACATCCATCTATTCTACCTCCAAGTCATAAGCTACTACGAGAGACAACAAGAATCTAATGGATGTCAGCTTTACAATGGGAGAGAAGATCTCACCATAATCTTTACCCTCCACTTGTGAATACCCCTTCGTAACCAATCTGGCCTTATACTTCTCAACATTGCCATCTGCACCAATTTTCTTCTTGAACACCCATTTGCATCCAATGGGTTTCCGTCTAGGAGGCAAAGGCACCAGGTCCTAAGTTTGATTCTTTTCCAAAGAAGCCATCTCTTCTTCCATGGCCTCCTTCCAGGAACCTACATCTTTCATGTCCAAAGCCTCTGACACAGTTCTAGGTTCATCACTGTTAGTGAGTAAAGCATAAGCACAACTAGAATCAAGCAATGTAAAACCAAACCTTTTAGGTTGCTTTCTTATCCGTGTAGACCTCCTCAATGGCTAATGTTGAGGTTCATCTTCTTCATCTGAGCTTTCAAAGCTGCTAGAGTTCACCTCATCATCAAGTCCAACAATGTCTTTATGTTCAGTCTTCTCAGGGGTTGCAGGAAACTGAACAACATCCTCTTTCTTTTCTTTTTCTTCTAGCTGTAAAACAATGGAAGAAGGTGTAAGCTCTCTGAAGATAACACTTCTACTATACAACACTTTTTCAGCCACAGGGTCCCAAATCTTGTATCCTTTCACACTGACACCATAGCCAATGAAGATACACTTAATAGCCTTGTTCTCCAACTTTGCCCGCTTCTCCCTAGGCACATGTGCATATGCCTCACAACTAAAAACATGAAGATGCCTTCCTGAAGGCTTTCTACCAGACCACACCTCCATGGGTGTCTTTCCAACAAGAGCTGATATAGGAGATCTATTTACTAGATAGCAAGCAGTGGCAACAGCTTCAGCCTAAAATTTTTATTCTAGGCCAGCTCCACTAAGCATACTCCTAGCCTTCTCCATCAGTGTCCTATTCATTCTTTCTGCAACTCCATTTTGTTGCGGGGTGTATGGAGTTGTCTTATGTCTTTCAATCCCAATTTCCTTCCAATATTTATCAAATTCTATAGAACAGAACTCACCACCATTGTCAGTTCTCAAACATTTAATCTTTTTACCAATCTGATTTTCAGCAAAAGCCTTAAACTCCTTAAAATTGCTATAGACTTCAGATTTGCTTCTGAGAAAATAAATCCATGTCCTTCTACTGTAATCATCTATAAAAGATACAAAATATACAGACTTTGATAACGAAGGAACATTAACAAGACCAAACACATCAGAATGAATAAGGTCCAACACACCAGAAGACTTATGAGAACTCGAGTAAAACTCAACACAGTTTTGTTTTCCATATATGCAATGTTCGCAAAAGTGAAACTCAAGATTACAATCATCTAACCCCTCAATGAGGTTCTTATTTTTCAGGGTACACAGACCCTTCTCTCTAATGTGGCCAAATCTCTTATGCCATAACATTGTCTTTTCAGCAGGAAGTTTAACTTCCAATGCACAATTACAACCATCAAGACTAGATACAATAAATTTCTTCACTACTCATTCAGATGGTGGGGATGAAGTGACTGCTACCCTCTTTCTTGAGTTAGAAGAACTATTGCATTGTGCAATGCATGCCTCCAGCTGAAATAGAGTACCTCTCCTAGTACCCTTAGCAAGCACCATAGCTCCTCTAGTCATCTTGCATCCTTCTTTCGAAAAGACAACCTACACACTTGCATCATTCAACATACTTACAGAAAGCAGGTTCCTTGCTAAGCCTGGGATGTGCATAACCCCAGAGATCCCCTTCACTCATCCATTAGGGAATCGGATAGAGACTCTTCCATGACCAACAATCTTCAAATGAGAGTCATCACCCAGATACACCTTTCCACCATCAAACTCCTCATACTTGGTAAACCAGTCTCGATGCGAGGTCATGTGGAATGATGCACCAGAGTCAATGAGCCACACATCATCAGATGCATGGGTTGCTAGGGCTGCAATGAAAGCATCACCATCTTCTTGTGACTTGTCAGAATCTGAATCAGGAGCTTTCTTCTTCTTTTTCTTCTCCTCCTTGCATTCCTTTTAGAAATTTTCAGTTTTCCCACAGTTCCAACAAAGAGCCTTGGACTTTCTAGGAGATTTGGATCTCCCATGGGATTTGGATCTACCTTTCTTAGCTTTCTTGTCCTTCTTTTTCCCTTTCTCCTTAGGTCTTCCACGAACTCCAAGAGCCTGTTTGGCTGCCTCAGAAGACTTTCTCCGCATCTCTTCAGAGAACAATGAAGAAACCACTTCATCCATTTTGAATGTGGATGTGGTTCTTCTAATAGCCATAACAAGATGATCCCACAAGTCTGGCAAAGAACAAAGCAAGGTCATGCAACGATCCTCCTCCTCCATCTTCACACCAACAAATGTCAATTGTGCAACGAGCATGTTAAAGGCATCCATATACTCAGTAACGGATCCTCCTTCCTCCATTTAAAGAGAATACTTCTTTCTTAAGAAAAGTTTGTTCACCAGGTATTTGGCCTGATAATCACTACCCAACTTCTTCCAAAGGTCTTTAGTGCTCTTCTCCTCATGGACATTCAACATGACAGAATCAGCTAAACAGAGTCTTATGAGACCCTTAGCCTTCTGATCCTTTAGATCCCAATCATCTTGTGACATAGCAGCTAGTTTTACACTAGATACAGTTTCCCATAGGTCTCGGTCTACAAGCATGTCTTCCATCTTGAGCTTCCATAGCTCAAAATTAGTGCCATTGAATTTCTCCACCTCTATCCTTCCGGATGTGCTTGCCATCTCTCTGCTATAATAAGATTCAGAATACTCTACACAAACTCCCAACCAACTTAAGATCAGCTCAAAAAACCCCTACCCAACAACTAGGACCAAAGGTGATCAAGCTCTGATACCAACTGAAAAGAAAGCTAGGTGTTTGGAAATCGCTTCCTACACTAATCTAATGAGGAGAGGGCTATACAAATTCAAATTAGTCCTTACAACTACAGAAACATAGAACATCTAAACGAGATATTTGCAGCAATACACATGAACCAGAAAGAAGACAGAAGAACAGAGACAAAGATTTACAGTGGGGAAAACCCTTATCGGGTGAAAAACCCCACACTCAGAAACCTGCACAATGTTTTAACAAATCTGAAAGAATGTTTACAATACACTTGCAATGCAAGCTTCAATAGTCTTCGACACTTGTTTCTAGAGCCAATTCGACAGCATAACAGTACCTGTAGAACCTGTGATACCACTCCCTCTCTAAGCACCTGTTTATATAGAAAATACAAGGCAAAATAGGTCCTATCTTGAGATGGGCGTTCAACTTGGCTTCATGGACCAAAACCCACGCCTAAAGACACTTGGTCAACATTGTAGAGTGTGCCTAACACTTATCCATAGCTCCCATCCTAAAGAGGTTGCCTATTTCCAAAATGGGCTATGACAGATGCTCTTACGACACTTACGACCATCATAGAATTTGTCATAGCGGTTACAACTTACAGCTATAAGAGAATCTATCATACATAGGCTATAACTAGCATATTCTCTTACAACATGTCATATTCCACCTTGGGGCGCCCAAATATGCCTTTTTCAAAGATGCTTCATGACACATGTCTTCACCTATCTTACATGCTTCTATTTTTGACTCTTACATGTCATAAATCTGTCATAACCATTTCGGTCAAACATTCCCTTACACAACATGGAAGATGCTGACACATGGTAAAATGCTCCTACCACAAAGTGGGATGCCTATCTCCTCATGTGAGAACAAAATTACAAGTTGTCATATTCCATGTAGGATTGACACATCACCGTGCCACATCCCACAATATGACAATATGGAATTTACAAATATTTACAACATAGGCAATTAAATAATAAATACAAACATTAACAATGCAAGGAATTACCAAGGTTGAGACACCTTAATTCCCAACAGTTAGGAGCTTTGTTTACTGTGTTGCGATGCTCGTACATTATTCCAATCAAGGATGGATATTCTAAAAGAACTCATTGCGCTAGTCTATGCAAGGAGATCCATCTGGTATCAACATCCTTAAGAAACTTGTTTCCTTCTGTTATTCCCTCAACAAAATTTTGAAATTCTGCAAAACGTTTGGGACTTCGGCAAAAGTATGCGTGGAGCTCGCAGACTAGATTTTCAACTTTTGATACTATAGGAAACTTGCTTACAATTTTAAATGCTAAATTCATTCTGTGGGCCATGCAGTGAATGCCAAGCATGTATGATGCACAAGTAGTTTGTAATTTTGTACAAAGACCGCTCCTATGACCTTGCATTACTAAGCTCCATCAACTCCTACACACACCAACTTTTTGGCAATTGTCAAGTCATCCATACCCGCAATTTCATTCAAAGACTTCTTAACTAGTTCAAATAGATTTTGCGATGTTGAACTGTCCTTCATTTTATGAACACAAAGTAGATGAGCTCGGTGGACATGTTCTTTTAAAGTATACACATGCATACAGACCCAAGAAGTATTATCTACCATAGTAACTTCATCTAAAGATAATGCAATGAAGTTTGACTCTTTTACATTCTCCTTTAAATCTTGCTTTTCCACCGCAGCGAGACGGTTTGCCCATTCCCATCCAGTGTTTATTGACCAATGTGTGTTAGGATAGTGAGGAACACTCAAAAAAGATAATAAATTACTATGCTCTGGGTAGTCTGTCATAGGATGCCTTCTGGACAAAATATGAAAAACAACACTCATCTGAACAGTTTTTCCCAGTTGTGCTCCTTCCATTGCTTTTCAAAATTGAGCCTTGATTGTACCTCCACTTGCAGCAAGCTTCGTCATTCTTTTCTCATGCTCATCATAATCCGCGGCATACTTCACATGAAGACATTCTTCCTTTGATTTCCATCTTACTACTAATGTTTCCTTTCTGTCTATGATTTGTTTTTCATAAACTTTACCAATATGCTTTTCTATAGTGTCAAGCTTTAGCTGCAATTTCTTGTCTCTTTTACATTTCCAACTACAAATCAGACACTTGCATTATGTTGGTTGTTCATATTTGTTTTCTTTCTCCACTGGTTCAATGAATTGGTACTTTGACACCCAATCAAGCTAAAAATTCCTTGACATTTCCCACTCGCACCCCATTTTTTTGATGCAACCACCACATGTTTTCTTATGTTTTGATTAAAGTAATCAGGAGAGGGCCCGAACCCATATACAAAGGCCCAGTAGGCAACAAAAGAGTTTCACAAGACATAAAACCAGAGAAGAGTAGAAACAACAAGAAGGATAGGCTGGCCAAAAGACCAGCCAAAATAGACAGGACCAACAGACAGCCAGCTACTTTCTAGCCATAGTCTTAAGGTAGCTTATGGCATGCCATTCTTTGTTCAAGAACTCCAACTTCTCTAAGAAGGAGGTCTCATCAGCTTCCTGCTCCATCTGCTCTTGAATCTTCTGCTTGCCCTTCCCATCCAACTTACTCCCCTATTTTTGAGTGTTCTCCATCTTCTCCTTGCTTTCGTTTTCTTCCCCATTTTTTATTTACCTTTTCTTTTCTTCTTACCAACATCATCTACATTGCCAGCATTTTCATCTAAGTCAATTATCTCAATCTGGCTAACAAGGGTATCCCTTGGAACATCTTCTATAGTATTGCCATCCTCATTCTGGCTAACTAGGGTATCCCTTGGAACATCTTATGCAGTATTGTCATCCTCATTCTGGCTAACCAGGGTATCCCTTGGAACATCTTCTGTAGTATTGTCATCCTCATTTTGGCTAACCAAGGTATCTCTTAGAACATCTTCTGCGATATTGCCATCCTCATTTGACTCAATGGCAATCCCACCTTCTGGTGGTGGTGAGGTATCATGAATGGCTTCTTCATTAATATTTGGTGCAAGAGTTGATGATGTAGCTCCATCTTGATTTGATGGATCAGAAACATTGCCAATTCGAAAGTAAGACTGTATACTAACTCCACATTTTCAGCGTTTTGATGGCCTCCTAGTCCCTTCACCACCCTGAGAAGTCTTACCCTTGTCGTACTTGTGGCTTGACATCTTGATCTCTCAATTCGAATAAAAGCTGGAAAAAAATGTCTTCTTGTTTAAGAAGGACGTACTCATAGAATATAGATCCCATTCCCTACTAAATATCTTCTTTAAGATTGAAGCAAGAATGGAAAAGAGATAAAGAAATCTTATAACACTAATACTATGAAGAAATGATTACTCACCTTTAAGTTTAGGTTTTCACTGACTTGCTATTCATTAATGCAGGAATGCCTGTGTTGTAAGTTTGTAACTTTGCCTACGATCAACTTCAAGGTTCCAACTCCAACTTCTAAAATCTGAATCGAGAGCTCACAAGTTCAAAACTGAACAAAATGTGTAAGAATACATCAGAGTTTCAATTGTATTTATATCAGTCCATATTTGGCAAATTCCATGGGAATTCCTAATGGTATATTAAAGAATTTGGTGAATCCTACGTGATTATATAAGGAATACGTTTAAATGTCGGCGAATCAAACCTCGATGGACTACATACTTTGTAATCTCCAAGGCGAATATGGCCCTACAATTATCACGGAGGTGTCATGGAAATTGGCGAAATGGCCCCTCATAATCAACTACTTGTAAATTTTAATTGGTGAAATGGGTCCTCATGTGTAGTGACCATTTAATGGCATTGGCGAAATGGGTCCTCATGCGTAGCGACCATTTAATGGCGTTGGTGAAACGTGTCCCGATACACAATGTTGGTTTAATAGTATTGGTGAATATATAGGTGATTTAGTACTTGCTTCTGAGATTCTAGGCGAAAATATTAGTCGGCCCATTTGAAACGCGTAATTTGTTATGGCAAAAATATTTCTTCATTGATTCTTATAAAATAAATTGATGGTGAATGGATATGCATTTGACTGATAATACGTAAAATCCTAGCGATTTGACCACCCTGTTAGATGCGATTTATTTGCCAATTCTAACTTGGCCGATCTGCGATATTTGCCACTAAAAAAATCTTTGGTGGCTGCATCTCCTAATGATAATATGAAGAATGATATGCAAAGTGAGCTCTGGTGGCAAAACTAGCCATACACATTCAAACTCGAATTGGCTCCATTCCCCAAATTCAGAAATCCTGCTCCTCCTCTGTGTGCCCTACCTATGTAGCTATAGGAACAAGAATCCAAAGCTCTCAACCACAAGTGTCAATATCTCCATGCCTCCAAAGGCTCCACCATGAACATCATCAAGAAAAGAATTGTGAGGCAACTCATCATGATCCTAATGAATTAGAATATCTAACATGCCAATATCAAGATCCCAAATCATCACTCTATCACATCCATCAAAAGGGAGGAGATAGATGTCTCTCATAGAGTTATCAACACCAACTATTCCTCTAACTCCCAATGATCTCCTATGGATGTGCAAAATTCTCATCATAGATGCATAGAAAAACATATAAACTCCTCCTAGGCTCCTGATGCAAAACATAACAACATTGACCAAATTAGAAATCAGACCTATGATGATGCAAAGAGTACCTCTAATGACATATGAAGATAGGATCTCATCATTATGCCAACCTCCAATTATGAAGTGGTGATCCACGCCTCTCCAAATCACCTAAACATTTGTTGTCCTTAAAGTATTCTCTAGTAAATCCATGCCCAACCATGTAGAACAACCATCTCTCAACAATGTTTGAGGTAGTGACTCGTGAATTAGGGCTGGAACACTTCTGCCCTCATGCTCATGCTCATGCTCATACCATATACCATAGTCTAGCTAGAACTCAAACATTTGCAACTCAAAATCAAGAATCTCCATGACATCACCTTCATACCTTGGGCCATAGACTACCTGAAACTCCATTCCTCCAAGTGCATACCAATCAAAAGAAAGTAACTCCATGACATGTGTCCCAAGTCCCAGAATTAGAGCAGCCTCATACTCCACCAAAGAATCATCATCATGATGGGATCATGTCTCCATACAAGTAGACTCCTCGAGCTCTCCATGGGTGGCTAAATATCTAACCAAATCGGAACCACCAATGTCTCCATCTACACATGCATGCATCACATTGTTGGTTGATCCACAAAATGTATGCTCAACTACCCCATCCAATTCTACGACTTGAGCCTTCAATGGGCTCTTCAAAAGAGGTAACTCATGATCCTCATGATGCAAACTATGTGTACAAACATAAATTTCTGAATCATACCTCTTCCCATGTCCACACAAATCTGATTGTTCTTGCTCATCATAAGAGGCTCATCCCTAGTACGCCTAGCCTCCATACATTCTTCCCTCGGAAGAAATAGTGATCTAAGATATGACTCCCTTTGTTGTCTTGCCTGATCTAAATGATTGCAGCATTCCTTGACATCTTGTAGGTGTTGTCTTGCTTGGGCAACCAGCAACCTTGCCTTCCTAGCTTTCTATAGCCACTCATCACACATACCTTGTGTCTTCTTTACATCTTCCATGATATGATATACAAAATCAGAACCTTTGTGGCTTGAATCCACAACACATACCTCATGTTTAACATGCAAATCTCAAGTGCCAACATTGGAAGACTCCATAACATTAGCATCCTTATGTGTAAGGGTTGCCATCTCATGATTATGCAAAGGTAAGGGACTGTTGTTCCAAATCAAAAATCAGAACTTGTCTCATACCTTTGTGTAATGTTCTCAACATCCTCAACCACCTCATCCTTCTTTGTTGCATGTTTTCCATCAAGTGTTGATCCAATATGTGCCTCCCAATGAAAATCACATGCCTTAAAGCGGATCCTCTTAGCTGTCAGGCTATGCTCCCCCAAGTTTTGGGGATGGGGACGGGGAGGACGAGTTTCAGGGACAACAAGGGACGACTACTAAAAAAATAAGATTTTTTTAAAAAATATAAGAAAATTTCAAATATTTATATGATAACATTGATAAGGCATACCTTCAAACATGAATACATAACCATAACATTACACATGAACTTAGCTTTCAATTTGTCACATGAGAATTGGCAAACAAATAAACAAAATTTAATTATTTTCAACGACAATCTGCATATATATTATATCAAAATGCCCAAAGGTTGCAAGTTTCAAGTTTCAACAACAAAATGACAAAAACATAGAGAATATCAATATATGGTTGTCCCTAATCAGCCTCTCCTAAGACTGCATCAAAATTAGAATCTAAATCCGAATCACTGCCACCATGAGGGTTTGCCTCATCCAGTTGAACCCCAACCAATCCCTCCTATGCCTCCTCATCAATCTGTAGAACATCTTTGGGATCAACATCCCAACGTGCAGCTCGAGTCTGATGATACTTAGGTCTCTGTCAATCCTGTAGCCACAAGGCACTATGCACTACCACCAACTTCTCTGACCGTCTAGACATAAGGTTGTTCCTCTTCACCGACTGAATGAAGCTATATATGGACCAATTCCTGTCTGCAGCAGAGGAACTGGCAATCTGTGAAAGGAGGCGAGTGGCAAGTGTCCTCAATTCTGGTGCATCCATGCCATGCCACATCCACCATCCAATAGGGTCAGTTTGAGCTAATGTAGCTCTATCCATCCTTGCCTCTTTTTTGCTAAAGTTTGGACCACGTAGATTAAAAAAGGCCATCCATTGTGAGTGAAGTATAGAAGCCTCCTCCTCGGTATACAGTTTTTTCAAGGCCCTCATGAACCCATGTTTCACCTCATCATCATGAGATGGAGGCACTCTTCCGCATCTAGCTACATACCATTTGGGATTTAGAGCATATGCTGCCATATGAAGTGGCGTGTTCATAGTGTCCCACCTCCGTGTCACAATGGGCCTAAGATGCTCATCATAAAATCCCAAAGTAGGATCATTGCTTTGAATGGCTTGCTTCATTTTCCCAAGCATGCTATCAAATGTCTCATAAATCTCTCCAAGACTAGGAGAGTCTGTGTCAGCATATCTTATGACATCCACAACAAGTGCAATGAAGGAACAAACATAGCTACAAGTGAAAACAAGTTACAAAAATCAGCAATTTAAGAACAAGATTTAGATTTTTAATAAAGTGATAATATCATAATATAAATAAAATGAAAATTAGCAATTTAAATTTTCAATTTCATACCTTATTGTGGACCACCAATCATTGTCAAGGACCTTTTGCCTCACACTTTTTCCTTCGGCTGAATTTGACTCTGGCCATCTACTCCATTCTGCATTAACCACCAATAATTATAGAGGCTCCTTCACCTCAACCATCCTCTCTAACGCAATGAAATAGCTGGCATATCTAGTTTCCACGGGCTTGAGGAATTCCTTCTTCGAAAAAGTCCTAAACAATGCAAGTGAGGTTTGATGGTTGCAAATGAACATTTGTATATCTCTAGCTTCTGCCACCACTTCCTTCACCCAAGCAATCTTTCCAATGTCTTTCAATGCGTTGTTCAACACATGAACACAACATGGGGTCCAGAAAATGTGCTTATAAGCACCCTCCACCATCAAACTAGCTAACTTACATACACGGGCTGAATCTGTTACCACTTGGACAACGTTAGATGCCCCAACCTCTTCTATGGCATCCTTTAAAATATAAAATTGGAAGTGAGCATCCTTCTTCTTCCCTGTACAATCAATAGCTCTAAGAAAATAAGAGCCAGTTAGACATGTGACAATGATATTAATGATTGGCCGACGTTTGATGTCGGTCCACCCATCCATGACAATAGAGCAACCACCCCTAATCCAAGTTTGTCTCATGTCCTCCATCAAGATACTCACCTGAGAATATTCCTTAAGTAAGGTGGTGCATAGCTTATGTTCTCCAAGGGGGACATATGAAGGACCAACAGCTGTATCATATCTAAACATTTGTTTGAAATAGGGAAAGCGTGCCATATGAAATGGTATGGCATGGGCATAGAAAAATCTAGCAATGGAAGAATCAGCCACCTCTCGTGTTTGTGCATTAAACAACCCTGCAATAGTAGTAGTTCTTTTCTTTCCCTTACTAGAAGTAGAAACTTCTCCCATTTGGCTTTGTGTAGGCAATGACACACTAAGCATACTCTCCATTGACAATCCCTTAGATCTTGCTTCCCCCTCCATGTGCAACCGAGTTGCCTCAACCTTCTCAGCTAGGGTGATAGTTCTACAACCATTTACCCCTATTCTACCCAAATGCAAATGGTGAGAATAAACTCTTGTATAGCTTCCCCTATAGGTATCATTGCAAATATGACAAAGGTATACTCTAGACCCCCTAGTATTATTTTGCTTGTTAGTGTCTATGCGGGTTACAAATTGTAAGAGAGGTTTTTTAGGATTAAATGGGCCTTTTGCATATTGGGAAAGTGTTTTGGAGGGGCATTCAAATAGATTAGATTTGGATGAACTCATATTCCCTGTGGTTGTACCACTCCCACTAGCACAACCCCCACTCTTTTTATGACCTCTAGTAGTAGTTTTACTTTGTTGCACTTCAATTTCAATCTCATTTTCTTCACTTCCACTACTCTCATTGTCGCTCATTATTTTTTTGTTTGAAAAATGATAATAGACAGTTGCAAGCAAACATAAAACAAAAAATAAACAAAAAAACTCTCCCCATGTGTTTGAAATTTAAAAAAACTAAAAAAAATACAAAGGAATATGAACAACTAAACAAAGAATGTCAATCTTACCTCAAATGATGATGATTTGATGCCCTATTGCCTTCTCTTCACTGCTGTTACCCTCTTCCAATTGATGTTGCTCCTCTTCAAGTTGTTGTTCAACAATGTGAAAATGAGGTAATGACTTTGTTTTTTTTTTGTTTTTGGATGATATAACTTATGTTTTAGGTTTAGGTATGTTTTAGAGGGATGTGGGGGTCCTTGTGGCCCCCCCATCCCTTTTTTTTAAATTGTTTTTTTTGTCTTTTGGCCGATGGGCCATCGGGGACGACTAGCTGTCTTTGAGACGATCGGGGGACGTCCCGACCGTACCGGGGATGTCTAGCCATCCATGTTGGGAATTAAGGTGTCTCAACCTTGGTAATTCCTTGTATTTATTTATTGTATGTATTTATTTATTGCCTATTATGTAATTAGGATGCAAATCCTATTTTGTCATCTTGTGGGAGTCGGCACTGTGATGTGTCATCCTACGTGGAAGGAGACAACATGTAATTTTTGTCCTCACATGAGGAGATACGCATCCCACTTAGTGTTAGAGGTATTTTCCATGTGTCGACACTTTGAATAGTGTGCAAGGGAATTTTGACCAAAACGGTTATGACGGATTCCTATGACATAATCTATGACACGTAAGAGTCAGAAATAGAAGATACTATGACAGGTGAAGACATGTGTCACAAGGCATCTTGGAAGAAGGCATCTTTGGGCACCCCAAGGAGCATTATGACATGTTATAAGAGAATATGTTATTTTTAGTCAGTGTATGATAGATTCTCTTACAATTGTAAGATATGTCAGTGTGACAGATTCTATGACGGTCGTAAGAGTCATAAGAGCATCTATCATTGCCCAACTTGGGAATAGGTGACCATTTTGGGATGGGGTGTTATGAAAAGTGTCATGACCATACTGCAGTGTTGGACAAGTGTCCTTAGGTGTGATTTTTGGGCCATGAGGCCATGTTGGACGCCCATCTCAAGGAAACCTCATGTTTGCCTTGAAAACTTCTATTATAGCAGGTGCTTTGAGAGGAGAAGTGTTATGCGATTGACAGGTACTGTTATACTTCCATATTATCTCCAGATACAAGTGTCGAAGACTCTTGCAAGAGCATTGGCTTTGTAACTGTATTGTAAACCTCATTGTTTAGATAATACATTTGAGTTGTATTTTGGAGTGTGGGGTTTTTCACCCGTAAGGGTTTTCCCCACGTATATCTTGTCTCTCTCTTCTTCTGTCTTAAATTCTTGTGTTGTGTATTGCTGCAATATCTCTATTATTGGATTAATAACTATGTAATTGTAAAGGTTGAAAATAATTTGCACTCATCTCTCCTCATTAGATTAGTGTAGGAAGCGATTTCTACAAACCTAACTTCCTTTCAGTTGGTATCAGAGCTTGATCACCTTTGGTCCTAGTTGTTGGGTAGGGGTTTTTTGAGATGATCTTAGTTTGAGTGGGAGTCTATGCAGAGTATTCTATAATCTTGTTGCAGGAAAAGAGATGGCAGGCACATCCAGAAGATTAGAGGCATAGAAATTCAATGGCACAAATTTTGAGTTATGGAAACTTAAGATGGAAGACATGCTTGTTGATCGTGACCTATGGGAAACTGTATCCAGTGTAAAACTAACCGTAATGGCACAAGCCGATTGGGATCTCAAAGATCAGAAGGCTAAGGGTCTCATAAGACTCAGTGTAGCTAATTTTGTCTTGTTAAATGTCCATGAGGAGAAGACCACGAAAGAACTTTGGAAGAAGCTGGGAGATGTTTATCAGGCCAAATCCTTGGTGAACAAGCTTTTTCTAAGAAAGAAGTTATATTCTCTAAGGATGGAGGATGGAGGATCTGTTGCAGATCACTTGAATGCTTTCAACATGTTAGTTGCACAGTTGACATCCATTGGTGTGAAGATGGAGGAGGAGGATCATTGCATGACCTTGCTTTGTTCTTTGTCAGACTCGTGGGATCATCTTGTTATAGCTATTGGGAGCACCACATCCACTTTCAAAATGGATGAAGTGGTATCTTCATTGTTATCTAAAGAGATGCAGAGAAAGTCTTCTGAAGCAGCCAAAGAGGCTCTTGTGGTTCATGGAAGACCCAAGGAGAAAGGGAGAAAGAAGGACAAGAAAGTTGAGAAGGGTAGATCCAAATCCTGTGGGAGATCTAAATCTCCTGGAAAGTCCAAGGCTCTCTGTTGGAACTGTGGAAAAATTGGGCATTTCCGAAAGGAATGCAAAGAGGAAAAGAAAGAGAAGAAGAAGAATGCCCTAGACTCAGATTCTAACAAGTCACAAGATGATGGTGATGCCTTCATCGCAGCCCTGGCCACCCATGCATCTGATGATGTGTGGTTGATTGATTCTAGTGCATCATTCCACATGACCTCACATCGAAGCTAGTTCACGAAGTATGAAGCATTTGATGGTGGAAGAGTGTACCTGGGTGATGATTCGCATCCGAAGATTGTTGGTCGTGGAAGAGTTTCAATCCAATTCCCTAATGGATGAGTGAAGGGGATCAATGGGGTTATGCACATCCCAGGCTTGGCACGAAACCTGTTCTCTATAAGTATGTTGAATGATGCAGGTGTGCAGGTTGTCTTTTCAAAGGATGGATGCAAGATGACAAGAGGATCTATGGTGCTTGTGAAGGGTACTTGGAGAGGTACTTTGTTTCAGCTGGAGGCATGCACTTCACAGTGCAATAATTCTTCTGACTCAAAGAAAAGAGTTGTAGTCACTTCATCCCCACCATTTGAACCAGCAGTGAAGAAATCTGTTGTAACAAATTTTGATGGTAGTGCATCTTGGGTACCCAAGGGTGCTCATGCTTTGGAAGTTAAGCTTCCTACTGAAAAGACAATGTTATGGCATATGAGATTTGGCCACATTGGTGAGAAGGGTCTTATAACCCTGAAAAATAAAAACTTCGTTGAGGGGTTAAATGATTGTAATCTCGAGTTCAACTTTTGCAAACATTGTATATATGGAAAGAAAAACCATGTTCAGTTTTAATCTAGTTCTCACAAGTCTTCTGGTGTATTGGATCTTATTCATTCTGATGTGTTTGGTCATGTTAGTGTTCCTTCGATTTCCAAATCTGTATATTTTGTATCTTTCATAGATAATTACAGTAGGACATGGATTTATTTTCTCAGAAGCAATACTGAAGTCTTTAGTCAGTTCAAAGAGTTTAAAGCTTTTGTTGAGAATCAGACTAGTAAAAAGATTAAGTGTTTGAGAATTGACAACGTTGGTGAGTTTTTTTCGGCAGAGTTTGATAAGTTCTATAAAGAGCAAGGGATTGAAAGACATAAGACAACTCCATACACCCCGTAGAAAAATGGAGTTGCAGAGAGGATGAACATGACAGTAATGGAGAGGGCTAGGAGTATGCTTAGTGGAGCAAGCCTCGAACAAAAGTTTTGGGCTGAAGTTGTAGCCATTGCTTGCTACCTAGTAAACAGGTCTCCTACATCAACTCTTCTTGGTAAGACACCTATGGAGGTGTGGTCTGGTAAGAAGCCTTCAGTTAGACATCTTCTTGTTTTTGGTTGTGAGGCATATGCACATGTGCCTAGGGAGAAACGGTCTAGATTAGAAAACAAGGTTGTTAAGTGTATTTTCATTGGCTATGGTGTCGGTGTGAAAGGATACAAGCTTTGGGATCTTGTGGATGAAAAGGTGTTGTTTAGTAGAAGTGTTGTTTTCAAGATCTAACACCTTTTCCCGTTGTTCTACAACCAAAAGAAACAGAAAAGAAAGAGGATGTGGTTCAGTTTCTTTCTACCCCTAAGAAGACTGAACTGATAGACCCTGTGAGACTTGATGATGAGGAGAGCTCTAGCAACTCTAAAAGTTCAGAAGAAGAAGCATAACCTCAACCTCAGCCATTGAGGAGGTCTACATGAGCAAGGAAGCAACCTGATAGGTTTGGTTATACATTGCTTGATTCTAGTTGTGCTTTTGCTTTGCTTACTAATGTTGATGAGCCTAGAACTGTGACATAGGCTATGGGTATGAAAGATGCAGGTTCCTGGAAGGAGGCCATGGAAGATGAGATGGATTGTTTGGAAAAGAATAAAACTTGGGACTTGGTGCCTTTGTCTGATGGTCAGAAGCCTGTTGGATGCAAATGGGTTTTCAAGAAGAAATTCGGTGCAGATGACAGTGTTGAAAAGTACAAGGCTAGACTGGTTGTGAAGGGGTACTCACAAGTGGAGGGAATTGATTATGGTGAAATTTTCTCTCCCGTTGCAAAACTGACATCTATTCGATTCATATTATCTCTTGCAACAACTTATGACTTAGAGATGGAGTAGATGGATGTGAAGACAACATTCCTTCATGGTGATTTGGAGGAAGAGATTTACATGTCACAGCCAGAGCATTACGTAGAGAAAGGTAAAGAAAATTTGGTTTGCAAACTGAAGAAGTCTTTGTATGGTTTGAAGCAATTTCCTAGGATGTGGTATATGAAATTCGATGCCTTTGTGTTGTTGGTTGGATTTCTGAGATCCAAATCAGATCATTGTGTGTATTATAAATTTGACAATGATCACATTCTCATTATTGCATTGTATGTTGATGATATGTTGTTAATTGGGAATGGTAAGAATATGATTTTTGATTTGAAGTCTCAGTTGTTAGCACAGTTTGAGATGAAAAATCTAGGGGCAGCTAGGTACATTCTGGGAATGGAAATTAGAAGAGACAGAGCTAACAGAAAACTTTGGTTAAGCCAGAGTAAATATGTGAAGACCGTGTTGGATAGGTTCAGCATGGCAGATTGTAGACCATTGTGTGTTCCTGTTTCTTTGGGGACAAAGTTGTTTGTTAATGATTGTCCAAAATCTCCTAGTGAGGTGGAGGACATGAGCAGAGTACCTTATGCTAGTGTTGTTGGTAGTTTGATGTATGCCATGGTCTGCACAAGACCAGACATTGCCCAAGCAGTGGGAATCCTTAGAAGATTTATGGCTAATCCTAGATGGGTACATTGGGACGCAGTTAAGAGAGTGTTCAGATATTTGAAGGGTACTTCCGAGTATTCCATATGCTATCATGGTAATCCTATAGGACCTCCACATTCTATTTATATTTGTGGATTATGATTGGGTGGGTGACATTAACAACAAGAGATCTACCAGTGCTTATGTATTTACTATGTTCGGTGGTGCAATTAGTTGGATGAGTAAGTGACAACCTGTGGTTGCTTTGTCTATGACAGAAGCTGAGTAGATGGCAGAAACTCATGCTTGTTAGGAATCCATTTGGCCTTAAGAGATTGTGTTTAGATGTTGGTGTTGATGCAAGACAGATTACTATTTATTGTGACAGTCAGAGTGCAATTTGCCTAGCAAATAATCCAACTTTCCATGCCAGAACAAAGCACATTGATGTACAGTTTCACTTCATGCGAGACATGGTAGAGGATGGGAAGGTGAATTTGGAGAAGGTAGACACGTTGAAGAATGTTGCAGATGCATTGACAAAACTAGTGGGCACAGAGAAGTTCAGATGGTGTTTGGAGTCTATCGGCCTCTCGGCCTATAGCAGTTAAATCCTGTTATTTCTATTGGCTCTTACAAGGTGTTCGACAAGTGGGAGAATGTTGGGAATTAAGGTGTCTCAACCTTGGTAATTCCTTGTATTTATTTATTGTATGTATTTATTTATTTCCTATTATGTAATTAGGATGCAAATCTTGTTTTGTCATCTTGTGGGAATTGGCACGGTGATGTGTCATCCTACGTGGAAGGTGAAACATGTAATTTTGTCCTCACATGAGGAGATAGGCATCCCACTTAGTGGTAGAGGTATTTTTCCATGTGTTGACACTTTGAATAGTGTGTAAGGGAATTTTGACCAAAACAGTTATGACAGATTCCTATGACAAAATCTATGACGCGTAAGAGTCAGAAATAGAAGATACTATGACAGGTGAAGACATGTGTCACAAGGCATCTTGGAAGAAGGCATCTTTGGGCACCCCAAGGAGGGTTATGACATGTTGTAAGAGAATATGCTATTTTTAGTCAGTGTATGATAAATTCTCTTACAACTGTAAGATATGTCAGTATGACGGATTCTATGACGGTCGTAAGAGTCGTAAGAGCATCTGTCATTGCCCAACTTGGGAATAGGCGACCATATTGGGATGGCATGTTATGACAAGTGTCATGACCATGCTGCAATGTTGGACAAATGTCCTTAGGCGTGGGTTTTGGGCCATGAGACCATGTTGGACGCCCATCTCAAGGAAAGCTCTTTTTTGCCTTGTAAACTTCTATTTAAGCAGGTGCTTTGAGAAGAGATGTGTTATGTGATTGACAGGTACTGTTATGCTACCGAATTATCTCCAGATATGAGTGTCGAAGACTCCTGCAAGAGCATTGGCTCTGTAACTGTATTGTAAACCTCATTGTTTAGATAATACATTTGAGTTATGTTTTGGAGTGTGGGGTTTTTCACTTGTAAGGGTTTTCCCCACGTATATCTTGTCTCTCTTTTCTTCTGTCTTACATTCTTGTGTTGTGTATTGCTGCAATATCTCTGTTATTGGATTAATAACTCTGTAATTGTAAAGGTTGAAAAGAATTTGTACTCGTCTCTCCTCATTAGATTAGTGTAGGAAGCGATTTCTACACACCTAGTTTCCTTTCAGTCCCCGGCGTCCCCTAAAAAAAGGGGACATCCCTGGGGAAATGAGGACGGTTAGGGGATGTTTCCTGGTTGTCCCCGCATCCTCGGAATGTCTCCATGACGGGTATGGGTCTTCCAGGGTAGGGGACGCGTCCCCAGGGAGCCTTGTTGTCATGTCATGATTATGTGAAGATAAGGGACTGTGGTTGCAAGTCAGAAAGTCAGTCCTTACCTATACCCTTGTGTGATGTCTTCATAGGTCTTAGTCACCTCTCCTTCCATGAGTGGATGGTCATCAACAAGTGTTGGTCCAAGAGATGTCTCCAACAAAAAACCAAGTGTATCACTTGTTACAACTTATGTCCCATGGCTGCAAGTTATATCTTCCTCTTCCCTTCCCAAGACTTCACAATAGGGTCCCTCAAATTCTTCATCCATGTGTCCACTCTTCATAAACTTCATATTGAATTGTTGTTCTTTAGATGTGGCTGCCATAGAAGACTGAATTTCTATTGTAGATGATGAAGAATGTGCTAAGCTCAACTCCAAACAAATCTCATCAACTTGATTCTCTGATTCTTGAAGGGTCGTTTGAGTGCTCTTCAAAGAATCCATAGTAACCTTAAGCTCAAAGGTAAGCTTATCAACCTCATCTTCTTTTCCTCTCAATGCATCAAAGTATATCTCATCAAGCTTGAGGAGATGATCTCTATCTGAAAGTAGATATAGGTAATTTGACTTCATTACAACCAAAGCCTTTTTGAGTACCTGTAAGTTGGCAAGAGATAGTTCTCCTTCAAGGCCTTTGTGTCTCCCTCGAGCTATCAAACAATAATCTACCATCATCTTATGAGTGTGATCAAAATGAGTTAGGACTGCCACAATCATACCTTCCTTTACCTTCAATTGACCTTCCAAATGATGTGACTCATGGGACCTAACATCTTCATACAAAATTTCTGATTGGTCTTCATAATCATGCAACCCACAATCAGCTATCTTCTTATCACCTTTCCCACAATATCCATGTTTGGAAGCTAGGTCATCATCATGCTTAATCAAGGGATCACCATCATAATAGTAAGTAGAATCATTTACTTCATGTTCTTCCTCAATGGCTGGTCTAGAAAGTGTATGCATAGTTATGACTTCCTTAACCACAAAGTGATCCTTCAACTCTTGCAATGCTAAATCAATCTTATCCAAGTCTTTTTGTTCACTACATAACAAAACTTTTGAATTGCCTTCATATGTATGAGTTCAACATCCACTTCAAAGTCACCCAAATCACAAATTGATTCCTTGCCAACATGATGTAAAGATGGTTAAGCAATGCTAGGCTCAATTAATGGAACCTCAAAAGAACTCATACCTACATGTAGTTGATCCAACACTGTTGGTTTGGCAAACTCTGGGACAATATACTCTTCAACCTCGTGTTCACCATGGAGACTTAGGTGTTCTCTACTTATAGATGCGATAGGTGATTCTTCTTTGTCCAAATCCTCATATGGCTGAAGTGAACTTGTGAACATGGCTTCATCCTCTTTAGGGATTCCACATGTGCGGCTAGGAGTCCAAACTTCTAGGCTTGTTGACTGATTTTTGCCTTCCTCATGATCATTTGTAGGCTGCAATTCACACGGAAGCAAGTATTCTTTCCTTCTTTTCTTTTTCTTCAATGATTTTTGTGGCTTCTTCTTTATACCTCCATCGATCCAACTTCCTTTTCAAAACAACTTGAGTTTGCCAAAAAGATTTGAGCAAAACCTTCATTGTTTCTCTATCTTCCATTATTCATAGACAAACATACACCTCCTCAAAGAAGTGATGATCACCTTCAATCTTCAGAATAAATGTATGATAAAAACCCTTCAATCAACATTAGATGATCACTAATGAAAGCTCACATATAAAACCCTGTAGGCTGGCAAGATCAAAGCTTTGATACCACTGCAATATCCCCAATAGGGATCTGCCCTAAAATTTTGATTTTTAAATTTTGATTTCTGCCCTAATTTTCTGAATTTCAAAATTCTGCTCAAACCCTAATTTCTGATTTTTTATTTTTTATTTTTAATTTTAGACTGAACAAAACACTTATAACAACCAATATATGATATCAAAATACATCAAATTATTATGCCAAATGGTTCACCCAATATCAGAGATGAAATACAACATGAATTACACATATATGAGCAATAAATGCACACCACAAGTCTGAATTTCTGAAGACAACTCTGCTGTTATAAATTAGATTATAGAAGTTTGAAAGTATATCCAATCATGGGCAAAAACATGACAAACATGCCTAGAAATGTTGTCCAAAATCAAATTAAACCCTAGGGTTTATACATACCAAATCATGGCAAAATGAACAACAAATGGTGAAATCGCCCTCCTCGGATGTGGCGCCAAGTTTAGGACTTGAAACCCTAATGCAAGTGAACACAAACACTATATTTGTTTCTCCAAAAATGACGATCAGGTCTACTCCAATGTTGAAGTGAAAATGAAACACTAACCTCCTCCGAATGCCAAATTCAACCTCCTAGATCAAGTCGCCCTTCTTCCAAATGGTGGCACTCCACTCTAGGATGAAATCCTAGGTCAATGCAATCACAAACTCGCCAAATATCCACTATAACAAATCTGATCTACAAATCTGATTGTGAATTTCTGCTCTTCTCCTTAACATATCACTAATGAAGCACAAATAGGTTCCCGTCACGAAACCTCCACAAGATGAGCTAGGTTTTCATCCAACTCACCAAGAATCACAAGGGTTTTCATCCTTACATTCAAAGCCCAACTTTCGTTGCAGGCAAAGAGTAAAAGTCATGTGAAAATATGAAGGATAGATATGTTGAAATGCCACAAAAGATCTTATATTTATACATGATTTTCACTCCCTTCTCAAGCTGGTCGACCACCCTTCAAAGGCATATTTTATTTCATTTATTGGTCTTCCACTTGGCCGACCCCTTCCTAGGCAAGATTGGCATTCAAGTAAAACAAATTAAAGATTTGCTTTGGTGTTAACTTCTCCTTCCTCTTAGGCCGACCTTATAATGAATATTTTTCTATGTGCTTTTATTCTCTTCTCAAAAAGATCGAACCTCTTTGACATACAATTTCATCATGAATGGTCATCAAATCATGTCATCTTTTTCAAGGAGAAATATTATAAATTATCCCTTAATTTTTATATGCAATTTCCACACTTTCCATCCTCCAAGATGGTTCGCTCCACATGAGGGCAATTTATTTCACCTATGATGATTATCACAAAATATATCAAATTATCTCCCAAACTCAAATTGCCTTACAAAATTAGCCAAGTGTGAGAAATTGCCATGTGGGACACTCCTTAAGCCCTCCGGCTTAGCCTATGAGAATGTGAATAGGCTAGCCAACTTCGCTAAGTGATCACTCCGAAAAAGATGACATTGCATGCATCTTGACAACTTTGCAAGCTTTTTCATTGTAATGATTGCTCTATTTCCAACCCGTTCTCTGACCTCCACAGCCTCTGACTAACCTTCAGCATCAACCTTCTTTGTCATCTTGACCAATTGTTTGGGTGGAAAGCTTTGTTGCTCTTTGAAGTATTGGCATAGCATAATTAAGCTACTTTTCATATTTACCATCAATAGCAAGAGCAATATCTCCAAAGCATGAAAAAAAAAATTGGGGTTTCAGTGATCGGTGAGGTTGAGTACTTGACAGGTCCTTCAAAAGCCAAGCCATAATGACATCACAATAAGGAAGAACCTCTTCATCCAAAGAACGACAAATACACCTTACCATGCCAACACTTATTGCGCAAACTTGATATTCTTCAAGACTTTGTACATCCATTTCAACATACTCATAGAACTTTGGCATGTACTTAGCAAATTCACTAGTAGCATAAGCAAGAGCTCCTATAGCCAACATGATTTCCTCACTATCTTGTATTGAACAAGACATCATCATCTTTCATTATAATTTCAAATGATGTTTCCATCCTCACCTTAGACAATTAGGATTTCTTCACGGCTTCATCATTATTCATTTCATTCTTTGCTTGTGTGACATTGTGTACTTCACCAGATGGGTCAAAACCACCATTCGTCAAATCCTCTTGCCTGCCATCCAATGAACTTTTAAAAATGAGTACTAATGTTTTTTTTTTTTTGGTTATGGGAGAACCTTTGATTGCTTTCTTCATTTCCAGATAGATTTTCAATTACTTTTGATTTTGATCCATGAAAATTCACTTTTTGAAAAAAAAAAAAAAATCTCTGGTTTGGCCAGATGAATAGCTTGTCTTTTAGGATTGCCATTGGCTAGAAATTCTAATTTTAAGGGCTTCCCAGAGAGAAAATTCTTGACCCTTGCATAAAATTATCTTGTAAGTAGGTACAATGCTAGAATCTCCATTTATACCAGAAGTAATACTCTTCCTTCCAAGGTTTTGTGACTTTGCAGAGGTCTATGAAACCCTTTTGTTCTATGATTTTGTTAATAATATTTGTTGCTAGAAAATTGTTCTGGGTGTGGTTTCGCAATTGAGCCTTCTACGTAGTTTTATTTCAGCCTCAATTTCCTCTTCCAATAATGCTTTTCACTCCAATGCCATTATAATGTTCTTTGATAAGCATTCTTTTGAACACTACACAGCAAAGAGGATCATCATCCACAACCAAAATCTTAAGCCCAGAAGGCGAAAAGTTCTCAATTTTCTTCATTGCCCTGTATCTACCTCCTATGTACTTCCAAAATCAGTCCTATTAAAAGTTTGTATTAACTTTATCAGTGGTAGCTGTAGAAAGTGAATGGCTTCCAAATTCTTCTACAAAGTTAACAGGCTTGTAGTTGTTCAAGATTTCTAATTTTTCATTGCATGTTCAGGTTCAGTGCCGATTTTCATTTTGTAGTTGTTCAAGATTTCTAATTCTTCACCTAGCCTTGCCCTCCATTCACATAAATGTTGTCTCACTTCAAATCTTGGTGAATAATTAGAGAAACTTGATTGTGCACATATATAAAAAACCCTACAATATAAAAACAAATGAAACCTTAAAAAAATTATGTGAATTTCACTAAAACAAAAAACGTTTGGATCAATTTTAAAATGTATGTTTTAAATTCTTAAAATTAAAACACATATATAATTCAATATATATTTTAAATTCTCTAAATATATGTGTTTTAAACTCTTAAATTTAAACATATATATTTTAATTAAAATATATATTTTAAATTCTCAATCACAAAATAAAATAAATGTATCACAATTAAAGCATAGGTGATTTTAATGTAAAATATTATAGCCTTTGAATGATCACAATGATGCACATCGGGACCAAAAGCTCAATTTTGAAACATGAAGTGGAAAAAACTAAATGTCAAACCTTGCATACATCATGATTTTGACAAAAAGTTTGAGTTGGCTTGTGTTTCATAGTTTATCAAGCTTGAGGATTTGATAGAATTCTACAAATTCTCAATAAATGTGATTTTGGTCTCTAAATTTGGATTTACTAGACTTGGATTTAAACTTAAGCGCAAGGTCCAAAGAGCTAAGCCTATATGAGAATTAGAAGGGTATAAAAATGGTTTAGGGAAAAAACATTAAGGCCACTAATTAAATGACCAACCAAAAGATGTGGATATTATAACCCTAAAATAAAATGGCCTAAAAATGACAATTGTTGCCTAAGGCAACAAAAGTGCCCTTCACACTAACCGCCAAAGTTACACACATACCCTTATGCCCATGCAACATCTATATACATTGACATTAAATTACAACCAATACACCTAAGCTTTTATGATGATGATCATATAAATGCAATCATGCAAAATGAAACCTCCACTATAATGAGCAAGTTCAATCACATGGACACACTTCCCTTGCAACAATGTGGCACACACAACACCGAGGTGCAAGGAGCACAAAACCCAACATATTGATAAATGCAACACCCTAAAAGAAGTTAATGAGAATAATATAAGTCAATGGATCCAATATGAGAAACCAAACCAAAGGTCAAAAAGTAAAGCAACAAGGTCGAAAAGGAGCAAGAATTAAAATATTAACAAGACTCATGAAAATATGACTTGAGTGATGACTTGCAACATTGATGATTCCATTCATCAGATGACCCAAGATGATTGAAACCCCTTTTGAAAGATAAACACAACTAGGAGTCACTTAAGAACCCAGTAACTCAATTTAAACAAACGACACAAATGCTTGTGACATAACCCTGAATGTGACAAATGACTTGGCAAAATGCGACAAGTGAACTCAAAATTTAAGACGTCATTTTACAATGACGAATGTGCAAATGCCAAGGTGATTAGACTTTGTCACTCCCAAATGGACTAATTGAGAACTTCAATGAATGAACATACACCCAAGGATGGTTTGGACTCAAAATCAAACAACGCAACAAAATAGAACTCAAACTCACTCCTAGATCAAAACATGAGTGCTGAATGAAAGCTAGGACTGAAGGAACAAAAATAAAGTGAACTAACTATCGAAAAGATTAGGGCATTGTGGAGGCCAAAAACAAGACCATCCTCCCATACCAATAGCTTGTTCAGTTGCACATATAATGTGAGCATCTTCAACACTTGTTTCTTCCTCACCTGATCTTATAGTTTTAATACTCTATCATCAACATACTAAAAATAATAATGTAAATGAGATTTGATAATATGCCACCAAGAAGAAACCTACATATCAAAAAGTGTCATGTAAAAAAAAAAGTGACCAATTTAATTTAATTTAATTTAGATATTAATGTCTACAAATGGACTAGAATGGCCAATGGGATCCATGAAATAATATGTAGATCAAAAGTGCATAAAAGAAAATCTTGATGCATCTACAAAAATTGGGAATGTGATTACTTCTCTTAAAAAATGGAGATGCTACTGTTAAGGACAAAAAAATTTAGCTAGAAAGGGGATGTGAGGGTTATCGTCACCTACTTAATAAAAAGTATTTCCAAACAGAAGGGTTGATATTAATTGTGAGACAAGATAGATCTATAAAGCATTACATGCCTTTAAAGCTTTTCCAATAGGCTATTCTTAAACATCACCCAGTTCAATGGTCAAAGGTAAATTTTGGCCAGTAAAAGTAAGACAACTATTTACCATTATTTTGTAGGAATGAGGTATAAAATTGCTATTGACTATTTGACCATCAAAGAATGTGATATTTCAGTAGAGAGTTTCCAATCCAAAAATAGATCTTAAGGTACACTAAGGTTTTAGAGAATTTCCCTTTAAGTAGCAAATAGGTGTACTACATTCTAGTTATAAGATAAAGGATCTTAAATTTACTCATGTGCAATCTTCTAGAAAATTCCACTATGTATCAACCATTGAAACTCTTATCCAAGAGGATGACTAGATAACAAATATGGCCCACTTCTAAGCCAAAATGTGTATTCTTTAATAATTTAGATCCATACATAGTAGGATTGATTCCATTTGTATTTGGTGAATTTGTTGGAGCTAAAATGGTCACTTGGCACATCACTACATTGTTGTCACTAAAACAACAATTAAACTCAAAAGATTAAAAAATCTAGCTTGAAATAAACCTTGAACTAGAACAAGAATGAAAAATCCCATATTGACTTGCATTAGACGAGATGCATGCTCCAAATGGCAAATTTAGAAGAACAAAATTTGAGATTATAACATCTCTTGAGCTCATATTTTTTATTAAATTCCCTCTAGTATACTTTAAGAAGGCATCTCACCACATATTCCACCACACTTCACCCTATCCATCAATGGTTCCATTTTCACCTACAAAAACAAACAAAACAAATTTAGTAGTTGGATGAGGTAGGAGAAGAGAATTACTAGTGATAACAACATCCTCAAGAATGTCTCCTGTATAAAGATAATATACCTTCCACCTGGAAGCTCCCTCCTTCTTCCATATGAGGGAAGTGGATTAATAATTAGCCATACCCTTGTATTTTTTCATCCATTAAACACATTAATCTAGAGATCTAGCAATTTAAATTGAAATCAAAATTAGTAAAATTGAGAATTCAATAGAAAGAAGTAGCTTAAAGTTTGAACCACGCCTAGGAAGCCTTGATTACAATATTATTTGCCAAATAGAGATTCATGTGATGGGTAAGATTGAAGCTTCTAGTAAGCCAAGTTCTAGTGACTAGTAGCACTCACTTTTTCACCTACACTTGCTTTCTCTTTCCTCTACAACTATTAAAAATTTAAATTATTTTTGTGATTTTTAATGTTTATTATTTTAGGATTAAGGCGCCATCAACCTTGTAAATCCTATGTATTTAATTATTCCTAATATTGTTTGTAAATCATTCATAAGGGATGAAGTATTCACCAAATAGCGATCTTGTTTCAGTGGCATTTTGGATCCTTGTACCTGACAGGGGGTGTGGGGGGCTTCCCCCCCCCCACTACTGTCATTGGGGGGTCCAGGGGGCGTCACTTCCTAGCCCCCCCTTGTTGGGATAAGTTGTCATTAAACTTTGCAATTCTAACCATTTTCATGTGTGTCCAAAGTTCTTGGAAAGTGTTCTTGAACACAGACACTTGAGGAACAAATTATTTTAATTATTTCACTTGGACATGTTGTAGTTACATTTTATGTGGTGGGACCCAATATGGGCGCCCAATTTGATAGTGGACACTTGGAGTTTCTTTCTAAAAGTCCATGTTGACTTGAAGATAACTTCTAGGAGATGGGACCCATCAGGGGCACCCGCTTTGGAGGAGAATCCAATGTGGACTTGCAGTTATCTTTTTTGTTTGCATGGGTGGATAATGTTGCATATACTTTGCATGAGTCTTATGTGAGAGTTAACATTGAAGTTAGAGATGCATGATACTTGCATGTTTCTTGCATGAGTTTGTATAAGCTTGCATGGACTTGCATGTTGTTGCATGTTATTTGCATGGATTTGCATGTTGTTGCATGTGAGTATCTTCCACTAGTTGAATTTGCATATAATAACTCTTATCATTCTGCAATTAAGATGGCTCCCTTCAAAGCATTGTACAATAGGAAGTGTCGAAATCCTATAAGCTGGGATAAGCTAGAAAATAGGATTTGCCTTGGACCAAAAATGTTTTCAGAGATGGAAGAGCAAGTAAAGTTGATCAGGAAAAGATTGGCAGAAGCAAATGATAGACAGAAAAGCTATGTTGATGCCAAGCGAACACCCCGACAATTTTCAGTAGGAGATAAAGTTCTCTTAAGAGTCAAACCACAAAAAAGCCCAATTAGGTTTGGAAAGTCATCCAAGTTAGCACCTAGATATGTTAGACCCTTTGAAGTCCTATAAGTGGTTAATCTAGTTGCTTATAGGATAGCTCTACCACCATCTCTTGCAAGAATGCATGATGTTTTCCATGTGTTATATTTGAAGAAATATATATCAGGATCTACTCATATACTTGATTGGAATGCTCTCCACATACAGGACCCAGGGGTGGTCATGATTGAGCCTCTCAAAGTGCTTGAGGTACGCAAGCTCCACCTATGTAATAGAGAGGTTGCTCAGTGCAAGGTCCAGTGGGACCAGTATTCATAGGAAAATGCTACTTGGGAGGATTACAATGATATTTATCAAAAGTGTCCACATCTTTTTATATAAACATGATGTAAAAGAACATATATGTTATATTTTGTTATGGACATAATCATTGAGGATGATGATCTCTAAGGGGAGAGATACGGCACACCCCATTGTTAAACTAACATACTTATCATTTTATTTCAAGAAGATGGATGGATAGTTAGTGAAATTAATATGAGGAAAGTATTGTTATGTTAGAATATAAAATGCATTTGAATTATGTTATTTTTATAAAAATGATCATTTAAGACGTCATTAATGTCCACGTGATTAAATAATGTGATGGACTAACTAATATTGTGTGACTGAGGTGGATGCAAGAGAAATGTTTTCCCCCTCCAAGAAGAAGAGAGAGAGAGAGTATCACCATGGAGAGGGTGTTAGATCGCGCGAATGCAATGATCCTTGTGCTATCTGGGATACCTACACACACTCACTATAGAGGTTGAGTAAATGTTGAGTTAAGTCTTATTATATGTCGTTGATCACCTCACAAATAATTTTGATGTGGTGATCATTTTATATGCTTGATATTGTTGTCATTCAGCCAATGGTTCAGACTTTTGCGTCGACAATCGAAAAAGATTGTGTTTGACTATGAATGAAAATTTGATGTAATTAATTGACTAAATAAGTCTGATTGTGTCATAGAAAATCTATGTCGACTTTGCTAAGACTTCATCTTTGAAAGTTGAGTTCATATATAGTATAAATGAAGCATTCTTAAGGATGCATTAATACGTTTACTATGGAAAATATTATTTGTTTATTATAGCCTAAGATAGATATTTGGCTTGAGTAAGAGAGAAGGAAATCCTTTTTAGATTCTCTTTGCTTATCTTCCTAGATGCTTGGGAGAGTGGAGGAGTATAAGCTCCACGTTATCCACTTTCGTAGCTCCTCAACCGCGGATGGTTGAAGGGATCATCGGCAACCGACAAAGAGAGTGAAAGAGAAGTCATTTAATACACTTAGTCGATGCATTTTAGGGGGTTCGTTGTTTTTGGTTTGGAGAAGAAGATGAACAATAGAGAGAGGGAGGTAAAGAATAGGAGAGAGCCGACTACACTCTTAGGTAAAATCATAACTTGAAAGTGATCTTGTATCAAGGTTTTTAATCAGAATGATTGAATTCAAGTTATATAGTGAACTTTCATCCTTAGTATGCGAAACATAGGAAGAAGAAACAACATTTTTACTGTCTTAAAACTCTATTGTTGCTGTGATATAATCTTATCATGCTAACCACAATGAGTGGTGATATTAATCTTATTATCATTAGATGTTGATACAACGGTATGTCATTCATTTTATGATCAATACAGTGATGTATATCACGTAAAACCTTTGTATATCTACATCACAAAATAGTGACTTCTGTGTAATACTTGTACATTATAGAGATATAGAATTATGATAACATATATAAATCTCAGAAGTAGAGAAACATGGTATTATATGTATACCACAGAGATAGTGAAACATGTTAATATATTTATCTCAGTATAGAGAGTCACGATATCATTTATAAACCATAGAGATAGTGAAACATGTTATCATATTTATCACAACATAGTGAACCATGATACTATATATGTATCATAGAGATAGTGAAATACGATGACAAATGTATCACAGAGGTAGTGAATTATGATATGAATGTGCATATAACACAGTGATAGTAAATCACTTAATACATATTATTCTCAGTGATAGTACATATCACTCATAACATATGGATTATAGTGATAGTTTATCACATATATCGAATATATTATGGTGATAGACTATCACAGAAACATATATAGAAAACAGTGACAGAAAATCACTTGAACTACTTAGAAAATAGTGATAGATTATCACTTGAGTCACTTAGAAAATAGTGATAAAGATAGTATTTATATCTTGAGAATTTAAATCTCTTATTGATTAAGAGAGTTTTAAGACCGAAAGGTTGCATAGATATTCTTATAAACTTTTGAGATTTGGACCTATGTAAAGATCGAATGGAAAACCATGATTGGTTAGTAGAACTAAGAAATGATAGTAATCATTGAGGTTAAATCTTGAATGAGGATTTACCTCAAATATTTTCAAAAGAGTATATATTTCAAACTAAGAAGCCAAGAATGGCAGAATTTAGATGAATAATTTAATATAATAGCGTTAATAAAGCTATCTAAGGTAAAAACCCACCTTGAGTTGTCAAATGAAATGAGTATGCACTCAATGCTTTAAGTCTAGTAAAGACTAGACTATAAATGAACTCTGATTATTATAATATTATGAGAAGTTTGTTTTGTGAAATTGAGAGTTTTCAAATACCATTCTTATTGTGGATAAAGAGGAGTCTAATCTCTAGATTTGGCTAAGATGGGTCAATAGCTTTCATAATTTGTTTTATTTTGCAATGACAATAAATAGTCATATGTTTGTTATTATCGACAGGAAGTAGTCGAATGTAATCATAGACTAAGGTATATATATCTTAGAGAAAAGAATCTTAGAAGTCTATAGATGCCAAGAGCAATGTCTCGATGATGAAGTCAAGAAAATCTTGAGAATATATAATATGTATATTAAAGAGCATGGAAATGGGTCGACAAGTCTTTGAGTAGAATGACAGGTTGTCATTGACTTGAGATTGGAAGGATGCAAAGAGGGGCTCATTATTCATTTATAAGTCACCTAAGCTCTCATCTTATACTTGTACTAGAATAAGGGAATATTCTAAGTCAAATAGACTAGTATTGAGTTAACAAGTCGCAATATGTGGATATATATTATTTACTAAATTATAAGAATGTAGTCTCCAAGTCAAGAAAAGAGTGTGCAAACATATGACTCCTTATATGAAACTTTGGCCAAAGCAATGCAAAAGTCATTGCTTGCATTGTCGGTTCACTGTGTACCAGATAGCTGAACAGTTAGAGTGGTTATACATAGCTAGAGCTAGACTAGAGTTGTAAACCCAATTGTTAATAGCTAGGACACTGCACTAGTTCTCAGATGGCACAAGGAATTAGTTGATTCACATTATCTATACCCTTATGAAGAGAATGGCCACTTCTAGATGGAAGGTGTGCAGAGGACCGTTGTTCTGTGGTTGGAGGAAAAGCACCAGGGTGATGCTCTCTCTCTCTTGCAGTTGGCTGTCGAAGACTTGTGAATATAAAACATTACTTATTATGTAAATAGAAATTGAAACATGTTGTAGCCGCAAGGTAAGTGACCATTTGTATTTATACTTGATAATTATGTAAAATTTGTAAGTCGCATGTGAAGCGACCATATATTGAAATTATTTATTGAACTTTGTATTAGCAAGTTTATTAATGATGGAATCAAGTTCATTATATATAAAAAAAATAGAATTTATTTGTGCAATATTTGTATTTGTTTATTTAATATTCCAGATGGGATGTTACAGCCAACATACATCACTTTCACACATGCTAATGTTTTGCTTCATGCTTGGATCAGACACTTGACCCACATCTCCATTATCATCGTCAACATAAGAATCATATTGAGGCACCTCAAGTAATGGATTAAATGCATCCCATTACCTCTTTGTTTCAATCTATTTTGGCAATCTATTGCACCACACCTACTACTAGAAATAAACACACAACTATCTCGTTCTTCAACTTCCTCCTGCACATAGGCACCAAGAGGTACTATAGAATAAGAAACCTCATTTGCAACATGCATAACCTAGTCAACACCAAACCTCACATCATGATAGTCACACTTGTTGATGTTTAGAATTATTGAATCAGTTGACTGATATAAATCAATGTATAAGTCATCAACAAAAGATGAAAAGGACTGAGAATTATCACTTGAGCCATGAGGCACTTCAACCTACATATGAGCACTTCTGATATCACTTTCATCCACATCACTCCAAGAGGAACAAATAATGAAAGCTTATCAAAAAAACAATGATCATTATTTTCATCTTCATGAACTAACCCATTGAACCGAAGGCTATTGCACACACTAGCTTCATCATCTGTGTAACTTCCATATGTTGCAACATCATCCATCTCCATCCCATTATCATTGAGGGAAGTAACATCAATTTCATATGAATCCTCAATAGCATTTTCCCACAATAGAATATGGTCTAGAACCTTAGGTTTGAGCTTAGCTGGACAAAGGCCATCTCTAGGATGAAATGCATCACAAAACATATCAATTTACTTTTGCTCATTTGGCCTATAACAGTTCGGTATGCAAGACAAAGTAACCATAAATATTTGACAAAATACTAGAATAACTTACCCTCTTTTGTTCCAATGCTCACAAGTTCATGGACAAGAGAGAAAGGGTCAACAACAAGTGCACACCACTCCTCAAAGGTTGAAATTAAACTATCCAAAGAAGAAAAATAACAGTCTAGAAAATTGCATAACCATTTCTTTGCATCTTCACTTAGAGATTTAGTAAAGAATCTCATCCACATAATGATATCTTTCCATGAAGTCTAAAAATTCATGGGTATGCACCTCCCCTTGAGATAAGTCTAGCCTATCAAACTTGGGCAATTGCAGGTAAATCTCATTTGTCATACATTCAAATTCATGATTTACCCATGACAAGTCCAATTTCTCATATATATCAACAAGGGGAATATTGGGAAGTCTAATTATTTGAGATTTGATGACATGGTTCTTCACAGAAGTAGGTTGGGATTTGAATTGCAAACTAGATTCAAGCATCTTGATTTGATTTTCAATTTCATTATGCTATCTGATGAACTCATACACAATTTTCTAGTTGTCCATGCTCGTTGCATCATCTTCACATGGATTTGCACTTGGATCCATACCGAATCAGAGCATTGACCCATGCCTTTGTACATAAACCATGTCATAGAGGAGTCCACTAATATCAAGAGGCATATGGGAGGCATCTTCCACCTTGTCGCACCCATTGGAGACCATTAATGGAAGTCTAGGATCATGTAGGGGAGTTGTTGAGGCAGGTGAAGCTTTTTGGAAAAGTTGTGGGAATTCAACATGGGACCAAATGAAGTGAACGTGGGAATGCAGGGAAGAACTAGAAACTTGGACATTTGGAAGCAAGAGGAATGTGAAGGAAATATAGAAGTCTATTGGTTTTCTACAAAGGAAGAAAATGAGTGATTTGATGACATGGGGAAATGAGGGGTTTGGTTGTGAAACAAGTCAATATGACGGGATATGTGGTGAAAGGAAGGTATCCTGAAGTCCACATAAAGTCCACAAATAGGAGAGAATGGAAGATATCGAGGTGTAGGAAAAATATGGGGGACTAAAGGGAGGAAGTGGACATGTCAAATAGAAGAAGTCTAGAAGTCTGGCGATATCCTACAAAATGGATCATGAGGAATGTGGGAAAGGAAGGGGGGCCAGAGGAAAGGATGGAGAAAAGTGGGGAAAGGTTGTGGAATAGGAAGTTAGGATAGGATATGATCATATCTGGAAGTCCATGGAAGGTCCACAAGGAGAAAGGAATGGATGATACAAGGGTTTGGGAAAAACATATGGGAATTCAATGCAGAATAGGAGGTCAAGACAAGACATGGGGCAAAAGGAAGACATTTTGAAGTCCAAGGAAAAATTGCACAAAAGAAGAAAGTGATAGGTTAGACCAAGAGAACTTCATAAGAAACTAACATGGAATTGGATGTGGGAAGTGGAGGGACCAAATGGAGGAAGTCCGAAAGTGTGAATATTTCCCACACAAGGGGTCAAGAGGAATGCAAAGAAGCTAGGGAGGACCGGAGGTGGAAATGTCTAGTTCAGGAGGGAAATTCTGCTAACATGATGGGAAGTGAAAAATATGATTTGTAGAAAAGAGATGGATGTTGGGATGTCTAGAAAAGGGGAGGAATTGGAAATGCTCTGGAAGAACTTAGAAATTATGCAAAGTAGAGGGAAACAGGGACAAGGAAAGGAATGAAGGAATAAATGATTTGTGAGAATATGGAAGGGAACTAGATGATCGGACATGTGGGAACTCAAACTATGAATTCTGAGAGTCCATTAAATTTTTGCAAACTAGAAGAAACTAACAAAATGAAAGATGTGAAGGACCTGATGAAATCTATGGAGATTTTAAGTGGGATAGGAAGTGAGGACCAAATGAGAGGTGAAAAGGAAAAGTCATGTACCATGTTAGTATTTTGCAAAGTAGGAAGATGAAGGGAAATGAAAGGGAATGAAGGTCCCGATAGACTTTTGTGATATTTCTATCTGGGAGGTGAGAATAGGATGGGAGGTGGAGAGGAAATGTCTAGAAGCACCTAAAAAGTCTACAAATTGGAAGAAATGTCTAGTAGTCCACTAAAACTTCACAACTTCACAGAAAACACCAAAAATGACTTAAAACTCCCAACACTTAGAATTTTTAAAATTTTTTGGACACTTCAACACACAATAAGAGCAAGGGGGGCAAGGCACAACTCTAAGATGAAAATATGACCAAGGTAGAACCCATTGAAAGAAATCTCAGATCGATTATCAATGATGGGTAAAACACTTCCAAGGCAACAAAGGTGCATCTAGACTTAGGATTTTGAAAATTTTGAGACTAGTTAAATTGGGCACGAACATGACCACACAAAACACCTTACCATCAGTGAGGCAATAGTGGTTTAAACATATGTTAGACCCATAAAACATTCAGTGAATTAAATTCATAGAATTATGGAAGGAAAACAAATTAAGAGTTTGAAAACATCATAACATGAAAACCCAAAAAAAATGGAGTAGATATTGGTATATATTGCATTCAAAGTTGAGTTTCCAAGCCTTTACAATGAGTTTCAAGTGAGCGTATATAGGTACATTGGATGTGGAAGAAAAACAATCATTCCCTCCAAAACTCACAAAAGACAAGATATATTGGAATGTGAAGGGTCACTTTGATTTGACCTTCACATTCTATTCTTTCATTACATTTTAGTCAAAATTTGACTTGTAAACGAATGTCATGTTCATGTGCACACATCCCAAGCATCTTGCACACCTTCCTAAGACATCTCCTACAAATAGGCATTAAATTTTTCATCTAGTACAAGCTTTACATGTACCATATAAAACCCTTCTTCACATTCACCATCCTAGTCTTGATTCATCCATTGCTTTAGCAATTTGCAATTTATGTTCATTATTCACAGTCAATTCTACCATTGTCTTAGCACTTCGCATTATTTTTCTGTAGTCTTGACTATCAACGATTAACATGTCCAGTATCTTATGGTCAACAAAATTGAAGCATCAAATTCTTTTAAATAAAAAATAATTAATTAAATTAAATAACATTAATCAAACTCAAATAATCAACTTGATTAATGCTTCTACACAAGAAATAACCCTTTAATCAATTGTTGTAACTTTGGAACCTATGTGGATTCCCCAACCAAAACAACTCCAGCATTCGCTCCATAGAGGCACTCAATCTCAATAGTTGCTTCAGCTTGATTATTACAAATGCATCTTGACAACTTTGCAAGCTCTATCATTGCAATGACTGCTCTATTTCCAGCCCGTTCTCTGACCTCCACAGCCTCTGACTAACCTTCAGCATCAACTGTCTTTGTCATCTTGACCAATTGTTTGGGTGGAAAGCTTTGTTGCTCTTTGAAGTATTGGCATAGCATAATTAAGCTACTTTTCACAATTACCAGAAAAAAAAATTGGGGTTTCACTGATCGGTGAGGTTGATTACTTTATAGGTCCTTCAAAAGCCAAGTCATAATGCCATCACAATACCATCACAATAAGGAAGAACCTCTTCATCCAAAGAATGACAAATACACCTTACCATACCAACACTTATTGCGCAAACTTGATATTCTTCAAAACTTTGTACATCCATTTCAACATCATGGAACTCTGGCATGTACTTAGCAAATTCACCAGTAGCATAAGCAAGAGCTCCTATAGCCAACATGATTTCCTCACTATCTTGTATTGAACAAGACATCATCATCTTTCATTATATTTTCAAATGATGTTTCCATCCTCACCTTCTACAATTAGGATTTCTTCATGGCTTCATCATTATTCATTTCATTCTCTGCTTGTGTGACAGTGTTACTTCACCAGATGGGTCAAAACCACCATTCCTCAAATCCTCTTGCCTGCCATCCAATGAACTTTTAAAAATGAGTACTAATGCACTTTACTTACACATCATCCATTTCAATGGTCAAATAGTCAATATGAATTTTACACCTCATCCACAACAAAAAAATGATAAATATTTGTACTATTTTTATTGGCCACAATTGACTTTTGACTGTTGAAATGGACGATGTTTAAAAATAACCATACTAATGTTTTTTTTTGGTTACGGGAGAACCTTTTGATTCTCAATTACTTTTGATTTTGATCCATGAAAATTCACTTTTTCTTAAAAAATAAAATCTCTGATTTTTGATAAAATCAGCTGGATAAAAAAAATTCTCTGGTTTGGCCAGATGAATAGCTTGTCTTTTGCAGAGGTCTATGAAACCCTTTTGTTCTCTGATTTTGTTAATAATATTTGTTGGTAGAAAATTGTTATGGGTGTGGTTTCGAAATTGAGCTTTTTACGTAGTTTTATTCAAGCCTCCATTTCCTCTTCCAATAATGCTTTTCACTCCAATGCCAGTATAATGTTCTTTGATAAGCATTCTTTTGAGCACTACACAGCAAAGAGGATCATCATCCACAACCAATCTTAAGCCCAGAAGGCGAAAGTTCTCAATTTTCTTCATTGCCCTATATCTACCTCCTATGTACTTCCAAAATCAGTCCTAGCAAAAGTTTGTATTAACTTTATCAGTGGTAGCTGTAGAAAGTGAATGGCTTCCAAATTATTCTACAAAGTTAACAGGCTTGTAGTTGTTCAAGATTTCTAATTTTTCACCTAGCCTTGCCCTCCATTCACATAAATGTTGTCTCACTTCAAATCGTGGTGAATAATTAGAGAAACTTGATTGTGCACATATATAAAAAACCCTACAATATAAAAACAAATGAAACCTTAAAAAAATTATTAAAATTTCAATAAAAAAGAATGTTTCAATCAATTTTAAAATGTATGTTTTAAATTCTTAAAATTAAAACATATATATAATTTAATATATATTTTAAATTTTCGAAATATGTTTGTTTTAAACTCTTGAATTTAAACATATATATTTTAATTAAAATATATATTTTAAATTCTTAATCACAAAATAAAATAAATATACCACAATTAAAGCATAGGTTATTTTAATGTAAAATATTATAGCCTTTGAATGATCGCAATGATGCACATCGAGACCAAAAGCTCAATTTTGAAACATGAAGTGGAAAAATCTAAGTGTCAAACCTTGCATACATCATGATTTTGACAAAAAAGTTTAGTTGGCTTGTGTTTCGTAGTTTATCAAGCTTGAGGATTTGATACCATTCTACAAATTCTCAATAAATGTGATTTTGTTCTCTAAATTTGGATTTACTAGAGTTGGATTTAAACTTAAGTGCAAGGTCTAAAGAGCTAAGCCTATATGAGAATTAGAAGGGCATAAAAATGGTTAAGGAAAAAAACATTAAGGCCACTAATTATATGACCAACCAAAAGATGTGGATATTATAACCCTAAAATAAAATGGCCTAAAAATGACAATTGTTGCCTAAGGCAACAAAAGTGCCCTTCACACTGACCACCAAAGTTACACACATACCCTTATGCCCATGCAACATCTATGTACATTGACATTAAATTACAACCAATACACCTAAGCTTTTAGAATGATGACCATATACATGCAATCATGCAAAATGAAACCTCCACTATAATGAGAAAGTTCAATCACATGGACACACTTCCCTTGCAACAATGTGGCACACACAACACCGAGGTGCGAGGAGCACAAAACCGAACATATTGATAAATGCAACACCCTAAAAGAAGTTAATGAGAATAATTCAAGTCAATGGATCCAATATGAGAAACCAAACCAAAGGTCAAAAAGTAAAGCAACAAGATCAAACAGGAGCAAAATTTAAAATATTAACAGGACTCATGAAAAGATGACTCGAGTGATGACTTGCAACATTGATGATTCCATTCATCAGATGAACCAAGATGATTGAAACCCCTTTTGAAAGATAAACACAACTAGGAGTCACTTAAGAACCCGGTAACTCAATTTAAACAAATGACACAAATGCTTGCGACATAACGCTGAATGTGACAAATGACTTGGCAAAATGCAACAAGTGAACTCAAAATTTAAGATGTCATTTTACAATGACGAATGTGCAAATGCCAAGGTGATTAGACTTTGTCACTCCCAAATGGACTAATTGAGAACTTGAATGAATGAACATACACCCAAGGATGGTATGGACTCAAAATCAAACAACGCGACAAAATAGAACTTGAACTCACTCCTTCTAGATCAAAACATGAGTGCTGAATGAAAGCTAGGACTGAAGGAACAAAAATAAAGTGAACCAAATATCGAAAAGATAGGGGCATTGTGGAGGCCACAAACAAAACCATCCTCCCATACCAATAGCTTGTTTAGTTGTACATATAATGTGAGCATCTTCAACACGTGTTTCTTCCTCACCTAATTATAGTTTTAATACTCTATCATCAACATACTAAAAATAATAATGTAAATGAGATTTGATAATATGCCACCAAGAAGAAACCTACATATCAAAAAGTGTCATGTAAAAAAAAGTGACCAGTTTAATTTAATTTAATTTAGATATTAATGTCTACAAATGGACTAGAATGGCCAATGGGATCCATGAAATAATATGTAGATCAAAAGTGCATAAAAGAAAATCTTGATGCATCTCCAAAAATTGGGAATGTGATTACTTCTCTTAAAAAATGGAGATGCTACTGTTAAGGACAAAAAAAATTAGCTAGAAAAGGGATGTGAGGATTATCCTCACCTACTTAATAAAAAGTATTTCCAAACAGAAGGGTTGATATTAATTGTGAGACAAGATGGATCTATAAAGCATTACATGCCTTTAAAGATTTTCCAATAGGCTATTCTTAAACATCACCCAGTTCAATGGTCAAAGGTAAATTTTGGCCAATAAAAGTAAGACAACTATTTACCATTTTTTTGTAGAAATGAGGTATAAAATTGCTATTGACTATTTGACCATCAAAGAATGTGATATTTCAGTAGAGAGTTTCCAATCCAAAAATAGATCTTGGGGTGCACTAAAGTTTTAGAGAATTTCCCTTTAAGTAGCAAATAGGTGTACTACATTCTAGTTATAAGATAAAGGATCTTAAATTTACTCATGTGCAATCTTCTAGAAAATTCCACTATGTATCAACCATTGAAATTCTTTGGCCCACTTCTAAGACAAAATGTTTATTCTTTAATAATTTAGATCCATACATAGCAGGATTGATTCCATTTGTATTTGGTGAATTTGTTGGAGCTAAAATGGTCACTTGGCACATCACTACATTTTTGTCACTAAAACAACAATTAAACTCAAAAGATTCAAAAATCCTAGCTTGAAATAAACCTTGAATTAGAATAGGAATGAAAAATCCCATATTGACTTGCACTAGAAAAGATGCATGCTCCAAATGGCAATGTTAGAAGAACAGAACTTGAGATTATAACATCTCTTGAGCTCATATTTTTATTAAATTCCCTCTAGTATACTTTAAGAAGGCATCTCACCACATATTCCACCACACTTCACCCTATCCAGCAATGGTTCCATTTTCACCTACAAAAACAAACAAAACAAATTTAGTAGTTGTATGAGGCAGAAGAAGAGAATTACTAGTGATAACAACATCCTCAAGAATGTCTCCTGTATAAAGATAATATACCTTCCACCTGGAAGCTCCCTCCTTCTTCCATATGAGGGAAGTGGATTAATAATTAGCCATACCCTTGTCTTTTTCATCCATTAAACACATTAATCTAGAGATCTAGCAATTTAAACTGAAATCAAAATTGGTAAAATTGAGAATTCAATAGAAAGAAGTAGCTTAAAGTTTGAACCACACCTACGAAGCCTTGATTACAATATTCTTTGCCAAATACAGATTCATGTGATGGGTAAGATTGAAGCTTCTAGTAAGCCAAGTTCTAGTGACTAGTAAGTCTGATTGGGACTTCTTGGGTGCCCATGTTTGAGACTTTCAGTTTCGTGGTGATTTCTACTATGCAGCATTGGAGTTCACAATATTGAGTGCATGGTTTTTGCATGAGGAATATTCTCTTGTTATTGGATACAATTCATTGTATTTTGAGATCCATGGCGTCTATATAATGATGTCTTTGGGTGGTAGAAATTATGACAGGTTTTTGAAGTTGAAGGAGTAACGAAGTGCTGCCAGAATTTCAGAGAGAATTCATTGTTAATGTAAACTTGATTACAAGAATTAATACAAGCATAATATCTCTTTAGGTGTGGAATTTTTTCCATAAGGGTTTCTCCACATAAATTTTGTGTCAACTCCTTGATTAATTTCCTTCATTACTACATTGATTGAATGTGCTAATCACATACACATTAAACTAAAATTCATTAATCTAATTTTCAGATTTGAACACACATAAATAAAGTTCTATAGCAGCAGTTTCACCTTGATTTTCAACACCCCTAGCGGGGGTTTGGGGGCAACGCCCCTGGAGAGAATTTTTTTTAGGAAATTGTCTTATAAAATATTGTAATTTTGTAGTCAATCTGGACCATTTATCATTAGGTCGCAAATCCGACGGTAGAAGTTATGTTAGGGTTTTTTGCCTTAGAAAGCAACACTCTTTTAAGAGGATATTGTATTACGGTTGTGGATGAGTATTACAGGCACTACTGGATTGAAGACTAAAGAGGAGATTGATAGTGTTGTATTGTAAACTCTATTGAATACATACTAGTGCATTTCTTCTTGTGTGGAGTTTTTTCCCGAAAGGGTTTCTCCACATAAACACTATGTTATGTGTTTGATCTTCTGTTCTGTTATTTCTTTGTGTTGATTTCATACTATCTCCATTTTGGTTCTGCACTAGATTAATAGTTACAGTTGTAATCAGATTTTCATTCTATAGTTGTTCGCCTTCATTTCTAACATATTAAAGAATGAAAGCATATTTTTATGGAGAAAAGATTTGTTGAAATATTTTTTAGATTTAATTTTTATTTTAAAGAATAAAAGTAATTTTTTAGAAAACATAATAATTTCTATAATAGAACTTAAGAATGATCAATCTATAAAATTAAAAAGAAAAATTATTTTTTAGAAAGATGATTGAGATGGAATAAGATATATAGAGTCAAATTTAGCTTACTGAGTTAATTCATAGGATTTTAGAAAGTTTAACGTAATAAAATAAATGATTATATTTATATTTTGGATGAAGTCACCATAATAGATGATGGCATCTTTTAATTGATTTTTGTTAGTTCATTATTTTGATGATGTCATCCTTAGGAGGCTAATTTTATATGTAAATTTTCCATAATGTTCTTGTACACTTCAAAACGTGACTCCATAGCTCAGGGCGGTTGAGTCAGCCTTGACAAAGCACACGGACCCTTCTCCTTGCCACGGGCAAGCCTCCACATCACTCTCGCTTTTCTAGTAGAAGCCAGTCGAGAGGAGGCGAGACACGAGGGCGATCCTGCTCGCCTGAGAGCTGGACTTCGTGGAGAATGGTCAGTCAGTCCTGGGGCCTTCCTTGTGGATTGTTTGGTTAGTTGTGTTCAATGACTGTAGTTGTGGAGATAATGATACGACTCGAAGGGTCACTAGTCACTAATCCCTTGTTTGAGTTCCCGAGATTCCAACGTCTATTTGGTTGTCTGTTGTAATCGTTTATGAGTCTAATATGTCGGAACCTTTCCTCTCTCGCTTGAAGGAGTTGTTGGATTTGATGTCTTTGCTCAATCAGCCTAAGCCTCTGTTCTTGTTCTTGAATTATCAATTGTGTGTGTTGAGGCCTAGGGTGTATCTATTTGATCTCCTCTAGGATTGCCTCACCCACTCACCTCTAAGTGCAGGGAACATTTGTAGGCCTGAACAGAGAGTTGGCTTGAGTTTACCACGAGTTGATTTACATTGACTTAGGGTGATGACGTAAGGTTTGCTTTTCTTTATTTGAATTGATCGACCTCGTGATGGGATCGAGGGATTTTGCACTTGTTTGTTTTAGTTTTTTTGGTTTTCTATTGTTTTTGGTATTTTTGATGTTTTTGAATGAATGCAACTAAATGTATGCAAGCAACATTCTTGTTCTTTTCTATTTTTTGGAATGAAAGTAAATTAATCAAGGAAATCAAATATGAATGCAATTAACGATGATTTTACGTAATGCAATTGATCTATATTTTGTGTTTTTTCGAAGGTCTTTTCCAATTAATCTAATAAATGAAATTACAAAATTGAAAAGCTAATCTAATAATGCAATTACTTGAAAATAAAATAATTAAAGCAAACTAACTAGCCTATCAAGGAAATTGCATCAATTAAATTACTATTCCCAAGAGCAAGATTTGATTATCTAATTACTATAAAAGCATGAAGGGACCTAAAATTGAAGGCGCATGATCTTGGTGTATCCTCAAAGATCCTTATACCAGCCTTCCCTTCCTCTGCAGCAATAGGGTACTCCTCTTGGTGATAGGGATTGGACAGCAAACAATTCGAACAAGAGCTTGAAAAAGCTTGGGTGGAAGCTATGAAAGCTTGGATAGAAGCACTTAGGCTTGCAAAATGGCTAGTGTAACAACGTTGTATGAAGCTTTCTGGAAAGCTTGGGCAAAATAGCAAAAAGCAAAAGTTTCATAAGTCTTGTGCGAGCGTGAAAATGCTAAGGGAGAGCAAAAATTAAGCAAAATGGGATTGCAACAATGAATTTGCCTCCTATATTGCTTGGAGGGGGGTATTTATAGGTTGGAATGAGGAATGAAGGGTGGGATTGATTGGAGAGTTAACTCAATTGATTGCTCGATGAAGTGCATTGATTGGGCAGGGAAGTGAGCTTGACAGCGTATCACAAGAGAGAAAATGGAGTTAACATGAGAGAGGGAGGAGTTAATTATAGTTCAACTGAGCTAAATTTGCATGATCAGAGTTGATTGAAAGGTTAAGAATAGATGACTCTTAGTTAGGGTCGAAATCTCATGCAAATTGGAGAAAAAATGATGTTTTTTCAAGCTCAAACTCAAAGTAAAACCGTGGAAGAAAACACAACAAAGTCACCCATATTTGCAAGGTGGTTGCTCAAGGGGCGACCCCTAGTCAAAAGGGGACGACCAGGGTCAAATAGGGGACGATCAGGGTCAAATAGGGGTCTGGGTGAAAACTGAGGGTTGAAGAGTGGACTTGGGAGGCTAAAGAAGACACCTGGCAACTTTGTTTTGCCAAAATGATGCCAAAAGGGGTGGTCACCCATATTGGCAGGGTGGTCGCCTGGGGGTGACCCAATAATAATAGGGGCAACTAGGTCATAAAGAAAGGTGCACATAAATTGGGGTTGGGGATGGAATCAGTATCTTAGTTTTGGGCCTCCAGAGGCCTTAAAATGATGAAAAAAGGTCAACAAGATGAAGGTTCCCTAGGAAAAAACACTCGTAGGTCTTGCGACAAGGCTAGAAAGTGAAGAAAACAATGAATCGACAAAAGAGGAATCAAGAATGAATAGGTTTTCACAAGTTAGCAAGGGGAAAACAAAGGAAGAAAGCAAAAGGGGAGTCCAATCCATGTTTCATCAAAAGGAACGTATGTTGAGAGGTCATATATACACGCTTACATGTACGTGTTTAGGATCATAGCTCATCATAGGCTTCCCATGTAGGCCCATGCGTCTTTTTAGTGCTTACATATTTGCCCCCTCGGGGATGGTAGTCTACATGAAAGATAGGTACCGTTCTCGAACTAGGCCTTACCTGTTGTCGATTTCCCATAATTGTACCTATAATGAGAAGCATCAGTTCAACATTTAAAACAATTTTACAATAAATACTAAATTTGAAACGATTAAATGTACCGTCGATCACGTCGTATGTATACCCGAGTCATTTCGCTTCAGTAGGGGACCTGAAAAGATGCAAGCACGCAAAATGAGGGTGCAAAACCACTATGGAAATAAAAGACATACTAAGCTAGAGAGGAGAAGAATAAATTCTCCTTTTATTGCAAATTTTGAAGAACATATTCAATTTTTAAGGATTTTGAGGTTTTACAATTTTTTAGGTTTTTTTTGATTTTCTGAATTTTTATGGTTTTTTCTAGTGATTTTGCAGAGGTTTGATTTGACACTCCTTGAGGTCTTTGGAAGACCAATGTTTATTGAAGCGATCTATACCCTTGCCCCCTTGCATGGGGAGACTTGTGCACTTGATTACACAGTTTTGCTCTTTTGACTTGTTGGAGGAGTGACTTGTGCTCAGACATTGTTTTGCACTTATATTGGTTGAGATCTATACATAGCTTTAGTTAACATCTTGTACTTCACTTTCCCTCTTGTGCATATGGTTGGCTAGAGCTTTTATTTTGCTTATGACAATGCGTACCTAAGATGATCACATATGGATGATGCAATTTGTTTGTCTTTTTCTAATATGAATGACATGCAATGTGTTTGGATGTGATTCACAAATATGAAATACAAAGTACTATGTTCTAAGTGTTATGGATACCATGATGTTATGACATGTTTTATTGCTTGTATTTTTCATGATGGCATGTATGCAGGTGGAACAAACAATGTGACTGCTCTTAAGTAGGATTTTTAACCTAGGGGATTGGAAGTTAACTTGGTATAAAGAGACTTATTGATCTTTGGGATGGGATTGGGGACTAAAATGGGAGCGGGGAGGAGATGGAACACTTTTAATTTTGAGCTTTTTAAAAGGCTAAACATTGATCCTTATCTAGACAAAACAATTTGACAAGATTTCAACTTGGACAAGTAACAAATTTTATTGGTGTTCGCTAGACTTAGATCTATATGGTCAACATGATAGACCTGGGGTAAAGGAAAAGGGAAAAATAAGGGTCCCAAAATAGAACATGGTCCTAAAGACTATTATACTGTTGGCTTTGGCTTTTCTTAGCTAGTGCATGTGTGTGCTTTGTACCTTTCTCTTTTATTTTCTCTGATAGAATGTCACCCTTGAAGCTTTGAGCTTAGATTTATCTCCACCCAAGGGTACAAACATTCAACAATCTTCTCTCTATCACTCTTTTTTTATGTTTTTGCTCTCTTTTGTTTATATTTTTGCAATACCTCACTTGATTTTCTCATTTTTTTGATATTTTGACTTTTAGGGAAATGAATGGTTTTGAACTTTCTAAGTATTTTGAATATGTAACAACTTTGGTCTCTCTATTCTCACTTTTCTCATCACTCTTTTTTTTATCACTCATTTTTATTCACTTGTATTTTAGATTGCTTCATGTAGAGTTATGATCCTCCTGATGTTTTTGGCTAGGAAAGATAAGGGGTTGAGCACCACCAAAAGTTTTCATAGTCCAATCGGACTTCCGTTCTACTAGGGAAGAATTGGGAAGGTCTACTTGCAAGCTTCCTTTAAACACTATAGGCTTGAATACTGACTTCACTTAGACTTAATAGCATGAATCATTAAGACCAGGACCAATGTAGAGCTAAGAGCTAGGCTTTGATCAGAATCATTGGGAAAATGTAGCAAGATAATAGTGATAAGTGGTAAACGTGAATTGTTATGGGATCTCAAAGGTTCAAAGGGTCAACCCATACCTAAGAAACCTTAGACTCCTTACTAGGACAAAAATCAAACCAGAGCATGACACTCACAAAATGCATGATGGAACAAAATGAAGATTGCAAAATTTTGATCTTTCATGATTTTATGTTTTTTTTATGAATTTTTGAATTATATATTTTTTTTTGGATTTTATAGGTTTTTACAATATTTTGAGGTGTCGAACTCTTCCATAATGCGCAAGAGGTAGCATCATTTCTGATGTCTTCCTTAACTACGTATGGACCTATCCAATTTAGTCTAAACTTCACTTGAAAGTCTTTGCAAGGACACTCGAAGACTTGGTGTAAAAATGTCTTTGTATTTATTGAGGAGTTTTGTGTACTCACATGTTTCATTGTTTGATGATTTGCCCCCTAACTTTATCATTTTATGTTCTTGTTGAGTTCCCAAGTTTGTTTTGAAATTTTGAGGGGCAATTGGTGTTAACTCTCCTAGTTTATGTGTGGGTTTTGGCTCTTCTTCTTTAGTCATGATTTCAATCATATGAATGTTTATGTCTGGCTCGATTGGAATGACCACTAAGTTGAATGGAGCATAAGACTTTGTTGAGTGGGAATCAAAGGGGAATTCTCTTGTTGCCCCCTTTCCTATACATTTTGAGGTCTTGGTTACATTTGCAATTTGTTTTGATGTCTCTTTTTAAAAAGTGTTGATTTTGGCGTGATTGGCACAATTTCCATGGTCTTTCCCTTCCTTTTGATTTTTTCAACTCTATAAAGACTGAAAGGATTAGGGTCTCCTTTGATGACATGGTTTGTCCCATATGCGAGAAGTATATTTCTTGAAATAATGTGGGGGGAACAACCCTCCTCCTATGGATCCAAGGCCTTCCTAGGATCATGTTGTATGTGGTTTCTTCATTGATGACATAAAACTCAGTTGGGAGAGTTTTGGGACCCAATGTGATTTGAAGATTGACGTTACCCATGGTTTGAATGTTTAGGTTATCATGAATTCTAAGGATGGAAGTTTGTTTTGTGATTTGAGTTTCATCATAACCCATTCTTTGGAAAAGCGAAAAGGAGACCATGTTGATTGTAGACCCATCATTGATCATTACACGTTTAATGGAATAGTCCTGAACTTGGACTGTAAGGTGGAGGGGAAGATCACCTTGTTTAGCTATGTCATCATCTGAGGGTAACTTTTCAAAATCAAATGTCGAAGAACAATGCTTTTCATTTGGTGTGTCTTGAACTAGATGGCCTAGATCTAAGGCATCAAGGAGTGCATTCTTGTGTGTAGAACTCTTGAGAAGCTCTAGCATGTGAGAAAAAATTGAATTATTAGAGGTGTCATCTAGTCGTTTTGGTCCTTAGGTGACACAAATTTATCGATCTTTATCTAATTCCACAAGGCCTAAGGTGTTTTGATCAAAGGCATTTTGATGGCTTTTGGGAGTATTTCTTTCATCTTGTGAGAATGTGTCCATGAATGCTCTTTGTTGATGTTTTGGGAGGTTTGATATGAAGTGATGGTACACCCAACATGACTTGATCTCATGCCCCCTTCTCTTGTGAAATGGACAGTATTTATCATGATTGTAACCTCGAGGCTTATGATGATTGTTGCATGACTGCTTATTGATTCTTAAGGGATAGTTGTTGACATTTTGGTTCCCCAAATTTGTACAACTATCGTAGTCACAATTATTGTTGTTTCTAGATGTTGAAGTGTTTGTTGACACTATGTCTTGATCATTTGTTGAGGATTTGTTATTTATATCATGGTTTATCAACCTTCTATTGGCATCATACTCCCTTCTTCCACTATCGATAGCGGCTTGGTCAATTCTAAGGGCACTTTTGAGTGCTTCTTCGTATGATTTGTAACGGAGTTTTTGGACTTGTTCTCATATACCATTGTTGAGAGCATGTAAGAAGAGATCACAAAGTTCTCTATGATCCATGTTTGGTGTGCTTGTTGAAGAATAGAGAACTTTCCTCCATCGTGTGATAAAATGTGCGACTAACTCATTGTTTTCTTACTTGATCATTAACAATTCTTGTATTCATGTCTTGACCAATTTATTTATGTCAAAGGCAATCACAAATTGATTGATGAGTTGCCTAAAAGAGTGGACCGATGCTTCTGGAAGTCGATAGTACCAATCCAAACTGATATCCTCCAAAGTCTTTAGAAACATCTTTGCTACCACCCCATCCCAAGGAAGGAGTTCCCGTACTACTGTGATGTAAGCCTTGATATGAGAGTTAGGATCATCCTCTCCTTTAAATTTTAGAAGCTCAGGGAGAGGATGTGGTGGTATTACCTAACGAATGTTGTAGTCAAGAGGATCCTTTAAATACTCAAAGTATGTTCCTAGGAGAGGGTTATGTGTAGAGGGTCTTATTCCTCCAAACATTAGCCCTTTAGGTGGAGCTTGTTGTGTTTGTTCAAAGGGTATGCTAGATTGTCGATATCCTGAAAAAGTTGGATGACTAGATGGTGTCATGATTATGTTTTGAAAATCAAGTGGGATTGCTTGTGGTTGATTTTGTGTTATAGGAATCCTACCTATTTGATCTAGACCTATCATGTTGGATGAGAGGGTAAGGGAGGCATGAATGTTTCATGGAAGTTTGGATGAGGGAGATTTTGTGTTGCCCCCTGGTTTGATTCAATCTTATCAATGAAAGGATTTCCCTGTGCCCTAGGTTTTTCTTGAATTTCGCTTTGACAAAATTTCTAGCTTCAAGGGTCCTGATTCATTGGACCAAGGTTTCTATAAGGTCTATGAGTGAGGCTTTCTCCATTCTTTGAGTTTTGCAACCTTGATATGGATTGTTGTGTTGGGGTTTGATTGACCCCACTTGTTCCTTTTGATGATACTTGACATGTCACGAGTCTTTTATCTTGATGTGTCACATTGGGGGGGGGGGGTGTTGTGCACCCCAAGCTTCTTGTAATCTTTTCTTTTGATGGCTCACCTCATTGTCCATTTGGGGTGGCCATTTTCATATGGCTTTTTATGGGTTGGTCTTGTTGATGGATCTCAGACTGAACTCTCACTTAGCATGTTTTAAATTGGTCAATGTTGTGGGGATCTTGTTGGATCCCCTTTGAGTCTTTTTTACTGATCCCCTTTGGATCCCCTTTGACTGATTTGAGATTGAAGCTAATGGATCTGAACATGTGCTACTTTCATTGGAGGGGCGATTCCCCTAAACTTTGTGGGGCGATTCCCCTAAACTTTGTGTGATTTTTTCCTAGTTTTGGTGTGTAGGAAACACCGTGAAATGAATGAAATGAAGATGGACATGAAGATGAACATGGAATGAAAGAAGCAAGTGGAAACGCAAAAGATCCCATCAAAAGTTTTTGTTTTTCATGTCAAGTTTACCAAAATATGTGTTGAATTCGGCGTCGAATGTGGAAGTAATGATGAATGAATTTGGATCATGTAATGGAAATGCAAACAACTTAACCAAAAGGTTTTTCTCTTCATGTCACCAAAATATGTACACTTCAAAATGTGACTCGGTAGCTCGAGTCAGCCTTGATGAAGCACACGGACCCTTCTTGCCATAGGTGAACCTCCACATCACTCTTGCTCTCATGGTAGAAGCCAGTCGAGAGGAGGTGAGACACGGGGGTGGTCCTACTCACTTGAGAGTTCGACTTCACGGAGAATGGTCAGCCGGTCCTGGGGCCTTTCCTATGGATTGTTTGCTAAGTTGTGTTCAATGACTATAGTTGTGGAAATAATGATATGACCTAAAAGGTCACTAGTCACCGATCTCCTATTTGGGTTTCTGAGATTCCAACGTCTATTTGGTTGTCTATTGTAATCGTTTGAGTCTAATACGTCAGAACCTTTCCTCTCTCGCTTGAAGGAGTTGTTGGATTTGATGTCTTTGTTCAATCAGCCTAAGCGTATGTTCTTGTTCTTGAATTGTCAATTGCACGTGTTGAGGCCTAGGGTGTATCTCTTCGATCTCCTCTAAGATCATCCTCACCCACCCACCTCTAAGTCCAGGGCACGTCCGTAGACCTGAACGGAGAGAGTTGACTTGAGTTTACCACGAGTTGATTTATGTTGACTTAGGGCGATGACCTAAGGTTTGCTTTGGTTTTCGCTTTGTTTGAATTGATTGACCTCATGATGGGATTGAGGAATTTTGCACTTGTTTGTTTTAGTTTTTCTAGTTTTGTATTGTTTTTGGTATTTTTGATGTTTTTGAATGAATGCAACTAAATGTATGCAAGCAACGTTTTTGTTCTTTTCTATTTTTTTGGAATGAAAGTAAATTAATTTAGGAATTCAAATATGAATGCAATTAATGATGATTTTACCTAATGCAATTGATCTATGTTTTTGTGTTTTTTCAAAGGTCATTTCCAATTAATCCAATAAATGAAAGTACAAAATTGAAAAGCTAATCTAACAATGCAATTACTTGAAAATAAACTAATTAAAGGAAACTAACTAGCCTATCAAGAAAATTGCAATAATTAAATTACTATTGCCAAGAGTAAGATTTGGTTATCTAATTACTACAAAAAGCATGAAGGAACCTGAAATTGAAGGCGCATGAACCTAGCGTATCCTCAGAGATCCTTATAGCAACCTTCCCTTCCTCTACAGCGGTAGGGTACTCCTCTTGGCGACAGGGATTGGACGACAAACAATTCGAACAAGAGCTTGAAAAAGCTTGGATGGAAGCTATGAAAGCTTGGATAGCACTCGAGCTTGCAAAATGGCTAGCATAACAACGTTGTATGAAGCTTTTTGGAAAGCTTGGGCAAAATTACAAAAAGCAAAAGGCTCATAAGTCTTGTGCAAGCATGAAAATGCTAAGGGAGAACAAAAACTAAGCAAAATGGGATTGCAACAATGAATTTGCCTCCTTTATTGCTTGGAGGAGGGGGTATTTATACGTTGGAATGAGGAATGAAGGGTGAGATTGATTGGAGAGTTAACTCCCTTGATCTATATTGTCACACATCAGGGCTACTGTCCTCAAACACTGTGAGGGGGTGCTGCCCACTCAACCCTTACAAGGGGGCATTGCCCCCTTGACCCCACTGATAGCTACTACCCTCAATCCCCCGCTCTAGTATTTCAAAAGACAAAAGAATATATGGGGGACTATGTTGACCAACTATGTGGATATTGATGGACTCAAAATTTAGATAACATTTGATTTTATGGTTAGCCCAAGTTAATAATTTAATTTTCCATACGAAAGATACACCATAGTAATTAATTCAATTAAAAAGGATTCGCTAAGATTCGCCAAGATTTTATAGAAATTTCTACTAATGTGCATAAATTCACTAGAATTTTTTTTAAATGAAAGATTCACCATAAAAATCAATGTACTTAGTCAAGATTCACTGGGATTTTATAAGGAAAAAACATGAAATTTGGTAGTCCCAAATTGCTTCAATATATGAGGTATACAAGTGGTTGATTTGTAAAACATGGTAGGGTATTGTTTCTAGTTGAGCCAAGGTTACACTAGAGAGAACAAGGTTCGGTTATCTTGAGTTCACACAAGGAATGATGGTCAACACAATTCTCCCATTTAACAACATAATATAACTCTTTAACCAGCAAATGACTATACCCATCAAAAGGAACCAAATAGTAAAACATCAATAAGTTCTTCAAAGCAACAAAAATAAAAATGTGCATCATTCATGCCTAGTTTGTAAATGCATCCTTGTATAGGCAAAACCCATTCTTGCTATCAACTTCGGTATCGAAATTCCCATTGCCAAACATATTAGTATAGCAACCATGTAATCATTATTTCCCTACAAAACATACACCAAAAAATTGTCTATGCGCATATGCGACTGTGTGGGTGTGCATGTGCTCACGTGGGCCTATGTGTCAGTGTGTGTGCACACACGGGCATACGCATGTGTAAGCGTGTGAGAGAGTGTATGTTTGTTCATATATTTTGAGGTCTAAATAAAAATTTATATATAGACCAAATATGATAATTCATAATAGGGTAATAGTTGTGTAGCCAAAGGTCCTTTTTACCCAATGTTCAAAAAGTTCTTTTAAATGAAAATTTGTAAAAATTAGATCAAGAAGTAAGTTTTTAACATTTTCTACAGTCAATATTTTGACAACTAATTTACTAGATGTGTTCACAAATATACAACATATATAAGTACTTTGAGTATATTTCAATTTTAGTATTGTCCTCAACCTTAGGTTTTGATTCATGATATGGATATATGTTGATAATACAATTCAACAAAATATTGTTTGCATTCATGTTGTTAAGCACAGTGCAAGTGCACATTGACATGATAAAATATTTCTTAAAATATTTTTTGCTTCTAGAGAAATACTCTTATAACAATTTTTCCTCCCCTTGGTTAGGATTGGAATTTCGCAAGGTGGTCATCTCTTCAGTCAATATTGAACCATTTAATGGTCCAACAATTGGATGTAAGACTGCTGGTCATAACATATATAAAATATATTATGAAAAGTAGAAATGAAAATGGGTTATAAAAATTAGAAATAAGGTTAGCTAGAGTATCTAATGAAAATAGAGGATACTGACAAGTAGAAAGTTTTTTCTGCAGTGTGCCAAATTATTATTTTTTATCAGGAATCAAATATATAGTTTTTGAGTCAAACTCATTGACTCATATTTCATAAGTAATGGCTCACATGAAACCACCTTTCATGTGATCCACTTAGCACTCATTGCATCTAGGTGATGCTCACAGGGGTGAAGCATCAAGACTTCCTAGGAGGTCAGCCATCCCAATACTGCTCCAACTCAAACGTGCTTAACCGTGTAGTTTCCCTCAAGATCAAGCCCACTTAGCTTGCTACCCCATTTGCAAAACCTTCATCAAGTATTGTGCATTATGAAACATTGATTAGAGAGCCCCTTTAACTCATCCATTGACAAGTAGAAGGTATTTTTCTGCAATGTGCCAATGTATGATGTTTTAGCAAGATTCAACAAAGTTTTTCGGCAAACTCCTTAGCCCATATTTTATGAGTAGTGGTTTACACAAAACCATCTCTCGTGAGCATGAATTGTCCACTTAGTACTCATTTCATCTAGGTGATGTTCACAAGGGTACAGCATCAAGGCTTCCTAGGAGGTCACCCCCATTACTACTTCAATTCAAGCACACCTAGCCATGGAGTTTTCCCAAGATCAAGCCCACTTAGCTTGCTACCCCATTTGCAAAACCTTTTGCAAGTGTTGTGCTTTATGAACCATTCATTATAGAACCCCTTTAGATCATCCATTGACAAGTAGGAGGTATTTTTCTGCAGTGCACCAAATTATGTTTTTTTTAGCAAGATTCAACTACATAGTTTGAGTCAAAGCCATTGACCCATATTTCATGAGTTGTGGTTCACACAAAACCATCCCTCATGAGCATGAATACTTCTATTGGAAAGGTGTACAAGGGTGGGGTTTTAAAATAGTAAGTCTTCAGAAGTAGAAATGAAATTAGGGTGTTATTTATTACCCTATAAATAGAGGTGATATAACAGTTTTATTGAGTGAATCACTCATGCACTTCCTCAGCCCAATCCTACCTAGATACTATGGACAAATTATAATGATGGGAAGTCCCAATCCTTCACCCCTGTATGCCTTAAGTATTGTACATTTTATTTTGAAGAAAGTGAGATTTCCAATGGAAACTGTGGTAGTTTAGTGTTAAATGCCTAGTCTCTTGAAACAATAAATATTTCTCCATAACTTCCATACTTAGTGGGTTAACTTCGAAATTTAAATAAATTTAATGGCATCATTAATGATGGCAAGTTAGATAAAACAGATTAATGGGTAGCATTTCATAAGGAAAATATGCAACTGACTTAATAAATTTACGATATCTAAGTGGTAAATTGGTGAACACGCCTGAGAATTTGGGTCAAAAACTATATGATAGCAGCAGCACAGTAGATTCTACAGTTTGCAGGAGGTTAGCAGGCAGCCTTATATATCTCACTGCCACGAGACCTGATATGATGTATGCCACGTGTCTAGTTTCTAGATATATGCTGGGGCCTGCTGAAACACACTTTTGAGCAGCAAAGAAAATGCTGAGCTATGGTAATGGAACAAACAATTTTGATATTTGGTACAATTCTTCTAAAGATTATGGGTTGGTAGGGGGAGCGTGGCAACAGCAAGGAGATGCAAATCAGGAAAAATCAGCAACAGTGGAAATAAATTCATCACAATCCTTTTCCTTCAAATCTTAGCAGCAAATCAATTTCTGGTTGTCCAAGTCTGAGTACAAGTCCAGAAGTTAGATAAAACAGTTATTGAGTGGTTGCTCTGTAATTTTATCAAAACTTAAAGAGGTTGTACACATAAAACCAAAAGTCAACATTTCAATTTGCATTACATTTGTTAAAGATATTTACCTTTTCCTCTGAAACAGTGGATCCATTTTCATCTTTTCAGTAAGATAAAGCTTTTTGCAGGGACACTCAAATGTATTTTTCTTCTCATGACTACTTATCAGGTATGCTTGGACAGATGCTGGTTTCATCACAATACTGCAAGACGGGTATAGATACATGTGGTCCTATTGAACCAGGTTAAATGTCTAGGACAATTTTCTATCATAGAAAATAAACTATTAAAAATTAACCATAGCCATAATTATTTTTGCAAATCGAGTTAAAGTAAACAATCCTCAGCTTGTTAAATTCCTAAAGGTTGTTTAGGACCTTACGTGTCCCCTCCACAGACCCATGTGCAATTTGGTTGTGTTGTGCAACTGCAAAGGGATTGTCTTGTGTATTCATGCATCTTATACCCCTATCACAATATCAATGCCCTGAGCTAACTAAAGTGATAAGAGGACAAAGATGGTGTAGGACATGTACAATAACTAGATGACAGCTTGATCTATTTACTTATATACAGCAGTTGAAATAACTTATTGTTTAATCTTTATGTAGCTTGAAGAAGATCAATCCATCTGAGCTCCACTTCTAGTTCCCCACACTCCACATTTTGAAGCCTCAAACATAAATCCTGAACCGTCTGTCCATTAACATGTCGAATGCAACTATCTTTCACAAGACAGTTGTCCTTGGATGCCACCAATCTGTGCAGTTCGGTATCAGAGTTAACACTAGGTGAATTCTTTCTCATACTTACAGCCGTGACCAGAGGTTGCAGATCAATTTCAGCATCTCCCATCTTGTCATCTTTGCTCATTGTGTCCTTATCTAGTACTTGCTGGATAAAAAACAGTCAAATTTTGGATATCAATAAATTAATTGATTAATTGAAAAGCCAAATTATACAATCAGGACAGTCCAGGAAAATAATATCATGTCAAGAATCTAAAAATAAAGCTTTTATACCAGCACAAAATGGCAAAAATTCATCAGGTATAGAACTGAGGAAACTATCAGATTTACTAAAATTTGTTTTCTTTTGAGTCTCAGAAGAAAGTTTGAGATAATTTCACAAAATAACATCATCCCCCGTGAAAACTATGAAAATAAAAAAAATATGCAAGGAAATTTGTAATGTCCCCTTCCTAAATTGCCCTAAAATTACAATTGCAACAAATTAGGGTTAGGGTTACATCTTACCAATGTAAATATTGCTTTAAATAATGCGATTCTGAATTTGAATCCTGCAGTCAAAACATAATCAACATATACAATTTTCTGCATAGATATATGTAGATATTCAATATGAAGGTTAGTCAAATTACATTGTATTCAAATTCATAAATAATATCACTATTTGAGAAATCATACATTCATTGTCATGCAGATAACTCCATTTGTTTACAACACTCAGCCATAGAAGAGGAGGTATAGGGAGACATGGCAGGGTGCCTTTTGACAGCAGTTCTGTAATGTCCCTTTCCGCCTGATGAAAAATGATAGGGAATTCTCTAACCTTTTCATTCCCGGAGGTTAGAAAATCAAATGTTACTAAGGGAATATGAGAATAATTAAATTTTGGACCAAAAACCTATAGTTCAGATGATTTTATTTAATTATTCATTATGTTTATTGATGGGGACACTTTAAGTGACGACTTTATTACCTCTAGGTGATTCCTCAAGGTGGAGAATAAATTAAATGCCTAAGATTATTTTTAAATGCAAGTCATGTAATTTCTTTTAAGAGGATCGATGGCTTTTTTGGTGAGGGTCGATTGGCATTATGAAGAATATAAAAGGTAGCATGGATTTGAGGAAGGATTATGAAAAGATTATATGAATGTTTTTTCCCTCTCCGTAGTTGTCTTCATCAAAGCACAGGACGAAACCCCTGAAGCTTCCAGCTTTGGATGCTACCCCAAAGCCATTCCAGTTCTCAAAGTTGCAGATTTTGGAAGAAGGGTCGAGGGTTTGTGGCATGTTGTGACCTAATCACACATCGCCCCATTGCAAATGGGGACCGCCTTTTTTTTGAGCTCCAGTGCTTTGCTTGCGTTTCCAATGATGTCTTATGGTTTGTTTCATGATGAAGTTGGTGGAGACGATAAGGTAAGTTGCACTTCAAATGACTCCTAGCGAGTGGGTAATGTTAGACTTTGATAAAATCATGACGAATGACAAGCTTAAACCTCGACACCTTGATAGAAAATGATGTTTTGATCTTTAAAATGGTTTAGACTTAGAAAATCTTGCAAGAAAGTACCTTGATGAGTCTAGGCGCACTTTACCATCTGTTGAGACACCAATGTGCGCCTAGAGAAGGAGAGGTTAGGAGTTGCTAGAGGAAATTGGCGCCTTGAAGAGAGTTTGATCTATCAAGGGTACCTTTAATCATTCAAGTCCAGAATACATTCATTCAACTTAGGCGCATATTGTCATTTGTAGAATCATCATTTTGCGCCTAGGAGAAACTAGGCTTGAATTCAAGAAATCAAGGCATACCTTGTCACTCATAGAACATCAACCTTGCGCCTATGAAGAAATATGTTTGACTTCATGAGTTTTGAGAATATTGAAGATACCTGAGTGTCAAGGCTTCTCTTTCAGTCTACACAACAACTTGAATCCATGAAAGAGAAGAGATCACTCATTCATATTGGGGCGCAAATCTCCACCTCAATCATCACAAAAGTGCGCCTTGCAAAGGAGGCTTGGAACTTGAAATTTGATATCACCTGGGGGTAAGAAGCCTTCTATACACTAATTTGAAGCCAAAAGTTGAAGCATGATCATCACCTAAGTAGTCTAGGTGCACTTTCCCACTTGCAAAGTATCAAGTTATCACTCCTTGGAGAACAAAGGACAGGTAAACATGATGATGAGCGCCTAAGAGATGTAGTGTCCTCCTGGAAGTCTAAACAAGTGTTTGAAATCATCAAGATGCCAAACAACAAGCTAAGTATGAAGGCGTTGTTTTACTCCTAATCAACCCCAAAAGTGCGCCTAAGTTGAGGTGAACATTCATCCTTATGAAGGCGCCAATTCACACCTATTCTACCATCAAAGTGCGCCTCAGGGTAAGAAGATATGAAACAATGTTGAAGCGACTTTTGCCTTGTCAAGATTAAGCATCCTTAAGGTATCCGAATGAGTTTAAGGACATCAAATTCACTAAGTAACCCTAGGCGCACTTTCCTGTCTGAACAAACCTCAAATTGCGCCTTAAGTAAGAATGCATAGAATCCACCTCTAGAAGTAAGCGCTCGAGAGAGAGAGAGAGAGTCATTATACGATGTCTACCTGTTTGAAATCACAAATATGACAAGTATAAAGCTGGGAATTCTAGGCGCACTTATCCATCTCTGCAAACTCAAATATGCGCCTCAAAGAAAAAGGCATGATTTCACATCATTAAATGGGCGCCTAGAGAAAGAGAGTCATTCTAAGACATTCACAATCGTTTGAATCATAAAAATAGCAAATATAAGGCCATTAGATGCTAGGCGCACTTTTACACCTCTAGACACCTAGATTTGCGCCTTGGAAAAAATCTCATGAAGAGAGCATGAATTGATATTAGAGGATGAGCGCTTGAGGGAGGATAACCATTTAAGTCATCTCCAATTGTTTGCAAGCACATAAACGATGAAGGCTAGTTGTTTTAGGCGCACTTTTGACTCTTTGCACACACCAATGTGCGCATAGGAGGAAATTACATGAAATGACACCTTTGAGTGGGCGCCTTAAGGAGGATAAACACTCTAAAGTCATTCCCATTGTTTGAAATCATTAAAATGACAAGTATGAAGCTATTTGGTCTTAGGCGCATTTTCCTATCTTTACACACCAAGATGTGCGCCTAAGCTTGCAAAGGGTTAATAAGTGTTTAGAAGTGACTTCTTTGTGTTATAAAGTGATTGATATTGTTTCTTTGTTGTGTTGCAGGAGCGTGGACTGGATTAAGGAGTCATCTAAGGAGCAAGCGCCTGGAACCACCTTCATGCAAGGAGTAAAGTGAAGATAGAAGATAGCCACTCCAAAGGAACACTTCAAGATCATCCTGCTAGAACACTTCATTATCTGCATCATGGAGGACATCCATCCATCACTTCAAGCTTTCCATCTTCAAGTCTCTGAGAGGTCTCCTACTCCGTGAAGCATCATCATCTACACTACTCTCTACAAAGAAGCATACATCCTGCAAGAGAAAAGGTATCACAGAGTTAGGCAAATGAGCAACATATATCATACATATCCTACTCACAAAAGGACAAGGCGAGATCAACAAGGATACATTCCCAAGCATTCAAGTTCAAAGCAATCCTATTCCAAACGTAAATTGAATAAACTGTTTAAGTCCATTAGACTTGCTAAGATGGCACCTACGTGGCAGATCCACATCATCAAGTCAATCATATTTCGCCACATCATTTCACTGCAAGCTTATCATCTTGGAAAGCGTGCCTTCAATGTCTCTCTTATGTACTAAAAATAGCAAGTTGTAACTAATTGCTGAGATGGCATGATCTGGGCCCTTGGCTGCTTGAATTGATCCAGGCCATTCATTGTAATTCTGGAACTCTATATAAAGGCCTTACTGCCTTATTTGTAAAGTGAATAGTTAGTAGGCAGTAGACTGGAAGAGTAGAGTAGGAAGAGACTCTCGAAATTCTCTGAGATGTACTTGAAGATTGTTGTAAATATTTCTCAAGATTAATGCAATGACATTGGAGTTCGCTTGGTGTTAAGTGTTGTCTTGTGGAATAACATGGTTTCTTGCATAGTTGGCAAACTCGCCAAAACTCGCGAGTTTTTTTTCCAAGAGTTTTTTTGACTTTTACTCGCAGAGTTTTTCTGCCGAGTTTTAGCCGAGTTTTCGCCAAGTTTTTCCCAGAGACTCGCCGAGTTTTTGCCGAGTTTTTCCCAAAGACTCGCGGGCGCAGGTATATGTAAATTCCACGGCCAGAAAAGGTTTTTCATAATCAGAATTTAGAATTTTTGAGCTCTACATAGCAAAACTCCCCCCCCCTAAGCAAAAATAGTTCATTTGCAACGTTGTGGCATCAAGAAGATCGAATTCAAACGCCATTTTTTGCGGATTTTGAAGGCAAATTTGAATCCCAAGTAAGTTTTTGTTTTTCCATTTTTCTTTTTTTTTTAATCATTTTTTTTGGTTCTTGTTGCAAAATATTGAATCCAAATTGAAAACAAAATCTTCATAGAGCAAAAGAAGCTTCATTTTTGCATTTAGATTCCAAAAAAACAAGATTCTTCACTATTTTTTGTGGATTTTTTCTGATTTTTTTCATGATTTTTGCTGTTTTTTGAAATTTTTAAACCTCAAAAAAGGTAGAGGACAAATCACTGGATCTTATTGATTTGGATGAGATAGATCCTTATAGTGATTGGACAGGCTAGGATGAGCAGCCTCCATTGTTTACCGCAGACGAGATTCTTGATTTCGAGAGACAAACAATGGAGGATCTGGGTGCAACAGGAAATGTAGGGTTGGAGGGCATTCATGAGCATGAGGAGTCATTGCCAGAGCCAGAGCCACCGGCACCGCACACTCGCAGGACTAGAGCATCTGCCTCTTCCCTAGCTTTGGCTAAATTAGTGAAGAGGAAGATGTAATATGTTGGGTTTACTTTTAGTATTTACTTCTAGACTAGTTTTACTATTTTCATTTTTAGCTATCTATTGTAATTTGTATCAGACTATCAGGCTTTTAGCCATCAGGATTCCGCATGAGAATGCGATTTTGTAATCAATTTGCATTGAAGTCAATCAAATTTAATAGAAAACACTTTTGTACTCATTTATGGACTCATTAGATTCATCTTGTCATTGAATTTTGCCAAAAAAATGTGTTTCTAATGAAATTTTAGCAATTTTTTTAATTTCCCGAGTTTTTTGCCGAGTTTTTGCCGAGATTTCTTGGAGTTTTTTTTTACTCTCCAAAAATTGGCTTGCTGAGTTTTTTGCCGAGCCGAGTTTTCCAACTATGGTTTCTTGTGTCTTGATGAAATGAAGAGATGTTTCGAAGTAGGTTAGAAGTAGAATAGTAGCTCATTGATGTAATGTATGTTGTATTGAATATTTGATCAACTCTTAGCTCATGCTTTTGACATTCATCGTTGATGAAGTGTTATGTAAAGCTAGTCTGAGCTTCATCATAATTTGCTTAAGTTCGATTGTGGATGCTTGTTTGAGCTGCGTCGTTTAACGGGTGCTTATATGAGCTTTCATGATTTGAAAACCATTCGCTATCCTTAGGAGATTGCATCTACTCCATGTAGTTGTAGGTATTCTTGGCGAAGTGGAGTTAGGTTTATTGAGGAGTTTGTCTATTCATGCATCATCATTGCTTCATTGACCTCAGATTAGTTCCTTTAAACCCTCATCTTTTTCCTTTTCTTTATTATTGAGATATAGCATATACATCATCCACACTGAAAGGAGAAGTAAGCTGAATGAAGTAAGAAGTCTGCGTAAGTCCCTTTGTGATTATCAGCAAGATCACATGTATTCACTGAGTCTATCCACTGCAATCACGAATAAGGAACCTTGAAGTTATCTCATTGGATCACATAGTTTAGCCTTTGAGAGACTTTATTCAAGAGAGAATAGGATACTTGGTGTTTTATTCTATTGTTGTTGTTGGCACAAAAACATCATCAACATGGCAAACATTCAATCATCAATGGATCGGTTTGCATCACTCCAATAGAGACCTTAATAGGTGTGGATTTATGCTTTTTGCATCTTCATTCTGAATAAGAAATAATACATGAAGCCACCTTAGTCAGAAAATTACTTACGCATGTAATCAGATTTGAATTAATGAGAATAATGGCTTCATTTGGGTGATAAAACTTGCTATTACTGTTATTGGGTGGTATATATCTTTCCTATGCATTTCCTTTCATGTTATGGCATTGAAAACAAACAAACAAACCAAAAAAACATCTGGAAACATATGAAACCAGAAAAGTCAGTGGACAGAATTGTAACAGAGTTGACAAAGGATATTTTAGTGGTATCAGAGCTGGTGATCTTGCCAATCTGTGGGGGTTTCAGCATTGCATGTCAGGTTAGGAGTAGTTTAAGAAGAGGGTTACCGTTGCATGCTAGTTCTGGGCAGTTCTGGTTAGTGATCTTGCATTACATGTCAGTTTGGTGGATACTCAGATGGTTGCATGTTACTTTTGATCAGTTTGATTTGATTCTATGCACCCTAGAGAGGTAGGATCACACAGATATTACACCAGAAGCAAGTCAAGACAGCAAGAAGGAGCTGATATTATCCCAGCTGAAGCAGAAATGGGGGAAAGAAGAGATGAAAGCCCGCCAAGGGATTTGAATAATCAGTTTAATGATTTCTTGACCACCTTTGCCCAGCAGCAACAGCAAATGCTACAGCAATTCCAGGATCGTATGATTACAGCCATGGGTCAAATGAGAATGGATCATGCAAGATCGAGAAGATCAAGTAGTGATCACAGCAGGAGCGATGCTGGACAAGGAAATCAAGGTAGAGCAGCCTCTAATGCTGTTAGAACAGAGAGCACAAGGTCTAATCGGCCTCTTCGTCCTACCTTTTTGCTAGAGCAAACTGAAGAAGAAGCAATTCCAGAGGTGGAGGAAGAGACACATCACTGATGATGTTATGGTGGCCTACAATGAATACAGAGCTCTTCCACCTGATGTAAGACAATTAATTAATCTGAATCAGTTTATAAATCAGCGGAAAGATAAAGCCATATTCAGATTGGAAAGGCAAGACAGGGGACTTAGAAGACCAACAAGACAGGGCACTCAACCCCAGGAATTCAAGGATGCATTGAATAGGGTTCCTGTACCAACCTTCGATGGAAGCGGGAAGATAAGTGCCAGATCATGGGTACATAAACTTGACACATTCCTGTCCTTGAAACCTATGGAAGAAGATAAGGCTATACAATTTGCTTCGATGCATCTGGAGGGCGTAGCATATGACTGGCGGCACCATGGGTTAGTATCACAGGATCATGCCTTGATATATTCATATGAGGAGTTCATCAATAAATTGATTACACGCTTTGACCAGAAGGATGTGGAGGTTTATTATAGGGATTTGGCTCAGCTGAAGCAGGTTGGACATGTTGAGGCCTACATCAATGAGTTCCAGAAAATAGCTGTCATGGTTCCTAATATGACTGAGAGGCGGGTTGTTATGTTGTTTGTCGAGGGTCTGAGTGACAAATTGAAGGGTTTAGTGAAGGCTCATAAGCCTAGTACACTACATGACGCCATTGGCCTAGCCCTTGATTTGGATTCTACACCTTCCTTCCAGCCTCAGAGAAAGGCCTTCAGTGGATTTCAGTCAAAACCAAAGGATTTCAATTAGCAAAAGAACACCCCCACCGAAACCTGAACAGGAATCCAGAAATGAACTGCGCAGGAAAAAGTTATGCTTCAACTGCAAGGAGCCGTGGGAGCCTGGTCACCGTTGCCTTGGGAAAGGCAAGGTTCATTTGATCGAGGTCATCTCAGATGATGAGGAGCAGGATGGTCATGAGATCCGTGCTAGAGATGACAGTGGATAGGAGGAGCAACCTCCAGAGCTAGAGTTGGAAGATACTGGAGTTAAGGAGGCTCCCCAGAGCACCATAGCCTCATTGTCTGGAGTCCCTAGACTACATCCATTCCATTTGAAAGGTGTCCTTAAGGGACAACGCATGGTCTGCTTGGTGGATAGTGGAGCCACGCACAATTTCATCAATGAGGGTCTAGTGGTGAAGCGTGGGCTACAGGTTGAGGAGTTTTCGGGATTCAATGTGATTGTAGTGGATGGTTTTCAGTTGAGTTGCACTAGGATGGTTTCCCAGCTTAGCATCCAGATTAGAGATTACACCTTGACTGATGACTTCTACGTACTGGGTCTTGGTAATATTGATGTAGTTTTGGGGTTGCAATCACTTGGGAGGTACAGTCAGGACTTCCGCAGGATGGAGTTAGAGTTTATGGTTGGAAATAAAAAGATTGTGCTGAAGGCTATGCCTGACGGTGGTCCTCGAGTAGTGTCAGCCAGGAGGATGAAGGCTTTATTCAGATATGGAGAGGTGGATTGGGTAATACAGTGCTTTGTTTCTACCAAGCCTACCTCCGATAGCAAGCCACCCTACCATGTTGACATCCAAACAGTGTTGGATAAGCATAGTGTAGTATTTGGAGACATTCCCCCAAGTCGACCACCTGATCGTGGGTTCGAACACGTCATTGAGCTAGGGGAAGGGGCTAAACCAGTGACAACTATGCCCTACCGACACCCCCGCCATTTTAAGGAGATTGAGAAGACAATCAAGGAGCTTCTGAGCATGGGACACATTCGGCCCAGTTCTAGTCCGTTTGCCTTGTTGGTTGTTCTAGTGAAGAAGGATGGAACTATGCGTATGTGCATAGACTATAGGGCTTTGAATAAGAAGACAATAAAGAACAGATATCCTATTCCAGGATCGACGAGTTGATTGTTGAGTTACAGGGGCCGTGTATTTTTCCAAGATTGATCTTCGGTCAAGTTACCATTAGATACAAGTCCGGGACGAAGATATTCATAAAACTACCTTTCGTTGTCACTACGGACATTTTGAGTTCCTTGTCATGCCATTCGGACTCACAAATGCACCAGCGACATTCCAGTTGTGCATGAATCACACATTCTGTGAGCAGTTACAGAAATTTGTTCTAGTTTTCTTTGACGACATCTTGATATATAGCAGGACATGGGTGGATCATCTGCATCATTTGGAGGTAGTGTTGAGTATCATGGAGGCTCAATTGCTTTACGCGAAGGCTTCCAAGTGCGAGTTCGGGATGACTAAGATACTCTATCTCAAACATGTGATTGGGGTTGATGGTGTGAAAGTACACCAAGAGAAGATACAGGCGATTCTAGACTAGCCGCCACCGAAGAACATATCAGATTTGAGAGGCTTTTTGGGTTTGTGCTCTTATTACAAGAGATTTGTGAGGGGTTTCTCACAGTTGGCGTCATCTTTGACAACCTTACTAAGAAAGGTGCATTTCTTTGGTCTGAGGAGGCACAGGTAACATTTGACAAGCTCAAGGAAGTGTAATGTCCCCTTCTAGCAAGCCAAAATTTTTGCAACCTTGCACAATTTCAACTTACAAAGAGAACATTAGTATTCAAATATTCTTTCAAAATCACATGTCATCATTTATAAACATAAGCCATTTGTTATCATAGATTGATTGTATACATTTCATGATTCCCTAGAAGAGATATACTTGGGCCTTGTTAATCAAAACCTCCATCTTATGAGAGTGAATCTGTTAGGGTGCAATGCCAATGGTATAGGTCGTTCTTCCTTCGAGGGGTACTCTAGACCCAGGCCACTCTAGGACCTTCCTTTGACTCGGGGCTCTCTAGACTAGTCAAGTCAAATGACTACCTCTTGCCTCCTAAGGTACCATCTTGAGACAAGGGCTCGAAGGGGTGCTCTAGACCAATGAACCCGTACCTATCCTCGGTCGATTGCCCGCCCCTAATCTTCCTTACTCCTCATAGTGGTGAGTGGATTAACACTATTGCCCTTATCTTTCATATTTCACATGCTATTCTTATGATCACTATTCATATGCCTTGCATATTCTCTATCATAATATTTCACATGATCTATGATTTTTATCTATACATATTACATATTTGCTATCTCTCATATGTCATTTATTAACAACTTATGTGAGATGAGATGAGAGTTGCCGTTATCCACCATGAGGCTCTAATGTCTCCCATCCTTACTCAAGAAGTACCTTTGTACTCTTGGAGCTAAGGCCTCTATGAGACTCCTTGGTACTCTAGGTAGCCAAGGCCATTAATTCACAATCCTTGCACTATGGGTACCTCATACCTCATGTGACAAGGCCTCTATGTGATAAATATCCATGAATGGCCTCTTGGCACTTTCTACTCTTTCCCACATATGGTGTTAATAAATCACTTATGAATTCAAATCATACAAGATACATTATCATGAGCAATTGAATATGACTGTCTACACATTATTAGTGATTGATTGTATAACAATAAATGCTATCATGATGGTACATTTATGAATGAAACAGAAATACAAGTTCCTTCATACCTGTGCTAGTATGACAGCCGATCAGACAAGAGGATAAGAATAATATGAAGATGCTTACTTGCTGCTATAAACTGGACTGTAGCCTTGAAAGATATTCTTGTATGAATTAATGATAATATCCAATGCTTGGATCGATGCTTGGAAGAGTTAAGAATTACTTGCTGCTGCTTCCGTCCGTACCTTAATATTCAGATGTATCTTTCCTTATGTGATCGATGATGTATTCCTCTATTGATGATTGATGGATGACTCCATATTCGAAGGTGTTAGGAGATGTTTGTTTTTCCTCCCTTCCTTCCAATCTGCTCATTTCCTTCTATGATGATGTGTTCTTCTTCTTTTTGATTGTTGCTGATGTTTTGTAATCATATTACATTCCAATTCTTCCATATCCCTTTGGAGTTCGCTGAATCCTCCTTATATCCCTTGCTTACCCAACGTCATGCCCTTTTCATGAGACGTTCCTGATCTCTTGTTTTGTTCGCTGTCCCTTCTTAATAACTATCTTCACAAATACAAATCCTTGCCTTACGAATTAGTTTGCAAGGTGATTTTAATATATAATGATCACTGTTTGCTTGCTTGTTTTATGTTGCTTAATATATCTTCATCCGCTGCATACTAATCATTGTTTGGCTTCATATAAGCGTTGGTCATTTAGTTATTAATTGTGGACTTCTTTGCTACCCTCCTATATCCTTTTGTCATCGGTTCTTTAAGTATTTCATTATTTGGGGTTCATCGTGGGTTTAGAGGATGTTCATCCTCATTATTATTTTGGTTGGTTATATTTATAATATTTAGCTTATATTTATGACAATATAAATATATGTCATGATGACTACATATTTGTATTATATATTTATATTTATAATAATAATTATATTTGTCATATATACTAAATATTATATATTATATTCAGTAAATTATATTATAATATCACCATTAATATTATACTTGTATTTATATTGATTATTATGTTATTATATAATAATAACATATTATATTTTATTGATGATAATGGTAATAATAATGCTATTACATATATTTATTATTTATAAACACAATAAGCATATTATATTTTAATAATTATATATATGATTATTATCAGAAGCGACTTCTCTATCTTATTATGATGTCTAAATCTTTAATTTAAACAATGTCTTAATATTGGGACATGACAGGAAGTCATGAGCTCATGTCCAGTATTAGCATTGCCAAATTTTTCACAACCGTTTGTCTTGGAGTGTGATGCATCGAGTCAAGGAATTGGTGCAGTCCTGATGCAGAATCGACATCCGATTGCACACAAGAGCAGAAAGTTGAGGGACACAGAGAGGCTGTACTCCACATATGATAAGGAGATGCTAGCGATTATGCATGCGCTAGCTAAGTTCAGGCAATACTTAGTGGGGGCTAAATTCGTGGTTAGGATTGATCACAACAGTCTCAGATATTTTCTGGAGCAGAAGGACTTGAACGAGCGGCAACAAAAGTGGGTGAACAAAATTCAGGCTTACAACTTCGATGTGGGGTATATTAAGGGGAAGAAGAATATTGTTGCCGATGCTCTTTCTAGAAGACCAACACTTTGCTCTCTCACTGAGATTTCAGCTGATTGGAAATCTCAATTAGTCGCTGAATACACCAAAAATACTTTTGCCTGTGATTTGATTGATGGCCGGTTACAGGATGACAGATATTCAATAGTTGATGACATCATTTATTTTAAAAACAGAATTTATCTTGTACCAAGGTCGAAGTTGAAGACCAAGATTTTGAGGGCTATGCATGATACACCTCTAGCAGGACATCCAGGGTTCTTCAAAACTTATCGTCAAATTCGTGAGAGGTTCACCTGGAAGGGATTGAAGGATGATGTGTTGCAGCACGTTAGAGAATGCCTGGCTTGTCAGCAGAATAAGTCAGAACATACGTTCCCTATAGGTCTTCTACAACCATTGTCGATACCTGAACAGAAGTGGGAAGGAATATCCATGGACTTTATTATAGGACTTCCACGTGTTCAGGGAAGAGATTGCATGTATGTAGTTGTGGATAGACTAACAAAATATGCCCATTTGTTTGATGTACCTACAGATTACACAGCACCTCAGGTGGCAGAATTATTCTTCAGAGAGGTGTTCAAGTTGCATGGACTCCCCAAAACGATCGTCAATGATCGTGACAGCAGATTTCTTAGTATGTTTTGGCAAGAGTTGTTCCGATTGGCAGGTACCAAGTTGACTCTGAGCACCAGCTAGCATCCTCAAACTGATGGTCAGACAGAGATAGTAAATAAATGGATTGAAGGCTATCTACGGAATTATGTTTCAGGGCAGTGCAGCGTGCTTGGGTCAAATGGTTGCATTTAGGTGAGTATTGCTACAATATCACCTACCACATGTCGATTGGCATGACCCCCTTCAGGGCTCTATACGGGTGTGATGCATTATCATTTGTAGTTTTGGCCTTAGATGATAGCAAGTTCCCTCGGGCAAAGGAGACAATACAGAACTATCAAGATATTCTCAAAGCATTGAAGGACAATCTTTAGCTTGCGCAGAATCAGCAGAAAATGTATGCAGATAGGCACCGAGTTGAGAGGTCATTTGAGGTTGGGGACTTAGTCTTCCTGTGCCTACAGCCATACTAGCAGTCTACATTGAAAAAAGTGGTGCAGAAAAACTTAAGCCATGTTTTTATGGACCCTATAGGATAGTGAGGAGAATTGGCGAGGTTGCATATACGAATTGGAGCTTCCTGAGGGCAGTAAAATCCACGTCTTCCATGTCTCTTGCCTCAAGAAGGCATTGGGCCAGCAGGTTGTGACATCTCCAGAGCTTCCTCCATTTGATGAAGAAGGAAATTTGGTATTAGTTCTTGAAGGCATTGCTGATTGGAGAGAGAGAGAAAGCTACGAAACAAAGTGATTCGAGAATATCTGATTAAATGGAAAGATTTACCAATTGAGGATGCAACATGGGAAGGGGAAGAGACTCTGTAGCATCCTAATTTGCGATTGCTAGAGGACCAGCAATCCCGAGAAGGGAGGACTATAATGTCCCTTTCCGCCCGATGAATAATCATGAGGGAATTCTCTAACCTTTTCATTCCCGGAGGTTAGAAAATCAAATGTTACTAAGGGAATATGAGAATAATTAAATTTTGGACCAAAAAGCTATAGTTCAAATGATTTTATTTAATTATTCATTATGTTTATTGATGGGACCACTTTAAGTGACGACTTTTTTACCTCTAGGCGATTCCTCAAGGTGGAGAATAAATTAAATGCCTAAGATTATTTTTAAATGCAAGTTGTGTAATTTCTTTTAAGAGGATCGATGGCTTTTTTGGTGAGTGTCGATTGGCATTATGAAGAATATAAAAGGCATTGTGGATTTGAGGAAGGATTACGAAAAGATTATATGAATGTTTTTTCCCTCTCCGTAAGTTGTCTTCATCAAAGCACAGGACGAAACCCCTGAAGCTTCCAGCTTTAGACACTACCCCAAAGCCATTCCAGTTCTCAGATTGCTACAGCACTGCATGTTTTGAATCAGACTCAGGCATTAAAGGAGTTGCAGATTTTGGAAGAAGGGTCGAGTGTTTGTGGCAGACATTCAATCATCAATGGATCAGCCTACATCACTCCAATAGAGACCTTAACAGGTGTGGATTTATGCTTTTTGCATCTTCATTCTGAATAAGAAATAATACATGAAGCCGCCTTAGTCAGAAAATTACTTATGCATGTAATCAGATTTGAATTAATGAGAATAATGGCTTCAATTGGGTGATTAAACTTGCTATTACTATTATTGGGTGTTATTTATCTTTCCTATGCATTTCCTTTCATGTTATGGCATTGAAAACAAACAAACAAACCAAAAAAACATCTGGAAACATATGAAATTAGAAAAGTCAGTGGGCAGAATTGTAACAGAGTTGACAAAGGATATTTCAAGTTCTCCCTCCAAGCAGTCCCCTCACCATTCTTCTCGGACTGGTGAATCTTAATTTGTCAATAAACCCTCAACATGGAGATTAGGGAGAAGAATTCTGCCCTAGGGTGCCCTTATCTATTTCTCCCTTTTACATGACAATAGAGTGCCCTATTCGCTGTTCTCCGTATCTGTCAATGTAAGGGTGCCTTTAGCTGTTCTCCATAGTGCACGTTTTCCCCCTTCTGCATGTTGACAGTTTATTTCACTAATTTTATGTATTTCTAGACATGACAATGATATGCAATAAATAAATATAATTGACAGTCAATAATGATTCTGACCTAATGTATATTCAAGAATGATTCTTATCGAACTTCTAGTTCAGTTCAAGATTTGCAATGTATTCCTTTGCTGTCTATAATAGTCTACATGACTGAATATATATACTCTGCAGATGAAATTCAAATGTCTGCTGTTATATTTAATAACCAATGATCATTCATGTCTTTCTATATGAGAACTGCTGTATATCATATCAGTTCTTCTCTGCTATTATACTTCAGATATCTATTTTATATTCTATTCTATATATATTTCTGAGTATTGTTATTTATTTATTTTTGCAGATTTATCTATGTTCTATACTCAGTTCGTATTCCATGTATTCTCCCTCTCCATCACAAACCTTGTTTCCTTTTATATTCTCATAGCTCTATGAAGAGACGTGTCTCTTGAAAAGAGATGTCTTTTTGTTAATGCTGCCCCTTCAAACTAATCGCTGCCTCTATACATCAAGCGATGCTCCCTTATTTTATATGTTGATTGCCGTCATCGCACTCACTAATGTGAATAAGACTTTTGTCTTATTCAAAGTAACCTTTGTCTTAAAAAAGCTCTCATCACTTGCATTAATCGTATCTTCTTATTGATCGGTTTTCATGATCTCTTCTTGATCTCTCAACACACATATTATAATCCTTCTTGCATACATTAGATCGCACCACTTCTATATTGATCGTACTTTCACATCAAAATGTAATTGTTGTTCTTCTATGATTTAGATCGCTGCTAGGAGGAGACAACCTCTGACAGATCCGCCAATTTCAAATTTAATACAACAATCAGATGTATGTCGGATGCCTTTCAAATGTGAATAAGTAATGAAGTCGGCTGGGACTTAGGGACATGACAAAATTGACATTAATATATTTTATAGAACATCACAGGTGCGTACAATAGAGTTTTCCTTCATGAATCATAGTACTGGAAATTTAATGTACTCCGGAGCAATGATAAATTCATTTTCATTTTGGCTCCCATTAAGAAAATCAAACTCCTGAACGCTTACAAGCCATTTGCATTAAATTTTAATCCATTGAGCTACATGTGCATGTCAACTAATTTTTTAGAAGTGTATAATTGTCCACCATGAGTTTAAGAATTTTTTTCTTTTACCATCAAAAATAGACTTAATTAGAAAGTAAATTTCACCTTAATCAGATTTTTTGGTCTCCGATCATTGTTTTAAAAAACCAAAAATAAATGTAGCTGTTTGAACAATTATTAGTTTGTGTCATGATAGTGTAGATGAAAAATTATTAAGCTTTCTCCATTAAAGATCTGACGCTAAAATCTGATTGTTAATAACAACAATCATTTTTCTATCATCATCAATATAAATTGCCCTTCTAAAGGGACAAGTCGTGTCCATGCAAGCAATCAACATTCATCCTAATTTTATTCTTCTTTTTGTTGGTGAATAACAATGGTGCTGCCTTATAGAAATACGGGAAATAAGCTATCTTCCCCACAAGAAGTATTTTGACCACGCAAATATATGATTTATGCATTCCGAATGTGAACAGGTATTGCCATGCTGTTAAAGTTGCCAGTAAAGCTTATGAGAGATAATAATGTACTCCCGAGCAATGATAAATTCATTTTCATTTTGGCTCCCATTAAGAAAATCAAACTCTCGAACAAACGCTTAGAAGCCATTTGCTTTAACTTTTAATCCATTGAGCTACATGTGCAAGTCAACTAATTTTTTAGAAGTGTATAATTGTTCGCCATGAGTTTGAGAATTTTTTTCTTTTACCATCAAAACTAGACTTAATTAAAAAATAAAGTTCACCTTAATCAGATTTTTTTGGTCTCCCATTATTGTTTAAAAAAACTAAAAACAAATCTAGCTGTTTAAACAATTATTAGTTTGTGTCATGATAGTGTAGAATAAAAATTATTAAGCTTTCTCCATTAAGATCTGACGCTAAAATCTGATTATTAATAACAACAATCATTTTTCTATCATCATCAATATAAATTGCTCTTCTAAAAAGACAAATCGTGTCCATGCAAGCAACCAACATTCATACTAGTTTTATTCTTTTTTTGTTGGCAAATAACAAGGGTGCTGTCATGTCCCCATTTCCGGAGTGACTTCATATGGTGTTGACGATTAGCCTATCATCCATTTTCTTTAGGCTAATGTATTGGTAAGGGAATGATTTTCTAATTTGAGCTTGTTTCTATACATGGAGAATTGGAAAGTTGGTTTATGTCTATACATGGAGAACCAGAATGTTGGCTCAACTAGTATGTTATTGGGTTGTTTGGAAAATGCAATATTGAAATTGTATTTTCAATCATTTGATTTGATAGATTATGGGAAAATGAAATCTTTAATTACATTTTCCTCTAATCGAATTTTATGGAGTTGTTGATGGAATAAGGTGATGCATTCGCCCATGAAGAAAATAGGTCCAAGCTAATTCCAAATGGCTATCAAGCATGATCGGTTAGCATTTGAGATGGACTTACATTGTATGGAGTGCAATGACATTGGATCATGATTCCAACGGCTATCAAGGAGGGGCGATTAACATTAATGAGTTTATTTGCATTGTTTAGAGTGCCAACGCCTTGTGCAATGAGGCGATTCCATTGGATCATGAGCCAATGAGGTGGATCGATACAAATAAGAGGCATTTAAATATTGTTTTGAAGATTTTAATGATGCAATGCTAACCGCCAACAATGAAGATAAGGATTTTAAATGCCAACGGCCAAGTAGAGGATCGACGCCATGAAGAGAAGAGGTTTTTAAATGCAAAATTCATGAATTCAATGCCAAACGTCTAGAAGATGCAATCGCCTAGAAGAGATCATGAATCGACTATGCCACATATGCATTCACCCAGCCATATGAAGGATTTTAAATGATTGTAAGCAATCATTTCCAGCGGCCGCCTATGATAGAGGAAGTTCTTTACTTAGAGGATCGATCCATATGCGAAGGAGATGTATTTCATTTAAAACAATTAAAGATTGATTTTAAATGATTGAGTTCATGGATGTAATTCATTTAAAATGATTCAAGACTCTTGTTCTTCATTGGTGGAATTCAAGCTACATTCCAAAATGCCAAAGAAGATGAATGCCTATCCTTGAGAGGATAAATAGAGCTCTTGAAGATCAATTCGGGACTATTGATGATTTGGTATGTTTTCTATTACTTTTGTTTTAGCTGAGAATTCCGATTTTCAATTTATTTGCAAGGAGATGACCCCTTGTTTGATATGGTGATGACCCCATATCCTTGTGTGAGGTGTTATCATTCAGATTTCACCATAGTGCTTGAATTTGCAGGTTTTGTGGATCATTTGGAGTGAATTGGATATCATTGGAACCCCTGGTCGTTGTGGAGTTCAGCCAAGGTAGTCGATTTAACAAAGGGAAGCATTTTGTGAAGATTTGATATCAATTTAAGTTCTGATTTTTATGACAGCCAACTCGGTATTTCATTTCAGAGTTCATATGCATGATTTGATTGAAGATCTTGATAGTTGAAGACCTTGAGAACATCATAGAGGTTGAATATTGTATTGAGGAGCCAATCCCTTGGCTAAGGAAGAGCATTTTGACATAGTTTTGGCTTCTTCAATATTTTTGGGCATATATATATTTTATATCAGTCATAGCAGCAGCAGATATATTGTTATTAGTCCATTATTTGCTTTCATATAAGGCTGCAACAGTGACATATGGTCTCATTGATCATTTTCCATTGATAGTGCTTGATATTCTAGGGTTTGGAGGACAATTGGATGTTATTTTCATGTTGTATTCAAGTCTGATATGACTGATACAGTGACTGTAATTTCATGACAGCAGTATGTTATTTGATGTTATTTCATTTCAAATCAATGGAGATGCAAAGGGTTTGATGGCTTTCATATATGTTGATGTATTTTGATGTTTTACATTGATTTGTGCAAGAAATCTTATCTAAAATTTGAGAAAATATTTCAGTCATTTGTAGTAGGGTCTTTACAGTGGATCAATGGAGATGTAAAGGGTTTGATGGCTTTCATATATGTTGATGTATTTTGATGTTTTACATTGATTTGTGCAAGAAATCTTATCTAAAATTTGAGAAAATATTTCAGTCATTTGTAGTAGGGTCTTTACAGTGGTATCAGAGCCATAATCCTGTCAGCCTATGGGTGATGATTACATAGATCCATTGCCACATTATTATAGAAGACAAGGTACAATGGGTGATAGAAGACAAGCTGATCCACAGGATGATATGGATTGTATGATTAGAGATATGGTGGAAAATCAAAGAAGAATGGCAGATGGTCAGCAACAAACAAATGCAACCATACAACAATCAAATGCAAACATTCAACGAAGCATTGATAGGCTATGTCAAGTTTTGATGGGTAACAGTATCAATAACAACATGGCTAATCAGGATGATGCAGGTAGTATTGCAAGATCACAAAGAACAAGAACACGCACACCAACAGTTGAGAGACCCATGCAGCCTACTTTTCTTCCTAGAGAAGAAGAGGTAATTGAGGAGGAATTAGAGTATGAGGATGAAGAGGTTAATGATTGGACAGCTTGGATTAATGAGTATGATGCACTTCGTGATCATGTGCGTGATAGAGTGAGTCTCAATAATTTCATAAACCATAAGCAGCAAAGGCAAAGAGGACGTGTGTTTCAACAAAGGCAAAGAAGAGCACGGCCAACACAACCAAAAGAGTACAAGGATGCATTGGAAAAGATTCCTCTTCCTAGTTTTGATGGCAGTGGTAAAATGAGTACTAGAGCATGGATGAACAAGTTGGACACTTTTTTTACACTCAAGCCCATGAGTGAAGAAAAGGCTATATACTTTGCTACTATGCATTTAGAGGTATTGGCTTATGAATGGTGGCAATATGGACTTGTGTCTCAACATCACAATAGGATCACTTCATATGATGAGTTTGTTCAAAAACTCATTGCCAGGTTTGACCACAAAGATGTGGAGGTCTACTATCGTGAGCTTGCACAGTTGAAACAAAATAGTAGAGTGGAGGCATATGTGAATGAATTTCAAAAGATTGCGGTTATGGTTCCTGATATGATAGATAGGAGGATCACTATGTTGTTTGTGGAAGGATTGAATGACAAGGTTAGAGGATTGGTAAAGGTTCACAAGCCAGCTACACTTGATGAGGCCATTGAGTTAGCACTTGATTTGGATACTACTCCTACATTCACTCAAAAGAAAAGCTTCTTCAAGGGTTCGGGATCTAATCAGAAGAGGACATTCCAGCCTATCAAACCTAGTCCTACTTCTATGGAGCGTGATGAGTTGAGAAGGAAGAAGCTATGCTTTGATTGCAAACAACCATGGGAACCAGGACATAGATGCTGTGGCAAAGGCAAGGTACATCTTATTGAGGTAATTTCAGATGATGAGAATGAGACACATGAGGACACGGGTTCATGTCATGAGGATGATCAGGCTACTTTGGAGCTTGAGACAGGTGATATGGGTAATGCGGTGACTATTGCTACTATTTCAGGAGTTCCTAAATATCATACTTTCAGGATTAAGGCAATTATTAATGGGCAGCGTGTTACATGTTTGGTGGATAGTGGAGCTACACATAGCTTCATTGATGAGGGTTTGGTTATGAGGCATGGTCTATAGTCAAAAGATTTTGAGGGTTTCACAGTTGTAGTAGCTGATGGTTTTACTATGAGTTGCCAGAAGAAAGTGCCACAGCTTAATATTCAGATGGGAGATTATACATTGGTAGATGATTTCTACATGGTTGGACTTTCAAGGATTGATGTTGTATTGGGAATACAATGGTTGCATTCTATTGCCCGATATACACAGGATTTGAAGAAAATGGAGATTGAGTTTCTTCACAATGGGAAGAAGGTAATATTGAGGGCTATATCAGATGGAGCACCTAGAGTTGTTTCAGCTAGGCGTATGGAGGCTTTATTTCGTCATGATGACATTGCATGGGCAGCCTAAGTCTCTATATCTTCTAATTCTTCTTCCAAGGGTGAGTATCATGTAGACATTCAATCAATATTGGATAAGCACAGTAAGGTGTTTGGTGATATCCCTCCAGGCAGACCACCAGATAGTGGATTTGAGCATGTGATTGAGTTGGAGGATGGGACCAAGCCCATCAACATTGCACCATATCGACATCCTAGGCACTTCAAAATTGAAATAGAGAATACAATTAAGGAGTTGATTGATATGGGACACATTCGACCATCATCTAGTCCATTTGCTTCTTCGGTGGTGTTGGTGAAGAAGAAGGATGGTACTATGCGAATGTGTATTGATTACAGGGCACTAAACAAGAAGACAATCAAAAACAGGTACCCCATACCCAGGATCGATGAGTTGTTAGATGAGCTACACGGGGCCATGTATTTCTCCAAGATTGATCTTCGTTCAGGCTATCATCATATACGTGTTCGTGAGGACATTCCTAAGACTGCATTTAGATCCACTATGGACACTATGAGTTCCTTGTTATGCCCTTTGGTCTTACTAATGCACCTGCTACATTTCAGTCTTGCATGAATCATGTGTTCAACAAGCAGTTGCGTAAGTTTCTATTGGTTTTCTTTGATGATATTTTGATTTATAGTAAGACATGGGATGAGCATCTTCGACATTTTGATGAGGTACTCAATGTTATGGAGGCCCAATCATTATATGCTAAGGCTTCCAAGTGTGACTTTGGGATGGAGGAGATTCTCTATTTGGGACATATGATCAGTGCTAAGGGAGTTAGGGTACAGGAGGAGAAAATCAAAGCAATACAAGAATGGCCTACACCACGGAACCTTAATGAGTTGAGAGGGTTCTTAGGTCTTTGCAGCTACTATAGGAGATTTGTTAGAGGATTTTCACAGTTGGCAGCACCATTGACAGATCTCACTAAGAAGGGTGCATTCCTTTGGTCTACTAAGGCACAGGGAGTTTTTGATCGGCTCAAAGAGGTGATGAGTACTACCCTAGTGTTAGCACTACTAGATTTCACACAGTCTTTTCTACTTGAGTGTGATGCATTAGGAGAAGGTGTTGGAGCTATATTGATGCAGAATAGGCATCCCATTGCTTTTGAGAGTAGGAAATTGAGAGATGTGGAGCGCCTATATTCCACCTATGACAAGGAGATGCTTGCCATTATGCATGCTTTGACAAAGTTTCGTCAGTACTTGGTAGGTGCGAAATTTGTGGTAAGGACTGACCACAATAGCTTGAAATACTTCTTGGAACAAAAGGATTTGAATGAGCGACAACAGAAATGGGTCTCTAAGATACAGGCATATGATTTTGATATTGAGTTTGTGAAGGGAAAAAAGAATATTGTTGCGGATGCACTTTCCAAGAGGCCTACTATTTGTTCCTTGAGTGAGATTTCAGCTGATTGGAAATCTCAACTTTTAGTTGAGTATTCCAAGTCTACATTTGCATGCGAGATCATGGATGGCATAATACAGGATGACAGGTATAAGGTGGTGGATGATGTGATATATTATAAGGACAGAATTTTTTTGGTACCTGAGTCAAAACTTAAACAGCAGATTTTGAGAGCCATTCATGACACACCTCTAGTAGGGCATCTAGAGTTTTTCATAACCTATAGGCAAATTCGTGAGAGATTCTCTTGGAAGGGTCTCAAGGATGATGTCCTACAGCATGTTAGAGAGTGTTTGACTTGTCAGCAGAACAAGTCCAAGCATACTTTTCCTGCTGGACTACTTCAGCCATTGCCTATTCCTGAGCAGAAGTGGGAAAGTATCTCGATGGATTTCATCACAGGTCTCCGAAGGTACATGGTAAGGATTGCATTTATGTGGTTGTTGATAGACTAATAAAATATGCACATTTCTATCCTATTGCAGCGGATTATTTAGCTATACAGGTTGCAGAGTTATTCTTTAGAGAGACATTCCGTTTGCATGGCCTTCCAAAGACCATTGTGAGTGATCGGGATAGTAGATTTATTGGTATGTTTTGGAGAGAGCTATTTCGACTTGCAGGTACTGAGTTGACACCTAGCACTAGCTATCATCCTCAGACAGATGGATAGACAGAGATTGTTAATAAGTGGGTTGAGGGATATCTTCGCAATTATGTTGCGGGACATCAGCGTGCTTGGGTGAGATGGTTGTACCTTGGTGAGTATTGTTACAATACCACCTACCATATGTCGATTGGCATGACTCCATTCAGGGCACTATATGGATATGATGTACTATATTTTGTTGACTTGGCTTTTGATGATAGTAGAGCTCCTAGAGCTAAGGAGTTGATGCAGGACACATAGGATATCCTTAGAGTTCTTAAGGATAATATTCAGCATGCACAGAATCAGCAGAAGATTTATGCAGACAGGCATAGAGTTGAGAGATGATTTGAGGTAGATGACTTGGTTTTTTTGCGCCTACAGCCTTATAGACAGAGTTCATTGAAGAAAAGTGGTGCGGAAAAACTCAAGCCAAGATTCTATGGGCCATACAGGATTGTCAGGAGAGTTGGAGAGGTAGCATATGAGCTAAATTTGCCAGCAGGGAGCCGCATACATAATGTTTTTCATGTATCATGCTTCAAAAAGGCATTGGGACAGCATGTGGTTTCTTCTACAGATCTTCCATCTCTTGATGAAGAGGGCATGTTGATATTGGAGCCTAATGGTATTGTTGATATGAGGGAGTGCAAGTTGCGTAGCCGAGTCATCAGGGAGTATTTGGCGCGATGGAGGGGTTTGCCATTGGAGGATGCTACATGGGAAGGTGAGAAGATTTTAGAGCATCCCAATCTTCGATTGCTTGAGGACAAGCAATCCCGAGAAGGGAGGACTGTCATGTCCCCATTTCCGAAGTGACTTCATATGGAGTTGACAATTAGCCTATCATCCATTCCCGTAGGCTAATGTATTGGTAAGGAAATGATTTGCTAGTTTGAGCTTGTTTCTATACATGGAGAATCGGAAAGTTGGTTTATGTCTATACATGGAGAACCGGAATGTTGGCTCAACTAGTATGTTATTGGGTTGTTTGGAAAATGCAATATTGAAATTGTATTTTCAATCATTTGATTTGATAGATTATGGGAAAATGAAATCTTTAATTACATTTTCCTCTAATCGAATTTTATGGAGTTGTTGATGGAATAAGGTGATGCATTCGCTCATGAAGAAAATAGGTCCAAGCTAATTCCAAATGGCTATCAAGCATGATCGGTTAGCATTTGAGATGGACTTACATTGTATGGAGTGCAATGACATTGGATCATGATTCCAACGGCTATCAAGGAGGGGCGATTAACATTAATGAGTTTATTTGTATTGTTTAGAGTGCCAACGCCTTGTGCAATGAGGCGATTCCATTGGATCATGAGCCAATGAGGTGGATCGATACAAATAAGAGGCATTTAAATATTGTTTTGAAGATTTTAATGATGCAATGCTAACCGCCAACAATGAAGATAAGGATTTTTAAATGCCAACGGCCAAGTAGAGGATCGACGCCATGAGGAGAAGAGGTTTTTAAATGCAAAACTCATGAATTAATGCCAAACATCTAGAAGATGCAATCGCCTAGAAGAGATCATGAATCGACTATGCCACATATGCATTCGCCCAGCCATATGAAGGATTTTAAATGATTGTTAGCAATCATTTCCAGCCGCCGCCTATGATAGAGGAAGTTCTTTGCTTAAAGGATCAATCCATATGTGAAGGAGATGTCTTTCATATAAAACAATTAAAGATTGATTTTAAATGATTGAGTTCATGGATGTAATTCATTTAAAATGATTCAAGACTCTTGTTCTTCATTGGTGGAATTCAAGCTACATTCCAAAATGTCAAAGAAGAGGAACGCCTATCCTTGGAGAGGATAAATAGAGCTCTTGAAGATCAATTCGGGACTATTGATGATTTGGTATGTTTTCTATTACTTTTGTTTTAGCTGAGAATTCCGATTTTCAGTTTATTTGCAAGGAGATGACCCCTTGTTTGATATGGTGATGACCCCATATCCTTGTGTGAGGTGTTATCATTCAAATTTTACCATTAGTGCTTGAATTTGCAGGTTTTGTGGATCATTTGCAGTGAATTGGATATCATTGGAACCCTTGGTCATTGTGAAGTTGAGCCAAGGTAGTCGATTTAACAAAGAGAAGCATTTTGTGAAGATTTGATATCAATTTAAGTTCTGATTTTTATGACAGCCAACTGGGTATTTCATTTCAGGGTTCATATGCATGATTTGATTGAAGATCTTGATAGTTGAAGACCTTGAGAACATCATAGAGGCTGAATATTGTATTGAGGAGCCAATCGCTTGGCTAAGGAAGAGCATTTTGACATAGTTTTGGCTTCTTCAACATTTTTGGCCATATATATATATTTTATATCAGTCATAACAGCAGCAGATATATTGTTATCAGTCCATTATTTGCTTTCATATAAGGCTGCAACAGTGACATATGGTCTCATTAATCATTTTCCATTGATAGTGCTTGATATTCTAAGGTTTGGAGGACATTTGGATGTTATTTTCATGATGTATTCAAGTCTGATATGACTGATACAGTGACTGTAATTTCATGACAGCAGTATGTTATTTGATGTTATTTCATTTCAAATCAATGGAGATGCAAAAGGTTTGATGGCTTTCATATATGTTGATGTATTTTGATGTTATACATTGATTTGTGCAAGAAATCTTATCTAAAATTTGAGAAAATATTTCAGTCATTTGTAGTAGTGTCTTTACAGGTGCTGCTTTATAGAAATACTGGAAATAAGCTATCTTCCCCACAAGAAGTATTTTGACCACACAAATATATGATTTATGTATTCAGAATGTGAACAGGTATTGCCATTCTGTTGAAGTTGCCAATAAAGCTTACAAGAGATAATAATATAACAAGTTCGTTTTACAGAAAAAGTAATCTCTCAAAACTGAACGTACAAAAGAAACACAAATGAGAAACCCTCGACAAATTAGTACAGCTAAGTCAAATACATTAATATACTTAAACACATTGCCTATTATGAACCTCCTACTCTAAAAGGCGATTTACTCACTTATGGGATGGTAAATCTTATCTAGAAAGTTAGCTTCTCACTTGTATGGTTTCAATGTTTATCTATACCCAACATAACTACCCATATGTGCCACTAATGTGACACTGATACAAGAATGATCTCTCCACTGTGCTCCTTATTGTACCTAATCCAAAACTCAAGAGACTTCGTCATCGTTGAATCATCATGTGTCGTCCTTGTTGTCGCGTCATTATGTCTAAGTCTGTAATATCAACTTGTCGTCAAATTATCATTTGTATATATCGAGTTGTTCGTCAAAAAGTGGAAATTGTCATTCTCGATCAAGTCACTGTCTCCAAGTTGCCGTAAAAGTTGAGGTGTTGGGTCCAAAATCATTTCATTTTGTTCGAGTCCAAGTATCAAATTGTCGAGTGGCAATGATCAATTATCACAAATAACAAAGTTATTTCGTTCAATATCCAAATGTTAAGTTTTCGTATATTAGTTGTTTGTTCATAAATTTTAATATATTGATTTGTAATTAATAATTTATTATTAATTATTTATTAATAATATTAAAATTAAAATTCTTGTTAAGTGTTGAAAAGAAAAAAATTATAAAAGTATTATTATTTTTATAATATTTATTATTAATAATTTCATGTTAATAATAATTATTATTTAAGATAATAATCCAAAAAATAAAAATAAAAGGAAAATAATAAAAAGCAGCATATCCAATAAGAAGACTAGCACTTGCCTTGATATGGCGTGCCATGTACAAAGGCAAATACAAAGGCTAACGCTTTTCTAAAGATAAAGCGCATCAAATACAAAGACTAACGCTTTTCTAAAGATAAAGCGCATCAAATACAAAGACTCGGCACCTGAAAAAACATTCCCATGCGCCTTATAAGGCAAGGGAGAATAATAAAAAAATAAAAACAAAGCCAAAAGTACCTTGCCAAGACTTTGCTTGCGCTTATCCAAAGAATGGAATCAGATCAAAAGCGCCCACCATAGGAGATGTCACGTCAGATTTTATCACACCTAGCAGCCATGCATTCAGATTATTATATTTATGTTATTATATTATATAAACGAACCAAACCAGAACCGGCAACTTAGTTTTCTACACATATAGCTCATACATTTCAATTCTAGATCTACAATTTTCTTATAATTTATTTTAATTAGTTTTAGCTTTGAATAAAGGAAGCCATTCCTATGCTATATCTTCACAAAAGAATAAGATCTGCCTGAAATGTATGGACTCTTTGTCCCGTTAACTGCCCTGTTTCCTACCAAATCAGACCTTGGGTGAAACAAATTGCAGGGACAATACACTTTCTATATGTGACCTCCAATTTCTCCTTCCCCGAGTGCCACCTTGCATCCTACCACCCAGATGTCTCTCACCTATTGCAGATGCCATGACAGAGAGCCAAAAAAAACTCAAGAACCAACACACAAAATGAATGAACCTGTCCTTGTCATTCTCTCCTTCAATAAATACAAATGCAATGCCATCTCTCCACATAATTGCTTCACACACGCCACCTTCATAATTACTTCAATACTTACCGCCCGTCAATCCAATCCAACCCATTATCGGGTGATAATAAGTAAATATTAATTTAATATATATGTATTTATAAAAATAAAATTAACAATATTAAATTTAATAATATATATTATATTAAATATATTAACTATAATTATATATATAATTTAATAATAATTAATATAAATTATATATATTTAACAATTTAAGAAATTAACTTAATAAAATTTTAATAAATTAAACTTAAATTAAAAGTTATATTGTTTTTAACTTAATAAATAAACAAAAAATTCTAAAACGCTAAGTAAAGGTAAATATTAAAATTTAAAATAATGAACATTCAGATTTGTCTGGAGCATTTTTAACATTTTATAGTTATATAATTAAATATTTGACATTTTTAATTACAAAATATAAAATATAACATTTTTAATTACAAAATATAAAATATAAAATTTTTAATATACAATTGTCAATATAAAGTTAAACATTTTAAATTTAATAAAAAAAAAATTAATATAAAATTATGAATATAAAGTTAAACATTTTTAATTTATTATAAAGTTAAACTTCAAGCAGTTTTTAACGTAAAAAAATCGCTGAGTTATCCATAGTGGAAGATATTAGCGGTGGAAGAAATAAGTAGGTCGCGGAAAAAAACGTTGGAAAGTGCTACAATTTGTGAACATTGAACCCTACTCCTGGTTCAACATTATTTATACAAAACTGAACCCGCAGTTTTAACAATTTCTCACTGGTTTTAGCAGACCCATAACCCGTGATTTAAATAATTTTTTACAAATACCGGACGATTTTTTTACAAACCCAAATCCTTGCAAATCTAGCATGGCTGGGGACCAAAATAATTTAGGATACGGGCAGGTACAGTATTCGTGCCATATCCACACCGTACCATACCCGAATTCATACCGGGTACTCAAGTACGCATACCTGGGGGGGTGTATTATCCTGCAACCCTTATTAAGACTGTAAACTACTAAATACAATGCATTGAAAATGTTTAATATCATTATATTATATATTCAAAATTTCAATATGATGACTACATTGACATACCATTGGCCAATGCCTCAGTTGTCTAATCTAAGATTCTAATCATCATCACCAAAGGTCATGGCAAGCTCTTCATTGTTGGAACTACTGGACCCACCTAGCTCAAGCTCCTCCAAATCAACACCAACCAACCCTATTTGTGTTGCATCATTATTAGTCTATGTTGGCTCCTCTGGCTCTACATGTCATTACGCTTCTAGACTCTCCATGTACATAAGCATGTTGTGGTTTAAATCAAAAGCAAGGCATTATGTATAGCTGTAAGCTTCTTTGCCCTCCTTGAGGTAGGCCTATTCCTCTTAATAGTTAATAGAGTGGATGAAGTTGTATGTAAACTAGTTCCTTTCAACAGGAGAAGAACTAGAAAACTAGGAAAAAAGGCAAATGGCTAGTGTGGTTGTCAATGAATGAGGCCCATGCATAGTCCACCATAGTATTTGGTCCTCCTACGCCATAGTCTCCCTATCCAACTTTGCCTCTTCTGGATATCCCCCAAGTGTGGCAAATTTGGTCCACTCATGACAAATGGTGTCAGCATCCTCAACACTGTACATATTTTGAATTGTCTTCATGAAGCCTGTCTTCACCTCCGCATCTGCCATAAGAGAAACTCTACCAAGACTTTGCACGTACCACTTCAGGTTCGTTACATATGCAACCATGTGCAAGGGAGTGTTGAGCTTCTCCAACCTTCACCAAATGATAGGTCGAATGTGTTCATTATAAAACTGCAAGGTCGAGTCTTTCACTTCTATAGTGGCCTTCATTTGACCAAGCATGTTGTCAATGCACTCATACACCTTTCCAACGTTTGGGGCATTAGAGTCCCCATATCTGATCACTACAAAAAACTGGAGATATGATGGAGACAATGTATTTAGCATCAACCCAAAAACTGTCACTCTTCACCACCTCCTTCACCCTCTTCTCCTACTTTCACTTGGAATCATGCCATCGATTCCACTCCTCTATCATGACCATTAGTTGCAATGGCTTTTGTAACGCATCCTCCCCAAGAGAATGAAGTATGAGGCATATCTAGTCTATACTGGTTTGAGAAATTCCTTCTTGGATAAGGTCTAGAAGAGTGCATGTGATGTGTGGTGATCACAGATAAACATTTGCACATCTTTCACATCAACAATTACCTATTCGATCCATTCTATTTTCCCCATGTCCCTGAGTGCATTGTTCATGGCATGCACACAACAAGGAATCCACCATACATGTTTGTATGCTGCCTCAACCAACTTCCTCGCTACACTGCACACATAGGCCACATCTTTCATGACCTGCACTACATTCTCAGGGCCAACCTTCTTAATAGCATCTCTGAGGATGTGAAATTGATACTCTACATCCTTGCAATGCCATGAACAATCAACAACCCTAAGGAAATATGGGCCTTCTGTACATGTCACCATAATATTGATGAATGGACAATAACTATGTCTGTCCACCCATCCATGACAATGTTGCATCCACTGGTGACCCATGTAGCCTTCATTTTCTCCATAGGAACATTAATCTTGGAATAGTTCTTATCCAAGATTGTGGTCCTCAGTTTTGTCTCCCCTAGTGGCACATATGAAGGCCATGCTCTTATAATCTTAGCCACAAGCTCCTTTAATAAGGAGAGCGATTAAAATGGAATGGAATGCCATTGACAAAGAAGAATTTGCCAATGGCATCATCTACCTCATCTTTCTTTTGAACATTCAACATCTCTGCCACGAGGTTGGGAGAACTTGTCACCCTACGTTTCCCCTTAGCCTCTACTACACTAGATAGAAAAAGAGGAACTTGTGCCACTACCCATACCTGTTGGGAAGTGTCGCTGAGACTAGCACGTGTGACTTGTCATGTTCATCCCTGCCACCAACCAATTTTTGTATCTCTCCCCATTGTTTCAATGACAATTGTTTACATCTTTCAACACCCTTGACAAGGAAGGGAAGAAGATTCGCATTAACTCTACTAACGCTGCCATAGAATTCTAAGCCACAAAAATGGCATTTCCATAGCAGTATCCCCCCTAAATTACTAGATTTGTTCATTGGCAAGTTGGTAGCAAATTGTTTTAAAGGGACCTTTTTATCAAAAGGACACTTTACAAAGTTATCCAATAGTTTGGAAGGGCAATTAAATTGAGAAGCACTCTCCATTGAACTAGCTTCCTCATTGCCCCCTTATGTATGTTCTTAGTTTGATGCTGACTTTGAATTCTAGGGTTAGGGTTTTGAGCCTCATGGTCACTCACATTATCAGAACTCATAGTGACATTGCAAGAAATGAAATTTATCATTTAACTTCACTGCATAAACTTAATGGCAAATGCAAGGGCTCAAGACACAAGGATTCTCCTTCCGTTTTTTTTTTGCTTCAGGCCGCACGAAGCACCGGCAAAGGATACCACAAAAAACGGAATCCTTGTTCCATCAACATTCGCCAAACAAGGATTTCACTTTTGTTTTTCTTACTTCAAGTTGCACGAAGCACAAAAGCAGAGGGTACAGAAAATATGCAATCCTAATTTGATTATTAATATTAAAATGTGGCATTTAAAAAAGAAATTAAAAAACTAAACATTAAATACTAATAGTTCAATGTTTAAAATTAAAACTAAAAGAGGAATTCTGATTTTCATTTTACTTTTTTCTTACTTCAAAATCACCCAAGGCTCACAAGCAAAGGATATAAAAGTCAAATGAAAATCAACTATATCATTATGCAACATTGCAAATAAATATTTAAAAATAATAAATTTAAAATCCTAAATACTAAATAGTTAAAACAACATTTAAATACTCTAAAACAACTATTATAAAACCCTAAATATAAAAACAGCAGTTAAACAACCCTAAAATAAACATTTAATAACTAATTAATTTCTAAACCCTACAAATAATTTGCATAAATGATTTTATGAATAATATATTGAATATTTAAATTGAAAAGGAAAAAACAACATATGATTTAACAATGAAAATGCAAAAACGAAGTATGAATTTGTGAAGTCTTACCTTGAAGGTCAAATTGTTGATTGATGAAGACAATTTAAGTCTTCCTCTTCCTCTTCCTCTTGCTCTTGATCAATGACAAAGTGTTGATGGTGATTTGGATTGAGAGTAGGGATATATATTTATAGTTTTTTTGACAGTTTAGGGTGTGGGTGCTGTAAAGTAAAATACTCTACATTTTGTTTTTGAGTTCTAAAGTTTTAGCAGAAAGTTTTGTTTCTGTGCGTTTCAAGTTTTACAGCAAGGGTTTTGATACAGAGCGCAGGCGCGCGGGGTTTATTTTGTAAATTTTGCCTAAGTCCCAAAGTAGCAGCGGAAGCTGCCATGTGTCATCTTCTGCGGGACCTTGTAATGTTTCTCAAAGTTTCTCTAAGTAACACGGAGGGAGCCACGTGTCCCTTTTAATCTCTGCGGAGCATGCCAAGTGTCGGCATCCGAGGCTCAGTTTCTTATAAGTTTCGAAAGCCTCTTTTATGTTACAAAGTAAAGACTGTTAGCGGGCCCCATTTTTAATGTTTCTAAAATTTCAGCGGAAGGCGCCAAGTCGCAGATGCGGAGAGTTTCTTAAAAGTTTCTTAAAGTTACACGGGAGGTGCCGCGTGTCCCATATAATTTCCGCGGAGTGCGCCAAGTGTCAACATCCGTAAATTCCTTCTTTTGTTTCATTGCTAAGTAAAGATTGTTGGTGGGCCCCGGTAATGTTTCTAAAGTTTCAGCAGAGCGCGACATGTGTCACCATTCGCGTGAACCTTATGAGTCTTAAATGTTTCTAAAGTTTGTCAAGTGTAGCGGAAGCCGCCACGTGTCATCTTCCGCAGAACTCACTAAAGGTATCTACAGTCTCTCAAGTGCAGCGGAAGTCGCCACGTATCACTTGCTAAGTGCAGCGGAAAGTACCACCTGTCCCTGTTCCTTTTTTTGAAGCTGCTCGGGCATGGAGTGTTGTGGATCCCATTTTTGGTAATCAATTAAGTTTCAGCGCAGCGGACCGTGACAGATGTCAAAGCCAGAGCACTCCCGATATAGAAACACAGTAAAGACTCTAAGTAAAGCGGAAATCGCCACGTATCTCAAGAAAGTGCCGCGGACGCTGCCAAGTGTCGTTTTCTGGTGCTCCCTGAATAATGAAGCAGTTTTTCAATTAAGGCAAGAGGAAGGTGCCATCTGTCTTAAGGGTTTTGTTTCTCATTGCAGCGGAGAATGCCACGTGCTAGTTTCCTATTGTTCCGGAAAGATTAAGGAGTTTCAAAAAAGGGGTGCGTATGTGCGCCAGCGGTCCCAAGGGTTTATAGTCGCAAAGACTATCAGAAACTGCCAGGTGTCCCTATCTGATTCTGAGTGCGGGGAGTTACATGTATCTGTTTCAGCCAATGAACTTGAAGAGGGGCTAACCGTTTTAGATCCGAAATATATTTTCTGTCAGACACTTCCAGTTAAGTCCCAGTTCTGTTAGGCCGTTGAGATTTAATCGTGCAGGCAATCTTTGAGCCAGTCCTTTGCTATAAATATGGTTTCAGATCGCGGATTCATATAACATAGGAGATATAGAGAATTTTCTGCATACAGATTGTTATCAGAGATTTAAGAGAAGTTTGAGGACCTTTTGTTGTAGCCAGTAATATCATTTGCCTTTGTTCTGTTTTCTTGATTCAGAAAGCTTGTATAACTGTGCATACATTAGTGCCTTTTATGTGACTGGAAAATTAATAAGAAGACTGAGTTCTGTGCCTTTGCTGATATTTTCTGTGTCATTGCAAAAATCTTCTAAGTTGTGAGCCTTTGATTCTATTTGTTTTTCATCTTTTATATTGATCATGCATTATTTGCTCTTTAATGTAACTGAATCCTGAAGATAGCTTCATTGTGCTTAGTGTTGAGAAACAAAATCACATTCAGGCGCATCGCCATAGTTTAGTTTTCTTTTCAGTTGCATTTATGATTCTGTTTAATTCTATCCCTTTTCCCAAAACACATTTGAGATAAAGAAGAGCCAGCTTCTTTAAAATCTGGAGGTCGTTTCAGGTCGCAAATCCCACATACCTGAAACTTCCCATGTTGGTGTTAGAAAGAGCGCAATTCTAAACATCAACAGTTTTTGGCACGCCCGGTGGGACAATTCTTGAAGTTCCTTTTCAAGACTGTATGAACTAGAGAGCTACAAGGAGTCAGAGTTGTGGACCGGTAACAAGGGCTCAATCTGCTGTGAACCCAGGTATTCTTTTATCACCATTAATAACTAATTCAAGAAGAAGGGTCAATCAGTTTATAGCAACACCAAGAGCAAATATGGGAGCACCTATAGCCCCAAGGAATTATGCAAATTGGAACACTGGCAGTGCTCTGATCCTCCTAGTACCACCAGCCACTTGGGATCCTATTCCAGCAAATGCCCTTAAGGCTCTGCCTAAGTTCAGTGGGGAAGATTTCAAAACACCTGAAGAACATTTACAGGATGTATCGGATGTCTGTGCAATACATGTGATCACACAGTAGAATGTGGCTATAAGATTGTTAGCAGCTTCTTTTAAGGGGAAGGCTCTAGACTGGTACAGATCTTTGACCCCAAATTCAATATCTACATGGGATCAGCTTGGAGATGCTTTCTTTGCAAGATTCAAAGAGAAAGGTGATAAATCTTCTTTGTTACAACAATTGATTACCATAAAAAGGGCACCACAAGAAGCAATGACTGATTTCAATTCAAGGTTTCAAAAGACTTGGGAAAGAATTCCTGCTACAACAAGACCATTACCATGTATGGCTATAGTGTTTTATCTTAAAGCCCTAAATTCAGATATATCAGTAATGATTCAGTCACTTGGAGGCCAGACTCTGCCAGAAGCCTATGACTATGCAGTCAGAGCTGAAAATAATTTGATAGATGCTGGAAAATTGCCCCCAAGGCCCCCCATGCCTATGTTTCCAGAGATTACCCTACCATTGCCTCAAGAAGCCCCTAACCCCATAACCCCACCTGTGTCCATGTATACGTTTCCCCAACAACCTGCTAAAGCTGTTGTCCCTGCCCAATCCTCTGAGATGGATGATGTCAAGAACATCCTAAGAACATTTTCTAATGAAATAATTAACCTAAAAAGACAGCAGAATCCTTATCCCAGACCCCAATATCAAGGCTGTCAAGGGAATAGACCTCCTCCACAGCCAAATCAGTATCAGGGTCCCCAAAGGCAAACTAACCCTCAGCCATCAAACCAATTAGTTACAGTTCCTACACCCTTGCAGACTGTTCCTCCTAATCCAAACAGAGAGATTGTCCCAGGGCAGAATAATTATGCAGATGGCACCAATGCCTGGTGTTTCCCTTGTAATAATGCACATATGCCCAGAGATTGTCCTAGGGGTAATCTACAGCAAAAGATAGCAGAGCAAAGAAGAGTGGATGGACAATTTGCTAATACTTCTGACACTCAACCCTACCAATCTCCTGGTATGCAAAATTCAGTCCTAGTGGCTCAGATGCAAGGAATGTCCTTACAGCAAGAAGAAGAAATAGCCCCTGAGCATGCTTTATTCTCATGGATTGAAGATGAAGAGTCAGTATTCTTAAATGAAGCTTCAACTTCTAAAAAACCTTTGATACAATCAGACTACTATACTAGAGCCAAGAGAAGGATGATGGAACAGCCTGGAGTCACAAATAATGAAATTATGGGAATCCCTCCATTTCCGGATCATCAAAATACAGCTACTCGACAAGAAATACCTCAACCAGTGCAGAACCAAGCAGTTTCTGGACAAGTTCAAGAAAAAGTAAGGTACGCTTATTATCCAAGGACCCAAACACCAGGACCTGTGAATGTGGTGGATCAGCTAAAGAGGACCCCAGCCCACGTATCAATATGGGACATGTTAGCTATTCCTGAGCAAAAGACACTATTGCAAGAAGCTCTACAGGGCCAAGCAGTGCCTAAACATACTGGTACCAAAGGAGGACCTACCGATAAAGAAAAGCTCAAAGACACTGTTCCTCTGCAGACAACAGCTCTTCTGAGCAATGCACCTGAGGTAAGTAAATCCAAGCCAGATCCCTTTTATTTAACTTTAATAGTTGGGAAGAAACTATTGCACAATGCAATGATAGACTCCGGGGCTAGTACCATAGTGATGCCAAAACAAATAGCAGATGCTTTGAAAATAAAATATGAGCCACTTACAAAAGGAGTTATGCAGTTAGATGGGAAGTCTGTGCAAACAATAGGGAAAATTAAACAACTCCCACTACAGCTGTATACCTGTCCCAATATAATTGTAAATCAAGATGTTGTAGTCATAGATATTCCTCCTGTTTTTGGCTTATGCCTATCCAGAGATTTTACAGCCAAGATAGGAGGTTATATGTCACTTGATTGGTCTCACCTCATTCTAAGAACCAAATATGGGACTAAAATGAAAGTACTGTCAGAACCATTGTCAAAAGACCATATAACAAATGAACCAACCCCAAAGTTAGAAGCAGCCCATGCCATGCTAAATAAAGAGGAAAGAGTTTTTGTTGAAGAAATAGGGATTGGACTAAATATGATCAGCAAGAAGAAGATAACCAGTTGTTAACCATGATGCAGAGTGACCCCTTTGGAAACTATGACTCAACAGGGTTGGGCACTTATGTTATATTTGAAGAAGACCAGGAGATCCCTAATGTCTTAAGAAATGAGCCCTCTCAAACCCAAGAATCCATAAATAACTCAGGAATCTGGACCCTGAATTTTGATGGGGCTAGAAGTAAGAATGGAGCTGGAGCAGGAATTTGTCTTACTGCCCTTGATGGTGAGAAAATTTTGAGAGCTATTCGTTTCCAATTTGCCTGTACTAATAATGATGCTGAGTATGAATCTTTAGTGCATGGGCTCATGTTAGCCAAGAAAAGGGGAGTAAAGAATCTGATAGTCAAAGGAGATTCAGAACTAGTGGTGAAACAAATAAGAGAGAAGGCAGTAGCCAAAAATGTAAGGATGAGATCCTATAGGCACAAAATTTGGGACTTCATAGAAAATTTTGAAGCCTTCAATATAGAAGTAGTCCCTAGAGCCCAAAATTCTGAGGCAGATAGGATGGCACAAATTAGTTCACAGTTTGATCCAATAATTGATCTAATGGTCAATAATGAGTCAGTCAAAGTTATTGTGAGGCCAACTATCCCAGACAATGATGAAAACTGGCAAGTCTTTGAAAATGATTTTCAAGTACTCTCATTTTTGCAACAGTCAGGGGAATTTGCTGATCAATTGCAACCCAAAATTGAAGAGGCATATGGTGATCAGATCATTCAACTGAAGTCAAACAAGCTCCCTAAAGGACTAATTACCCTGGAAAACTTGTTTGACCCTGAAGATGCCAGCCTAGAAAAGAAGAGATTTCAAGCAAACAAAGAAGACTACTCTGAGATTCAGGTTAGTGAGGGGAGAAAATTGAAGGTTGGGAATTCTGCCACTCAACAGGAAAGAAAAAGGTTAATTGATTTATGTGAGAAATATGATAGGGTCATAGCCTGGACCTATGAAGATCTCCATGGTTATGATAGAAATATCATTCAACACACTATAGAGCTGACTGAAGGATCTAAACCGGTTAGACAGAAGCAGAGGCCAGTGAACCCTAGGATTGAACCTCTGATGGTGGATGAGTTGCAGAAACTATTAGAATCAAAGATCATTTTCCCAATCAAACACTCAACTTGGGTATCCAACCTAGTACCAGTCAGAAAAAAGAATGAGGACATAAGGCTCTGTGTGGATTTCAGAGATCTAAATAGAGCATCCTTGAAGGATCACTACCGCTTGCCCTCTATGGAACAAATTTTACAGACTATGGCTGGATCAGAGAGATTTTCCTTGCTAGATGGTTTCTCTGGATACAATCAGATTTGGTTGGCTGATGAAGACCAACATAAGACTGCTTTCACCACAAAATGGGGAACATTTGCCTATGCAAAGATGCCTTTTGGTCTTTCAAATGCCGGAGCTACATTTCAGAGGGCAATGGATGTAGCATTTGGAGAGATTATCAATAAAATCATTCTAATTTACCTAGATGACCTCACTGTTTTCTCTAAAAATGCTACAGATCATTTTGACCATCTAGAAGCAGTTTTTAAGAAATGCCAAGAGTTTGGAATATCTCTAAATCCTAAGAAATGCATTTTTGCAGTACCTCAAGGTAAACTATTAGGGCATATAGTGTCTAAAGAAGGAGTCTCTATAGATCCAGAGAGAGTCACTGCCATAATGAACCTATCTCTGCCAGTCAATAAGAAAGCAGTTCAGTCCTTCTTGGGAAAGATTAATTTTGTCAGTAGGTTCATATCAGACTTTGCAGGCCTAATAAGACCAGTAACACTCTTATTGAAGAAAGACCTAGTGTTCAAGTGGACTACAGAAGGAAGACAAGCTTTTGAGGAGGCCAAGAAAGCAATTTCAACAGCCCCAGTACTAAGGAATCCAGATTTCTCTAAGTCTTTTATAATGTATGTCTATGGAGGAGAATTCAGTGTTGCTGCTGTCCTAACACAGAAAGATGATCAACAAGAGGGAGAGCATCCAATAGCCTTTATATCAAGGACTCTTAGGGAGTATGAAGCCAGGTATAACTTTGTAGAGAAACAGGCATATGCTATGGTAAAAGCCCTCAAGAAATTCAGACACATGGTCACAGGTAATAAGATTCTGATACTAGTGGCTCATCCGAGTGTCAGAGAATACATTATGGAAGGAGAAATCACTGAGAAAAGAGCAAACTGGATAACAAAGATTCTTGAATATGATGTGGAGGTCAGACCAACTAAACTTGTCAGAGGCAAGGGTTTGTGCCAATATATGGTTCAAGATATGGAAAAAATGATAACTGAAGAAACAGAAAAAGAAAATGTATTGAGGATACAAGAAGTTGATCAGAATTCTTGGGTCACAAATAGGATCCAGTTTATGAAACATGGGATTTTCCCAAAAGAGCTCTCTCAGGACAAGAGGAGATACTATAGACAGCAAGGAGTTCATTTTGTTTTAATTGACCAAGTTCTTTTCAAAAGAAATACTGATGGCATACTTTTAAGATGCATAAAGAAAGGTGAAGCCCAAAGAATACTGCATGAAATGCACCACGGAGTGTCAGGTGGACACTTTTCTGCAAGAACCACAGCTATAAAGATAAGTCATGCAGGTTACTTCTGGCCCACTTTATTCATAGACTGTTATCAATTGGTCAAAGAATGCCAATCTTGTCAGTATTATGTAGGGAAGAGAAGGAATGCAAAAATGCCCCTTAGTCCTATAATCGTTGATGAACCTTTTGCTCAATGGGGTCTTGACTTCATTGGAATGATCAATCCGGTGTCAAGTATGGGGCACAAATGGATTCTAACTACCACAGATTATTTTACCAGATGGAGTGAGGCAGTGCCACTAAAAGAAGCAACAGAAAAGGTGATCCTAGACTTTCTGGAGGGTATCACTACTCACTTTGGGCCTCCTCGTACTGTAATTTCAGATAATGCGAAGGCATTTTTAGGGGCAAAAATATCTGACTTTGCACTAAAGTATGGAATCTACCTGAAAACCTCCTCAAATTATTATCCTCAGGGTAATGGTTTGGCAGAATCAACTAACAAAAATCTGATCAGACTTATTAAAAGAATAGGGGTTGACCATCACAAAGAGTGGCATAAAGTGCTTAATATAGCACTGTGGGCAGATAGAATTACACCTAAACAAGTGACAAAGATGTCCCCATATGAATTGGTCTATGGTAAACCTGTTGTAATGCCCCTGAGCTTGGAGATTCCTGCTCTCCAGTTATTAAAACAGATTGAGATTGAGGAAAATGGCCCCATGCAAGTCAGACTTGCTGAGCTCCTGGAAGTTCAAGAAAAGAGGGATTCCACACATGAATCATTATTGAAACATCAGAAAATAATCAAAGACTGTTTCAATAAGAAGACTTCAAATCCCCATTTTGAAGTAGGATCAGTTGTTTTGAAATGGGATGAGAGAGCCGCCAAGCCGGGTCGACACAGTAAATTTGAGTCATTATGGACTAGCCCCTATAAAATCCGTTCATGTAAACAGCAGAATTCATTTGAGCTTGAAACAATGGAGGGTGAGCCTGAAGAGATTCCTGTCAACGGGATCTACTTGAAGCATTTCAATTAGACAATTTCTCCTGTGTATTATAGTTAGTTAGTTTCCCCTTTTCATTGTTGCTTTGTTCTTCCCACTTTGTTTTTCCCACTCTTTCTTTGAATAAGTGTTTTATAAACACGTGGCCACAGCTCAAGTCTCTTAAAGTTTCGAAACTCTCGCATTCATTAAGTCTCTCCAATCCTCAAAATTCCCTAAAAGTACTCGTATGCAGCCACTTTTATGACGTATCTGACACTCTGTCCCACTCAGATCTCTTAAGATTTTATAACGATTTTCCGGTTTTAATGCCATTTATGAGACTTGATGTGTCATTAAAATGCCCTAATAACAAGAGTTAAAGCTTAAACTGTGTCTCATTTGTTCCTACGACTGCTAAGAAAATCCCATTACCTGCATTTTCAATTCATAGCAAAACCTGCTTCCTAAGTGTCTTCCCTGTTGCAAAGCTTCCATCCTTGTTACAAGTAAGTTCAACAGTTTCCAGCAAACACAGAGATGGCAGAAGCACAGTCTTCACAGCAGGGGCTAGGGATTTACGAGTCTATTGACAAGCTTCTCGCTAGCAAATCATATGCTTCGGCCCCTGCTCAACCCTTAAGGACCTATCCAAGGACCAGGGTCCCCGAGGTTGGTTATACAGTTGACCCTGCTAAAGTGAAGGATTTCGCTGACGGTATTGCAGACCCAGCCCTTCAAAAGCCTGGCAAAGCTCTGCGAGAAGGGGCACACCAAAGATGTCTCCAGAAGGCCAAGGCTAGACAATCTGAAACATTCGGGATGAGGATATGGACCTCTCAGTTGGCAAAATTCATTGTCCCAAGCGTACATTTATGCCCCGACCTGATTGAGTTGTGCGCAGAATTGTTTCATGCACCCTCAAGTACCATACAAAAGGGCCTTCATGGTGCAAATTACACCAAAGGCTATCAGGGACATGTTTGCCCTATACCATGACAAGATAGCCACATTTCCCACCATTGCCAAAATGCAGAAAACATGGGCAAATGTTAATAATCAATTGAGGTTTCTCAATTCAGAATTACAGCTCGGAGATGAAAACACCCAAATGCCAGTGCTACCAACAGGAAGGGCCCAATTTGCACAGGCTAGTCAGGAAGCACTATCCATGATGGCATTTATCTTCGGAATGAAGGAGGACTGTTTATGATTGGCAAATTGCCATTTTGTTCCGATTGAAGACTGTGGACAAGTCTCAGGAGTTTCGGCTGGACTTCTCAGAACAGATTGCCTATGTAATGGCCGACCAACTCACCCATTTCAAATCCATAGGGGTTTTCAGGTATTCTTCTTATCTGTTTCACCTCATGTTATATCAAAACCCTGCCATTTTTTCACAATATATGCATCTGAATATGTATGACCCAAGTTTCGGTCACAATAGGACCATTCCTGTGTCCACATGGACACATGTCTTATCCGAAGCATCTGACCCCTATGAATTTTGGGAACTTTTTGTTGCCCCTGCTTTTAGTCACCTAAGCCCAGAGCCTGTTGAGAATAGATTAACATTAAGTGTCAAGGGCCTCATGGCAAATGCCCCCATTCCCTGTGATTATTTCTTTGCGTCTCACCATACTATCATTAGGGTCCATGGTTTTAATGGAGAGCCAGTGTTGCTACCCAAGGTTTTGACTCCTAGGTTAGCCTTCTTAGAGGTCACCCGGCAAATGTCTGTGGTTGATAATGATTATGGCACCGGGAAGAAGAAAAAGAAAATGTATGATATCCCATGGGTGAAGAAAAACATGGCCCTATTGGTCAGAGATGCTGAGCACTTGTTGCTAAGAAAGTTAGCTGTCCTGGGTTTCTTTCTGATTGAAGATAAATGGAGATATGACCCAAGCAGTTTCATAACCTTGTGGGTCAAGAATAACAATGTTGGTGCCAAAATTGTGCATGAGGGCCGTCCCTTTTGGGAAGACAGAAGAAACCCTAAGGAAGATACTCTTGATTTATATGTAGAACTAACAGATTTGCCCTTTGAGGGACCCAGGCCATGGAAGTATTTTATAAAAGGGAAAAGGCCCATGACCCTAAGCTCAAAATGGGCACTGGTTTGAAGAAAAATCTATTAAGGTACAGGGAGTGGAAGGTAGATAAAATTGAGGCCTATTGGAAATATAGGCAGGAAATATCTCAGACAACTCGCTCTTTTGGCAAGGTTGATATAGATGAGAAATGGGAGTCCATTTGGGACGAATGGCATCCCTCTCCAGTCTCTAGCCCTGATACAAGCAAGATCCATAAAAGGAGTGAGGAGTCTGAAGAAGAACCTGGGTCCACTCATACAGTATAGGCCCCTGGACAAGCCTCATCTTCAGCCACTGTAACTGTTTGGCCCCAATCTCTCAGTGCCATTGAAAAACAAAAAAGTGTGGTATCCTCACCACCCAGAGGGACTCCATCAGTGTCAACCACTGGGGTTTCCAGTTTTGTGCAAACACCGCTAACAGCAGTGGTAAATGTTGAAGAGAAGGAAGTACAACAGGAAGAAGAAAGGCCAAGGAAACATAAGAAGCTGAAACTTCAGCCTGATTCAGATGAGGAGGTAGAACCTTTACAACAACAACCATTGAGTACATCTGTTGCTCCCCAGGTACGTGCTTCTTCTCCTTCTCCTTCTCAGTCTTTTTCTTCTTCCATAGGGGTGGCAATCCCAACTGGCCAAATATTATCCCCTGCCACCTCTGCTGTGCCAATTTCCCAATTTTCCCCACCTATCACTACTCAAGCCATGTCATCACAGGCCACATCATTGCCTCCCTTTTCTCCTTCTGTTCCAAGGAGAATACCTCCTCAAATTCCTCCTAGCCAACATTTGGCTATTCCCTATGGCTTGCCACAGGGTCATCCTTTTGCGGGTGGGTATATTGCCTCTCCCCCTACCTTCCAAGCTCAAGCAGACACTGCTAAGAAGGCTAGGGAAGCCCGGATGGATAAAAAGAGGAAGAAAGATAATAAAGCTCAGGCTATACCACACATGAGGTCACTATTTGACCCAATCCAACAGCAGCTAACTGTGACTCATCTGTCACCAAATACAGTTAAGCCAAATGAGCAGATGCAGCCCCAAGATTATACCATGAGTGCAGTGGCTATGGATATGTCACTTTTCAGACCACAAGACAGGGTTGAGTTGCTAAATGAAACCACTTCTGCTGTAGCTACTGACTATTTGAAACTATCAAGGAAGTTGCAGAAGGTGGAGGTTGATCTGGCTCAAGAAAAGGCACATAATGGCACCCTGACTGCAGAACTTAAATTGAAAAATGATGAAATAGAGAGTCTCGATAAATAGTTGCAAAATATTGTTTCTTGTTAGATTCATCAGGTCACACAGAACCAAAATGCTTCTTTAAAGGAAGAGCTCATCCAGGTGAAGTCTATAGTGACTACCCTGAAGCAAGAAAAGGCCACATTGCAGAAGAGGCATCAGGATTCCTCTCAACAAGCCACACAGTTCCAACAGCAGCTGTTGAAGGAACAGAACAATGTTGCTGCCATACAGGCTCAACTTCAGGCCGAGCAACAAACAGCAAAACAGTTGACCCTTGAATTGGCAAATACGCCACAGAATGCAGGAGTGTTGAACCTGGTTAAGGAGCTGTATGCATCAATGTGGAAAAGAATCTCTGAGGAGATTATCCAGCTCAAACCCTCTTTAACTTTCCTACTACATGCACAGCAACTGTGTGAGAAGGTTGAGACTTCTGTTCAGGCCACTTTGTCCACTGTTTCCTTGAGAGTTTCAGATTCTCAACTGCTGCTGAAGAAACTGTATGACACTACTGATGAAACATTATCAGCAGCAGGGATCAGTGACAGAATGATTGCTGCAAAAGGGGTGAATGAGGTTCTCAGTTGCAACTCTGCTGCAATTGCTTGCAAAGAGCTCCTCGATGTGGTCAAGGAGGGGGTAAAAGACACGAAGAAACATATTGAAGATCTGGTGCACTTGGGTTTTCCCTCCCCTTTTCTTGATAGCAACACTGTATTAATGGTTGATGAAATCAAACCTTTGTTGCTAGCCAGACAAAATGACCAGTCAGTTTTCCAGGGTTTAACAGATGCTTCATCAGTATCAGAAGTGGAAGCTGTTTTGATTCCCATGGCCCAGCTCGATTTCCAATTGAAGGCTGCAGTTCGTGTTTTGCAGAGTTTTTCGCACAAGGACATTATTAACCTTGATTTAGCCTTCCAGGATTTGCAGAACAAACAGGGACTATCCGATGCTAAATGGTCTGTTTATCAGACAGCCTTGCAGAATCTGTAAAATTTTGCTCTGTATATACATTTTTGGGTTCTTTTTGAGCAGGCTCAAAAGTCCTCGGGGTCGCCAAGAACTGTAGAGTAAAATACTCTACATTTTGTTTTTGAGTTCTAAAGTTTCAGCGGAAAGTTTTGTTTCTATGCGTTTCAAGTTTTACAGCAAGGGTTTTGATACAGAGCGCAGGCGCGCGGGGTTTATTTTGTAAATTTTGCCTAAGTCCCAAAGTAGCAGCGGAAGCCGCCATGTGTCATCTTCCACAGGACCCTGTAATGTTTCTAAAAGTTTCTCTAAGTAACGCGGAGGGAGCCACGTGTCCCTTTTAATATCTGCGGAGCATGCCAAGCGTCAGCATCCGAAGCTCAGTTTCTTATAAGTTTCGAAAGCCCCTTTTATGTTACAAAGTAAAGACTGTTGGCGGGCCCCATTTTTAATGTTTCTAAAGTTTCAGCGGAAGGCACCAAGTGGCAAATGTGGAGAGTTTCTTAAAAGTTTCTTAAAGTTACACGGGAGGTGCCGCGTGTCCCATATAATTTCCGCGGAGTGCGCCAAGTGTCGACATCCGTAAGTTCCTTCTTTTGTTTCATTGCTAAGTAAAGACTGTTGGTGGGCCCCGGTAATGTTTCTAAAGTTTCAGCGGAGCGCGACATGTGTCACCATCCGCGTGAACCTTATGAGTCTTAAATGTTTCTAAAGTTTGTCAAGTGCAGCGGAAGCCGCCACGTGTCATCTTCCGCAGAACTCACTAAAGGTATCTACAGTCTCTCAAGTGCAGCGGAAGTCACCACGTATCACTTGCTAAGTGCAGCGGAAAGCGCCACCTGTCCCTGTTCCTTTTTTTGAAGCTGCTCGGGCATGGAGTGTTGTGGGTCCCATTTTTGGTAATCAATTAAGTTTCAGCGCAGCGGACCGTGACAGATGTCAAAGCCGGAGCACTCCCGATATAGAGACACAGTAAAGACTCTAAGTAAAGCGGAAATCGCCACGTATCTCAAGAAAGTGCCACGGACGCTGCCAAGTGTCGTTTTCTAGTGCTCCCTGAATAATGAAGCAGTTTTTCAATTAAGGCAAGCGGAAGGTGCCATCTGTCTTGAGGGTTTTGTTTCTCATTGCAGCGGAGAATGCCACGTGCTAGTTTCCTATTGTTCTGGAAAGATGAAGGAGTTTTAAGAAAGGGGTGCGTATGCGCGCCAGCGGTCCCAAGGGTTTATAGTCGCAAAGACTATCAGAAACTGCCAGGTGTCCCTACCTGATTCTAAGTGCAGGGAGTTACATGTATCTGTTTCGGCCAATGAACTTGAAGAGGGGCTAACCGTTTCAGATCCGAAATATATTTTCTGTCAGACACTTCCAGTTAAGTCCCAGTTCTATTAGGCCGTTGAGATTTGATCGTGCGGGCAATCTTTGAGCCAGTCCTTTGCTATAAATATGGTTTCAGATCGCGGATTCATATAACATAGGAGATATAGAGAATTTTCTGCATACAGATTGTTATCAGAGATTTAAGAGAAGTTTGAGGACCTTTTGCTGTAGCCAGTAATATCATTTGCCTTTGTTTTGTTTTCTTGATTCAGAAAGTTTGTATAACTGTGCATACATTAGTGCCTTTTATGTGACTGGAAAATTAATAAGACTGAGTTCTGTGCCTTTGCTGATATTTTCTGTGTCATTGCAAAAATCTTCTAAGTTGTGAGCCTTTGATTCTATTTGTTTTTCATCTTTTACATTGATTATGCATTATTTGCTCTTTAATGTAACTGAATCCTGAAGATAGCTTCATTGTGCTTAGTGTTGAGAAACAAAATCACATTCAGGCGCATCGCCATAGTTTAGTTTTCTTTTCAGTTGCATTTGTGATTCTGTTTAATTCTATCCCTTTTCCTAAAACATATTTGAGATAAAGAAGAGCCAACTTCTTTAAAATCTGGAGGTTGTTTCAGGTCGCAAATCCCACATACCTGAAACTTCCCATGTTGGTGTTGGAAAGAGCGCAATTCTAAGCATCAACAAGTGCATTAACACTTTAGGGTTAGGGTTAGTGAAATAGAATTTTTTTTATTTTTTTTATTTTTTTTAAATTAACTTTTATGCTGCTCGGACTGTGGGGACTTCCCAGATTCCCTGAAACAGTCAGGGGACTTCTAGAAGCCCCCTAGCTGTCATGGAGACATTGAGGCGTCCCCCTGCATCCCAAAGAAATCTCCTACTTTTGCAGGGCGTCCCAGAAATGTCCCCACTCTATTGGTGGCAGGAGGACATCTGCACTCTGTTTCATCTCTATGGCATTGTGTGGGAGGGACGCATCCCTATGGAACACTGCATCTATTTCAATACTTCAAAATGTTAATTTTTAAACCTTTAAGCATTTAGTATTTTACATTCTCAAAAGGTGCATATCCATCCTATAATTATTTTTTCTAAATTTAAATTTTCTGTATAATTTTTATTTTTATTTTTTTTCTTTGCTGTCCCCAAGTACCCATCTCCAACTTTTCTTGAAAATAGCATACCTGGACCCATCCCTGTCTCCCATACCAATACCAGTCCACGAGTCCCCATCTCCTAGAAACTATGGAGAAAACCCACTGGGATTGTTGTTCTAAACGACTTTCCATATCAGGATATCCAAGAACTATTAACTTTGCTGACTGTTGTGAAAGAATCATAGACTTTTTCTTTCCTAAGAGGTTATAAAAGAAAGGACTAACATAACAATCAACAAAATTTTAAAATACAAAAGAAACCCAAAGTTCTAGGTTATATAAGCCTCACAATTTCTGTACTTGAAAGATATCTCAGAACTTGGAATTAAAAAGCCTAGCTTGAATAGTTACATTTTAAACTAAAATATGGTGCTTATTGTGATGACATGGTCAAATAAAATAAAGAATTTACCAATTTAAGTGGTGGGGTGGATTTTGGAACGGCAAGTGTCAATTCTTCATCCCAATCTGGATTGAGATTTTTCCTGACTACTCCTGTCCTAACCATCTGAAACAAGATTAATGTAGTTAGACTTGCAAGAATTTCTTGCAAAGCTTTTGCTTCTCAAAATACAAGTTAACATACTAAAATTCCAAAAGACACTCAAATAATTGTCATGAAGTACCAACGGAAGGGGACAGGAAATAAGTTTATTCTTTTAGTGACATGCTGAAGTACGGTTTAAAGTATGATGTGAAATTGTGAATCAATCACTGTAATCATAATATGACAAGTTCCCAACAACTCATCTCCAAATTCTGAGCACACAAATTGTTAGAGGAAAAACTTCAATGTTACCAGTTAAGAACTTTTGTTTACCCTATAAAAGCGCATTTCAAAATGATCCACGTAGACCATGAAGCATTTTTGGGTAAATAATATTACATTTGATCTTCCAACTTCTGCCTCAATAACAGTTTTCTCAATCTATGAGATGATGTTTTGGGTTTAAGCCTTTAAGGCTCAAGCCCTGTGGAATATGGCTTCTTGTGTCAAACTGGACCAAAAAACAGATGAGAGTGAATGCAATCCCAGGTGAATTTTGACATAATAGAAACCTATTTGACATGTCTTCAAAACCAAAAAAGATTATCTAAACTTGATAGTGGATTCCACCCATGCATTAAAGAGATAGTGGATGAAAGAATCTACCAAATTACCATATTAAGACTAAATAAGACCTTTCTAAACCTAAGGAGTTTTACTCCTAAGGTATATAACCAACAATCTTCAATGTCAAATGTCACCCTTATTCTCAAATGTGACAGAAGCCATGGAGACTTCTTATGGTTCTGAGAAGTTTTGTTCAGGTCACTTTATCTTTTGAAGTTTTGGTTTTCTTGTTTGAAGAAAGATCCCTGAGCTTTCTAATGTCCTACATAAGGGGGATGTTTTGGCTCCCTTTGGTTCATCTTCATCCTACTATGAGGAAATTATATGAGCCAGGTCGAAGAATGTGGATGAAATTCTGAAGATGACTTTCAGAGCAAAGCAACAGCAATTGATTCGTTGACATCTGCAAGGAAATTGTTTAAAAGCAGCCAAAGGTATTCATGTATGCAAATTACAGAAAGAGAAGCTGAATGATAATACAATAGACTATCCACATAAAGCTTTAACAAGAAGACCTTTGGTGCCCCCACACTCAATCATAAGTCTTGTCTGAGTGGGCAAAGACAAAATTGAGATCTCCCTCAGGGCTTATACAGCAACGACCTTTGCCAACAAGGATTATCAAGATGAAATCTTTTAGGGAAGACAACAGTTATTAGAAATGCAGACCTCTTCATGAGATAATGATATGTAGGATTTAATCCTATAGAGGAAGTTTCATCATCAGCTTCAGTTTGGGCTGGATTATTCACAATTCCTTGCAAATTCCAGAATGAATATGATTTTTGAAATGTCAGGGACTTTATTTGAAAAAATGTCTTTGTGTAGACATATTGCCATGGATAGAAGAATCTGTGTTACCCTAAGCCCAATAAATGACGAACGAGAACATCTTTGTATATTTGTGTTAGCAAGTGGAAGAGACATAACGAGAATACATGAGGTCGATTATGAATGCATCTCTTCAAAGTGCAGGCGCTGCTATGAATTTGGGCATTGTTTTCCGAATTTCACAATAATGCCTATGGAGGAAGAAACCCAAAGATGCTGATGAAGGATTTGTTAAACCAAAGATAAAGCAGCAAGAAACAGCAGCAGATCAGAAAGAAAGAACAAAGCCAGTCTTACAAAGGAAAAGCACCTTGAAGGATCTTCCAGTGGAGACTTTGAAAAATTAAGAGGGGTCAAGCAATTAACAAGATCAAGTTGCAGAAATCCTAGAAACCAATGGAAAGGCTATGCTATACAGCAGATTTAAATAATTGGAAGATATGGATGAGGAGAATATGAAGAACCTTGTTGATAAGGACCCATACATTGAAGAAGAATTGAGGAATGTAATCTGGAAAGCTCAGAATACCCCAAGGATGAAGAGTTCCCAAATTTGAAAAAGACTATAAGTCAAAAAATGAGAGGGTATGGAAGACATTGCCATTCAAAGAAGCAAAAGGAGTTGAAACAATGAAAATCTAAGTAAGAAATCTAATGGTCTCCTAAAAGTTGAGAGTAAAAATCAAAAATCTTTCGAAAGAAGACATGTTGGAAAGAAACTTATATAAAGCATGAAAGATAATATAGGCTTTCAGCAAGAAAATAGCATCAGACACGTGACTATCCAAAAGAGGGAGATACACAAATCAAGAAAGATTGCAGAGGCAATAGCCATGGTCGAAGTATGAAATATGCAAATCCTCCAGCATTAGGCAATGATGATAGTTTCACAGAAAATACAGGGATTGAATGCCCCACTTAATAAAACTGCTAAAAATGGATTCTAAAAACACAAGAAATTGTTGTGATTCAGGAAACAAAATGGTAAGAAAAGAGATATTGGAGTTTACTCAAGGGCCAAAACATTTGGTGGATGGTAAAATATTTTTCAGTAGATGAAGAGAGGCAACCAGCAATGTGGAAACATTTTGAAAACATATCATGTTGAAAAAATATTCTTGGATTATGCTTGCAATACCCATGCCTGAAAAAGTCTCCTTGAACATATCTTTCTCTGTCCTTAAAAACAAGAATAAAAGTTTTGTAAACCTTGATAGCCAGTTCCTCCTAAAGTTTACCCAGCATGCAATATGTAATCCACTTCCCCCAACTTTCCCAAAAAAACTTCTTGCTGAAGCTAGAAATGAACTAGCCTCTGTTTCAGAGACCTTAATACCACTTTCCAGGTCACACCCATAATGAGCTTCTGATGCAGAAGCATCCCTTTCCACACTTAAATCATACCCATTTGTATGTGTATACACAATATGCAGGGGAGCATGAGAACTCAAAGGCATATGCAGATGTTCCTGTTTCTTAGAACTAAACTCATTCATTTGCATTACAGCAGCGATCCCCAAAGCCCAGGCTGCATAACCAACGCTTCAGTAAAGCAATATGGACAGAAGCTCCAAGAGTATTGAGACAGATCATGAGAGAGGAAACCAACAAAAGTTTGAAAAAGTGTTTGATCCCATGAATGCAATGTATGGAGAAGCCCTCTGGCCACGCAAAAATCTGCTCTTGAAAGAACCTTCCCAGAGGTTGTAATGTGGCATACGCAAACAGACCTGGCAAGAGACCCCGTGTATATTTGCCTGCCACTTCACAAATTTGTGGGTCTTGCTTGAACAGCCTCAGAATGTGCCCCCATGGTAATAAATATTATAGACAAGGGGACACAGACTAAAACAACAGTTCTTGACGACCCCTCCTATTCCTGTTGGTTGTGTATTAGAAGCAAAAACCCCATCAAAATTTAATTTGAACCAACCTTCTAGAGGTGGTTCCCAGCTCCCAGCAGTATTTTGGGTTTATTTTGCACATCGTGAGGCAAAATCTGTAGGGGAGATTCCATTCTTTTGCTTTGTTTAGGTCCAGCATATTTGCTGAGTCAAATCTAACATCTTTTGAGTGTACATAATAGTAGTACTGTGTACTTGTGTTGCTATCGCTATAATAGCTTGCTCTATGTTCTGACTGACATTTTTAAAATCCCTTATGTTATGTTCAAGTCATAAAGGCAAAAAATGTCCTAGGCTATTTGACTAAGTTTAGTCATGATAGGCATATGGGTTATTTTATTTTCTGGAACAACACTTGAACCTTGCTTAGGTGTCTTGATCTGGTGGTTCCAACAGGAGTTTGCCAGCTATTTTTCTGCAAATTGTTTTTGCACATGAGCAATTAATGAAGATGTTAACCATAGATTCCTCATCTCTTTTGATTTTGAGCACATATTTGGGCCACTCCAACTTCCTTTTTTCAATTCATCCCAAGTAAGAATTTTGTCATGTATGAAAAGCCATAGGAAGTGCAGTATTTTTGGGAGATTTTCAAGGTCCCATAGGCATCTCCATTTGTTATCTGGATTTTCAGTTCCCTTTATGAGCTCCTGATAGGCCAAGGCTCCCGTGCACTCACCCATGTTTGTTGCTTTTAATACTAATGTGTCCTTTCCTAAAAGTAATGGGTTTTGCATTTAGCCAAGCCATCTATTAGGAGGTTACATTGTGGTTGGTAATCCTGTTGTTTTTTCTGTAAAATATGCAGATTCCAAGTTCCACTGAATTCTAATCTAAGACTGTCGTGAGTCCCCCCTTCTTGTAGTTTACTTGAGGCAGGTTGAGTTCCCGGTGGCAATGTAGAGGTGTCTAGTCCAACTATCATCCCGAAAACTCATAGTTGTTCCTATACCAACTTTCCTTGTGATTCCATTGATTAATTTTGACATTCCTGCTTTGGTGTGCTTTGCAATTGTAGAGAGTTGTGGTCCCCAAGTATTTCATATGGGACCCTTTTGAGGCTTGTATAAATACTTCATGCAAGGGATTGTGGCCCAAGTGGTTGGTGGATTTTCTCTTAGTCTCCAAGATAGTCTCATTGCTAGAGCAAAGCTGAAATTTTATAAATATTTTATATTCAAACATCCATTTTATTTGCTGCTACACATTTCCTTCTAGGACACCCATGGGTGCATGAAGGTCTCTTGTGTTCCTTGTCAGAGAAAATTTCAATGAAGGTTACCTGTTTGGTATTGCAGGTTGCTTGGCATTTTGATGAGGGCCAGAAGATGGATAGGAACAGACTAGAGATCAGCTCTCACAAGTTGTACTTGACTTGAAATGAAAGCCATTTTGTGGTCCAAATTTTGCTTCAAGCTTAATTCCACTGATTATGGTTTCCCAAAGTCAAATTGTTGTTGTTGGGACTAGGTGTTATACACCTCAAAAAATCCTTAGAACATTGTAATTATTTAATTATTGTAATTTGTTGTAGTATTTAGGCCCTCGTAGAATGGGATGCCACACTTGGAGGAATCTATGAGATTCCTTGAATGACACACTACACCACTTGGCAATTGTGTTATTAGGTATGTAAGAAAGCATTTATGTCATGTGAGATGTGTAAGAGCATCTATAGTATTGTAAGGTGTGTAAGAGATGTTATAACGTGTGTAAGAGCATGTCAAAGCATTGGTAGAGGGGATTACATAGAAGACTACGTGGAGCATCTTTGACTGCTATTTATAGCATGCATAAGAGCAGCTTGTAAGAAGTTTGAATGGGCCAAAATGGAGCATCCAAGTTTGATAGGTGGACTCTTTGACTTAGGAGTTACGTTCTATTATGGAAGGAGTTACACTTGTAGAGAGGTGCATGCGTCTGCTAGTTTGGTGGATTGCAATAACATTATCTGTTATTTGTCTACTTAGAACAAAGGTTGATTGCACTTCTAAAATGATTTTGTGAAGAATGGGCTTCAGTTGAGTTGCAATTAGATTGGAGATGATCTTATAGACTATATTGCAAAGAGCTATTGATTTGTACTGCTCCATTTTTTATGCCTATACAATTTTTGGAATCAGGGTTAGCCCTGTCGCATTGACTTGGGTAAGCATTGTCTTGTTTCTCGAGATTATTCAGCCATTTGTGTCAGATCTTCTTTGACTGTTTACCAAAAAAATTGGTTAAAAAGAGCTGAACATCCATCTAAACCAAAGCTTTATCCAGATTGAATGAAAAAACAATAGACTCAAGTTCTTCCTTGTCGGTTGCTCTTAGAAGGTTATCATTGTCTTCCTTTGAGATGAGTACATGGACTTGTTGGAGGAGGATATCCTAAGGTTTGTCTGAATCGTCCCTCTTTCTATCATGACTTAGGAGTGACAAAGCATCTTGTTGCATGGGTTGTGATTTCTTGGGGATCTGTGAGAGTCGAACTATTCTCAAGGACTATTTCCATGTGAGTGTTGATGTGTCGTCTATTCATCGCTGACTTGTGAAAGAAGACTGTGTCAGTATTTCCCTTGAGTACCCAATCTACTTTTGCTCTTTACTTCCAATACTAACTCTCTTCTTTGTGCTATTGTCAATTTAGCTATTGCTTCTTGCTCTTTCATTGCTAAAGATGTGTCATGACCTTGATTCAAAATCTGATTGTGTATTGCTGCCAACTTATCTTAAGATTTTTGGGACTGCTCAAAGATGTTGGCCAATTCCTTGTTATTCCACTCTTGTATTCTGTCTCAGATGTTCCTTATTTTTGGCAGATCTGTTCATGGTTATCTTTGTTGCACACAAAGTAAAAATGTCCTCAACAACATCAAAGGAGTTTCCAAGAATTCTTGTTTAAACAATATGGCTTTAAAGTCTTTGCAAAAAGACAATCAAAACAAGATACGTATGCAAAACATGCAGCCAAAATATGAAAGAGTAATAGTGAACTTTTTTTTTTTCCCAAATATCTACCATGCACCTAACTTTAGGCTTTTCTCATTAAATATGAGTGCAAAAGGTTTGACTGCTAAAAGTTAAAAGGATACAAAATAGAAATCATAGCACAGTAGAACATGGCATTTTTCCTCAGAATCCACAAGCATGCAGGTAAGATGTGTACCATCACACATGTATGATGTAGCCAAAATAAAATAAGTATCTAAGGGCACATTTATAAATTATATTTCAAGTTTCTCGATATTGTGATGTTGAAACGCAGAATCATTTCCCTTTTTCTGAATCATTTGTTGCAGCCAAAGAGGTGCTTAGCTTTACTCTCGTGTGGTTGTGCAAATGCTTCAATCTTGCAGGTGGAGAAACTCATTATAAATCTTGTAGTTTAAATTACTCTCTGCATAGCAAGGTATATAAGCTTAGTAACATTTACTGTTCCAAAAGGCGGCCACAAGTTCCATCCTCCTAAAAGCCCCAATCGCAGACAGGCGCCAACACGGGCTTCCTTGATTCGTTATATGGAGGAGACCTTGAATAAGGGTCTGTGTATCTTCCAAAGTGAACCTGCTTATGTGGCCGCTACTAAAAAACCTCGGCACATAACATAGAAATAGAGCACCTTATGTAATCAGTCCAGTTGATTGGTCATCCACATAGTCCTCTTTAAGCCTATGCCTGAGAGGGTAGGGCCAACCCTCTTGACAGAGGTGAATCCCGGCAGTTATTGAGATATATGGAGTCTTCCTGCTGGGAATTTCGCAGCAGCTGAAATTTGAACTCAGATGTCCAAATTAGCATGGGGTTAGTATTTAGGTTTTGAACCTCAACGGGTCAAAAAAATCAAATTGTTTACTTTGTCTTTGATTGTCCCGATTATTCTTTAAAATTTTGTCGAAGTAAGAATAATAATAATGGCAGGACCAGTGATAATATTCCACGCATGTAACTCACAAAATATATTACTAGTTCCATTGTCTAATAGGCCCGGTTTCATATAATTGAAGGATTTCTGTAGTTGGGGAAAAAATGCAGAATTTCGTTCCTTCAATAGGCTAAACGCTTGAAAACAGCAGGAGACCCTAAGAGTCTACTGCATTTCCTTTCTCGAGTTCACAGTCTGATAATCTAATGAAAACACGAACATCATTAAAGTCTAGTAGCAAAGCTCGTAAACTATCATCGGTGATAACTTACTTGATTTCCGATGTTGAGAACAACATAGGGATCACTGCTCTTAAAGTCTCGAATGGCCAAGTTCTTCCCCTTCACCACACGGACTTTCACAAGCCCTAACATATTCTCCATCTGCTCCTCCAATCAGCTTTACTAAACAGCAACACTGAACCAAATTTTTAACAACAGACGGATTCTAGACGAGTCCGAGCTCAAAGTCGACAGCACGATAGTTCATCTGTCTTGCTAAAGTGCCTCTTCGCTCTGGATGAAATGAAATGAAGTTTTTAATGACGTCTGTGAGACCAAGCAGTCTGTAGACTTGGGAGTGAAATCAACCAGTTAGACACAAAAAAAACTGACCACACGTGTTGCTTGTGTCACTTCTGTCTGTCCTCTATTTCTTTGTTGATCTTGGATTTTTTGTTATGGACTTTAAGCAAGTAGGCTACAGTTGTTGCTATCTTTTCCTCTTCAAATAGGGATGTTAAAGCTTCGACTAAAATATTCATGTATGTGCTCCTTATGTCGTCATATGCCATACATTACACGATGAAATGTCATTCCGTTTCCACCAATTTCGACATGCAAAGGCGACAAACCCTTTCCAACCATTCCTTTTTGGGTGTTTTCCATCTCTCAGTTTCGCACCTAAGATGGTGTGAACTAGTTTTCAACTAGGCAATTAGCATTTTAGCTTTCCAATTTGTTTTTGTTCGTGGTCACATGTGGGATTGAAATTCTTGACATAATATTCTATTTTTCGTCTGTGCTCTTTTGTCCACATAGCAACTTTGACTTTCTCTCTCACATACCTTTTGATTTTTGCATTGGTGTTTGGGCACTCTTGCATGTTAATGCCCCATCTACCCATCCACTTGGTATTTTGCTTCATCCAAGCAGGCCTGGAATTTGATGGTCTATTTGGCCGTTTTTGCCATTTTAGACCGTATTTTATAAGTTTAAAACTTATTGGACCGTATACCTTGACTTGTTAAATTTTTATATAACCGTATATATGACTCTTTAAATTATTAGTAAATCGTAAAATTTTATTATAAGCAAATATAATATAGTATTCTTAGTTATGATATATATCATTTTTTAATGAAAATATAAATAATGTTTATTTCAATAAATTTTAAAAATTACAAACAAATATTTATATATTTTTTTTTTTTTTAAAAAAACCAATTTAGAAAATAATCTTTGCTTTTTTGTAGAATAATTTATTTCTAATTTCTAATTTAGAAAAAAAAACTACAAAGAAAAAGTTTATTTACATTATAAAAATATAAATAATGTTTTCTTTTACAATGTTTATCAACTTTATTTTCAATAAAATTTAAAAATTACAACAATTTTTTTTATTTTTAAAAATCAATTTAGAAAAAAATCTTTGCTTTCTCTATAGAATAATTTATTTCTAATTTGTAATTTATTTCTAATTTTTAATTTAGAAAAAAACAAAGCACAGGTTTTTTTATTTTTAATTCATTGTTTATTATATATGGAATAAGGATAACGATTCACATATTAAGAAGAGTTGTAAATTGTCTATTGTAATTAAGAGATGATTTACAATTTTTTATAGGGATTAAAAAACATTGTTGCTACTTCCTCCATTTTTACGCAATTTGCCAAGTCCACCTAAGCACAGTGTGTAGCAATTGAAAGTTCTCTCAACTACTCTTAAGGTATGGCCAGAAACTTATTGCTTTTAAAAAAGGATCTCCTAGAAATTTGTAAAAGCGATGGTGAATGCAGTAATATCTAATTTTGAGAAAGACCAGTTTTTGGCATGGAAGATTCAAGGAAATGTGTCATTGATTTGGGAAAGCCACCTCGTATTCCACAAGCCTGCTTAACAATGGTTACATTGTGGGTGTTTGGTCTTCTTGGAGTGGAATTTCCAAATGACCATGAGAGTATTACTATTGGCGTTGGAGGTATTGATCTAACACTTCTGTGCACCTTGGTCTAATACTAGAATTCTATACATGCAGTAAATATATAACAAAATGGAATAACTTCATGCCAACAATTAAATCCCTCGGATTCAGAATTCAAGACATCAAACAATTAATACGTGACATTTGATTGATTGCTGCTCCTTTTTTTAACCTGCATTTTTTAATATAAAAAAATTCACTCAAACATTTTTTTGACAATTGATTTTTTTTTTAAAACGTCAATTGAAAGGTAGTTAAATGATAAAACCATCATAAAATTTTTATGATAGGTAGGGGTGACTGTCAAATTCTAGGCCTCATCCAAGTATTCTTCCTTCTATTTTGTTTTTCCTCCACTGTTATTTTTGGGTCATCGATATCTCTCCATGTTCTCTATTTTTTTCAGGTATCATAAAAGTTGAATCAATTTCGTCACCTCAACTGGGAAGGCACCAAATTCAACTAAAATGATCTCGTATGGGACCATGATTTTTATTTTGAAATTGCTTGTAATTAAATACTTTTGTAGCCTTTCTATTTGTCTCCATTTCGTCTTTGACATGTTGCAGCCAATAACAAACGTGCTCGTTGTTTAAGTTTTATTAATAAAATGTCAATAATAAGTTTAATATTTTTAATAATTTTAAAATTTTATAAAATTTTCTATAAATTAATTGTATAGTTTTCTAAGTTAATTTTTATGTTATACACATTTTTAATTAAAATGAATAGTTTTATTCTATTTAAATTTTTTAACAATAAAATAATTTAAAAACATAATTTTTTAATGTAGAGTGAATATAATAAATACATAATAAATATTACATTTATAGGTTAATATGTATATCAATAAATGATGTTTTAGATAATTTAACTTTTAATGATTTTTTCAATAATTTAAGATTATGTGAAGGTTAAAATTTAATGGTCAAATTGAATTCTTCAATCTCAGCACTTGGCTACAATTCTGGCATTGTTTGTGCTTTAAGCAACCACAATACTGGGCTTTATTTTGTGTGTTGCTTCTATCTTAGGAAAGCAAGGGGCACACCATTATAGAAATTGAAATTTTCCATTCACTAGAGTTAGATGAACCCAAATATTAGAGGACTTATTATAGCAATTGTCTACATGGCTTATGTTGCCTAGGTTTTATCCACATCTCCCTTTCTATATAATGTTGTAACTGATTATTTTTATTTCTACGAGTTTCTTTATTGATGTCTATTAACTGATTCAAACATCCAATGCTCAACTCCCTAAGACTCACTTGAATAAAGTCATAATGGACACAAACAAAGAAGCGTTATGTTATTAATAAATTTAGAGTTTTTTAGTTTATAAGAGAGAAAATAATATCTAGCAAGGCCAAGTCTATTACATAGCAAGTTGGTGTGTTGCAAAATGATTACAATATCTTATGTGGAATGTTTATTAGGAACAGTAAATGAGAATCTTGTAAATTTATGTGTGAGTTTAGGTAAAGAAAAAACTACCTATAGGCATAGTGTCATTTGCTTGAATGTGTTGGGAAATCAGAACATTTAATCATTAATCCTATAAGGAGAGCATTACAAGTTTTTAGATCTAGCAAAATTTTAGTACAACATAATGGCTTGTAAACAACATTAAAAAAATAACTACAATGGAGAAAAGAATAGAGAGAAATAGAAACATGTCCTACAAGATTAGAGACACCAATATTATAGGAGAAAACCCTTTCAAGTACAAAACCTACCCCCTAAAGCACCACTTGCCATATTAACAATGAATATGTTTACAATATAATGAGAATTTCTCCATGAACCACAAGAGAAAATACCATCTATATGACATTCTCTACAACTTGTGATCAATCCAATAACATCACAATCATACATCCATACTCATATTGTAATGTCACAACTAAGAGTAACAAGAGATCAACACTCTTCAACCATGGAGAAGATCTAACAACATAACCCTACATCCACGTACTACTATCCCATACCACCAACCATGTTCTTTTCTTTTATAGACCAAGCAACGCAAAAAACCACCAAGTGGTATTACGAACCATCAACTCAAAATGATGCAAATATCAAGCATGAGGGTCCTAGTTAAAGGAAGCACAAACTCACAACCATTAGCACCATGCACAACAAAAAATACCACAAACACATACAATCAAAGTGACACATAAAAGCAATATTTTTTATTCGACCATGGGGTTACAAATACAATGGGAGTTGTGTTCATCCACCCATTGAGCCCTTGGCTCTTACATGCTTTAAGCCTCATACTATGTCAAGCCTGTCATACTCTAAGTTGACTCACCACAAAAGTGTATGCAATGGACTCGGGATAGCACATGTGATGCACCCACTATAACAAATCCCTGTGATTAGCTCCCTTTTTTGCTCCATTTTTTGCTTGCACCCACTGTTTTAATATATTTTTCTCCAATTTTTTGAAAAAGTCGACGCTATTTATCGGGATGGCGCTATTTTTGGCATTTTTTGCACCGATCAGAACAAGTAGGCGCTAAATTAGCGCCTGATTTAGCACCTAATTTATGGTTACTTGGGTTTAGGAGTATTATTTAGGGTTTTGGGGTTAGGGGTTAAGGTTTAGAGGTTTAGGGTTTAGAGAGAGATAGAGGACCAATAGGGATATATAGAGGAGACCAAGGGGAGAGATAGGGAGATAGAAAGTGAGGGACATGGCCAGAGACATAGGGAGAGAGATTGGGAGGTAAAGGGACAAAGGCAATAGGGAGAGAGGGGAGAGATAGGGAGATAGAGGTTTAGGGTTACTTGGGTTTAGGGTTTAGGGTTTAGGAGTTTGGGGTTTAGGGTTTCTCGAGTTTAGGGGTTAGGGGTTAGGGTTTAGGGGCATTATTTAGGGTTTAGGGTTTATTGTTTAGGGGTTAGGGGTTTAGGGTTTATAGAGAGAGGAATGATAGGGAGATATAGAGGAGACTGTGGAGAGAGATAGGGAGATAGAGAGTGAGGCACATGGCTAGGGACATAGGGAGAGAGATTGAGAGGTAGAGGGATAATGGAGACAGGGAGATAGAGGTTTAGAGTTGCTTGGATTTAGGGTTTAGGGGTTTGGGGTTTAGGTTTTTTCGGGTTTGGAGAGAGAGAGAGAGAGGTTTAGAGTTGATTGGATTTAGAGTTTAGGGGTTTGGGGTTTAGGGGTTTAGGGTTGCTCAGGTTCGGAGATAGCTAGATAGAGAGAGAGAGAGAGAGAGAGAGAGGAGACAGATCAGGTGAGATAGAGGAGACAAAGGGGAGAGATAGGGAGATAGAGAGTGAGCGAGATGTCCAGAGAAATAGGGAGAAGGATTGAGAGGTAGAGGGATGATAGAGATAGGGAGATAAGGGAGAGATAGGGAAATAGGGGTTTAGGGTTGCTTGGGTTTAGGGTTCAGGGGTTAAGGTTTAGGGGAATTATTTAGGGTTTAGGGTTTATGGTTTAGGGGTTAAGGTTTAGAGATTTAGGGTTTAGTGTATAGAGAGAGAGGACCAATAGGGAGATATAGAGAGTGAGGGACATGGCCAGAGACATAGGGAGAGATATTGAGAGGTAGAGGAATGATAAAGATAGGGAGATAGAGGTTTAGGGTTGCTTGGGCTTAGTGTTTAGGGCTTAGGGGTTTGCGGTTTAGGATTTAGGGGTTTAGGGTTTCTCAGGTTTAGGGTTTATGGGTTAGGGGTTAGGGCTTAGGGGCATTATTTAGGGTTTATGGTTTAGGGGTTAGGGGTTAGGGTTTAGGGTTTAGGGGCATTATTTGGGGTTTACGGATCTTCCAAGATCTAGATAGTGTGGCTATACACATTGCTACACATGTTGGTGTCTAGTTAGACACATGGAACATCAACAACCACATGTTATGCTTTCATACACGTGTGCCACCTAATGACATTTGTACTGCAAAACATGATCATATAATTAGCACTGTATGTGTCTGACACATGGTGATGTCAATGTACGCCACATGCCACAATGATCTAGTTGGCACCATACAAGTTTGAGTACATTTGTTCTCATCCCATCCATATAAGAAATGCACCATACATGTTGGATACTTGTCAACATCTACATGGAGCATAACTGATGGTATTCTTGAACAAATGCCTACTTTGTACATTTTGTAGAGTAAAAGAGGTATAACAAATTTTCATCTTACCTCTCTGTATATTTCCTTTGTTCATTTTGAATAGAAGTGACATATATGTTAGAACCCTCCTATATTTGAATGTGTTTTGGTTTACATATCTATTTTCCTTTATGTATTCTATGATCTTATTATATTAATAGATAATATAGGATTGTCCCTCAGTTCACCTTGGGAATTAGATTAAATAACATCTAAATTTGACTGTAAATTAACAACATGATGAGCATTTTGTCGATTTTCTTGCTTATTTTCACCCTTTTGAAAACTAAACTTTCCTATTGAAATTTTGAAGGATGAGATCCATATTTAAGTGCATTAGACTTAAGAAGTTTCAATTCAATGTTTCTTACATTTGCACACAAATCCATGGAAGAATAATAGTTGTTTAGGTACATTGTCTCAGCTTGGATAGTAGGTAATAAGCCCTTAACAAATATTCTTTTCAATTCATCATTAGGAATTTGATAGTGTATCTTTGTTGACAAAGTTTGAAATCCATAAACATTATCATGATTGCACTCATTTGATCCTTATTTACATCCTACTAAATCTAAAATTGTAACCTTTAAACCTGTTAGGACCTCCCTAAATTTGCTTGATCCTATTCGGTTTGATGCTCTCCTTTTCCTTCAATCTATCTTGGAACCTATACTTTTGCCAAAATGCTCTAACATCCAGTCTCTAGAATATATATCATGGCCATTGTGAAACAATCTTGACTATTTTTGACTATATGAGTGTTTTTGTTTATTACTGTTGTCCCATAGGTTAATTGAATATCTTTTGTGGTTATGTGGGAACAAGATGAATGAAATATGGCACATACTGCATTCCCGCAGAGCATAAAAGAACAGGTTGCGGCTTGGTGGTAGGAAGTGGTTGATATGAAGAAGCTACCGCTACCCTGTGGATGGTTCATCTCACGCTTGCGGCTTGGCAGTGTTTGGGTGCAGATAGTCTCTTCCCACAGTCCTGCAAAGGTTTGAAAAGTAACCAGTGGCATTGTGGTAATAACATCAGGAGGTATCACTTACCGCGTCCTCGCAAGGGTTTCAACTGAGGCCCGCGGTAGAGCGGTAAGAGGAGAATGTAATGGGTTCACCCCTACCATCCCGTGACGGTCATTCATAACATTTGCTGGTGCACGGTAAATAGAAGGACAACAAGTAATAATTTCCTACGATCCTGCAGGGATCAATCTAAGCATTTGCAGTCTGGCAGTAAAGGATGAAATAGAAGTGTAGTGGCTGTAAGCCCCCACTATCCTACAGTCGGTCTGGGCGAGCCTTACGGTGATGCAGTAAAAGAAATAAATGGCAAGCACATTCAATGTGGGGTCGTGGTTATCGAGAATTGCAGTCAAATCTTGATATGCATACCCAGTCATCATATCAAATCAAATCAATGGAAAATATTTGAAAGGAATTGAATGCTGAGATTTCATGATCTCGTGGCACGAACCAGAGTAATGGTGATATGATGAACTCCTTGGCTGAATAAGATTCAAAGATTTCTTGGCATTTGCTCATTTCAGAGAATTCAAACGTAACTTGGAGGAGGCACAACTCATCTTAGTGTGTTTCCTGCAAACTGCAATTGACCAGGTAAGTTCATTCCTGCACTCTCTGATTAGAAGTTGGCATATATTTCGCTCTATTTTTTAATTGCTGGTACAGTAAGTTGAATTTTGAAAAAACCCTAGCCTGTTCAAGTCATTAAACCTGACACCCAAGAGGTTTGAGTCTGCCAATAAAGGTAATGAGCCTATAGTTCCCAAGAAAATACCACTTCAACAATCTCTACTAGAAGTATTGCCTTAGTCCATAGACAAGGGTCCAAAGAAGATGTTCAGAGACGCAACAAAAGGGTGTTGGGATGATACAATCCCTATCTCCAGGGTGGGATTTGTTTTGGTATTTTTATGCAAAAAAGGATGGCGAGGGAGCAGTGGGAAATCCATGGAAATTGGATTTGGCAAAGTTGGTGGTGCCCGCTGTATTTGTGGATGTGGAATTGATTAGGGTACTAGCACAATATTACCATCCTGCCACTAAAACAATCAGAATGCCAAATGGATTACCATTGGTGACAATAGACATGAATGCAATTGTTGACTGTTTTATGTTAAACAAGCAAGCTCTCACTCAAATAGATTTGCAGAGAAGTGAACGAGATTACACAAGCCTGGGGAAAACACTTAGGATAGATGAATTGCCAATATATATGAGAAGGGGGGCTAACAACAAAAAAATTGAGATTCCATGAAATGCTATTGAGCCTTTCCCTGTGGAAGAATTTGTTGTATATTTCAAGAGAACCTATTTTGCACTATGCGAGGTCTTGGGAATTGATGCACAAGGAAGAATACCAACTAGCTTAATGATGATGGCTATGAAAATACAACATCCAAAGATGAATAGTGAATACAACTTTGCATCTCATATTGAGAAAAAATTGCATGAAGGATTCTTGTGTGTGAAGGAGAACAAGCAACCCTTAGATTTCAAATTCTATTCTTTATTGTGTCACTTGATTCTATATCAGAACAGAGGGAGATGGTCAAGCAAAATGGATATGAGTATGGTTGATGAGAAAGGACAAAGATTGCCGACTCAGTATTGGTGTTATAAGTGGGATTCCTATTGCCGGAATAGTAACTACATTGTATTTCATGATTTGTTTGTTGTCAAGATATTGAATTCTCTTGGTATCTGGTTTCCTAGGTTGACTAAGGAAGTCATGATAATGCTGAGGCTGCTTGCACACAAACCAGAGCAGGGCCACAACCATAATTTTGCTAATTGGTTTTTTATGTCAGATCATACTACAATTAGAGTGTATCGTTGCCCCTAGCCACTTCACATATTGCCAAAATTTGTATCAGATAGAATTGTATTCATGGAGTTTATGTGGCAAATGATGTGGATGGAAAAGGAGGTAATGAAAAGACAAAAGAAAGGTACATTTCTACCTAATGCTACAATTTTTGGTGATTGGTCTATTGGCTCTGATACTCTTGAAAATTTGCAAGCCTTTTTAAAGGTGAAATATTCTTTGAAATTGGGCATTGAGAGGAATTGTGACCCTGAGGGTCATATGAATCTTGTGAGACAATCAACTCTGACTAAAATGGTTGTATCCCATCAGGTCTTGTTTGATGAGGTTGTGATAAGAAATCTTGTCACTTTTGGTGAGGTATACAATAGAAGAGAAAATGGGGACATCTGAAAAAAGATTGAAGATGAAAATAAAAAGCATAATCCCCTATTTCTTGGATTCTTTGTTGAAGAAAAAGACCCTATGAAGAGAATTGATGCAATCATTGATAATTTTGAAAGTATTTATGGTAAATCTGAGAAGCAGCCTCCTAAGGCTACTAAACTTCCAGTGAAAAAGGTCTGCAAGGATTGAGATTCATGAGTCTACTCCTGATGTTTTGTCAGTGCAAGATCCACAGGTCCTAGAATCACCACCAACAAAGAAGCAAATGACAGAAGAGGTATCTCCACTTGTCCCCTATGAAATGATTGAAGAGGTGGCTAACATCTTGAGGCACATCGGAGATGAGCAAGAGGTTGATCAGCCATTGGTTGGTCAACCCACTGATGCACATAAGCCTGAGGCTAGGAAGGGTGAGCAAACCCAAGTTGAACCAGAGTTGGAGAAGGATGAAAGGATTATAGCATCCACGAGGTTCATAGAAGATGACGACTTCATCAAAACTCCAGAGTTTAAGGAGTTTTGGCTGAAAATGAAAATGAAGGAATATAATGAAAAAGTGCAATAAATAAAATGGGTACTGATGAAGCACAACATGATTAAATCATTACACAAACTTTCAAAGATTTGAAAGTAGATGAAATTGATGTGAGTCCAGAGGAGGCAAGACAAATGGTCTTGAAAAGTAATATGCTCATCATCCTGGCCTTGAATTGAAAAAGGTATTTTTGATTGACCAAGTTAGGAGTCGAGATGATCCACAACTTGTTTCATAATTTGATTATGAAGATGGCATAAGTGGATGTGGTTTTAATCCAAAGACAAAGACCCTTGCAATCTGGACTACTCAGAAGAATACAAGCAAACCAAGATTGCTTGATATTGTTCAAGAAATGAGGGGTACAGCTGTGGTAAAGACTTTTCAAGATACAATAGCAACAGAAGCAGTTGCTCTCAATGTTCATACTGCTATGTTTACTCATGATGTTGTGAAGAAGTTAGAACAAAGGCTAATAGATTATGAGAAAACACAAAAAATTAATGAATGATGAAGTAAACAAATTGTATTTTGAAAATGTGAAATTAAAGAAACAATTGCAAGCTATGAATTCTTCTCAAGGTCAAGCCATTGTACCCTATCAACCCCCTGTGCCACAAACAACCAGTGATGTCACAATGTCTACTAAAGAATTTAATGCAACAAGCTTGAAATTTGAAAAGGAAATTGAAAGTTTGAATAAACAAAATGAAATGACAAAGAATGAGGCAAAGATGAAAGTTTTTGAAATTTTTGAGAAAATTTTGGAGCATAGAGTAAAATTGGTCGTGGATAAGCTTGGGAGTGTGCATGATTGCTACTCTTCTTATCTTAGGGCATTGAGCAATTGAAGATAAACTTTTTTGTTTTGGATTTGTTGTATAAAAAATGGCAACCCTATCATCACACTTTGGTTACAATGTGCTTAGTAGTGCAAAGGAATCCTGACGCCCCTACAACTTTGAAGCCCACTAAGCAAATGGTCAAAATGATCATGATGAATACCAGTATGTGAATGGGGAAAGCCAGAAGATGCAAGAAAAGGTTGAATGTTTTACTATGTTCAAGCATAAATTTATTCCTTTCATACTGACAGAAGAAAAAGAAATCAAAAGTCTTGACACATGGAAGATGGAATTTGGCCAAACAGTATTCCAAGTTATGGATTTTTGAAGAAGGATGGAGATGCCAGCATTCCCAGTTTCAACATGATATTGGGCTGAGTAATTGCCTTGGATGCTAGGTATGAAAAATTTGTGATGGATGTCAGAGTTTTGCTTGATAAAAGATGGAAAGATCACCAGGAGAACTCGCTTTAGATTCAAGCTTACCAATGGCCTGGTGGTTTTACAATATATAAATGGGAGGAGAAATATCTTAGAGATGAATCATCAGTAGCACAGGTTCAGGTGCAGAGGGGCAATGAGCCATATGCTGGCGTTAAATAGCACCACCACATCTTGAACACTCTCCTTTTGTCTCTTTATGTTTTCTTCATGTTTTCAAATATGTATTCAAATATATTTGAAAATCTAAATTGGACTTATAAAAGGCAAATATTGTAATATCAAGGGTTAGGAATACAAAGAGCCATTTTGAATGTGAAAGGTCTGAATCTTGTTTCTTACTTTATAAAAGGAAACCAAGACCTTATGGCTCGGGATCTATCTGGGATTTTGATTTTTTGAAAGAGACATTGCATTGCCTGTACTTTGAAGCAAATCAATATTAAAGTTGCTATTCTCTGGTGCTCAACTTTTGGTTCTCATTTGTTTGTTAAATTGGTTTGCTAATAATTTATCTAATTGTCTCCAATTTACTTTTCCTTTGTTATTCAAATCAACCTATCAAGTATATTGTTGATTTGTCAAAACACATTGATGTTTCTTGTGTGGTTTGTTTATTGGGCTCCTTCAAGAAAGGATTAAAATCCTATAGGTGAATCACAGTAACTTTGGAAAGTTAAATTGGATTGTTAAAGAACCTGATAACATACATATTTACATGTCTATGTAAGTCATAGACCTATAATTGCCAAGCAAATCGAGTTGTGGCTAAAAGGGAAGCACATATTCTTCTTAGAGTAAAACTCTGTAACCCAAAGGCAGGCACCAGTCATTCTCTTTTGAAAATCATTCCCTTGTATATATTTTCAAAATCCAATTTTGTTTTTTTGTTTTAGGAGTAGGGTTTAAATATTTATAGAAAATATTAATCCAAATCATATGCCAGATTGGGTTAAGTGAAGTGGATGATTTAATTGACAAAATTACATAAGCTCCTTAATCTGTTCTGAAGTCACCAGCAAACTTGAAAGTAAATTGTCATTGGTGAAACAAGGTAACACCCACCTAGGCTTGAACAGAGCCTAAAGTGCAAAGAATTTTGATTAATCTGATCAATTCTGTTAGTTGGTCAAATTCACATATAAAACCTAATCATAAGATTTGGCATATATTTAGGGTTTTATAATTTGCAAATTTGAGTACCAACAAAACCAATATTGACATTAAAGTGATGTACAAAAGCATTGGCCAATTCATTGAAGGAATGAATAGATCTATGAGGAAGAGAATAAAGCCATTCAATTGCATAATCCTTTTATTTTCTAGGGAAGAGCTTTGTAAAATGTTTATCATCGTAAACATAATCAAAACAAACTCCCAATTGTGTCATAAGGTCCCCTTTACCACTATACATTACAAAACTAGGGGCCACCAAACAAACTAGAAATGGATAGAAATAACTCAAATGAAAGTGGATTATTGTTGATTTCTCCTATGATATCCTTTGATTACTAGGGGTAATGCATCAAATTTACTTTGCATCTCATCAATTCTTTTAAGGATGACATCTATGTTGGAAGGATGAACATTAGGGGTTATGATTAAAATGGGAGTGGAAGTGGCAACATGAGATAATACATGGAGTGTAGGTTGATTGGGGGACAAAGAATGAAGTTGGAATGATAGCACTAGAAGTGGGAACATGAGTAGTGGGTGAGAAGTAAACACAATTAGGGGATGAGTGGAAGGTACAATATGAGAAGTAGGTACAATGAGAGGATCAATGATAGGAGCTATGAAAAATTGATAAGCAATATAGAGAAGAGAAGAAATATGTGGCATGGCTAATGCAGGAGAAGATGTGGAAGGAGGCACACTAGACGAAGAGGCTTGTGAAGGAAGGGGAGGAGACACACTATTTAAGGAACTTGATGAGCTTATCCTTTGACCTATATCACTTAATACTTCCATCACATAAGGATTATCCATTAACAAGTTATGAAGACCATCAATCAAATTTGAATAATTAACATTATTGCTCAAATTCGTAAAGGTCTAATATAAGTATTTGTGTAGTAAGATTCATGTCTTGCCTATCCATATGTGCAACATGTGCATCATGATGAAAAACATGTTCCCCATTAAAATTTGTAGTAGTCATCAAATCCTCAATCATAACTTCCTCGCAATGAATCGAGGCCATTGTAGAGTTAAGCCTAAGGTTTCTTCTTAGTGCAAAATGAGGATTAGGTTGAGACCTTGACATTCAAGAAAAATATAAAGCAATGAAAAGGAAATTGCATCCAAGTAATCCTAATTTTTTCTGCCAACAATTCATACCAAATATTGAACAATTTAAGGATATTGCAATAGGTAATTTGTATCGACACAAATAATATTACTGAAGCATTTCAAAGTTTAGGCCATAAGAATCATCCTTTTTTAAACATGGATTGCAAATAATTATGAAAATTTAGAAGTCTTGGTCATTAACATTATTGTCTACTACAATGTCATCCAGTGTATCATTGTCAATGTTCATATGTTCTTTCAAGTATTTAATATTATCATCATCCTCATCTTGACCTGCATCATCTTCATCATCATTGAAATTTGACTGTAGACCATCTATATTGTTACCAGATGTATTTGGGTCATCATTTTCTCTACCATCCATATTGTTGTCTTCCATAACATCATCTAACTCTGGATTGTTGTCTTCTTGTGCCTAGACATAACCATCTTCAACATCATCATGGATGTCAATTTCTTCGATGTTCTCTAATCCCTCTTTCTCATTTTGTTGGCCATCATTGTTTTGCTCACTATCCACTAATGCATCGTCAAATACATGCCTTAATCTTGGATCATAATGTATGACAAATATCCATTTCGGGTCTAAAATATCTTCATAGAAAAATACTTGCACATGAACGACATACATATATTAGACGTATGGTATAACAATTTTATTGATCAATAAACACATGTTTATATTCGCAATAAACTATAAATTAATAGATTGATGATCACTACTGCTTCTTGTTTGAGTTAAAGAAATACCTGCTCACAATGAATTGGTAGAACATAAGGCTCCTTATCCTCCGGTAGGAAACATGAGGAATCTATAGAAAACAATCCACTATGGGTATCATGTCTTCGTGTCCTCTCAAATGCTTCATACCATCTACACTTAAAAATACAACATTTAAAAGAGCGGTAATCCAACTCAATAATTTCTTGTATTTTCCCAACATATTGTAGATTCCCTTCAATTATATTCTTATCTTTTGAGCTTGATCGACTAGATTGCTTGAAGTCAACCATGATGCCACAATTGAAGGATCGTCTCTTTACATCTACACTTTCTACACAATAATGTTGACCATATGCCCACATTGTTGGATATTTCCTCACCTGTGAAAGACCATTTATTTTAGTGAAAACAAATATAATGACGAATATTAAAATAGTTAATAGTGTCAAAACTGTAAGGAAACAACATTTTGTAAAATTCCAACTGTACCTTTCTTTCACATCCTCTAGACATGTTGATTTCATCTTTTGTTATGTTTGAATCTATACCATCATCTTCTATTTGATTTTGAATTTGTTTAGTAACCCATTTTAGTGTGCAATCTTTGCCCCATTCCCCAAGCAGATTAGTAGGAAGGGGAGTATTCCTTGGGTTTGATCTCTTAAACTGTCTCCTTGCTTCTAACACTTCTTCTCTCTTTTTATCATACAGATCAACCTATTTGTTCTTAAAGTCCATGTGGTACAGAATGAACTTGTCGAGTATAGCACTTTCGTCTACACCTATTACATGTCAACATGTTTATTTCAAACTCCAAATGTCATGTTAATTTGACAAATAAATTACAGAGTAAATTAATGATTGCAAGAAAAATAACCACACTGATCATGAATTTACTTACTAATTTCTACTTGAACACCATTAGATTGTGTTTTTTCTCCATCAATAATATCTGATGCTCATTTTTCATCCCAGAAGTGTGGCCCATCTTCAAAATCCTTACCAAGGAATTCACACAGGAAGAAAAATGCTTCATTAAATACATACCCTTCAACCATGCAACCCTCTAGATGTGCCTTTTGTCGAACATATCTTTTTAGAGTTTTCATATACCTCTCAAAGAAAAACATCCACCTCGTTGATATGACACCCGCCAATTCAATGTCATTGATTAGGTGTATAAGTAAATGGACTTGTAGGTCCATGAAACTTGTAGGGAGCTCCTTCTCAAATACACATACAATTTCTACAATTTCCTTCTTCTATTTTGGCACTTCACATTCGTGGATCTCCTTGGAGGTCACCCACCTAATATAAGAATAGTAAATTAGTATGAACCTTTAGTCAAAAATTAAAATGCAATATAATATCTCTATGTCTCTCACACATGAACATTTCATATAACCACATACCTTGTAAATGCTGACAATCAACTTATGGCATTCCTTAAGTCAACTGTAAGACAGGTATCCCCCCTAATTGCCAATGGCATGATATGCTATCAAGCACATTTATGAAAAGGTCATTAGTAATTTTTTCTCACACAACAAAATATCAAAATATATTTAGTACTTAATCAATGTTACCAGTAAATGTTAAATGATGATATATAATACCTTCATAAAATTATAAAAATCATGTGTTTTAAATCTTGTGATATGCCCATCAACTGTAAAAGCTTTAGCTAATGATGACCCATAGCCAGTAGGTGTCCTTATTGAACGGATGACATTTTTTAGTTGGTCTAGCTCTTTTTTCCATGGAGCTTTTGCATATGTTTCATTTTCCCTGTTTGGCCACAAATGTTTTCTATCAATTTTGGTATGTGAAAGAGCAATATCTCTCCTCGAAGAAAAGATGTCCTTCTCTTTGCCTAATATATGTCGAAATATAGAATCTGGGACATTTTTGAAGATGTGCATAGGATCTAATAGGTGAGATATTAATAGATCCTTCCAGTAAGGGAGCTCATAAAATATGGATTTCCTTTTCATTCCTTCTGGCATATTAATTACAACTTGTTATGGTTCTTCAATTGAATCACCTCGATCAAAAAAATCCTCTCAAGCTTTCAATTCAGCATCTTCATACTTCTTAATCCAATCACCTGGACCCATAATCATGGGAGGGCCTCTATTTTCAACTTTTCCATCAAATTGATTCTTCAGGCGATTTCTAAACTTATGATCTAGTGGTAGAAAAACCTTGTTGTTTGCGTAAATAAATTTATGTAGATCTTTAGAATACTGCCCTTGAAATTGTTCTGCACATCTTGGACATGCAAATATCCCCTTTGTTTGAAGCCTTGCAATTCAATAAGTAATGTTAATAACATCAAAAAAATAGTATAAAACTAAGTATGAAAGTTGGGATGAAAATAAATTATAAGTGTAAATACGTAAATATTTTATCTTACCAGAACAAACACCAAGTCCTGGGAAATCATGAATAGTCCAACATAGCACACCATACAACATGAAGGACCTATTTGATGGGGGACGTGATATGTCATACATTCTTATGCCTTTCCATAGCAGTTGCATCTCATCAATAAAAGGTGCAAGATAAACATCCATGTTTTTAACTTGATGTTTTCCTAGAACAATGAGAGTCAGCATAAGGTGCTCCTTTATAACACTCATCCATGGGGGAATATTGTATACTATCAATCCAACTGGTCAAACACTATAATTTGAGCTCAGGAAAGAGAATAGGCACACTCCATCAATTGCAAGACCAAACATGATACTACGAGGTTCATCTTTAAATTTTCTTGGCCATGTTTCCTCTATGTGTTTCATTGCTTTGAAGTCAGCCAGAATTCGCATGAATCCATCTTTACTCTTGTTCTTTGCATGCCAGTCCATCAATTGTGCAAGTGACTTGCAATGAAACATTCGTTGAAGTCTAAGTATAATTGGCATGTGACGTAAAACCTTCTTTGAAACTGTAGGACCTTGTACATCTGTATGATATCTCTTCTCTTTGCATACAGGGCATTCTACCTTGTTTTGATATTCATCTCTATATAAAATGCAATCATTTTTACATGAATGAATTTGCTTATACTCAATCCCCAACTCAACCAACAACAGACGCGCCTCTCTGTAAGTTGATGGCAACATATTCTCTTCAGGGAATATTTTAGTTTTTAGTGCCCTATAAGATTGCTAGAGATTTAATCAATTAAATGTTTGACTTATGATGAACATGTTTGCTATGTCAATCTATACTAGGATTGTTTATATATAAAATATGGTTTTAAAATCCCCTTAAATAAATATAAACGAAGTTGATGAATGTTTATGAATTATGTACACCAATTGACAATGCAAAGTAAGAAATAGATTTCAACTCACTTCAGTAGGATAGTGAATCCTTTGTCTGACCAACCAAACAGTGACTTGATTTCTAATAATATTAATGTGCATGCCAGTTTTGAGGTTCTACTTGCACCCGATTTGAACACGGGTGTCTTCACTGCTTGCTTGATGGAGTCTTTCAGGTTGTTATCATCAACATTACGTTGGTGGTAATTACCCCTGCTATCATCGTTACTGTCAACCATATGATCATTATTGTCATCATTCTTTCCATCCCCAAAGAAACATGTAAGTATTTCATTCAATCCTTCTTCATGCACTGCATTTTCACTATCATGATCATCATCATTAAGGCTAGGTGACATGTCATCAGTGTATGTGGATCTCATCAGCTCATCAAATTTCTCAGCTGGTAGTATTCTCTTCAATCTTGCTCTTTTCACCCTGGTATTGTTTCAAGGATGGTTTGGATCATCCCATCCAAATCTTAATAACCCAGTTGGATCTTGGGTATTACTATGTGTTTCATCAACATCTTCTACCTATCAACAAACACAAGCATTATTTAATGTTTGGCAACAATTGGATAAATCATAAATGTATCAATTTCAAAGAAATATAATCAAACATGGCTTAAAAAATAAAAATAAAAATTGTATGAACATATATACATCAATTGAATAATGGAACATTATTTTATAGACTACCTTTTTTATACAATAATTTAAATAAAACACAATTTTGACAACATAGTTTATAAAACATCAGTCCACACTCATTTATTATTCTTTGGTTTTCTGCCCTTAAGAACATCCTTAGGGAGACCTTGTTCTTCCCTCTTCTTTCACACAGGATTGTGTTTTAAGAAGGGGTAATCAATCAATAAATCATCCCCAATGGTAAGGTCCATAATAGCCTCAACCATTATTAATCTATCAACCTCTCTTTCCATATCTCCATCTTTATCATTTATAACCTCAACAAATTAACAATTCGGTCTTACAGTAGGGTCCCTTCCCTTACTACTATTTATAAATCCTGCAATATTTTTGTGTGTGTATGCACGTCCATCTATATACATAAGATGACCTCTATTCATTTCTTTTCCACTTTCCAATTGGAGATGATGTGTATACATATTCGAATTTAGACCATATGCTGACATGCTAGGCTTATATTCTGCTAGCCTTCTCCATTCACCACTGTAATATGATGGACCATAATATGGCATTAATCTCCTAGAGGTTTGTTCTGAATTGTTTCTATGTTTAGATCCCACAAGTACAATTTGGACAATCAAGAGGCCTAGATTCGCTCCATGAATATTGCAGAGTCGTATCATGTAGCTGTATCCCCAAAATTGAAACACCTCGTACACTCTAAGTAGTTGTTGATCACTAGGCCAAGCACAATATAGTCGACGATCAAATGTCTCTTTGTAAATTGATCTCAAACTTAGGGGCAAATCATCATCTCCATCACATTCATTCTCATAGGGTATGTAGTCCACCTTCCCCTTGTCTTTAAGCAAATTATGCATCTTTAAACCTGTTCTTGTTCTGTTGCTTGTTTTCATCAATTCCTCATCTTCCGAGTTGGTATATTGGCACATATTTTTGTTAGATGTATCATATGATAAATGATCATTGCCCTCTAGGCTGGAAGTCGGTGATCCAGGAAACTTTAAACCAAGAACTTTATCCTGCAAGTATCCATTAAGAAAAAAATTAGTTATTTAAATAATATAAAACAATGTTTAAACGAAGTATACATGTTATTTATATCAAATTGGAAAATTCCTTACCACAATTCCTATTGGATTTGAATCGATTGTAGGAGGCATACTACCGACTAGAATCTCATCATATATGTAATGTCTTTGTACAATCACTCGTTTGAATTATTTCTTTCCACGACATACAGAACATCTACAAACAACAATTTTCTTAAAGTATTCATCCCATGTACTATAGTCCTGACCAACCTCTTGTTTCGTGCAATCATTTGTTGTGTCTGCAGGATCCATTGTCATATCCTCCTCCACCCACTGTCCTCTATGTGATTTAACAATTTTAGGTCCACATCCACGTACATATCTTTTTCTTTTGCTAGTTGAATGCTTAGGCTCTGCATTTGCTCCAATTTCCATCTAAAATAATCAACAACATGCATTAATTTATGTCAAGATTGGATAATACATTATAAATTTCAATAATACTGTGAAAAAAGATGGATGTATCACAAAATGCCATCAGATCATTTTTTCCTAAGTTAAGTCAAAATTTGAGTACCTGATGTCCCGTTTCATCTGTTGTGTCCTCATTTGATATGACACGATCTGTTGCCATGGCCTCGTCTGGCCACTATAATACACAACATAGTAAATAATGTTTAGTACACCAATTATATCATTTCGATGAATATGCTATCCAACACAAAACCTCACTTTAGTCATATATTTGACATAATGATATCATGTTTTGGCCATCCTAATTTTCAAACTTTTCTCTTGATCATAAAATCACATTTAATCACCATTCCTGTGCATTTTCAACCAATAAGTTTGACCTCAAAGGCCTCATGGACAGAAAAATGACTATCTCCTCTATGTTGTAGCATTTGTGAATTCATAAACACGTTCCTCCTTTGGTTGAGGTTGCTTTCTCTTCTTACCTCTATGGTATCTGCAGATTCTGTTGTCATATATATTTCCACCCACTTTCCTCTCTGCGATTTAGTAGTTCTACGCCATCCACGTCCTCTCTCCATGGCCTCCTCTGGATCCTATAATACACAACAATGACAATAGTCACATAACAACTGTGCACCAAGAGAATATTGTTGAAATTATCTTGTTAATACACTCACTTTTCATTAAGACACACTATGAAAAACAAAATTGGACATTGCAACATTTTGCTCTTCACAAAAAGTTTACACGCGAAATCTTGACAACTAGAGCTCAAATCTTATGATTACAAGATGACTACAAATTCACATCAAAAAGGCATTTATTTCATATTTGACTCTCCTTTTTCTTTTATGGGTCATTTTAAGGCTATCTATATCTCTCCAAGTGGCCATAAAACCCTCAAAACAGTCTCAAAGGGTCTTTGGCACCAAAATTTGAAATTCTTGATGGAGGGAAGGATGATTTGGATGTTTATTTTGAAATCATGTCATTAGATCTTTGTTAGGTTAATCCTAGCCATTGGATATTCTTTAATTATAGGGACTTTATGTTATATTTCACCATTACCTTTCACTCCAAAATTAATGGTTTCCTTGAAAAGAAAGCCCTCCATTAGCTATCATAACCACAACCATCTGTTGAAGTGAACTTAAACATTATGTGCAATTGTCATTGCTCATATTAAGCACCTACCTCCCTTCTTAGTGGTCCCACATGTGTGATGTATGCAAATGAGTCATATGGTACCTATGCTACATGTTTAAAGTTTGATTTTTGCTCATATTGTTGGGAAAAGGCCCAAAAAGACCTTTGATTTTTGAGTTTTATACTCTATAACATGCATCTCCTTGATATTTTCATCTAATCTATGACTGGTTTCTATTCTTTCAAACCATATATGCAATAAGTCATTAGTTTGAGAGAGGGAAGTTTTTAGTTACCATGAAATCCAACATTTATTCTAGTTTTTTTCCCTCAAATGTGAGAGTTTTGTCACCTAGGGTTTGATATTTTGGAGTTTTAGTAGAGGGTTTGCTGTTATAATTTATGTATAGATATATTGAAAGACTTATTGATCCTTTTTTTTGCTTGTAGGGTTTGTAACAATTAAGAAGATAAAAGGGCATGGTGTAAGAGAGAGGCAAAGATCCTTTGAGTACCAAGATTTGATTGCCTAATGGGCAATCCATCAAATCTTGGTAACATGCTTTCCTAGGCGATGAAATTCTGAGCCCTTGACATTGATGTAACAAGCCCGTGATCTATGTCACAAAGGATGAAGGAGGAGTATGCAGTCATGGTAGGAAAGTGAAATTACAATGAAATTTTGATATGATTGAGATGTAGTTGGGGTATTTAGGGATGTTGTCATCATGACTTAAGGATTGACAAGATCTAAGGAATAACTAGATGTATAAATAGGACTATCACAAGTATGTGAGGAAGTGGAAGGTTGAGAGATAGTGAAGGAGATAGTTCATGGCCTCTTAAACCGGGCTTCAATATTATAGTGAAGTCACATAATATAAACAAAGATTGTCATGACTTAGCTAAAATGTTGTCAATCTCCTATCACATATCTTAAGGTTGTCCTTAATCCCAAATCCAACTCTGAAATGTTAGATGGAAGGTCATGGCTCCAACTAAAATAATTGGTGTCAAAATGATAAGTTAGGGGACCATCATAGTGTTGATCTACTATTGTAGTGGGATCTTGAGGATTCAAAGGTTGTCATATCATTGCTATCATCCAAATACCACCTAATGTTGTACTAACAATGATTTAGAATCTTTATTAGCAAGTCAATGGACTGATATGGGAATAAAGGGCAGCCAACATATGACATAGGACTGTGACTAACAAAAATAAGCAAAGGCATTGCTAACATTTTAAGTTAGGTAATCATTTATTATTAAAAAATTCTATTATAGCAACCACCTTAAAATTTTGCCTTGACTATTAATAGGGGTATCAAAGATCATCTTTCAACCATTAGGATTGTTATAACTTATATAATTGTTGGTATATGGTGGATTACTATCATTATAGGGGGATGATATCAAGGACCATCATTATGCCTTGTTATAGTTGATGGACAATCGTCCTAAGTATTGTTACAACACAAAAGGTCTATCACAACCCCAAAGGACTATCACAAATGTTATTAGGTCAGCCAAACCATAGCTCCAATATTCACCATCATATGAATATCATAATTAACATTGTAGAGGTTGTCATACCATGAGACATAGGTAACAACCATAGGAGGTTTAAAAGCATCACTAGCAACATTAAATTATTGTCATGGTACACCTAGGATAGCTAGGTATGCATCCATAGAGTTATTACTATAAAATTGTCTCATTAATCTTGTGACCAGGTTAAGTCACTATCATAGTAACAATGTAGTTAGTCATCAATCAACATGTTGTCTTTGCATTTCAATGAGATCAATTCTTGAAAAATGACAATCTAGAGGTTAAAGAGACAAGTTGATACCTTACCCAAGTTGTCATGTTCTTGAAACCTTGTCACTATAAAGAGGAGATATCTAGAGAGTAATGTCACAAGGACATAACCAAGGCATGCACTATCATGAGCCATAGGGACAACTTACTACACCATCCAAAACTCCATTTGAACTAGCTACTATCAATAATTCACATTATTGGGAACTGTCATGAAGAAAACACCATGCATAGGACTGTCATAGTCAAAGTGGAGAGGATTGTCTAGTCATTTTATTACTGTCATAATAGCTTGTGGGTTAGTTACCATGCTTCAACCTAAAATAGGTTAATGAGAACATAGAAATGAAAATCACAATACCATAAACATTGCCATAAGCTGCCAATATAGTCCCAATATCATGTCATGTTAGTAAGAGAAGAGTTGTTTGGTTTTTCCAAAGCCATATCCCTTGCATAAGGATTGTCACCAACCATCTAGGTAAGGTCATGAAAGAGTGAGTCATTATTGAGCTAATCATAAGAGAAGCATGAAGTCAAAATGCTATCATGGAAACAAGATATAGTTACTTATTATAAGGACAATCCAAATTTGGTGAGGTTGTGATGGTGACAGGTTGTCATTGATGTCAAAAGTGTGTTCATATCAGGAGGAAATGGTGCAATGCAAAAGTTGCCTTAGTTGTTGTAGGACATTAGGAGGAGATAGTTTATAGAGATATGGAATTGGTTTAGTGTAATGATGGTAAGAGTATTGATGCCATTGATCTTAAGTTTGGAAAATTGATGCCATACATTTGAGGTCGCTCAAGACAGTGGGATCTTGCTTTATGATATGTTTTCATGATACTTGTTAATGGTTGAGGTCCATGTTTTTCAATGTCTCCATGTTGCATGAACAAGTTGCAAAATGTAGGTTGTGCTTCTGTCATCTTCATAAGTTGATATGTCTAATGCATAAAATCAGATGTCTTGATGTAAAGCTCTATTCACTCATATCAAATAATGATCAGGATTGAGAAGTTGATCTTCATATCAGGTTGTCATGGATGTTGGACATCAAGATTGTCAAGAGTTATGAGGAGTTATACTAGTTCATATGTATTGTCACCGATTGTCAAGGTGATGGAGTTCATTTGACATCATGTTGTTTACAAGTGACAGTGGCTTGATCCAAATAACACGGAATGGTCTTCATAGTGACAGTTGTGGCATGATCTCATGTGTTCTCACTGTGATTGGTCTGCTCTTCTTAGAATACAGAGACACCAAAGCTTTGCAGAGAGTTAGTATATTATCACTTAAGGTCACGGGCCACTTAAGTGGCAGCCTAAAGGGTCTAGGCAACGTGAATAACCGGCCCCTTTCTCCTAGCGTTACCGGTGGTCAAGATGAAGAAAATATTTTTGTGTGAGATCTTAGAAATGGCAAATGATCAGGAAATTGAAGAGAATTGAAATGAAAGAGAAGGAAGATGAAAATGAGGACACTGAATATTCAGTTTGAAAGAGTTTTTATTACAAGGGCAGATTCAAAATATATTATGGAAGATATTTATTTTGTGAATAAGATTTTCTTCTTGCAGATGGATTGGTGTTTGGATTTCTTGATGTTTTTATTATTGCAAATGAAAGGGTTTTGATTTACAGAGAGAAGATGAAAATGATTATAAAGAATGTGAAAAGTCATCTTGTATATAATAGCTTTGCAGGTGGATTGATAAGTGTGTGTGTTGATGAAGAAAACAAAGATGAGCAAATAATCTTATGAAGTTATGATCTGTAGAGAAAAACCTTTTTGAAAAGAAAGATGAGTTGATTTAAATGGTGCAAATCAGATTGAACAACAATCACTTCTTGCACATGAGATTTTTGTTTTGATTGACTGAGAAAAGCCAAGTGAGGCACAATATGCCAGTGAGGCTTATAGGTCAGTGAGACCATTTGTCAGTGAGACATTCACATCAGCCAATGAGGCTTGTAAAAATATTTTTAAGGTTAAGCCAGTGAGGCAGTTTTGGAGCAGTTTTTCTACCCCAGGAAGGTTTTTCCACTCATGCAATTCTTGTGTCTTGATTCATATTGATTTTCTCTCTGTTTGTGTGTATGATTTATTCATGAGATTTAATCTCATCATTCATTCTCAGTTATGTGCACATGTGTGTAACAAATGATATCTTTCTTTCTTCATGTCTTGAAAGTTAAATTTGTAAAAGGTTAAAATTTATACAACACTGATTCACCCCCCCTCTCAGTGTTGTCCTGAACTCCTACAGGTTGCTACAAGCAACCAAATTTGGCATTCCATTAGATAGTGATATCAACTTCCAAGAAAAATACATCATTTTGCACTGATAGGCGCTAAATTAGGCACACTTTGCGCCGTAAAAAGATTACGTTTAGGCCTAAAAGTCGGCACTAAAGTCGGCGATAACTGCGCCAACTATTGCGTTGACTATAGTGCTGACTAATGAATTAAAAAAAATTAAAAAATTCCCGCCTGCACATACCCCAAAACAAAAAAAGACACAAAACAAAACTTTATTGATTTTTGGTGTTCATTTTGTGTTTGGAGATCGAGCGTTTGGCATGCAGAGATCGAGTGTTTGGGTTTTTTGTGTTCACCCTTATTTTGGGCATATCCTTGGCAATGGAGGGACCTATATTCCAACCCCAATTTCCTTTCCATTCCTAAAGCGCATATTCACTTTCTTACATCTCAAAAGTCCCGGGTTCGAGCCACGACAACCTTTGCTTCCAGATATCTCAGCCTTTCAATTCGTGTTGCTCTTCTTCTATTTGTGCCAGGTAAGGGCATCGCCTCTCTTTCATCTACTCTTTTTTTCCCGTTAGATGGATTCGTTTGGACAAATGCGGGTCTTGTAATATTCACAGGGCATCTATTGAAGATAATTCTGAGTAAGGCTTTTCATAATAAATGACAAATTTCCACATTCCATAATATTATAAATGTGTGCTTCAGGATTAAATTGTGTGAATCAGATATCTCAAACTTTGCTTAAAGGAAAATTGTTGTCTATCTTGATATGGATGAAATCACATTGTCACTAGTTGATAAAATTTCTCTCTGGCTTTATTTCAATTGATGTATAAGCTTACTTTCTTGCAGCAAACTTACAAAGGAAAACAACTTCATGATTTGCTCTACAAAGTAAAGGTCAAAAACCTTGAGGAATACAGAAAAACTAGACGAAAACTTTCATACCTGGCAGTGTGTACTTCGTTTGCCTCCACAAACTGGACGAAAATAATTTGCCCTAGGTCGCCTCAAAATGTCAAGCAATAGAGGGAAGAGAGGAAAGGGAGCAGACTCTGGCCATAATGAGGTAATTCATTGTCAATTTATAGATTTGTAAATGTTTCCATTGTTTCTTTGATTTTTAGTTTTTAGTTTTTTATTTCTAAATTTAAAAGAAGAAATTTATTTTATATATATATATAGGGACATGAGACTGACAAAGATAAAGAGGCATTGTCTTCCATATTGGGGGTAGAGGCAGTGAACAAATTGGATGGTGTGGACTTGACAATGCTTTCCAAATACATAGAAAAATGATCTAGTAAAGCCCCTGAAACATTGCAACCAAATCAACAGTGTCAAAGGGAATCAATTGATTTCCCAACCAGTCCTAGATTGGGCAAAAGACCTAGGAGGAAATCAATAACAGTAACCTCTAAGAATGTGGAATAGGGAGCAGAGGCTTCCAATATCCTAGCCACTCCTGGGACACAGGCTTCTTTGACCACCACGCCATGTTTTGCATCTTGCATTGGTACCTATGATGCCAAGATAGAATACGATGTGGTTTCAGGGAAAATCTGAATGATAGATGCTAGAAAAACATTTGTGAATAGGTTGAAGGAATCATGCCTTCAACGGTTCAAAGACCATCTACATTTGCCATTCTCAAAGATACCCATGCACCTACAAAAAGCAGTTATCCATGACATGGAGATTGAATTTGGCACAGGTTGGTTTGTAAAGAAGATAAAGCTATGAATGTCTCAAAACTGCAAGAGATTTCAGTACAACCAAACAAAGAAGATAAAAAAACTCCCTCCTGAGCTAAGGCTAAAAAAAGGCCAATTGATGTAAGTGTGAAAGTATGGAAAGAGCTTGTAAAAGCATATGAGAAGTTCGATGCACAGATGAAGTTCGGTGAGGAGAGTACGCAGGTATTTGAATTTGCTCATAAGATTATATCAAATTTATTAAACAATTTTTAAATTTTATTTGTGCATAGTTAAATTGAATTAGCATATGTTTCAGGACAAGGCCTCCAAGGCTAGGCTTGACAAACTTCGTGCCACACATCACAGTGGTCAGAAAGGTTTATAGGCCTTGATCTGTACATTTGTAAGTATATTTAATATGTTAAATGATTTTTTTTTAATTTCCTAGGAAAAAGCAAATGATTGCATATTAATTAATTTAACTAGTCCATGTGCCATGTTTTGATAGGAGGAGAAATATGGCCGGCATCCAAGCCAATTTGAAAAGGAAATGTTACAAAGCAAAAAGTGGACCGATTTTGTAATCTGGATGGAGAACAAGGTATCAATAGTTGACTTTTAATAACTTAGTTGGATATTGTTGTGTTAATATGTCAATTTGCATTTCTTGTGTTGAGTTGTTTATTGATGTGTAGGATGAGTTCTAAAGTGCTTCTCTATTGGCCCTAGATCCCACTCAATTGTCCCATTATTTGCAGTCCTGGACATGTGCACATGTCCTCCTAGTTCCCTTATTGCAGTGTTGAGATTTGAACTTCAGTCACTCTCATTATGAATGCACCTTTTTACCTTTACAGAACAATCCTTGGACATTTTTCACAATAATTTTAATCCACAAAGCTCGACAACTGTAAGGGTAATCACTTATATACAAACGTGAGTTATGTGAACAAGCCACTAAATCATCCACACATTTGTTTATATTGAATTAATGTATAGACAACATATCCTTTATTGAATCATTAGGTGGTGATAGAACTTATGAAAATGATGAGTCCCTTATCAAAGGACATCATTGATATCTTTATCAAAGGCACATCATTGAATATTCCAACAGTTGCAACAATGTAGGGCAATCCTCTATCTTGTGATCAACATCATAATAAGTATACATTGGAAACTTTGTACAACTACGCGAGGTATGCCCAGGTTCTCCACACTAGTAGCAATAGATTCCTCTATTACATACTCTATCATGGCCTCCTTGATTTCCTCCATGCTCCATATATTATGGCTCCTAATAGCACAACACCATCTATTGTGGTTGTGACTCGGGTTGCGTGGTTGTGTTTAATTTTGTTTTCCTCTTGCCTTGTGGAGGACTTCTACTACTTTATAGGTGGTAGTGTCATGGGTGGATGTGTGACAAACCTTGCACTAGTAATTGATAGGAACATCCTTTCACTTTTGCTGTAGTGGACAATTTCATGAGTCTCATGATATATGGTGCAATTAGGTATGTGTTGAGCAAGAGGGAACTATGTGGCATTAATAGCTTGAGCTCCCATCACTAGATAGTTTTAAACTCACTTGCATGGAAGATGCATTAAAGGTATCAATTATATATGTTCCATGATTTAAATCCATTATTTTGTGGTTCTCAGTGTGACAGAAAGAAGGATGTTGTTGCTTCTTAGACTTGTTGCACACCTTGCACTAGATCCACAGGCTGGTGGAATGGTATTCGAGGACACAATGGCTCTCATATCAGATTTTTTTGCAAGGAATCAATTTAAAATGGTTTGAGGCCTAGCTTTCATTCCAACCTAGGATTCCATCACAATAATGTTATATTACAGTCTTCAGATATGTGTATAGTTTATCAACATGGTAGCAATCATTTAGTAATAATTCCTCACACACCACACTGTAACTGAGATGTGTGAATGCCCTAAAACTATACAGGTTCAGTCCAAACACTATCATAAGATCATGCTTGATAAGATCACAGATACATCATAGTTTAGGTGTACATAGGACTTCCTTAGGGTAGGTAGGACTTCCTTAGTGTAGCCCTAACTATGCATTGTAGTAGAATCATTATATTGACCATTCCAAGTTTGGACTAGCAGGGATAATGGAGTTTCAAGACCCTTGCCAGCCAAGGGAAGGTTGATATAAGAATTTTGAGGGACCTAGGGTAGTGACAGTCATATAGGACTGGGTTTGTGTTATGTTTGGAACCCATAAAGTCTTGAGGTCTTCTTAGAGGGGTGATATGTGACTAGGGTATGAAGGCTAGGACTTTGTATGTAATCTTAAGCCCTCCTTTTGGATTTGTTGGAAGCCTTCTTCACTGATACATAAGGACTGTCAAGACTCCTATGATAGTGCATTAGAGAGGCATTGAAATCACAAAGGAGATAAATGTTATTAGGCCATCACCAATTGGAGAAGGGATTGTCATAAAGAGCATGACAGTGTTACCTTGTCATAGTCGCAAAGGGGATAGTCTTTGTGTTGGTAATTATAGTCACTATGTTTACATCCACCTTCCTAAGGTTTGCAGAAATGCCTGAAGTTAAATATGCCTATTTTAAAGGTCTTGCCATGAGTATTTTCCATGCTTTTACCCCCCTAATGATCCGAAGATTGAATATAAAGGTGTGGAAATTATTGACTAACCTTACTACTGTCACAGTCAATTTGCTAACATGCAAGACAGTCATGAGGTTTTTCTTCTTTTATTCAAGATTTAAATAATCTTCCTTATTGATAAGATGGGGGACTGCAATTCCCAAATTGTCTATGACAAAATACCAATGGAGACCTCCCCAATCCTCATCTCAAGTTTCAAATGCACAATGAAATGATGGAGGACAATCATAACTGTCATAATAGTACATTAGCATTTTTTGTCTCAAGGTGGCCCTTAAGACTGCCAAGGGGATGGATATAGAGTTTGGATTATGGTTTTTGTTTAAAAGGCCTGTGTCATTGACCTAATATTTATTTGTGGCAAGGATCCCAATAGTCTAAAGATTACAAATTGTTGTCAAGAAGGGACTATCATAGTTAAGTGTGGTACAATGATACAATTTCATCTTGGTTGAGTATTGTATAAATCTCAAGCTATTTAGAATGCATGGGGGTATTAGGGTGTAGTATCACTATATAGGTAACCATCAAGTGATTTCTTCAACCCAATCTTGGCCTATATAGTACCCAATGTGAAGAGCAAGATAGTGTTGTCTAAGAACCTTGTTACGGTCACAAATGAGGGCAGTCTTAGCTATTGTAACCATAGTTGGAATCCCTTATTGTTACCATAACATATGTGACCTAAAACCATGACTCTATGAGTATGAGTTGTTTGAAACTCCTCTGAGAAGATCCCACTATGGGAATGAATCATAATTTAGTGTTAAATAGGATTGTTGTCATTACAAAAAATCTAGGGCAGTCACTGTATCCTCTCATTGTCATCATAGAATTAATGCAGCTATAGTTTTCAATACCAAAGAGATGGAATTGATGGTAACCATAAGGTCTATGTTGACTAGTCTCAATCATCCATCCCTTGATGGTAAAAAATAATGTCCCAAAGGAGACAATAATGATGATACAAATGCAGACACAAAATAAGACCACTTTATATTCTTCTATTTTAGAGGACTGTCTCTACATTGCTGGTCTAGATTAAGGAAGACATGATTTAAGAGTTCATTGGATTTGATGGCTACAAGCCATTCATCAAATCCACACAAGGTGGCATGGTTAGGTTTCTGAATGCTTAAGTCCTCCTTTGTCAGATGTTGTAGTTGCAACTACCCTGTTAGACATGTATGCAAAATGTGGAAACATAGACAAGGCATGTGAACTGTTTGACAGAATGCCTCAAAGAAATGTGGTCTCATGGACTGCAATGACTGTAGGATATGCACAAAATGGATTTGTTGAAAAGGCTTTAGAAATTTTAAAGCAAATGCAATTGGTTGGTGTAAAGCCAAATTCCACAACCTTTACTAGCATCCTCCCTGCCTGTGTCAAAATGGGAGCTTTGGAATAGGGTATGGGCATCCATCAATACATAAAGGATAGAGGAATTTTGTCAGATGTTGTAGTTGCAACTGCCCTGTTAGACATGTATGCAAAATGTGGAAGCATAGACAAGGCACGTGAATTGTTTGACAGAATGCCTCAAAGAAATGTGGTCTCATGGACTGCAATGATTGCAGGATATGCACAAAATATGGAATCATAGACAAAAAACGTGAATTGTTTGACAGAATTCCTCAAAGAGATGTCATCTCATGGAATACAATGATTGCAGGTTATGCACAAAATGGATTTTGCAAGGACGCTCTCAAAATCTTTGAATTAATTAAGCACTCTAGAACATATCCTAACATTGTAAGCTTTGCTTGTATTCTAGGTGCATGCAGCCATGCAGGTTTACTGGATGAGAGTTGTACATACTTCAATCACATCTGTAACTCTTATTGCACTACACCTACAATTGATCATTATGTGTGCATGGTTGACCTCCTTGCCTGTGCTAGCTATCTTGAAGACACCCTAAACTTTATCTTTCTTTCTAAATCCCCAAATTTGCCCTATTCCCACTCACATTGAAGACCTCTGAGCAGGAATAGGGCTAACATTTTTTCTTTCTAAAATCAGTCGGATAACATATTGCTAACTTCATTTTTTTTTCAAACAAAATAGACCTTTATCTTAAGGTTACTCATGAACCTTAAGATAAATAATTATTGAAAAAAAACTGTGCATTCCTTAATGACATGTAAGAGAATTTAATCAACTGCTACTTAAAAACTCTTTAATGTTTCTGTCTAATGTAGGTTATTAGATTAATAGTGAAAAATAACATACATGGACCAAGCAATTTGTGGCACTTAAGGTTATGTAATAGAATTTACAATTGATAGTTAAATTGTATAACAATTTTTTTATGATCTTTACTAACGTTTATTAGAATTGTTGCATGTTTTACATCATTGGAATGACATATTAGCTATAACTTTTTTAAATTTTATTATGGTATGTGCACTTTGATATGATGTAATATGATTATGGTTTCGTTTCATATGTTGTAATATTAGATATATAACAAAAAAATAAATTATTGCATGAAATAAATAATAACTTTTCATTTTAAATGTTTTTTTTTTGCAGAACACAAGTCTTCCAGAAGATGAAGATGATCCTCATGATATAGATCCAGATTATGTTGGTTTTGGTATAGATCACATGGAAGGGGATGATGATGACACAGATACAAAAGACACCAAGGCCGATGATGATGATGATGATGACGATGATGATGATCACGATCACGATGGTGATGATGATGATGAGGCAGTTGCTGGTAGTAGCTAGTGACATTCATGATCATATAGACTACATCATGGATCATTGTTGATATATCGTTATGATGCCTCTTTTCATGGTTACTATCATATGTATAATTTTCACGGCCTGCAGTACCATATTAATGAGTTGTATCATAAATTTATGTATCATTTTGACTTATATCATTTGGACATGTATCATCTTGACTTGTATCATTTTGAGTTACATAATTTATCATTTTTACTTATATCATTTGTACATGTATCATTTTGACTTATGTCGACTGTTGGACATGTATCATTTTGACATGTTATTGATCTACTGACATATTGGACTTTCACTTGTTTTAGTTATATATGATGATGATCTTATCAGTATTGACTTGTCAATTTATATATATTGAAAGTGGTCGATGATTTTTGGATGGATATTTATTACGTATGACGATTTAATTTACTGCTCAGGATGGATGTTGTCAAATTCAATTAAATTATAGATATTTGACTCACTTGTTTTAATTATAGATGATGATCATGTTATAATAATTATCTTGTTATTTAATCATATGAGTTAAATAATTAAATTATTTACTCTATAAGCATATGAGTTATTTAAGAGGCATGATATATTTAACTAATTAAATTGAAATAAAACATATTAAATTAATAAATGTAAGCAAAACAAGAAGCATTTTTAGAAGCAAAAATGGAAGCCAAACTAGAAGCAAACTAGAAGCAATCTTGGAAGCAAAACTTGGCGTTATCTAGGAAGCAAAAGCAGAAGCAATTCAGGTAGCAAACAAAGAAGTAATAATGGAAGCAATTTTAGAAGCAACAAAAGATGCAATAATAGAAGCCATATTAGAAGCAACAAAAGACGCAAAAATGGAAGCAAAATTGGAAGCAACAAGCAACGTTATATCGGAAGCAAAATTGAAAGCAAAATTGGAAGCAAAATCGGAAGCAAACCTGGAAGCAAAACCAGAAGTAAAATTGGAAGTAAAATCGGAAGCAAAACTAGAAGCAAAATTGGAAGAAAAAATGGACGCAAAACTAGAAGCAAACCTGGAAGCAAAATCAGAAGCAAAATTGGATGAAACAAGTGACGTTATATTAGAAGCAAAATTGGAAGTAAAACCGGAAGCAAAATCGGAAGCAAAATTGGAAGGAAAACCGGAAGCAAACCTGGAAGCAAAATCGGAAGCAAACTTGGAAACAAACCTGGAAGCAACACAGGAAGCAAAACCAGAAGCAAAATTGAAAGCCAAAATGGAAGCAACAAAATCTGGCGCTAAATCCAGTGCTAAACCCAACGCTAAATCTGGCACTAAACCTGGCGCTAAATTTGGCGTTAAACCCAACGCTAAACCCGACGCTAAATCTAGTGCCAAAGTGAAATGCAGTTTGGCATCGAGTTTTACACTAGCAGAAGTGTCCAATTCATGAACTCAAATGCACTAAATTTTGGCACTATTTTAGGTGTTAATTGCCTCTTTTGTTGTAGTGTCCCTTATTGCTGGTGTGAATCAAATCACTCCTACTCTAGTGGCAAGAGACAATCAAGAAGGGGAGAATCTAATGGACTGCCCTCTTTGTGAGGGAGGAGAGTCCCATGAGTGACAACAATATTATTGTGTCGAGTTGTAGTTGTACCAATTTGCTCGCTTCACAAGGAAGGAATGCTTAATGATGAACTATGGTGTTTGTGCAAGGTGTTAGAGTTGGAGTGTTGGGATGTTGCCTAGCGAATCTTTGGAGAGGCGTGGTTGTAGTGATTCTAATTTGGCCAAATTCTGGTGAGCTCATTTTGGGCAAAAAGATGAAAGGTGTTAAGCCTATGCTCTTCTAATTTGATTAACTCTTCCAAGAGGGCTAACTCTCTTGCACAAAATTCTTCTCTTACATGCTTCCTTTTGTTTGCCTCTTAGATTTGTCTTAGGATGGTTGTTTTTTCTTCATTTGGTGTTTCCTATATTGATTTAGTTGCCCTTATCTCGCTTAAAACTACCTCTATCTAGTTTTCCCTAACTTAGGGACACATTAGGCGTTAAATGTGAGTAATATTGAGAAGCAAAAATTCAAGAGAGTAGCTTTAATGAGTTTGTTTATTTTGAAGAAGGTGTTTGCTTTACTCTATTTGTTGTATTTGATTTTCTTGATTTGATCTTAGTTGAATGTTGATTTGTTCAAGAGTGTTGATATAATTTGCTATGTTCGAGAGGTTTCCAAAACCTATGAATGAGCCTATTAGTTGCATTTTTGTTTTTAATTTTGTGTGAATGTAATGTTAAAATGTATGCAAGCAATTAATTAACTTTGTTCTTTTTATAAAAATACATATTTCAAGTGAACTAATTAGCTAATAAATGAAATAACTCTCTTTTTGTATTTTTTTAATGAATACAACTAAATAAATTGAATTTACCTAAATGCAATCTCTACAATTTGTTTTGTGATCTTCTATTTAACAAAAGAATATTGTTGTTGTTTTGATTGTTGTGGATGAATAGATCTCATTTTTGAATGGGGATAACCCATTTCTGTAGATGTTTTGATTTAAAAGAATGCTTTGAAGCAAATGAATAAAATAAATAAAAAGAAGTAGCTAAATTTAATCTATTCTAAAGAAACAATTAGGTCTAATTTATATCTAATATAAGGAAAGCAATAAAAAAATATAAATCTTACCAAGAAGCAACAACAAAATGTTTCATTTTAGGAAAGGTGTCTCAACCTTGCATCCTAATGTTAAGAACACAAAAAAATCAATTTTGGGGCTATAGAACAAAAAAACTCAATTTTGGGGCTATAAAGGTCATTTTTTGCCCTAAAAAAATATCATAATGAGTTGTTATTGGAAAGTGAATTATGGGGACATAGATCTCTTTGAACTCTGTAATTTAAATAAATGGGCTCAATCAACTTCCCAAATCAAAAGTTATGGCCTCTAGAACTTGGGTTTCCCACATCAAAAATGTAAGAGCATCTATGACACATAAGAGAGCTATAAGAGGGAGTTACATTTATGGACCAACTTATGACACATGTTATGACATGTCATAAGACATCTTTGAATGGAGATAATGGATCCAAATGAAATGTCCAAGTTGGTGAGTAGATTATAACGAGCTTATGGCTGGTGGAAGGAATATGTTATTTTTAGTCTATGGACTCAGCTTGGGAATTGTGCATTAGTTTTTTAACAAGGGATTTAGGAGTGACATTTTGGGTGGCTTTAACTCATGGTTTCCTAATTACCATTTGATAGTTTCATGTATTATTTCTCCTATCTATTGAGTTCTTAAGATAGAGGTGTCATAGTGAGTTTTTTTATAGGTACTGTTATGTTGCTAAAATTGCTTCAAATCTCTTGTTGGTGATACTCCTATAAAGGCTTAGACTTTTCAAGTGTATTGTAACTATTGATTACTAAATAATACACTGAGTTGCTTTGGAGTGTGGGATTTTTCTCTTGAAAGGGTTTTCCCCACATAAATCGTTGTGTTATGATATATTGCTTTTGTGTTTATTTCCTTGTAACGGTATAATTAGTTTAATTTTTGCACATACCTCCTCTCATAGATTAGTGTAGGAAGAGTATTCCACACTTGTACTTCCTTTCATTTCATATCAAAGCTTGATCACCTTAGATTCTAGGTGTTATGGACAAGGATTTTTTGTATTAATCTTGGATTGAGTGGTATCTTACATAGAAGAAGATCTTGTTGTAGGAAAATAGCAAGCACATCAAGAAAGAAATGGAGTTCTCAGGCACAAAATTTGAGCTTTGGAATCTCAAGATGGAGGATATGTTCATGGATAGAGATCTATGAAGTGCAATATCCATATCCAAACCTATTGCCACATCACAAGAAGACTCAAACAAAATAGATTGAAAAGTAAAGGGCCTCATTAGGCTTTATTGACATACTTTGTATTATTGAATGTACATGAAGAAGCCACCGCTACAACTCTTTGGAAGAAGTTGGGTGAGATTTATTAGGCTAAGCCCCTAGTAAATAAACTTTTTTCTGAGAAAGAAGTTGTATACCTTAGGATGGAGGATAGTGGTTATGTGGCAAAGCACCTAAATGTTTTCAACATTATTGTTACCTAGTTGCACTCTATTGGAGTGAAGATGGAGGAGAAGGACTGTTGCATGACTTTGTTATGTTCTTTGCTAGACTTGTGGGATCACTTGGTTATGGCAATTGGGTATACTACCTCTAAAATCAAAATGGATGAGGTAGTTGCATCATTACTTTTGGAGGATATGAAAGGAAAAAATTCTAAATCAACCAAAGAGGCCCTAGTTTTTCATGGAAGACCAAAAGAGAAAGGCAAGGAAAAGACAAGAAAAGGGACAAGTCTAGATCCAAATTTCACGAGAGATCCAAATTTCATGGGAGATCCAAATCTCTTAGAAATACCAAGGCTAAATGTTGGAACTACAGCAAGCCTAGGCATTTCAAAAGAGACTGCAAGGAGGAGAAAAAGAAAAATAAACATGATCTGACGATGAGTTTGAAAAGTCTTCTCATGATGATGGTGATGCCTTTATTACAACCTTGGCAATACATGAATCATAAGATGTGTGGTTGGTAGATTCCAAAGCTTCTTTCCACATGACCTCACATAAGGGTTGGTTCTCAAAGTATGAAGAATATGATGGTGGGAAAGTGTATCTTGGAGATGACTCACCTAAAAATTATTGTTTTTGAAGAGTTTTGATCCAATTCCTTGATGGTTTGAAGGGGATCAATGATGTATTGCATATACCTAGTTTGGCATGAAACCTACTTTTAGTTAGTAAGCTTAATCATGTGGGTGTGCAAGTTGTTTTCTCTAGTGGAGGTGTAAGATGGCATGAGGGTCTATGATGCTTGTTAAGGGTGTTCATGTGGGCACTAGGCTATCCCACAATACTATGTCCCACTTATGGGACATCCTAATTTTTGCTTGAAATCACATATTTTTTAGAAAAATTAATGATTTAAGCCTTGAGGGTTACATCTAAAGGGTTTTATTTGAAAGGAGTTAAATAAAACCCCCTTAGATCAAACCCCCTTGGATAGAACCCTCCTAGTCTTAAATTAAACCCCCAATGGAGTCTCCTCTGCACCTATCAAAATGCTGATAAAAACCAACTTTGCTTCACCTTTTGGGGGGGTCAAATGAAGTCATTTATAAATTATTATTTTTAATTATGTAGCCCTTTGTATACACTTTCCAAAAAGTATAATTTTGAATAATTTAATTTGATTATTATATTTATTTTCTATTTTCTAGTGAACATAAGTTTTTCACCAAACAACAAGGTCTCTATTCCACACAAGCGAAAAAATAAAAAATAGAGAAAAAAATTCTAAAAAATATATGTACCCTAGGTATTGATATCCTTGTTTCAACAAAAACATAAAATTAAATGTTGATACATACAAAACAAGTTATGCGTTATGACAAACATGTGTCCAAATTATAATTAATCTCACTTTAAAAATTAATTAAAAAAATATGCAACAAAAAATTATAAAAAATTATCCATGCCCTAGATATTGGTGTTAGAAATCTATAGTTTAAAAATTAGAATTTTCGCCTTTCTATAAAAAAAGTTATGCATTATGACATAAACATCACTTTTAAAAATGTTGTTTACTATAAAAAACAAGTTATTAAAAATTACGTAAAAAAATTACAATTTATTTCTAAATTTTTTAAAATATATATATTTAGAATCTACACGCAAAATCTCACAAATCACTAGTTCGCATCATCTTCGAGTTCTTAATGGCTTAGCTGCTATAGGTGTTAGAAAGTGAAGATTTGGTTAAAAATGTTGATTTCATTGTCCCACTTTGGCCAAAAAGTGGGACATAGTATTGTGGGCTGACCCCACTCTATTTCAGTTGGATGCATACACAATTTAGTGCAATAGTTCCTCTATTCTGATAGTGAAGAGATTTGCAAATTCTACACTTTTACCATCAGAACCAATAGCAAGGAGGAGTGTTGCATCTACTTCTAATGGTCATGCTTTCTAGGTACCTAAGGGTGCTCTTTCTTCAAAGACCAAGTTACCTACAGAGAAGATAACATTATGGCACTAGAGAATGGGCCAAATAGGTGAGAAGGCTTTAAAGACCTTGAAAAATAAAATTATTGTAGAAGGTTTGAATGATTGTGCTCTTGAGTTCGATTTATGTGAACATTGCATATATGGAAAGAAAAATCACATTTTGTTTTACTTGAGTTTTCACAAATCTTCTGGGATGCTCGATCTAGTTCATTCTAATGTTTTTGGTCCTATGAATGTTCCTTCAATTTTAAAATATTTATATTATGTATCTTTCATAGATGACTACTCTAGAATGACATGTATGTATTTCCTTAGAAGTAAATTTAAAGTCTTCATTTGTTTAAAAAAAATTAAGTCTCTTTTAGAAAATCAAACTAGTAGGAAGATTAAGATTTTGAGAACTAACAATGGCAATGAGTTTTATTCAATAGATTTTCACAGATTCTATAAGGAGCATGGGATACAAAGACACAAGGCAACTCCATATACCCCTCAACAAAATGAAGTTGTAGAGAGAATGAATAGGGCATTGATGGAGAGGGTTAGGAGTATGCTTAGTGGCGTTGTGTTGGAATAAAAATTCTAGGTAGAAGCAGTAGCTATGGCTTGTTACCTAATTAACAGAACTCCTACATTAGCTCTCGTAGATAAAGACTCCTATGGAAGCTTGGTTGAGCAAAAAGCCCTCATTATAGCATCTTTATGTTTTTAGTTGTAAGGCATGTTCTCATGTGCCTAAGGAGAGGTAGTCAAAATTAGAGAACATGGTAGTTAAGTGTATTTTCATTGACTATGGTGTTGGTGTGAAAGGGTACAAGCTTTGGGATCCTACGGTTGAGAGAGTTATGTATAGAAGTGTTATTTTTAGAGAGATTACACCTTCTCCTATAACTTTGTGACCATAAGAAGATAAGAAGAAAGATGTGGTTCAACTACTCCCTAAGACTGAGAAAGTTGAACCAAAAGCTCATGAAGGACCTGAAGAGGAGGAGATCTCAAATAGTTCTGAAAAGGAGATAGAACCTACACCTCAACTCTTGAGGAGGTCCACTCAACATAGACAACAACTAGACAAGTACATTCTTCTTAATTGAATATGTATTTTTTCTTTGATTACTAACATAAATGAGCCTAGAACTGTGAACGAGGTATTAGGTATGGATAATTTTGAGTCCTAGAGAGTGGTTATGGATGAGAAGATGGCTACATTGAAGAAAAATCATATGTGGGACTTAGTGCCTTTTCTTTATGGTTGGAAACTCATTAGTTGTAAATGGGTGTTTGGTAAAAGCACAAAGCTGTGTCACACTTTTATAAAGGAAACGACCAACGCTGATCCAACTTTTAAACTTGAATCACTAAAAAGTGACATATATGTTTTGAATTTTGAAATGATGTAAACTAATAAAATATTTATTTTTTAGTATATTTTATGTTTGTATTTTTTGAAAAAATTAGAAAATTTTTTGAATATAGTTTTTAATAAATTGACACTATAATTTAGTTGCTGATAAAATGTTGAAAAATGAAATTACATGAGGCGTCAATCTTTATATAGTAATTTTTTTTTCTTCAATTTTTTTTTGTGTATTTATAACTTGAAACTTTAGTGCATGGATATATTTTTTCCAATTTTGATAAATATATATTTTTTAATAAATAATAAAATGTGTGCATATTAAAATGTAGTTGTTTCCATTCGACGTCAACTTTCATATTAACTATTTATCTAAAATAGAAAAAAAAATTATACCATCTTGATATAGATTCTTTTATCTAGTGTATCATATTTTTTTCAATTTTTTTAATAAGTTTTACTATTTTTCCTTGACATGGTAATCGACCTAATATTTTGTGTTGATAACCTACTTTTAGTAAAAATAGAAAGAAAAATATAAATAATAATTAAACTATTAAAATATAAATATATATATATATATATATTTGAAAACTAAACTTATAGATCTACAAAAGGGTATTTTTATATTTTTTAAAAAATGTTATTTACACGAGTAGAAGTTGTTGAAATATCAAGTTTTTCAAATAATTTTTTTTTTGGGTAAATTGGCCTCATAGTGGTGCTACATATGTATTTAGCCAACAATTTAAGTTGGAAAAGTTGTGGACATATCTAACTTAGCTAGAATGAATCTTACAAGATCATATGTTTGACCAAAATTGATTTTTAGTTAGAAATACTTAAATTCACTTGTGCTAATAAGTTGGCTAAAAGTGTGACACAACTTTGTGCTTTTACTAAACTTGATCGATTATGATGGTAGTGTTGAGAAGCATAAGGCTAAAATTTCTGCCAAGGGATATTCCCAAGTCAAGGGAATTGATTACAATGAATTATTTTCTCTAGTTTCTAAGCTAACATCGATTATGTTCTTATTATCTATTGTAGCAGCCTTTGATCTTGAAGTTGAGCAAATGGATGTGAAGACAACTTCCCTTCATGGCGATTTGGAGGAAGAGATCTACATGACACAACTAGAGCACTACATGGAAGAAGGTAAAGAATATTTGGTGTGTAAGTTGAAAGAGTCTCTATATGGTCTCAAACAGTCTCCTAGGATGTGGTACCAAAAGTTTGATTCCTTTGTGTTGGGTTTAGGATTTCTAAGAACCAAATCAAATTGTTACATCAATTATAAGATGGATAGTGATTGATTCCTTGTTATTGCATTTTGATGATATGTTGTTTTTGGCAATAATAAGGATGTAATTTGTGGCTTGAAGTCAGCTTTCAACATAGTTTGAGATGAAGAACTTACATGGGCTAGTGGATATTTTAGTTATGGAGATCAAAAGAGATAGAGTGAACACAAATATTTGGTTAGGCTAGATCAAGTATGTGAACTTAGTGTTGGAGAGATTCAACATGACAACATGTAGACCATTGTGTGTTGTTATCTCAGTGGGAACCAAATTATCTATAGAGCAATGTCTAACTTCGCCTAGTGAGATGGAGTACATGACTTGAGTACCTTATGCTAGTGTTATTGGGAGCTTGATGTATGCTATGGTTTGTACTAGACCAGACATTACCTAAGTAATGAGAGTCTTGAGCTACTTTATGGACAATCCTAGACGAGACCATTGGGATGTAATTAAGAGGATCTTTAGATATCTGTGGGGTACCTCTGAGTACTCTATTTGTTATCATGGTGATTCTATAGGGGACCAACACTCAATGAATATTTGTGGATTTTTGGGTTCAAATTGGGTAGGAGATGTCCATAGCAAAAGAACCACCAATGGATATGTGATCAGTTTATTTGGTGATGCTATTAATTAGATTAGTAGGTGATGGGTTGTGGTCACTTTGTCCACTATATAGGCTAAGTACAAGGTAGCTACTCATGCCTATAAGATATTATGTTCAAATGTGAGACTGAGTTGAGGAGCTATCATAGTTAGTTGTGATAGTTAGAGTGTCATATGTCTAGTAAAGAATCCAACCTTTCATATGAGGATGAAGCATATCGATGTCCAATACCATTTTGCTCATGACATGGTAGAGGATGGGAGGGCAATGTTGGAGAAAGTTTACACTTAGCAAAATGTTAGAGATGCATTGATGAAGCTAATGAGCATAGAGAAGTTTAGGTGGTGTTGTGAGTCTATGGGCCTCTCAATCCATAGCGATTAGTTGATATTTTGGTACCCCCTTTACTCTTGCAAGGTGTTGAACAAGTGGGAGAATGTTAGGAAAGGTGTCTCAACCTTGCATCCTAATGTTAAGAATAAAAAATGTAATTTTTTGGCTATAAAACATAAAAACTTGATTTATAAGCTACAGAGGTCATTTTTGGCCTTCAAAAAATGTTGGAATGGGCCATAACTAGAAAGTGAGTTACAAGAACATATATCTCTTTGAGCTCTACAAGTTTTTAAAAATGTGCTAAATCAGTTTCCTAGATTAAAAGTTATGGCCTCCCACATTGAAAATGTAGGAGCATCTTTGATTCATAAGAGAGCTATAAGGGGGAATTACACTTATTGACCAACTTATGACACATGTTACGACACAACATAAGGCATCTTTTAATGGAGATAATGGAGTACCCAAGTTGGTGAGTGAATTATGATGATCTTATGTAGGTGGAAGGAATATGCTATTTTTAGTCTGTGGACTCATCTTGGGGGTTGTGTATTAGGTTTTTAACTAGTGATTTGGGAGGCACATTTTGGGTGGTTTAAGCTCATGCATAATCCCCAAGATGAGTCCATAGACTAAAAATAGCATATTCCTTTCACCTACATAAGCTCATCATGGTTTACTAATTACAATTTGATGGTTTCATGTATTGTTTCTCCTATTTATTGAGTGCTTGAGATGGAAGTGTCATAGTGAGTTTTTTGTAGGTACTATTATGATGCCAAAATTGCTCCAAATCTCTTGTTGGTGATACTCTTGTAAAGGCTTAGATTCTGCAAGTGTATTGTAACCATTAATTACTGAATAATACATTGAGTTACTTTGGAGTGTTGGGTTTTTCTCCCAAAGGGTTTTTTCCACATAAATCATTGTGTTATGGTATATATCAGTTTTGTGTTTATTTCGTTGTAAATGTATGATAAACTTAATTTTTGTACATTACTCATCTCATATATTAGTGTAGGAAGTGTATTCCACACCTTTTCTCTCTTTAATTTTAGTCCTTGGGCAAATTCGTGATCTAATTACAACTTTATACTACCGTTTTCAAAAAGCGTTTATATAAAAGAAAATAAAACTAAAGAATTTGTGTGAAGCTTCAATGGAGCTTCTTTGAAATTTTAATGATTCGTGTCCTTAAAGGATCCATATTTTTCATTGTCTTCTCCTCTTCAGCTCTAGGAAATTCCTCTTGATGGAAGTAGGGAAGGGAAGACTAAATGCTACAGTAGGATTGAAGATTGATTGGAAGTTGGTAAGGAAGCTTTAGAAGTTTCAAATGTTATAAGAAAAGATTAGAGCTTGATGTGGTGAGTCTTGGGACTTGGTGTAAAGTGGATTACAAAAATATGAAGGTGAGACTTTTAATCCTACTTAGATAGGAATAAAAAGTAGAGCTTCTTTAGCAAATCTAGTAGAGGAAACCAAATACAAACAAGATCAACCAGATGCATGAGGCATGAAGATGTTTAAATAGGAAAAAGAACTCTCAATCAATGGGAGATGACAATCACTTAAGGAGTGAATCGTGTCATCATGACTCAAGAAGACTCTTAATCAAAGGCTAAAGTAGAAGAGAAATTGCAATAACTAGAAGATTCACATGCCAACGAAAGATGATAAGGTCATCCTTTTCGACAAAGTGGGTTGCCTCTTTTGCTACCTAGAGCAGGTCACCCAGGTGAATTGTAGTTTAACATGGATTTCCTAGGTGACCCTATGGTCTCCTAGGTGCCCTTGTAACTGAAGGTGTAGAAACTTAGTTTTGGAGGATAGAGTGGACACACAAGCTAAGTATGCGGTTAACAAAGCTAGTGAACACATGAGGGAGGGTCCTAAAGATGTAAGGTGGAATTTATCCAAGGTGAGGAGAATTTATTCACACCACGTGGATCATGGACTAGACCACCAAATCATCATTGGACTATCATGTAGGCCTGTACAATTTTGGGTACTTACATATTTGCCCCTTCACAATCTACATGGAAGGTAGGTGTCATTCCTAAAATAGGAATATAGGACCCACACTTACTTATACTAACTTGTTATCATTGTCCTACATCTGGACCTACAAAATGAAATGTGTGAACATGTGTAATATGATAATCATGAAAAGTGACAATAAAAAATGACAGAGTACTTACCATGTTAACACAAGGTTTGAGAGATACTACCTTTGTTGCATGCTTTCGTCACTTATCTAAAACCTACAAGGTGGGAAAACACCAACCAACTCAAGTGCATACAATCAAAATATTATCTCAAATTACATGTCTGACAAAGATAAGAGGATGTACCATGATAGTGGGGTGTAAACTATGTCTATGCTTGCTTTGATTCATGTGAACAACATGCCAAAAGGGGGGAAACAAGCCTATATTTGCAAAATTAACTCATTTGAAACTTCATTTGTGCTTGTGGTGAGAGAGATAAATAGAGAAAGAGAGAGAGATAAGAGAGGTGCTATGGACAAACAGTGATGGAATCATGTAAGCTTATAGTCAGTGGAGAGATATTGATGAGGACCAAGATTATGGAATCCATGCAACCTTTGGTGGTCCCTTAGGTGTGAAAATTGAGAAAAAAAATCTCTTTTTCCTTCATTTTAGTTTTTATTTGTTGAGTTTCAAAATGGTTGTCAAATTCAATGTCATTTGTTGCATTAGGTTGTTGTTCAAGTAGAAAATGCTTTAACATTTTTATTTTTCTAAATTTTTGCATGTTTTTGCTTGATTTATGCTACTTGGGGTTTGTTTGTGGAATAGGTAGTGTCACCTTTTTTGGCCCTACCAGATCACCCATATTGAGAGGGAAGAGTGCCTGGGCACTCTTGCCACTTAGCCTGGGTTGTCAAGGAACCTTCTCGATTGCTCCTTTTGACAAGGATGATAAAAAACATCTATTTTGTATCATTTTTGGGGTTGCTTTTGCTTATTTGTGAGCACTTTAGAGTTTTTCCTTTATTTTGTGTGATTTTTTTGGCTTTTTTGACTTCTCTTTAAATTTTTCTATGTTTTCAACTTTTATAATTTTTAAGGGTTTTCTGAGGTCTAATGAAGATTTTCTACTTGGTAGGACACCTAAATCTAGTGAAATGCCACCAAAGAGTAGGCTTGCTATGAAAACACTGTGGGGGCACTATCAAGAGTAGACCTAGCCATCCTTCACCATGTTGGGATAGCGAGGGTGCTACGGATTCTGATTGTTTGACCTTCAATGTGAATTTTATGTGACAATCTCACTTTCTAGGATGTGGCTTGAATACTTTCTAGTTTCAAGGAGTTTTGAGAGAGTGGACAATCACTCTTTATGATGTTTACCACATTTTGTGTGGCCCCATTTGAGGAAATTGTAAGTGCCTTAAATTGTATGAGCTAATATGGTAATCCAATGATGATTTGATAGTCCTACTAATGACCCCATGTGGCATGATTAGTTTCTCCTCACAACTTTTTCATCTTTATGGAACTCACTTTATAACTTTCCCCTATGTGTTTTTCATCCTTGCAAATTGGTAACTTAGCTTGCATGCCTTTTTCCCTGTCCAAAATTAACCTCTCGCACTTTCAGTTGCAGGGGCTCATAGGAGACTATAGTGTCACCTAGATGACCTACCCTAGTAAAATGGATGACCCACTTTTTGAAAGGGGTGGCCCTATCATGTTTGGTTGGTGCATGATTTTTTTAGTTCTAACAATTTATCTTCTATTTTTGCTTCTAATTTTGAGTCCTCTTGATTCTTGATGACACTAATCACTCCTCTTAACTATTATTTTTCTCCCCTTGAATTATTGTCAACTCCCATTGATTGTGAGTTGATTTTCCTATTTAAACACCCTATGCCTCACGCATCCAAGTGGTGGTTGAAAATATTGCCTATATTTTATGCCTTTAAATTTTATTCTACAAAGAAGCTCTATATCTTTTCCTATAGGAATAGGATCTCGCTTTCATGAGTCTGCAAGCCTCTCTATAAACCAAATCCAAGACCCATCATTGTATCCATTACAGGATTTGAGCCTTCCCATACATTGCTAGAAGCTTCTAAAGCTTCCACAACATCCCCAGGCAATCTCCAATCTCTCTACATTATCTTCCCTTCCATCAAGAGGAGTTATTTGAATCTAGAGATGAGAAGATACAACAAAAAAATCTATATCCTTTAAGGACACAATTCACAACAACTTCAAGGAAGTTTCTTTGAAGCTTTAAACAAGTTTTCTAGTTTTACTCAAATTTATAGAAGTTTTCATTTATAAAGTAATTTAGAAGTAGTAGTTAGATCACCAAAATTTCTTAAAAGGACTACAACACTTCATTATTGTTTCTTAGTTAGATTAGAATTTGTTATTACTTTCTTATACTAGATTAAATTAGAATCACTTATTTAGATTAGAATTAGGTTAGAAGCTTCTATTATTTTGTTGCTTCAAAGCATTTTCTATCGATTTGAAAACAAAGATTCGTTCATTCTACAACACTTCAATAAAAACAACGTCCTCTTGTTAAATAGAAAACCACAAAAATAATAGAGATTATATCTAGTGAACTCAAAATCATTTAGTTGCATACAAGAAAAAATACAAAAAGGAAGCTTCTTTTATTATCTAATTAGATCACATATTTTTCAAGAAAATACTTGAAAAAAGGATGAATAGAGTTGTCTTTACATGCATTTAGATTAATTCATTTAGATAACTCATTGCAACTTGTGAGATTGCAAAACACGCAAAAAACTCCCTTGAGCATTATGAGGCATCCAATAAAAATCAAGTAGATCAATAATTTAGCAAGTCAAAATTAACCATCAAACAAACACACTAAAAGCAACTCTCTTGAGTTTTCCATTTCTCACTTGGATTTTCATGACCGATTTGTCTTGGAATTAAGGAAATTTAGATTGATATAGTTTTAGATGCGATCAAATCAAACTAACCAATACAAGAAATTCCCATTGAAGAACAAACTCAAGAACAAGTAAACATCTTAAGAGAAATCTAATAGGCCAATGGAATGAGGCACACAAGAGAAGAATTTTACATAAGAGAACTCACTCTTTCGGAAGAACATATCAAACTAGAGGAACGAAGGATTAACACCTTTCATCTCTTCACTCGAAATAATCTCAACCAAATTAAAGCCAGTGATCCACCTAGCTAAATCAAAATTATGATGACTAGGTCTTTAGAGGTTCACAAGAGAACACCCCAACACTTAGACCATTCCAACTTTGATTCCACAAGTAAACACCATATTCCACCATTAGGCACTCCTCCCTAATGAAGTGATTGGACCAATGGTACAACCCCCATTCAACAAAATAATACTGTTGTCACGCATAAGACTCTTGTTCCCCACGAAGAGAGTGGCCCATCAAATTATCCCTTGCTTGACTAGATTTTTCTATTGGAGTAGGAGTGATTCAATCCTAACATCAGTAAGGGTGCAGTGCATGTGCCTATTTGAGTCCATTTCATCCACATTTGTGGTGACTTAGCTTGGAACATCACATATTTTGATGAACCCAATGTGAAGGGAAAATGCTTCTAGATGAGCTCTCTTGTTTTCCATCTTTCTTCCATTTTCATCTCACATTTCTCTCTTTGTCATACCATTTAATTTGTGGTACCCAAGCTACCCCTAAATATGTTGGGACCAACACTACCTCCAGGACAAATTCCATCAAATGAATCTATCCCCTCATCATTTGGCCAGTACATCCCTATTGATCCCATGGTACCTATCTCAAATAGGTATGATTATGAGGATATTGACCTGGATGGAAGGTGGTTAATGCATTGATAACAATGCTTGTGTGGCTCATGAATTCACAACTTTTAACAACCCTACATGTGGATATTATCAAGGGTTTTTGATACAACTAAACTTGGGCCATCCAAGATCCCATCATGTCCTAGTCTGATAAGAGTTCAGAAGATAGGAGCCCACGTACAAGGACACAAATTTGTAAACTGATAACAATATTGGTCACTTTGAAAGAGATTTAATGGAACCTTGAGTGACACAAGCAACCCTTGACATAATTTTTCAAAATGACCAAGTCTCTACCCAAAGGGAAAGACTCAAAACTCAACCCTAGACAATAATGAATAAGGCTACTCAACCCCCACATTTGGGGAAAAACCTACCTCAGGGTGGAGAAACATGAAACATAGGAGAAGCAACCCCCAAAGTACTTATAGCTATCCTAGTCCAATAGGTCAAGAATCTTGAAGCCAGGGGTGTTGAGTGTCTAATGCATACTCCAACCCAAATAAATGAGAGACTAAAGTCTTTGAGTCACTAGCCTCACATTAACCTTTCTTCTATGGATGCAAATGAACAAGGCCAAGGGATAGCTCAATTATCCCCTTACATCAACTTTTACTCAAATAACATAAGTAGCAAGGCTTTATTGCCTCTTTTACCCTCATTATTTAACATGGTGAGCTTAATCCAACTAGGTGGGACACCTACGATACAAAGTTAGAATCAAACAATGTCACTTGGTTTTTAAACTATAAACATATAATTTCTGATGCAGGAGCATCCCTGGTTCAAGAGAAATCTTGCATCAACCAAAAACATTTGCATTTCAGTTTGTTTGCAATTTAGTTTGTTTCTTTTCACTTTCCAGTTTAGTTCATGTAGTTCAGTCAGTAGTACTTTCTGTATTTTGGTTCGCATTCTACCGCAGTTGCATTTCACATCTTGCGGAGCTGGACTTAGCACCTAGACTCATTCATCTACATCATATCTAGAATTTAGATCATTTGGATCTGTTACCAGAAAGTTATAGCTATCAAAAGATCGATTGTTTTCTAAGAATAGAGCATCCTGACAATCTCTGATAATCAGCTAAAGGAGAAGACTTGCGGAGCATTCCTTGAGTTGTGGAGCCTAATGACACATCGTTCAATGATATGTGGTTCGTGGCTGACCTTCCCTGAGATCCGCTCATCATTCCATTCATTTGTGGAGGTGTTCTATGCATTTAGGTCTGACCTATTCGTGTACACACGTCACAACTCTTCCTTGGCCAATGCGAAGGAATCTTATGATCCAGAGATGATATATATTGATGTAATAGATCCTTAGAAAAGTAGTTATCAAGTTTAGGATAATAGTGCTAGTTGATAGTTTCAATTTTGCGCAGAGGAGCTTCAAAGCTATATCTTGTGCATATTTTGATATTATAAAATCAGGTCATTGAGCCCTAATTGTAAGCCCGCATGATACCGGCCAGATTGTATTTGAATTCTATGATATACTAAATGACTGAATCTGTATTTGTTCCATATCTTTGAGTTGTTTCCATTATGTTTACTCTTGTTACACGACCTGGACAGTTCATTCTGTGAACCCTCCTACCATGACTGCACTAAGTGGTATCAGAACGAAAGTTTGAATCTTTGGGAGTGAATTGAGCGAAGTTGGTGAAAGAATTTTGTAAGGTCTTGCTGTGGACAAATTGCCGAATTGAGGCAGGTTACTTGTGTCGCAACCGATCGCCGATTGTGAGGCAGTTGTCACCTTGTAGCCTGATCGCCAAACTTGAGGCAGTTTGCACTTGATCCTAGGAAGATGCCACTGAGGAGAGTTGCCACTATTGGGACAATGGCTGGTAGAATGGATGAGATGATGGAAATGATGAAAATAATAGAAATTCTATTGGATGTTGTCGAGGAGGATAGGCGAAGAGGATTGACACCTAGACCTAATGTTGAAAGTGATGATGAAGAGGAATTTCAATCTGTTGAACAAGTTGGCGAAACCCTAGGAGGAGATGATGAAGAAGAAGAATTAGATCAAGTAAGGATGTTGTGAGCTATTTCAAAGATTGAAAAAAGACCTAGAGTTGATGTATCGAATTACACTGGCAATTCGAACCCTGAAGAGTTGATTGACTGGATAAATGACATGGAAGAATACTTTGAATATAAGGAAGTTGAAGATTCGAAGAAGGTAAGTTTGCGAAGACAAAGTTGAAAGGACATGCTACTATATGGTGGAAAGAGGTTCAGTTGGATAGAAACAAAAGAGGGAAAGAAAAGATTACAAAGTGCGATAGAATGGTGACAAATTTGAAGAATTAGTTTATACTTGTTGACTATGAGTTGGAACTGTTGAAAAGATTGCAAAACCTGAGACAAAAGGAGAAATATGTGAAGGAGTATACAAAAGAATTTCATAAGATGATCATAAGGACAGGACATAGTGAAGCAAGCAAGGAGAAAGTGGTTAGATACATCAATGGATTGAGATTGAACATTCAAGAAGAACTATGTTTGGTAAGAATGACATCTTTGGAGGAAGCATATCAGTTTGCCCTAAAAGTTGAAGAGAAGCTGAATAAAAGGCATGATCAGAGACAGAGAGGCAGAGGAGGTAAATTTCAGAATGAAAGAACATTTTTTGGAGGAGAGAGATCATATCCGGAGTAGAACAAGTTTGACAACACATTCAAGGACATAGATACTAATGCATACCGGAGTAGTGACAGAAATTTTCATCACAGTGGTAATTATAATTCATACCAGAATGAAGGACATAGAAGAGAGGGAAGAGGGTTTGATAGGAAGACATTCAGAGGCACTTGTTTCAAGTGTGGAGGTGAAGGACATAGAGCATTTGAGTGTAATCAAGGGAGTACAAGCAAGAAAACAGAGAACAGTGGAAGAGCAGTTTATGTTGAAGAAGAACCTATTGGATCACCTAGTTTAGTGGGTAAACCAGAGAAAGGAGAATCACTTGTGATGAGAAGAGAACTATTCCAAGCAGAGACAAATGAGGAACCATCGTAGAGGAAGAGTTTGTTTAGGACAAGATGCAAATCAGGAGGTAAATGTTGTAAAGTTGTAATTGATAGTGGTAGTTTTGATAATCTAGTTTCAGAGGAGATGGTGACTAAGCTGAATTTGGAAAGACTAAAACACCCTAAGCCCTTTTAGATGGCATGGATTCAAGATGATCATAAGGTACTATTGAGTGAACAATGTTTGGTGAAATTTCATATTGGATCTTATCATGATGAAGTCTTGTCTGATATTATGCCTATGGATGTATGTCATATCTTGTTGGGTAGACCTTGGCAGTGAGATAGAAAGCTATACATGATGGGAGAAAGAATACATACACTATAACATCAAATGGGAAGAGAATTACCTTGATTCCTTTAGAGGATGATCCTAAGAGTGAAGTATGTGGGAATGCTAGAATCTGTTTGGTAGATGGAAGGAAATTTCTGGATGGTTTGAGACATGAGAATGTGTTATGCCTTGATTCCTAAGAAGCCTGAAGCATTGAAGCAGACTGAAGAATCACAACCGGAGGAGATAAGAAAGTTGCTGACAGAGTATGAAGACATCATATCAGATAATGTACCTGAAGGATTGCCACCTATAAGGAGTATCAGTCATCGCATGGATCTTATACCGGGAGCTAGTTTGCCTAACAAAGCAACACATAGAATGACACCGACAGAGAATGAAGAACTGAATAGGCAGATACAAGAGTTGTTGAGGAAATGTTTGATCAGAGAAAGCTTGAGTCCTTGTGCAGTACCTGCATTATTAGCACCAAAGAAAGATGGGGAATGTGTACTGATTCCAGAGCAGTAAACAAGATCACATTTAATTATAGATTTCCTTTACCTAGGATGGATGATATCATGGATTCTTTAAGTGGAGCAAGATATTTCACAAAGATAGATTTAAAGAGTGGATACCATCAGATCAGAATTAGAGAAGGAGACAAATGGAAGACTGCTTTTAAGACAAATGAAGGATTGTATGAGTGGTTAGTGATGCACTTTGGATTGACAAATGCACCAAGTACTTTCATGAGGTTGATGAATGAAGTCTTGAAGAAATTCTTGGGTAAGTTTGTTATTGTATACTTGGATGACATTCTAAGTTTCAGTAAGTCAAAAGATAGACAAGTATTGCAGAGACTGAGAGAAGAGAAATTGCTGATAAACATCAATAAATGTAGTTTCATGAAAGAAGAATTGGTATATTTGGGATTTGTGATTTCTGCGGAAGGATTGAAGATGGACCATGAGAAGGTAAGAGCAATTGTTGAATGGCCTACACCAGAGAGCATTAGAGAGGTTAGATCATTTCATGGACTAGCTAGTTTCTACCAGAAGTTCATCAAAAAATTTAGTTCAGTTTATAACCCTATGATAGAGACAATGAGAGGTGACAGAAAATATTTCAAATGGACATTAAGAGCAGATAAGAGTTTTGAGTTGTTGAAGTAGAAAGTGACAGACCAACCTGTTTTGGCATTACCGAATTTCAATAAGGTATTTCAAGTTGATTGTGATGCAAGTGGGAATGCAATTGGAGCAGTATTAAGTCAAGAAGGTAGACCTATAGCATATTTCAATGAGAAGTTGAATGATGCAAGGAGAAGATATTCAGTTTATGACCAAGAGTTCTATGGCATAATTCAAGCCTTGAAAAAGTGGAGACATTACTTGTTGCCTAAGGAATTTGTGTTGTATACAGATCATCAAGCTTTGCAGTATTTGAAGAGTCAAGGTAAGTTGAACCCGAGACACATGAGATGGGTTGAGTTCATATAGAGTTATACTTTTGTGTTGAAGCATAGGAGTGGAAAATCAAACAAAGTTACAGATGCATTGTGTAGGAGAAGGAATTTGCTGACAAAAATAAGAATTGAAGTATTGGGTTTTGATGAATTGAAGAACATATATGAGGGAGACACTGATTTTGTAGAATCTTGGAAAGCATGTAATGAACTTGTTGTGACAGATAGGAGTAAGTGGTTAGATTATTTCATTCAAGAAGATATGTTGTTCAGAGGAAATCAATTATGCATACCTAGAAGTTCAATGAGAGATAATTTGATCACAGAGAAACACAATGGAGGATTAGCAGGACATTTTGGAATTGATAAGACAATAGATTTGGTGAGTGAAAACTACTTTTAGCCTCAGATACATAAGGATGTTAGGAAATTTGTGCAGAGTTGTAGAGTTTATCAAGTTAAAAAAGGGAGTAGTCAGAATACTAGATTGTATAAATCTTTGACAGTACCAGAGAAACCTTGGGAAGACATAAGCATGGATTTTGTAATGGGATTGCTGAAGACACATAGAGGACATGATTTGATATTTGTAGTGGTAGACAGATTTTCAAAGATGGCTCATTTCATACCTTGTAAGAAGACAACCGATGTAGTGCATATAGCTGACCTATTTTTCAAGGAGATTGTGAGATTGCATGGATTACCTAAGAGTATAATTTTAGACAGAGACACCAAATTTCTTGGATATTTATGGAAGACACTGTGGAAGAAGATGAAGATAGATTTGAAGTTCAGTTCAACTTTTCATCCACAGACTGATGGACAGACAGAGGTAGTGAATAGGAGTTTGGGAAACTTGTTGAGATGTTTGGTCAGAGAAAAGGCAAGAAGTTGGGATTTGATTCTTTCACAAGCAGAGTTTGCATACAATGATTCAATAAATAGGAGCACTGGAAGAACACCTTTTGAGATTGTTACTGGAGTGAATCTTAGAGGAGTTACAGAATTAAGAGATATTAGTGTGGAGGAAAAGAGAAGTACAGAAGCAGAAGAATTTGCAGATCACATGAAGACAGTGCATAATCAGGTGAAGAAGCATTTGGAAGAGATGAACATCAAATATAAGGAGCAAGAAGATGAGAAGAGAAGACATAAGGAATTTGAAATTGGAGATGAAGTGATGGTATACTTGAGAAAAGATAGATTTCTAGTTGGGACATATAACAAGTTGATGAAGAATCTTGGACCTTGTAGGATACTCATAAAGTTTGATTCAAGAAATGCATACGAAGTGGAGTTACTGCTAACATTGGGTATATCACCTATTTTCAACATTGTAGACCTATATCGGTACCATGAAGCAGAGTTCAGTGACAACCATGAAGAAGACTTGAAGAAGCAGTTACCACAACAAGCACCAGAGCAGATTAAGGACATTTTGGACAACAGAGTTGGATGCAACACCAGAGGAAGACAATACAAAGAATACCTTGTGAAGTGGAAAGGCAGACTGGAATAAGATTCATCATGGATTTCTCAGGCTGAGGTGGACCATCTTGGTTCTCCCCTAGCCCTAGCAAAGTGAGGGACTCACTTTTTCAATAACCCCAGATGTCTGATGCAAGAGCATCCCTTGTTCAAGAGCAATCTTGCATTAACCAAAAACATTTGCATTTCAGTTTGTTTGCAGTTCAGTTTGTTTCTTTTCACTTTCTAGTTCAGTTCAGGCAGTTCAGTCAATAGCAGTTTCTGTATTTTGGTCCTCATTCTACCGTAGTTGCATTTCACATCATACAGAGCTGGACTTAGCACCTAAACTCATTCATCTACATCGTATCCAGAATTCAGAGCGTTTGGATGAGTTACCAAAAAGTTATCACTATCAGAAGATTGACTATTTTCTAAGAACATAGCATCCTGACAATCTCTGATAATCAGCTAAAGGAGAAGACTTGCGGAGCATTCCTTGACTTGTGAGCCTAATGACACATCATTCAATGATCTGTGGTTTGTGGCTGACCTTTCCTGAGATCTGCTCATCATTCCATTCATTTGTGGAGGTGTTCTATGCATTTAGGTCTGATCTATCCGTGTACACACGTCACAACTCTTCTTTGGAGTTTGAGATCTTCCTTGGCTAACATGGAGGAATCTTATGATCTGGAGATGATATATATTGATGTAATATATCCTTAGGAAAGTAGTTATCAATTTTAGGATAATAGTGATAGTTTTGATTTTGTGCGGAGGAGCTTCAAAGCTATATCTTGTGCATATTCTAATATTCTGAAATCAGGCCATTGAGCCCTAATTGTAAGCCCGCATGATACCGGCCAGATTGTATTTGAATTCAATGATATACTAAATGACTAAATATGCATTTGTTCCATATCTTTGAGTTGTTTCCATTGTGTTTACTCTTGCTACACGGCCTAGACAGTTCATTTTGTGAACCCTCCTACCACGACTGCACCAATTTCCTAACTATCTAATTTTCTTTGGGTAACAACAACCTGGCCTACCTCTCCAAATGCAATGTGTGCAACAAGATCCACCCATAGTTTTGTTGCAAGTATGGTCCTAACCGGTGTTGTCATTGATGTCAACATACTCCTAAGGATTGGATGAGTTGTATGCTGAGGATATTGAGAAAATTAGTCCTATTAGGAATAGAGAAGAACAATGAAGACAGTGAGGTGAAGATCCCAGCTAAGATGCAAATCAGAGGATGCGCATCAAAGGGTTTGTTGATATGTGTCTTAAGATGATCCAGTAAAGAACTAAGAGGTCTGCATGAAGATCTGAAGAAGATATAGCCACTTGAGAAAAATAGGTTCTGACAGATGTTCGGAGGTGACAGAGTGACACAGATAGGTCTGGTGAGATCTGAAAATGAAATATCTTGTTCTACGGATCTGGTGGAGTGTTTAGGATGTCAATGTGAATTAACAACTCAATTGGTTTGTGGTCTGGAGGTCTGCAAGCATCTGTTCCAATACAACAGTGATGACAGACTGTGTTCTTGAGCTTTCAGATGAAGGAGAGAAAGATTTCAGTAAGCAGAAGTAGTGTGGATGTTCTTGGTGATTCAAGCAAGCTTGTGGAGGTCTTTGGATTGTGTCCAATTCGTGTTAGTGATCCACATTGAAGTTTGAGCTCGTAATTGAAGAATTACTTCCGGATGATGGTGTTCTTCCTAAGTTTGGCCGACTGGATGAGTTACACATCATGCAGATGATCTTGAAGATGTTCTGTGAAGATTGTCGTGTTCCTAAAGGAAGATTGAAGTCTTAGATCTGTGTGGCTGACAGCGTGTTGATCTGTGTGAAGTCTTTTTGTAATTAGTCATGTTGTATTTATGTATTTGCTCTGTAATGTATGCCGACTTGGATGATTATTCCAAAGTCAAATGTCTTGTATAAATAAGATGCTATGAAGTCATTTCAAAGTGTATCTTGAGGAGATGAGTATGTGGTAGAGAGGAGTAGAGCGAAAGGCAGAGCAGAAGTATTGGGCTTAAATGGAACTGACTCAGGCATGGTGAAGATGCTATTCTTCAATTCAAGTATGTAATATCTATTATTCTATAGACAGTGCGTCTCCTGTAGGCAGTGGGCCTCTTGTGAGCATTGTGCTCAGGCATTGAGCCCTAATTGGCATGTGCCATTTGGTTCTTCTTATTCTTTTGACAGAGAATACAATCTTGGGTTAGTCACCCTGTGGTTTTTCCCTTAACCAGGTTTTCCACATTAAAATCTTGGTGTCTTATGTGTTAATGTGTTTCTGGTCTTGATTTAATGCATTATGTTGCCATGATTAATTTATTATTATGCTGTTGAATTACAAAGAGGATTTAAGTGATTAATTGGAAGAAAGTTTTGGACAACTGATTCACCCCCCCTCTCAGTTGTTTGTCCTGAATCTAACAATTGGTATCAGAGCTAGGTTCCTCTAAAAGAGCTTAACCGCTTGAGAAGATCCAGGATGTCATCTTACAAGAAGGATAGTCTGAGGTTTGATGGAACCAATTACACTCTTTGGAAAAGCTGCATGGAATGTCACTTGCAATGTATGGGAATGTAATATTGGATCATAACCTCAAAGAAGTATGTTCCTCCACAGAATGGTCTGAGAACTATAGATGAAATCAGAGATGCTGAAAATAATCTTCAGGCTAAAGAATCTCTTTTAAGTGCCTTATCCGACTCAGAGCTAACAAATGTTGTAGATCTAACAACCGCATTTGAGATTTGGGAAAACCGGAACTTCTGCATGAAGGCGACAATTGTGTCAAATGTGCCAAACTATAGAGTCTGAAAGGAAAATTTGAAAACCTGAAGATGAGAGAAGATGAAAATATCACTACATTTATGCTTAGAGTAAATGAGCTTGTTTGTGGCATTAGATGTGCTGGTGGAATCTTGGATGAAGATGAGATTGTAGCCAAAGTTCTCAGATCTCTACCTGCTTCTTACAAATACAAGGTTGTTGCCATTGAAGAATTCAGATCCTTTTCAAATATCACAAGAGATCAATTGGTTGGTAAATTAGTTGCATTTAAATTGTCCAAGTTTGGAGATGCACCCCCCAAGACTGAATCTGTATTCAAAGCTAGTGCCTCTGTAAAAGGTAAACAAAAGTTTAATCTGGGAGAGAACTCTTCAAAGAAATTGTCATGGTATGAAAAAGCAAGAAAAGATCTACAAGAAGATGAAGCAAAAACTGCTCAACTTGAAGCCCTTATTGCAAAAAGACTGCTAAGAGGATCCAGTAAGTATGAAGGGAAATTGCCTTTTAAATGTTTTAACTGCAATAAGATTGGTCATTTTGCCTCAAGGTGTCCGGAAAGATTTTCAAAGCCAAATCCTAACAGATCAAGGTTCCAAAAGAAATGTTACTATGTTCATGAAGATGATGATGATGATGGAGTAACAGATGATGAATCAGAGATAGGAAACAAATCTGGAAGTGACCGGGTGTTTCTTGCCATCAAGGAAGAAGATCCTATGCCCTCTGAATCTGTCAATCATAAAATTGTAGAAAGAGCTCTGGCTGCCCAAGTTGAAGAAAAGGATGATTGGGTCATTGACAGTGGATGCTCCCACCATATGACAGGTGACAAAAATAAGTTCATAGATTTGGAAAGGTATGAAGGAGGAGTGGTAAAATTTGGTGATAATTCTGCTGGCAGAATCAGAGGTAGAGGAACTATTTCTTTTGATGGAAAGAACAAAACCAGTAATATACTATATGTTGAAGCTCTAAAGCACAATCTTCTCAGTGTTGGACAGTTGGTGGACAAAGGCTATGATCTCCGATTCAAAAATGGAAAATGCAAGATCTTTGAAAGCTCCGGAATAGAGATTGCATCTGGTACTCAAACAAAAGGTAATATCTTCCTCTTGGTTGGTACTGACAAAAGTTGTTTATTTGTTCAAATTGATCAGAGTTGGTTATGGCATAGGAGAATGTGTCATGTGATTTTTGATAATGTCATTAAGATAAGCAACACTCAGGCTGTAAGAGATCTCCCATGATTGGTGAAACCTACTAACAGTTTGTGCAAAGAATGTCAGTTGGGTAAGAAAAGTAGAGTCTCATTCAAAAGTAACGAACAGTCTTCTACTAGATTATTGGACTTAGTTCATACTGATCTATGTGGTCCGGCAAGAATCAAGAGTGTGCAAGGTGATAGATACTTCATGTTATTAATTGATGATCACTCCCGGATGATGTGGGCAACCTTTCTAAAAGAGAAATTTGAGGCCCTTGAGAAATTCAAAATATTCAAGGCTATGGTAGAAAATGAAACTGGATTGAACATAAAATGTCTAAGGTTTGACAGAGGTGGAGAATTCACATCCGGTGAGTTCATAGAATTCTGTGAGAAACATAGGATAAAAAGACAGTTGTCTGCTCCAAGGACACCACATCATAATGGAGTAGTGGAGAGAAAGAACCAGACAATCTAGGAGGCATCTAGAACCATGATGATGGAAGCAAATGTTCCTCAGATCTTCTGGAGAGAAGTTGTAAGCACTGCAGTCTACACTCTTAATCGAGTACAAATCAGAAGCAATACTGGTAAGACTCCTTATGAACTCTAGTTTGGCATCACTCCCACTGTGAATTATTTCAGAGTCTTTGGCAGTAAATGTTACATTAAAAGAGATGAAGATCTAGGCAAATTTGATGCTAGAAGTGATGAAGGAATATTCTTGGGTTATTCTACTCAAAGAAAAGCATACCAGTGTTATAACAAGAGACTGAGAAAGATTATAGAAAGTACAAATGTGAAGGTTGATGAAGGTATTGAAAAACCCTCAAGGTTTTATGAATATGATGAAGATGATCAGAATGATGTTTTGATCCAAGGAGTCCAAGCCCCTTCTGAAATTTAGATTAAGATTGATTCGGTGAATCACGAAGAAGAGATAAGTTTGAATGAACCTGTGCAAGAAATAGAAGTGCAAGAAAGTCCCAAAATTCCTAGGTATGTAAAACTGAATCACTCTGAAGACCAGATCATAGGTGATAAAAGCAAAGGTGTTTAAACAAGAAGAAGGATTGCTCAAGATTCAGAAGAGTATTGTCTGATTTCAAGGATTGAACCTAAGACAGTGAATGAAGCATGCAATGATGAAAACCAGACTAAAGCAATCGAGGAAGAGCTGATGCAAATTGAGAAAAATAACACTTGGGATCTTGTTCCCAGACCTAAAAATAAGAATGTGATTGGGACCAAATGAGTCTTCTGGAATAAACTGAATGAAGATGGTGAAGTAGTCAGAAACAAAGCCAGATTAGTCTACAAGGGTTACTCCCAAGTAGAAGGAGTTGATTTTGAAGAAATTTTTGCTCCGGTGGCAAGAATTGAAGTAGTCAGATTATTTCTTGCCTTTGCTGCCTTCAAGGATTTCAAAGTATATGAGATGGATGTCAAGTCTACCTTCCTGAATGGTGACTTGGAAGAAGAAGTTTACATTGAGCAACTGGATGGATTTCAATTGTCTGATCATGGTGATATGGTCTGCAAGTTGAAGAAAGCAGTATATGGACTTAAACAAGCCCCAATTGCCTGGTATGAAAGACTGGATAAGCATCTTTTGAAGATTGGTTTCAACAAAGGTACTGCTAACAATAACTTGTACTTCAAAATTGATCATGAAAATATCTTGATTGTTGAAGTGTTTGTTGATGATATCATTTTTGGAGGAAGAGATAGTATGTGCAAAACTTTTGCAAATCAAATGAAAAGTGAATTTGAGATGTCCATGTTTGGGGAAATGAATTTCTTTTTGGGTTTGCAAATCATTCAAACAAAGAAAGGAATCTTCATTTCACAGATCAAATATGTGAAAGAATTGTTGAAAAAATTTGGGATGGAGGACTCAAAACCAATGATTACTCCCATGGCAACTGGATGTAAATTGAGCAAAGATGATAACTCTCCTAAGGCTGATCAGAAAAAGTACAGGTCAATGATTAGGGGATTATTGTATCTCACTCAAACTAGACCTGACATTATGAATGATGTTGGTCTTTTTGCTAGATTCCAAGATGATCCTAGAGAATCTCATGTCATGGCAATCAAGAGGATTTTTAGATATCTAAAAGGGATAGTTGAGTATGGCTTGTGGTATCCTAGAGATCATGATTTCTCTCTTCATGCATATACAGATGCGGATTGGGCAGGAGATGTGGATGAGTAGAAGAGTACCAGTGGTGGAGCATTCTTTTTGGGGAAGAGATTGGTTTCTTGGCTGAGCAAGAAACAGGAGGCAATATCTCTGTCCACTGTAGAAGCAGAATATATTGTAGCAGCAAGTAGTTGTACTCAAGTATTGTGGATGAATCAAATGCTAAGAGATATCAGAGTGGAGTATGAAGAACCTATCACAATCTTCTGTGATAATTCAAGTGCAATAAACATATCAAAAAAATCTGGTGTTGCATTCAATGACTAAACATATATCCATCAAGTTTCACTTTTTGAGAGAGTAAGTGAACAAGAATGAAGTCAGACTAGAGTTTGTGTCTTCCAAGGATCAGATTGCAGATATTTTTACTAAACCTCTGCCTAAGGACTCTTTTGAGTTTCTCAGGGAGAAGTTAGGGGTTATTACCCCTCCAGTTCTGAATTAAGGTGCATTGATGTGCATCAGTCTGGTGGATCTCACAGTCATATCTTGTGGATCAGATTGATGATGGGAAGCTGCTACTCAGGGGGAGCAGCTGGTATGATGCAAGTATGTGCCCTTTGCCATTGATGTCAAAGGGGGAGAGAAGACATGTGAAAAACAAGTGGTTGTTGATCAAAGGGGGAACAGTAACGAAAGAGAAGACATGTAAATGGTCGTTGTTGATAGGGGGAGTTATGTCAGTAAAGAGAAGTTCTTGTCTTGATGGTTAAAATAGTTGTTCACATCATATGTTGCCATCAATGACAAAGGGGGAGATTGTTGCAAGTATGGGCCTAACCAGTGTTGTCATTGATGTCAACATACTCCTAAGGATTGGATGAGTTGTATGCTGAGGATATTCAGAAAATTAGTCCTATCAGGAATAGAGAAGAACAGTGAAGACAGTGAGGTGAAGATCCCAGCTAAGATGCAAATCAGAGGATACGCATCAAAGGGTTTGTTGATATGTGTCTTAAGATGATCCAGTAAAGAACTAAGAGGTCCGCATGAAGATCTGAAGAAGTTATAGCCACTTGAGAAAAATAGGTTCTGACAGATGTTCAGAGGTGATAGAGTGACACAGATAGGTTCGGTGAGATCTGAAAATGAAATATCTTGTTCTGCGGATTTGGTGGAGTGTTTAAGATGTCAATGTGAATTAACATCTCAATTGGTTCATGGTCTGGAGGTCCGCAAGCATCTATTCCAATACAATAATGATGACAGACTATGTTCTTGAGCTTCTGGATGAAGGAGAGAAAGATTTCAGTAAGCAGAAGTAGTGTGGATGTTCTTGGTGATTCAGGCAAGCTTGTAGAGGTCTTTGGATTGTGTCCACTTTGTGTTAGTGATCTGCATTAAATTTTGAGCTCGTAATTGAAGAATTACTTCCGGATAATGGTGTTCTTCCTAAGTTTGGCCGACTGGATGAGTTACACATCCTGCAGATGATCTTGAAGATGTTTTGTGAAGATTGGCACGTTCCTAAAGGAAGATTGAAGTCTCAGATCTGTGTGGCCGACAATGTGTTGATCCGTGTGAAGTCTTATTGTAATTAGTCATGTTGTATTTATGTATTTTCTCTGTAATGTATGCCGACTTGGATGATTATTCCAAAGTCAAACGTCTTGTATAAATAAGATGCTGTGAAGTCATTTCAAAGTGTATCTTGAGGAAATGAGTATGTGGTACAGAGGAGTAGAGCAAAAGGCAAAGCAGAAGTATTGGGCTTAAATGGAACTGACTCAGGCATGGTGAAGATGCTATTCTTCAGTTCAAGTATGTAATATCTATTATTTTGTAGATAGTGTGTCTCCTGTAGGCAGTGGGCCTCTTGTGAGTAGTGTGCTCAGGCAGTGAGCCCTAATTGGCATGTACCATTTGGTTCTTCTTGTTCTTTTAATAGAGAATACAATCTTAGGTTAGTCACCTCATGGTTTTTCCCTTAACCGGGTTTTCCACGTTAAAATCTTGGTGTCTTATGTGTTAATGTGTTTCTGCTCTTGATTTAATGCATTATGTTTCTATGATTAATTTATTATCATGTTGCTGAATTACAAAGAGGATTTAAGTGATTAATTGGAAGAATGTTTTGGACAACTGATTCAACCTCCCCTCTCAGTTGTCTGTCCTGAATCTAACAAGTTCTTATGTTTGGGGGAACTACTTCTTCCATGCATAACCTTTTTGGGGGCATATCTTGAATATATTAAGGAGTCATTAGACGACGTGATTCATAATTTCATGCTACCATGACCTCTCCCTAAACATCCCAAGTTCAAAGTAGTAGGAGATCCCAACTTGCATATCAAGGATCACACCACAGTGGCACGGGAACTCCTCTAGGATAATATGGTTGCAAAATTTTTTTTGAGGACTATGGAGCGCATTGCTCTGGATTAGTATTATCGTCTTCTAGAAGCATTGATCCACTCCTTTTGATAACTCATTGGTGAGTTTGTCACCTCATTCGATATGAACTGTTGGTAAAAATAGGAATTTAAGAATTCTTGACTAGTAAACAAGAAATAAATGAGTCAATTGCACATTTCACCACATGATGGAGGAACGTCTTCTATTCATTAACTAGTGCACTAAATATGGATCACATGGATTTACATAATCTCTTCTTGCATGCCCTTAATAGGGACACATAGGAAGAGGTCCAAAAACTCCCCTATAAATCATATGAAGAGGCTCTCAAGAGTTCTCTTAGAAAAATCAAGCTACCATTGATAGCAGAAGAAAGGAGTATGGTGCTAATGGAAGGTTGGTCACCCATGACAACAACAACCCCTTAGTGTCTAAGATTTTGAAAAACAACCACAATGCTATCACTGTTGTAGTTACAAACATCCCACCACCTAAGAACAACAATAATAATCAAAATAACTATGGTGGAGGTTACAATTACACAAACACGGGGAATCAAAATGTCAATACCATGGACAATCCCCCAAGGAATAACTATGAGCAATGGAATAGATAAAATGAGATATTGTACAACAATAATTAGTATGATCCATATCAAAAACCTCAAAAGTATGATCCATAAAATATTGCTCATTTCACAAGAGAAGGGGGCATGACACTGAGTCATGTCAGGAGTAGTAGTGATTTATTTCCAATTTCCTAGAGGAACAAAGGGATCTATTCATAGATATGTTCCTCCTCTCACCAAAAAACCCAAATCACAATCATCAAGGGCTAGTTACCCCTTAGACTTCAAATTTAAGGATCTATCTGTTGAAAGGCACAAGACAATTGAGAGGGGGGTGAATTAATTGTATCAAAAACTTTAACTTCTTTAAACAAAATCACTTTCACATTCACTTACTTTAACTCCTTATTCTGTCATGAAGGTTAAACATGAATAGCAAAATCAAAACAGAAACACATCAACACCACACACACATGAACACCAGATTTTAACGTGAAAAAACCACAGTGAGTGTTAGCTCACAATATAATGTAGTAACAATACTGAATAACAAAAGAGGCTCACTGCCAAAGGGTGGATTACTGCCAAAGGGTGGATCACTGCCAGGATGCGTGGCTCACTACCATGAACTGATATAGTAGCATCTACAATATGCCTGAGTTTGGTTCCATTGAAGTGTAATATATCTCCTCTGCTCTGCTCTACTTTTACAATTCACACTTTATCTTCGCATCTTCACTCTTACTCACACAACTCACGGATTCATTACATACATTTATACCAACCATCAGCCTTGAAACATTCATCAAGGTCAGAAATACAATATACAACCATTGGAGCTATCTCCAAGATTGACATGCAAACATAAATCAAATTAGGTCTGAAGTTATACAAACTTGCGAATCAAATGAATGAAAGAGGAACACTTCATAGCTTAGCTCAGACCCAAATACATCTTCACATGCTTGAACACACTTCTACAATACATGAATCACCTCCGCAACAAGTGAAAATAATCAGGTCAACCAGAACTAGTGCAAACATCGAGAATACTTAAATACATGCTTCCAAGGACTTCATTATAGCTTGCGGATCAAGCACACGCCTTCAATACATTCTGGAGACATCCATGAACAACATAGAATCACTTGGGAGATGACAAATCTAACCACAACAGATCTCACTTGAAGACAACAAATATCACTTGAAGGCACATCACAAACTGCTTCTCAACAGACACTATCAAACTCTGCTAATCAATAACTTGCTTTCTGGAGCACCAAATCACAAATCTTTTGGAATGAAGATAGATAAGGACTTTATAAACTTAAGTCCAGAACTGCAAGGCCAAAATCCAAATTGCGGAGAAATGTGGAGAAAAATACTTTCTCCATGTCACTCTGCAAACATTGTCAGGTAGAGTCTTCAAACTAGTGAATAGAACTTTTACTGTACAATGATCCAGACCACCAAATTCTGGATTTAGCATCTTAAAACACTTCTCTAAATAATATCCAAATCTCATACTCTAGTCTTTAATACAGATGAAGCAAAAACTCAGACAATGTCCTTAACATGACAACTCAATCACTATACAAAGAACAATATCAGAAGGCACGGTTGGCACCAATGACAACACAAACATGTTGATATCAATGACAACACTAGTTATCACATACTTGCAACAATCTTCCCCTTTGTCATTGATGGAAACATATGATGTGAAAAACTGAACATGTTCTTCCATCAAGACACAACTCTGCATCAAAACTCCCCCTTTCTTTTTACACATCTGAACTCTTTCTCCCCCTGAGTTTTTCACATGATCTCTCTCCCCCTTTGACATCAATGGCAAGGGGCTACACATCTCTTTCCACTGCACATACTTGCACTTGTTCTTAACTGCTTTGAATACTCCCCCTTAGGAGTACACACCAAACTGTATCAACTCTTACTCACATTTCAGAGGAGCTTAGGACTTTCACAAACTAACACTTTCGGAGTAACATATCTTGTCTTCTCAAAACTTTAGACATCCAACCATTGAAATTTCCTTCTTCTTTGGGAACATAACATCACATCGTTTATCATCCTTCATGACAGCTTATGAAAACAAAGCATATTATGATAGTATAACAATGACAACTATCTATCGATTGCGCATTTGACTTGATTTTCTTGATTTTTGCAGGATTGCCACAAAAATGTGCCTTTGGTCAACATAAATGTGCTTTTGGTAGACAGAAATGCGCTTTTGGTCAACAAAAAATGTGCTTTTGGTAGACAGAAATGCACCTTTGGTCGACAGAAATGTGCTTTTGGTAGACAGAAATGCACCTTTAGTCAACAGAAATGTGCTTTTGGTAAATAGTAGCCACCTTTGGTCAACAGAAACTCACCTCTGGTATAGCTTACTGCACCTTTGGTTAACATAAATTCACCTTTGCACACTATCTCTGTGCTTTTGGTCTAATTATTTATTTTCCCTAACAATTGGTTTTTGTTGGAACTAATATCAAGTTGTGCAACCTCTTATCATTTAGCAAGGAGTCAAGAAGTGAAATTCTAACATATTTGGTGCAAGGCGCTTGTCAAAGGACCTACTTTTATCACTAAGTCTTAGAAACACTTCAATTTCATAAAGGGAATTTACAATTGTATACTTTGTCTTGAATACCTTAGTACATATGCTCTCTCCTCGCACCAAAAGGTGATCTTGGAGATCAGAAATACTTAGGCTATTCACTTACTTGCTTTATTTGCTTTATTCCCAGGGACTCAAGAGTCAGACATATGCTCTTCTCTCACATCAAAAGGCGATCTTGAGAATCAAAAGTACTTGATATCCTCTCTAGGGGGCCTGCTAGGGGATTTCATCACCTCTAGGGATGACCTCAACCGCATGTTCTGGTGCAGTATATAAACATTACGAGAATCGAAAGACTCGTTTCAAAGGAAGGACCCTTTCACCTCCAAGAAAAAAACTTTTGGGATACTTGGTCTGCCAAGACTCGTATGGTTGAGCATTAGTTGATTGGGACACCCTCGTTCATAGATTTATGTCCCCCATACCTTGCGTATACTGGGGAACTCCATAGACACCTTGTGATCCTAGCTAAAAGACCTTCGACCATTGTATCTCTGGTGCATTGCTACCAGCAGTGGGGGAGAAGAGTTCACGCTTGTACCTTCATTTATTAGAGATGGAATACACTTTTGGATAGACTTAAGTGTCTCTAAGAGTAAGGGGTGTAAGGTGGTACATGATCTCACATTCCCTATCTATCCTAGTGACGATAAGATGATATTAAGGATCGCCATTATCTAATAGTGGGGGTTGAAGCTGCACCTAAGTAAATCTGTGGGATATGACACTCCTACTTGAATAATTCTAGGTTGTTGTAAAAGTGTTTGACCTGTATTCTTGTGATCTACCCAGTATTCACTATTTGTTTATTCGCGGAGGTTAATAGCCTTGCGCACCCAACTCCTAGAGTCAGTCCACAACCATTGTGTCTGATGGATTGGGGCATGGTCATTGCTTTCATATGCTATGTTTGTGGGATGTTCTTATTATCCTACTACGACTAATATTTATCTTGTGTGTGTTGGAATTAGCATCTTGCATATCAATATTTTTTACATCTAAGGTCCTAAATGACCTTATATACATATTAAGATCATTGTACACTAAGACTATTTTCTATTCACATATCCCACAAGGTTTTGTTATGTCTAGTAGATATGAGTTTAAATCATTTGCTTGCAGAGTCAACGTCCTATGCATTGATACATCACCTTGGTCTTCTATACCCTGGTGCATAATATCCATATGCTATATCAAAATAAGGATTGCTTTTTACATTTTATGCATAACCAAAGCAACATCACCACATCCATCCCACCCATCCTCCATCCCAATCCATAATAAATCCCCATCCATCCTACTAAAACCTATAGCTTTCACAGTTTGATCAACTCTTCTATTCTTCATCTTCGTAGCTTCTTCTTCCACCTTTCATCTAACTTTTCATCTTCATCTCTTCTTTCATTTCAAGAACACACTTGTGTTCTTTGAACCCACTTGTCCTCTCGAGGGGGCATCGTCATGATTTCTAATCCACTTACCATTATCTTTCCTTATCACCCTCGCTTTGAGTGACTGGGGCATCAACATCTCTAATCCAATCATTTTCTTCCAACTATATTCTTCAAAATCAAATTTTCTTCTATCAAATCAAACACTATGTTTTAAATTTCTTTGAAATGTTGTTACTTTGCAACACCATCTCAAAGAGGGGCAAAATGTAGACACCTAAAAATGACCTTTACATTATTCACCTTGCAAACATCAAATTCTTCCAAATCACTTGCATCCAACATTAATTAAATAATCTAATTATTTAATTAATTTCATCAATTTCTTCTAATTCCCCTAATTCCAACATTAATTGAATAAATTTTATTTATTTAATTAATTTCATTAAATCACCACTTTATTCTTATAAATTAAATAATTTTACTTATTTAATTAAATTATCCTCTTTCATTCTTCAAATCCACATTAATTAAATAAATCAATTATTTAATTAATTCATCATCCTAATTGCTCTTATCCACAACAATTAAATAATTTTAATTATTTAATTAGCTAATTATTCCTGCAAAATTAAATAAATTGTTCAAATTTATTTATGTTGACTTTTCTATATCTTCTAAATAAATAAAATCAATCTTTTATTTATATCTTCTTTTTCTTCCATGCACACAATTTAAATAATTTAATATTTAATTTTATTCAAAGCATGTCAAAAAGAAAAACAAAAGTTGAGTTAATTGACTTTTAAATCATTGTTTTTATCAATCAACTCATAAAATAGAAAAAAATATTCTATTTTTATGAAAAGCATCTTATTTTTAACCAAGAAAGCAATTACTGATAAAACATCTTTTTGTATGGACACTTGTCATGTGCATGTTCCTTCATGATCTCTCAATTTATCTCATCCGTCCATATCATTGAATTATCTCCATCGTTGATCGATCTTTCCCTGAAATCTATATATACGTCCATTCATCTCTTCACAAATCCTCTTTGATCATTAAGCTTTGGGCATTTCATACAGCCCTTTGAGCATACCTCATATCATTGAGCACACATATCACGTCTTTGAGCACATCACCTACATCTGCTTGTTGCAACCATGGTTATATAATTTGAAGAGTAATCCACAAAAAACCAAGGAATACATACAATCTAGGTGATTTTGTTCTTTGTTTGATTTGCATTGAATTATAGGTTATTATCTTAGATCTATTTCTTGAAGGTTGTAGGGTTGAGTTTTGATATTTATGCTTGATCTATTGAACTTGATTTTCCTCTTCCACACACACATCCTGTCTCAAGAGAACATGTATCATGTCAAAACTCCAACGCGTGATCAAGAGTCCATCAAGACACAATATCAACATCTCTAAACAAAGGATAAACATGGCAAACTAACAATTCATAACCAACACCTCAACCAAAGACTCAAAAAAGTCCTCCATGGTAAACCAAGATGTCAACATCTCCAATCACATGAAGATAACCATCTACTAACAATGGAACTCAGGATGTCAAAGCACTCTCACTGAAATAAGAATCATAATCCAAGAACCTCTCCAAGACACCCACAACCATTGTAGAAGATCATCCATCACAAAAGATGAATCCACAATGCTGCCAAAGCTCCCACTGAACCATGACACCGAGTTATCCATGGCAACAAAGTAACCATCTCCTAAATGAAGATTATCCATGGCCCCAAACCAATCAAGGAATCCCACTGTAACATCAACAGCTCCCAAAAGGTCAAGTAAACCATAATCTCCAAACCAAGAATATAAAACTATCACTGTCAAAAGATCACATAAAACCATGTATCCAAGCTATCCATGACATCATGATAAACATGCTATAAGTCCCAACAACTGACTATCCAGGCACTCTAATTGTCTATCCTCTTATCCCAATTCAACATACCAATGTACAAATGACTACAGATAAGGTCAACTAACAAAGTCTGTATAAATACCAACTCAATCTCATGGATATAGATAGTCCACATCTGAGTCATCCCACTATAGCCAAATAGGTGATCAGCCCACAAAACTACATAACTTGTAAATCCAAAACAAATGTAACATGCAAACTCATCATCACACTAGTAACATGCAAACTGAGATATCAAAGAAGACAACCTATAGACTTCAAGACTCAAACACCAAATCAACACTAGATTTGATTTTCCAACAAGTCCACAAATGATTAACCATAGTCAAGGAACTAATCAAGCATCCAGGAGATAAGAACAATCCCTTAAAACAACACCACAACACCACCTGTAATCATGAATCAAACATCATAGCCCGTACCTATCAATCACATACATGATCATGTCATGCCAATGCAAAAGTGTACCTACATATCCATGACACCATAATCATCATCATCTTTGTACCTATACTCAACTCCCACTAAAACGAGACTCCAAGTCTCACACGCGTATCAACCATATACTCAAACCAGAAGACAACCTGTGTACCTGTCTCCATACAAGTCCAAACTCTGAAAACACATGCAAACCTATATCTGGAAGAACCAAATATGAAAACGTGCTATACCATGCTGATGGTCTCATAACAACATGCACTCCCACAAGTTTGTGCCCAAAAATCCATCCGAATGCTCTCATAATCACACTCTAAATCTCAGGCTCCTACAAGTGATCAAACAAGTACCTGTTAGTATATTTGTGTCCTCTTGACTCAAATATTTGAAAATAGGTGCATTGGTAGTCATAAGGTTTTGTTGTCTTTAGCAAGTTTAGGATTAGGTTTTGAAATTCATTTATGAGTAAAGTTTCCCACACATGTATAATAGGTCTACAAGGTCTTTTAGGATGCAAGAGTTATAATAAAACTTTTTGTTTTGGATTTATTAAGGTCAAAAGGTGTTACAAAACCTTGTTTTTTTTTCCAAAATAACCTTGTACACATTGGAGGGAAGATTGAGTTTGAATCATAAGTCACACCTTGATTTGTTTTATGTGGTTTATACCTCTAGTTAGGTCGTTAAAGGTCTTAGGGTTAGGGTTTTATCTTACTACTTTCTTAGTTTTGCTTGGAGGCAGTTTTATTTCTTTACAGGCAGACTCCATTGTGAGGAAGGTTGGAGATGAGGTCTTCATATGATCTATCCAAGGATTTTCAGAGAACCAATGCTTCAAATGATAATAAAGAGGTAGGATCTTCTAGTTTTGAATTCACCCATGAAAGGGATGGACTTGACACAAGAGAAAATGAAGATTTCAGATCTACAAAACATACTCATCTTTAAAGATGTCTCCAAGGTTATCAAAGATACAATAAAAAAAAACACGTTGGCTTTTATGATAAGGCTATTCTCAAAAATGAAAGGGCATACATGCATCTGTCTCAAATTAGGATGCAGCTAAGGTGACCATAGTCTCATTTTTGGGGTTTCTCAGTTATCACAATTCCCACAATGCCTTTCATGAGTAAAAGGTCATCATTTCTGTGGATGGAGTGATTTGACTTTCTTATCTAAGCAATGTGATAGATAGTCATAGCATGAAGGAGTCTGCCTAGTCTTGGGAGATATGTGAGAAGCAAGGTAAGCTTTGCATGTGCCTAGAAGGAACCTCAGGTGTTGCTAAAGCAAAAGAGCAAGAAAGATAGTCATAACAGTCATAGGAGCTAGTGGAAAGAGGTATGCACAAGTATTTAAGGTTTTGTGTTGAGTCTTGACAAGCTAGGAGACAATATACTGATACAGGTCTATCAGAGAAGATAGGGGTTTGTAAGGTGTATGAATGGGTTTTGGAAAGTTTCCTCAAGACAACATTACAATGTATGAAGAAGGATGTAGTGCTTGCATGCTTTGCCCTAGCTATGTTCTACTTCACTGTGCACAGTTTTGGTACACTCATAACATCAACCTTAAAATGGAAAGGCATCCAATCATATGTGTTGGGCCTTGCTCGTAAAGTGAGTGCTGACTTGATGACTTATATCATGGGAATCATTGTGTCAAACCCCAAGGATTTTGGAGTGCAACAATTCCTCATTCTATTCATTCATATCAGTGGTGAAGGTTTGAAAAGAAACAATAGACAACAGTTTGCATGAGGACTAACAGAAAAGGTTAGCATAAGTCACAAAGCAGCCTAAGGAACAACATTCATACAATGTAAAAAATATATGGGGTTTGAGAAAAAAGTTTGAGGACATGAAACAATAAAGACGTGAACACTAACAAGTAGAGACATTATGAGAATCCTGTCACAACATTAGTATGATAGTGAGACTCTATGAAATGATTCATGTCTATAAAATGAGAAATGAGGTTTGACAGAGCAGGCTGAGACAGTGCTAGAAGAAGGAAACTGTGGCCTCGATACACTTTTAAAGGCATGGAACTTTTGAAGGACAAACATGTCTTTAAGGAAAGATAACAACATGCAGTTGATGGAACAACAACAAACATAGAGGAAGGTGGAAGGAGCAGTCAATAGTGGATGAAGGGACAGTCACAATAGGGTTAGTTAAACATCAAGGAGCTGCCTCATGTACTTAATGACAGCAAAGTCAGTATACCAATTATAGCAGGATAGGTTTGGAAAGAATAGTGGTTTGAGGGGATTGGAAAGTGTTTGATGAAAAAATGAAGGTCATCAAAGATGGAACACAAGATTATACACATGCCATAAAGTCCATCTTGAATTCTATCTTAGTGGCCAATGACTTGCAAGTTAAAAAGTTTAAGAGTTTCCCAAAAGATAGTGATGCAGTAGACTTGTTTCCAATATCTTTCAATCTGATGAAGCACAAATGATATATATCATGTATGAGTCATAAAAGGAGTCTCAGAAAATGCTAGGTTCAAGAGGTAAACAGTGGCATATGTAGGGTTTCAAAAGTGACATAATGAAATGTATGCACAGGAAGAGGAGACAGTCGTATCTTTGCATGTGAAGAAGTTACTACATCTCAGTCCAAGATGAGGTCACAGTTCTGTGAAGTAATCTTATGCATGGGCAGTGTTTTCAATAGGCATAACCTACAACAAAATAAGTTTTGACCTCAAATAATCATAAATGGGGTAGTATAATGCAAGTATATTGGTCTTCTTAAAAGTTTTGAAGCCTCATTAATGGATAGTATGTAGGGAAGAAGCCCATGAGCAGAGTTTGACGGTAGTGTTATCTTTCTTCATGTCTAATAAAATCATGAAGAGGGGCCTGCTACACAGTCATGAAGACCCTGCCAAGAACAAGAAGGAACATGCACCATTGAAGAAAGACCATAACCTTCATCATATTCATGACAGTTGAGGGAATGTTTGACAGTCTATAATAAAAGCATGAGGTCAAATTAGAGGTCTGAAATATGTGTTTGAAGTCTATAAAGTTGGACAAAGAAGAGTATCTTTATAATGTATGGAATTATGAAGGCTTCAGGAGGTGTCAATAGAGATGCTATAGGGCATGTTAAGGTCTTGTATTGAAAGTTGTCTTTGATAAGGTGTATTGGTTGAGGTCCAAATCAGTCACTAGGTTTTGTTAGGTTTACATGTTTTATTTGCCATTTCATAGCTTTGAAAGAGGCTGACTGTCAAAGCAATGAGGGGCAGTCTTTGATCTGTGTGATAGGAGTTAAAGCTTGTTAGATGTCTCAAATCCTAAGGGATCTAAGAAAAACTCTGCCACAATGTTTTCAAGTTTGTTAGGATTGCTATGAGATGCCACAAACCTTGCAGTCAGAAAGTGGACAGCAAGGAAGAAAGAAAGAAGTATGTGTGTATAGGTAAAAATCGAGTAAATAATGATCAAGCAATGAACAATAAAATCAATCCTATAACCTTCAAGAAAATGATCTAAATGATAACCAAAATCAATGAATAACAAAACAAAGAAAGCTATCACCTAGATTGTATTGTTTCCTTGGTTCTTTGTGGATTGCTCAATACATTGTGTATTAGGGTATAAATCAGGGCTAAATCATAAACATGAAGCATAAAACCCTAACATCACAATGGAGTACAAAATGAACATAGAAATCAAAGCATAAACAATAATATCTAAATCCTTATGTCAAACTTGGTTCGCCTCCATTGCTCTTCTCAATCTTGCATAGGAATGCAAGATATCGAAGGATGAATGTTGATTGCTCACTATTTCAGCAACATAACAATGAGATGAAAAAGGAATGATGGATGGTTCTAGAGGAAATTTGACAACATGAGGCTACTTGAAAATAGATCCCCCAAATGGCTTGGGAGAGGGTTGATTTATAGGAAAGGACTAATTTGAATGAAGGGTTATGATTGAAAGTTGATTTGAACGATGTGGACGGTTGAGATTGAATAGGGTTTCCCACTCCACAAGGAGTTGTAGTCATGTGACAAGTGTAGGGTAGACTTAATTTAAATAATGTTTTATTTAAATTAGTGGGACATGTGAAGTGTATTAAATGAAAAATGTAATATGTGACATGTGTTTGATTGTGGTGAAAGGTGAGGATTAATTCAAATATTTTATTTGAATTAAGTGGAAAATGGGAGAGGGGAATTAATTAAATAAATAGAATTTATTTAATTAATTGGCTTAGGGGAGTAAATGGGATTAGGAGTGGGATTAGGACAAAATGTTACAAGATGTCTTAAGCAATGTGTCGACAAGGTGATGTTGCAAAACATGGACAAATTTAGGTGTCTACATTTTGCCCCTCTTTGAGATGATGTTGTGAATGTTGTGACTAAGAGAAGTAACATCATTTCAAAGAAGATAAGGTATGGATAGAGGAAAAAGATGATGATGTAAGGATAGGATGATGATGCCCCCTCGAGAGGATAGGCATGTTGGACAAACACGGGTAGGCTCTTAAAATAAAATGGTCAAGGAAGAAATATAAGGGAATGGATAGAAGAAATGAATGATACGTTATGTTGCAATGAAGGTGAGCAACCATGAAGTTTGATATAGCACTAGACGTTATGCACCAAGGTATAAGGATCAAGGCGATGATGTGTCTTGTGCACCCAGCATAATACAACCTTGTCTAGACGTATGAGGAAGTAAACTTAAAGCATTAAAGTCCTAATGCACAAAAGGTATGATATGAACTTAGATGCAAAGGATAATGCAAAAATCTATTCCAACATACACAAGATATGAATATTAGCTGGAATGATTATGGATTTGATACAAATGCAAGATGAAATGATAACACACAAGCAAGCATACACAAATGATTCAAAAATAAACAAGGTATCACCCCTGTCAAGCTGTAAACCAATGATTAAGTGATTGATTGATTGATGATAGTGTCTAGTTTCAGGAAATGAAACATGTCGTATAAGGTGCCTAGTTTGGTTTTGACAATGCAACATCCTGTATAAGACAATTGATATGATTTGATTGACACTAGTGTTGTTGGCCATGCGAATCAACACCAGGATTTGATTAATGATTGATTGATTGATTTGGTTTACGTCAAGATTAGGATCAAGACAAAAGGATGCAATTGGATAATTTGACAAGATTGATTGACTTGATTGGTATGGATTAAGGATGACTTGCATTTGGATTTATTTGATTTGATGAATTGATTGGATTTGGAATGATTTTGAAGAATTGATTTAAATAATTGATTGGATGGATGGATTTGATTGATGAATTGATTTTATTGCTTGGGTTTTTGTTGGATATTTGATTTTTTGTATTTTGGAATGTTTTGATTTTTTTGTTGGATTTTTGTGAAATATTTTTATTTTTTTTGGTATTTTTAAATGTTTTGAAATGGAATTGGATGACAACTTGGATAGCCTTTTTCCTAGTTACCATGACAAGGGAAAACCAAGTCTAGGTGCAAGGAGGTAGGTGGGATGGATAAAAGGATGAACTATAGTGTATGAGATGAATGGGTGCATCACAAAGGAGCTAGCATGTGATCTCCAAAGACTATGTCGCATAGGAATAACATGCCCCATTCTAGGTACAATGCTTAGGATTTTACATGGCAATTCTTATGACAATAGGATAATGGTAGGATTGGAAAGGATAAGTTATACCAAGAGATATCCAAAGCATATGTCAACATTTTGCCCCCATATCTTTATCAAGATCAAAATGAGGAAGGGAGGATGAATTGATTAAATATGATAGGTATGTGGTATAATGGATAAGGATGGTAGAATGGTAAGGAAAGGGTAAGATATGAAGGATGGGTAGTTTAGAAAATGATAGGTTGGATGAGACAACGTGCCCCCAAGTGTAAGTGACATAGAAGATCAACCTACACATGACGTCTGTTTGCCAGGTTTTCATCATGGTACTTATTCAAGGCGCCACCAAGGGTGGTTTTCACCATTGGACGAAAGGATTTCTCTTTACTTTTTTGATTTTTTTTTTTTGACTTTTTTGATTTTTTGATAGGAGAAGGGGAATATGGATGAGAGGGATTCAAGCATCTAGTTCCATGAAGGGTGATAGTCCCATTAGAGATGGATGTCATCTCATGGACCATGTCAAGTCTCATTATGCTCATAGATGTTGGTATAGGATTGCTTGAGAGGGGGAGATGGAGTAGGTAGTTAATGGATTTGGAGGTGAATTATGTAGGGAAGATAGTGGATTATGAAAGGTTCATGCAAGGATGGATGGGGGATGGTGGATTATGTAGGACTTATGCAAAAGGATGGATGAAAGGCTTATCCAAAAGCATGGACCATAGGAAGGTGAGGGGTGAAATATGTAGGATAATGGCTGAAAGATGGGGAGATGTAGCTATGTGGAATTGTTGTGGAATGGAAGGGAATCAAGACTAACGGTTGCACACACTGTGATAAACATTGAAGCTTTTGATTTGAAGGTTGTGTAGGAAGTAATGGTTATGTTTGCTTAGGGGATGGTTGGTTTAGTGATTTAGGTACCCACATAGACTTAGGATTTTTATGATATTTGCTTTGCTTGTGGGAGGGAATTTGAGATTTTTGAATGGAATGGGATTTTTGGGATGTTTGGATGGAAGAGGATTGTTGGGATTTTTGAGATGTGGATGCTTCTTTTGACTTGATTGCTTTTTGCTTAGGGACCCAAACCATTTTAGTTTTGACCTTTTGTTGTGAAGGTATGGGCGTGGATAGATTTTTTAATGTATTTTTCTTTGACTATTTCCATTTGTGCCCTAAAGCATTAGGATCCTTAGGATTTTTGGTTTTATGGGTAAATGCATCCAAATGTTTATTTTTAAATCCCATGGGTTTGGTGGAAGCTTCTTGTTTAGACAATGTGTGCATTTGTTGGTCATGATTAGGAATTGGAGGGGATTTATGGATGAATGGATGAGGGGATTGGATGATAGGAATATTAGGAGTTGGGAGAAGTGGAGGTAAAGTGAATAGAGGGATATTAGGAGTTGGATGTAGTGGAGGTAAAGTGGATGGTGGAAGGTGTATGGTCACATGTTTTTGGGATTTGTAGGATGATGGGGGTGGGACGGCAACATATGTTTTGGGTATATGATAGGATTTATGATGGCCAGTGGTGGACTTATGAGGAATGGAGGAAGTACCAACATTGTGAGATTATTTACCTTGGGGTGTGTATCCAAGGCCATATGAGCGTGGAGGGACTTTGACATGGATGGGATCCAAAACACCTTGTTCATGAAGGCCTAAGCCTTTACCTTGATAATACATTTTTTGGAGTATGTGGTGGACAATGGGACTAGGTGTGTGTTGGACATTAGACTTGAGTTCATTATTGGATGGAGAAGGTGAGGTAGTGGATAATGGTTATTGTTGTCCCATGGAAGAACATTCATGAATGAAGGTAGATAGACCAAGGGGATATGATGGCTTTGAAATGAGGTTGATTGTGGATGTGGAAGGATCATTAAGATCTTGATTATGCTCATTTAGATCCAAGATATTGGTTTGATCTTCTATGGGGGCTAGGGAGGCAAGTGTTTCATCAAGGGAAATGGATGTGGTTGGATCATGGATAGGGCTAGATGGAGGAGAAGTTTCTTTCCTTTGAAGGAAGGCCATGAAGCAAGGTGAGTGCTCAAGTAAGTCAACAAGACTTCCATTAGATGGAGTATGTAGGTCTTGGGTATCTTTCTCATGAATGGTTGTGGGGGTATGAATAGGATCAAGTTGCTCATGGATAGGTTTTTCATCATGAATAATATCTTGATCATGGAAAAGATATATGTTGTGGATGGGTTGAATGAAAATGATTTGATCTTGACTAGGATGAGGGCTTGGTGTTTCCACATGCTATAGATTATGCTCTCGACATATCTCTTGACTTTCTTGAATGAAAGTGGATGTGAGAGACTCTTGGAGAGGCTTGATAGGCTCTTGATGGTCAACTGCATGAGGGTACAATGGGTCTTGACATGGACTCATGCGGGGAGACTCTTCAATAGGCTCGAGGGGTTGTGGATGACATGATGGAATTGGAAGACTAGGCATGGTGTTAGAAGACTTTTTTATAGGCTCAAGGATAGGAATTTGGTGGCATGGTTGACTCCTTGCTAGTAGCCCTTGGATCACATCCTTTGTAGGTGTATGGGTAGATGAATGATGTAATGGATGGGTGGATTTGGGTAACTCCATAGGTTTACTTTTGAAATGTTTGAATTTAGGGCGTGATGTTGATGGAGGATTAGATGATGGTAAAGGTAATGAAGGGTTTGATGGATTAGAAGGTGGAGGGACCAATGGATTAGGACTAGGACATGGTGGCTTTAGGATAGACATTCGATTGGATGGTGGTATAATATACTTATAGGTCCCACAAGCTAGAGTGGTGTTCCCCTTCTCAAGGGTAGCATTAGAACTTGAAGGCACTTGATCTTGTTTCAAGGGGTGACTTATTCTCACATGTTATTGTTTGGATGTGACTTGATATGAATGTTGGTTGACATGGAAAGAAGTGGAATAGGTTGATGTAGCATGAACTTGACATATGGATGGACTAGGTTGGTATGAAGTGGAGGGGGATGACACATAGGATTGAGGTGGAATGTGTTGATGTTGTAGTTGTGTTTGGGATTGATAAGTGGCTATGAATTCTTGGATTTGGTCTAGGAGGTGTTGTATTAGATGTGATTGATTTTGTTGAAGTGGTTGTATGGTGTCTTGTAGTTGTTATATGGTTTGTTGGTCTAGGGGTTGTGGCATTTGGTGAAGTGTTTGGATGATGGATTGGAGATGTGGTGTTATGACCTTGTTTTCTAGTGTTGGCATGGTGTCACACGTGTGCTTAAGTCTTTGCATTTCATCTTGTTCCTCAAGATATGCATCATGATTATCATCATTATTGGAACTAGGAGGAGGGGCACATCTAAGTATGAGTTTAGGTCTTGGATTGGTCGCATCATTAGGACTAGAGGAAGGGTCACCTCGACGTATGAGTTTGGGATTAGGATTTGTCTCATCATTAGGATTAGAAGGAGGGCCTCCTCGGAGTATAAGTTTGGGCTTTGGATTTGAACTAGGTTGGTTAAGAATTAGGACCATTTTGACAAGTGTTTGACTAGGACTAGGATAATGATGTGGAGTGATTAGGATGATATGTCTAGGATATGACAAGAATGATTAGGGTTTCAATTAGGATGAAGGTGTCAAGGATAATTAGGGTTTTGATTAGGATGAGAGTGACTTAGCTTAGAATTAATGTGATGATGAGGATATTTAGAATGATGTATTTATGTGTTTGTGTTTATAGCTTGATTTGGCAATTTGCAAACAAATGATTTCACATGTACACACATGAATCACACACACAAGACACACAAGCAAGTTTGACTTTGAAATTTGAATGTTGTGATGATTAAACAAGAACGTGAAGACACATCAACAATCCTAGGATTAGTTAGGTAGGTGTGGCCAAATAGGTCTTACTCTAGGATGCACAAGTTTCATGTCGGGTTCACCAAATGTATTAGGGTAAAAATCAAGGCTAAATCATAAACATGAAGCATAAACCCCTAACAACACAATGGAGTACAAAAGGAACATAGAAATCAAAGCATAAAAAACAATATCTAAACTCCTATGTCAAACTTGGTTCGCCTCCATTGCTCTTCTCAATCTTGCATAGGAATGCAAGATATCGAAGGATGAATGTTGATTGCTCACTATTTTAGCAGCATAACAATGGAATGAAAGAGGAATGATGGATGATTCTAGAGGAAATTTGACAGCATGAGGCTACTTGAAAATAGATCCCCCAAATGGCTTGGGAGAGGGTTGATTTATAGGAAAGGGCTGATTTGAATGAAGGGTTATGATTGAAAGTTGATTTAAATGATGTGGACGGTTGAGATTGAATAGGGTTTCCCACTCCACAAGGAGTTGTAGTCATGTGACAAGTGTAGGATAGACTTAATTTAAATAATGTTTTATTTAAATTAGTGGGACATGTGAAGTGTATTAAATGAAAAATGTAATATGTGACATGTGTTTGATTGTGGTGAAAGGTGAGGATTAATTCAAATATTTTATTTGAATTAAGTGGAAAATGGGAGAGGGGAATTAATTAAATAAATAGGATTTATTAAATTAATTGGTTTAGAGGAGTAAATGGGATTAGGAGTGGGATTAGGACAAAATGTTACAAGATCTATTAAACAATGTGTTGACAAGGTGATGTTGCAAGACATGGACAAATATAGGTGTCTACACATTGCATAACCCTATTGCAACAAACGGTCTTAGATTAACGTGCTCAAAGATGCATTATATGTGCTCAATGATGCGAGAATGCTTAAAGCACTATTATGAATGCCCAAAGCTTAAATGATCGAAGAGGATTTGTGAAGAGATGAATGGACGCATATATAGGTTTCAAGAGAAGATCAATCAACGGTGGAGATAATTCAATGATATGGATGGACAAAATGAGTTGAGAAGACATGATGAACGTGCACACGACAAGTGTCATGTTTTAAAGATGCTTAGATAAAAACAAGATTGATTTCATAAATTTAGAATGTTTTTTTTTCTAATTTATGAGGTGATGATAAAAACAATAATGATTAAAGCTAATTAACTCAACTTTAGATTTACTTTTTGACATGCTAAAAATAAGACTGATTGTGCACATAGAAGAAAAGATATTTTTGAAAGATAATTGGAAGATAAAACAAATTAAATAAATAAATTTATTTAATTTATTGTGCATGATGGAAGAAAGGATAAGATATGAGGATTTAAATAAATTAAACAAATAAATTCATTTAATTTATTTTGCATGATAGAGGAAGAGATAAGATATACATAAAATATTAGTTTTATTTATTTTTAGAAGATAAAGTCAACTTAAATAAATTTAAATAATTTATTTAAATTTAGAAGAATAATTAGCTAATTAAATACTTAAAAATTATTTAATTGTGGATAAGAGGAATTAAGTGATAAATTAATTAAATAATTAGATTTATTTAATTAATGTAGATTTGAGGAATTTGAAAGGGAAATGATTTAATTAAACAATTAAAATTATTTAATTTGGAAGAATAAAGTGGAATTTAATGAAATTAATTAAATAAATAGAATTTATTCAATTAATGTTGGAATTAGGGAAATTAGAAGAAATTGATAAAATTAATTAAATAATTAGATTATCTAATTAACGTTGGATGCAAGTGATTTGACAGAATTTGATGTATGTAAGGTGATGTATGCAAAGGTCATGTTTAGGTGTCTACAGTATGGGAATGCATGACAATCCTAGCAAGCCATCATAGACAACAATGAACAATAATAATATACAAAGAATTACCAAGAGACATCATCTAGGTCTGTCATTGATCATGGGAACTATCAAATGGAGAGTAAAGACTGTTAGAAGGTATACATAACCATCAACAAAAATGCAAGGAGATAGTGACAATGAACATGAAGAAAGCTTTGTAAACCTAGCTCATGCTAAGGACAGTCATGTCTTTAAGGTGTAGTTCAGGTCAAAAAGGAAGAGTACATAGTCATATGCAACTCAAGGTCATCATAAGACTTAACTTTGCAAACAACTCGAAGTGACACATCATCATGCATGAGTTTCTTAAGCTAAGTGGAGTTAAACCTTCAGTTTAGAGGCACTTACAAGTAGTTTAGGCCTGTTTAAGAGGCCCACATGGTTCAAGTTGGAGTTAAGAGGAGTTTGAGGCCAAAATCATGCAATTTGAGGTAGTTTGAGGTCCTAAAATAGAGGCTTTTTTGCCTTGTACACCCAACAAGTTGAAAACTTCATTCAAAGTGTTTAAGGACAGATTTTCAATCAATCTTCATGCTTCTTCAACAGGGTCAGTTCAAGTTCAGTTGAGGGCACACTTCAAGGAGCATGCAATGGAGAAGAGGTCAAAGTCAAAGTAAACTCACTCATCACAAAATCTTTGCATGATTTGCCACCAATTTAGAAGGAGTTCCACATTCATGCAAGCTCAACATCTTCCAGGAGATAAAGCAAGTTTTCAACTCTTTTCAGAGTTAGTTCTTTCTTCCTTCTTTTTTGCCTTGTGCAAGAGAAAAGATTGTAACTCATTATTGAGAGATATTTTCATATAGAACAACAATTTTGATGTATTTTTCAAGCATTTTTTCAAACTTATACCAACAAACTCCTTATAACAATAAAAAATATCTCTTTGCCTTCTCAAAATTTCTGGTGTTGAGTGATATTATGAATGATCTGATCCAATTTTTGTGATTTTCAATGCTAGATCCTTAAATTATGTCTCATTTGGAATCATCTGTATGCAAGATTATGAAAAATTCATACATGTCATAGCCTGTGTTAACTGTTTTGGAGTTTTTTAGTTGTGAAAACATATTGTTTTCCTTCAATAAAACTTGAAACATAACCTTCCTTTGAAACACTTTTGTATGAACTTGTCAAAAATTGAGATGTGCATAGAATAGAGTAGTTTTTGAGAGGAATTGTGAGATAAGACAAGAAGTACAATGTCTTTTAATCATTGTGACAGGTTGTCGCGAGGTCCTAGCACTTTAGTTGAAAAATATATCAATTATGTCAACCGGGTAGTGTCCAAAGGCTGTATGCAATAGGGGATGTTTTGGCCATCTCTCTTAGTAGGATTTTCTAAAATTTTGAATTGAAAACATAATTTAAGCTAGAAAGCATGAAATTGTCTAAGCTAGAAAGCATTAAATTCCTATTTTATAAAGCATAAAACTATCTAAGAAAAGCACTTGCAGTTTAACTACGAAATTTAAACAAAGGTGACTAACTACTAACGACTAACTATTAACTGAAAGTACACCTAACATCTTTTAGTCAACAACTAACAACAATTTCATAAATAGAGTGGATGCTCCAGAAATTCTAAGTAAACAAAAACTCAGAGATTAGTAACTTAAAAACATAACTTGCAGGGACACACAACAAAACTAAACACAGAATAACATTTATCTAAATATAATATGCATAGAACAAAAATAACAACATTAACAATAAAAATACTTATCTACTCTATGGGATCCCTCGAGTGGCCATCTCTTGGATGTTCCTACTAATAGCTCAAATCACATATAGAACTTTTGCAGCTTCAAAGTATATCCGTTCATAGCACTTCCATTACTCAGAACAAATTAATCAGAACAATCTGATGATATTCATTCATTCGTATCATAAAAGTGTAACAGCACACAGAACATAATTGAACAGTATTCAGAATATATCATAACAACATGTCCTTGTTTTCAACAGCTACACATGTATATACTGCACTACTACAAAATCCTAATCTACAGATGGCAGGAAAATACCAATGAAAAAGTCTAAAACAAAATTACAACTAACTGATGTTCATGACATGAAACATAATAAAGGCTCTAAGTGGAGCCGTAAAGTGTCAAATAGTCTTAACATAAATTAACAGAATGTTTTAAAAAGTCTTCCACTATGCATGCCTAAATTTCTGCCCAAACTTCTGGTGCTCTAACTTCAACTGCTTGAAGTCCACTCCTCTCATAGGCCATGCATAAATCCTGCACAATTAGTCAAAGTCTATACCATTATATCAACATTAGTTAGCTAATTCCAATCAATTTGAGAAATAAAGATTTATACATCATTTTATAAAAAGTAGACAATTATTGCTTCTAAAAATAAATAAATTGGCATGACTGAGGTGGTTGGCAAGAACACAAAGGGGTATTTAGCTCATCATAAAAATGAGGTTGTTTGTACCTCATCATCCTCCCCTTCCTAAGCCTGAGCAGGTCCTACTGCTCTCTGTTGAGTCCTCTGCCTCTCTGCATCCCTTTTCCTATTTAGATCATCATATTTGGAGCTGAGATCATACATGTCTTCTACCTCTTCATCCAAATGATTAGGGTTTTTAAGAAAACCTTTGTTGTATTTAACCCTCATCTGCCAATTACATAATTCTCCAAGATTTTGCTCGGCAATGATCAAAACTAGAGGGGGTGGCTAAAGGAGCAATGGAGGTCTGTATCGCATCCCTATCCACTTGGTCTTGAGCTATTGTAATATTTTTGTTAATGCCTCAGCCCTTCTATAGGACCACCTTAGGTTCGTAGGGGATATCATCTCCCTTCTTTTGAGATACATAGGGAGGGAAGTGTACCGCTCCTCATAGGCACTCCATGCCTTTTCAATTAACTGTGGCCCATTAATAATATAAAAAAAAGAACTTTGAAATTTTCAAAGCAAATTCAGATACTGTCATTATATTTATTCTTCATGGCTTCATAGCTTTTAATCCTTCAAAATTGAGCCTTGAAGGCAAAGGGCTTCCGGTTAGGATATCTCATTTGGAGTCCCACAGTTCTCTCAGCTTGCAAATACTCCCTAGTTCTCTCCTACCACTAGATTTGATTCTGCATATTAGACATGAATGCTCTAAGTTGTACCTCCCCAACAAAAAGGTTGATAAAGAAATCACTATGTTTTTCTGAAAAAAAAAATTATGTATGAAAAATTCACACAACAGATTTTGTTGAACAGGGGGTGCCTCTTTGAATGCTTCTAAGAACTGTTTATCATTTGGGTCATGGGGTAAATTGCAGGAGATCCTCAAAAGCTTCCATCTTAACAATTGTTCTAATTGAGCCCCTAAAGCTGTGATTTCTTGATCCTTTCTCTTCAAAAGTTTAGTTTGTGTGTTTATTTCTTGCTGTTGCTTGTTTATTTGCTCCTCTTTTTGCTGCAGTTCATTTTTCAACTGAATAATTTTTGCCTTCAACTCTTCTAATTCTATTTTTATGTGATCATCTTTTCCAATTTCTGATCTTGGAAGGAGGAAAAATAAAGATCTCTACATTACTGTCAGTCACATGTTCTGCATTATTTACTTCTAGTGGACTCTGTTCTATGTCATCAACAACCAAGAGAAACAATTGTTCACTTAGGGAGACTGTATTAATTCCTTGCATTTCCAAGGCCTGTTGTGAAGGGGAAAGTGGTTCAACAGACTCATCCTCAACAAGTATATAATTTGGCAATTGTGATCCCATTTCTCCTTGTCCTATCTCAGATGGGACATCCTTCTTTTCAAACTCAAGGGGCTTATTTCTATCTAGAGTTTGCTTTTCACTTAACTGGGGTATGCTTTCACACGGCTAGGCCACATTCTCATATGATTGGGCTATATTTTCATGAAATTGCCTCTCTTGTCTTTTCTTTTTAGGAACATTCGATTGATCACAAGCCGCATCACAATTGAATTCTATAGCCAATTGTTTGCTCCTCCTTAAAGGAGGAGGTCTTTGCAATTTCACCTTTTGTCTCTTTTCCTTTTTGTGGGGCCAAGTATTCTCATCTTCAGAATTCACTACATCCACATTTTCTTGCTTCTCTGGGGTCTCTAGTACATTCTGTGGTTTAGGTCTCTCCTTAGGGTCTGAAAGGTTTGATGGATTTTTTGGTGCTTTGCCGTCAGGAGCTTTTCTAGCATCTTAAGACCTTGAGACACAGGGGAATCTGAGGCACAGGGGAAGGTTCTTTTACATTTTGAGCCACCAATCTGGATGACTCACCTTCTTCAAAATGTCTTAAGGGTTCAGGGTTTTCAAATTTCTGAAGAAAATTCTACCACTTTTCTTCTGATTTTCTTTTCTTCAGGAAATGATGTTTGCAAATTAGATAAATAAGACCACGATGTTTCAATGGACCTGAACCAATTTTAAACCTCTCTATCATGTTGACAATGGAATCACTGAGGAAAGCATGGAGGTTAACCCTCAATTCGGGGTTTTCAGCACCATAGCGCAGGTGAGTGAGTAACCAAAAGGGGGGGCCGACTATGGTGGCACATTGCCCCTCACATGTAAAGTATTTGATAATCCAGGCAACCGTTGTTCTCCACAACTCTACAATGGACATTCTCTGAAACCCCTTATTTTTCCCATGGGTATTCACAACTAACAGAGGATGAGGTTCTCCCTCCCTTATGAAGAGTTCTATCATTCTTTGATAAGAAATGTTTGTAGCTTCTGTTAAATTCACACCTTCATTTTTAATCCCAGACAAATTAGAAATGATTCAAGGGCTTACCTTAAACTTCTTACCACATACTATCGTCTGCCCATCCGAGAAGTTTTCTGCAAATTCCTTGACCAGTTGTGTGTTGTGCCCCTCAAATTTCTTCAAAACTCAAGCCAACCTATCCTTTGAAATAGATCAGAAATACTACTCAACACCAATAATTTCTCTGGGGAAGTTGGTTCTGATTTACACGTAGCCCCACCCATTCTATTTCTTACTTGCAATTTTGCTAAGTGTCTACTGAATTCGTGGCACTCTAACAGTGGAAAACTATTTCAACAAGACTGTTATGCAGATTGAAGGGAATGCAATCTTATGACCACCTGTATTTTGACAATACTGATGGGACATGGATTAATTCAAGCATTTGGCTTCGCTACATTTGAATCATTATTTTGCATGGGATAGAGTGCATGAGCCGCCACCTCTTCAGTGAAGGTACAATCTGTACAATTTACTAAATTTGGAAAGAAAGGTGGAACGTGCCAATTCATTTATTTTTATTCACAATAATAAACCTATTTAAAATAAAAGATGTACATACCTCATGTCTCATCATTGATTTGAAAGTCGCTTTCCCTATGTTGACGTAATAGCATCATGGGTGGTGGTGTAATTAAATTCGAATGGGATGGTGGAGGGTGGTAATGAATTTATTATGAATAAAGATGGGATGGCTAATAAGGGTTCTAACTATTATGACAAAAAGTGGTCACAATAATTATTTATTTATTTATTATGGTAGTAGTGGACGTGAATTTCGGCAGTGGCGGAAAAGAATTAGTGATGGTCATGGGTATGTTGTTGGGATTGTTGGAGCATTTGCAAAGAAAGGGAAATCACAAAATTCTAGAGCATCGCTGAAAGATGCGGCTGGGACAAAAAAATGAAATTCTAGAGCATCGCTGAAAAGTGCGGCCGAAATGCAGGAACAAAGTTCCAGAGCATCGCTGAAAGATGTAGCCAGAATGCAAGAAAAAAGTTCCAGAGAATCGCTGAAAGATGCAGTTGGAATGCAGGAACAAAGTTTTGGAGCATCATTGAAAGATGCATCCGAAATGCAGGAACAAAGTTCTAGAGCATCGCTGAAGGATGCAGCTGGAATGTAGGAACCAAGTTCTGGAGCATCGCTGAAAGATCCAGCCGGAATGGAGCATCGCTAAAAGATGTAGCTGGAATGCAGGAACAAAGTTTTGGAGCATCACTAAAAGATGCAGTCAGAATGCAGGAATAAAGTTCTAGAGCATCGGTGAAAAATGTAGCCAGAATGCAGGAACAAAGTTCTGGAGCATCGCTAAAAGATGCAACCGGAATGTAGGAACAAAGTTCTGGAGCATCACTGAAAGATGCAGCCGGAATGTAGGAACAAAGTTCTGGAGCATCGTTGAAAGATGCAGCTAGAATGCAGGGACAAAGTTTCAGAGCATCACCGAAAGATGTAGCCGAAATGCAGGAACCAAGTTTTGGAGCATCATTGAAAGATGCAGCCAGAATGCAGTAACAAAGTTTTAGAGCATCACTGAAAGATGTAGCTAGAATGTAGGGACAAAGTTTTGGAGCATTGCTGAAAGATGCAGCTGGAATGCAGGAACCAAGCTCTGGAGCATCACTAAAAGATGCAATCGGAATGCAGGAACAAAGTTCTGGAGCATTGCTGAAAGATGCAGTCAGAATGCAGGAACAAAGTTCTGGAGCATCGTTGAAAGATGCAGTTGAAATGCAGGGACAAAGTTTCAGAGCGTCGTTGAAAGATGCAGCTGGAATGGAGGAACAAAGTTCTGGAGCATCACTGAAAGATGTAGCCGGAATGCAGGAACAAAGTTCTGGAGCATCGCTGAAAGATGCAATTAGAATGCAAGAACAAAATTCTAGAGCATCGCTAAAAGATGCAGCTGGAATGTAGGGACAAACTTCCAGAGGATCATTGAAAGATGTAGCCAAAATGTAGGAACCAAGTTCCGGAGCATCGTTGAAAGATGCAGTCGGAATGCAGGAACAAAGTTCCAGAGCATCGTTGAAAGATGCAATCAGAATGCAAGGGGAATTGAACATAATGACACACTTTTGGACTTAACATGTTATGGAGCATCGTTGGAAGATGCACCAGAATGCAGGAACAACAAGGGAATGGAACCATTTGAATAAATAAGTTCTGGAGCATCGTTACAAGATGCACCAAAATTTGCATTCCCTTTAAAAATGAAATCCTACAAAAACAGAAATAAAATTTAGACAAGCCCAAAAGAATGGTAATACAATAAAAATGCTCTGAAGTGATTATAAGTACATACACATGCAAGATTTTTTTTTACTTAGAATTATACTAGCTCTGTCATAGTAGAGTCAATGCATTGGGTTTCCCCTTGCATTTCTACCATCCTCGTAAATTCTTCTTTGTTGACAGGTTTATGGTAGATTCGTAATCGATGACCATTTACTAAGAGAGTTCGAGTGTCACCTTTAATAGGTTTGAGTTGCACTACTCCACTTGGAAATACTTCAGAAATTTCATATAGACCCAACCAATGAGTCCTTAGTTTCCCTTTTTGATCTTTATAACAAGAGTCAAATAACAGTGCCCAATCTCCATTGCGAAACTCTCTTTCTTTTATGTGTTTATCATGCCAGGCCTTTCGTTGTTATTGCACTAGCTCAGTCTGGTGAATATCTTCTAGGCAGAGTTCATCTACTTCACTAAGTTGCAAGACTCTTTCTACCTGAGCTCGGTCGAGGTCTAAGCCTAACTCCATTGCCATTCTAAGAGTTTGAAGTTCAAACTCAATAAGTAGAAGAGGTTTCTTCCCAAAGACTAACTCATAAGGAGTAAGACCAGTGGTGGATTTCCAAGTTGTATTATAGGCCCAAACAACTTCAGGCAATTTTCTGGCCCAGTCTCTTCTTCCCGATGAAACTATTTTTGTCAAGATATTTTCAAGTTCCCTGTTAGTGACTTCTACCTAACCATTTGCTTGAGGGTGATAAGTTGACGGATTTTTATGGCTTACCTAGAAATGATCAATAAAGGCTAGCAAAACTTTTGACATGAACTGGGGTCCTTGATTTGTGACAATTGATCTAGGGGCTCCAAATCTGAGAAAAATCCTGTTATACAGGAAGTCAGCAACTTGTTCTTCCCTAGCAACTCTCAGGGCTTGGACTTCTGCCCACTTAGTCATATAGTCAGTACAGACCAAAATGTATTATTTTCCCTGTGAAGGAGGGTCTATGGGACCGATAAAATCCAATCCCCACTTTTCAAATGGTTCACAAACTACCTGTGGTTGTAGAGGCATTTCATTGGATGATGTGGGTCTTCCTACCCGTTGGCATTCATCACAACGGTAAACATAGTTTTTCACATCTTTATGCATTGAGGGCCAGTAATACCCCGTACCTAGGATTTTATGGGAAGTTCTCTTGGCAGAGTAATGACCTCCAGAGGGGTCATCATGGCAGGCTCTAAGGATGCTGTATGTTTCATCTAATTTGACACAACGTCATAAAACCAGATCAGGGCCACATCAAAATAGCATTCCATTAATCCATTTGAACTAAGCAGTTTCCCGAATAAGGTGTTTCTTTTGTTTGGTTGTCAAGTTTGGTGGGAACTCAGAAGTAGCCAGATAGTTGGCGATGTATGTAAACTAAGGAGTTTTAATGGAGATGGCAAATAGATTTTTGTCTGGGAATTTATCTTGTACAAGGGCACAATCTCCATTGTCTTGTTTGATCCGGGATAAGAAATCTGTGACTACATTGAACTTCCTGGGTTTGTCAATGATGGTTACATTAAATTATTGGAGAAGCAATAACCATCTAATTATTCTTCCATTAACTGTAGGTTTGTTCATTAATTACTTGATAGCTGAATAGTTTGTGAACACAGTTACTTTGTACCCTGTGATATAATGTCAAAATTTATTGATTGCATGCACCACAGCTAAGAATTCTTTCTCCATAGTGGTATAGTTTTGTTTAGTGGGAGTCAAATTGTTACTAATGAAATAGATGGCATATTTTCCTCCATTCTCATCTTCCTGACCTAAAACTACTCCAATGACATCATTGGAAGCATCTACATAAATATGGAACGAAAGGTTCTAGTTAGGTCCACATAGGATAGGAGCAGAGATGAGTTTCTCCTTAATGATCTCAAATGATGTTTGACATTCTATTGTCCAGACAAAATCTATGTCCTTTTGGAGAAGGGAGAACATGGGGGCTACAATCTTGTTGAAGTTTTCTATGAATCTTCGATATTATCCAGCATGTCCTAAGAAACTTCTGACGTCAGTTTGGTTCTTTGGAGTCTCTAGTTGTTGTATCACCTCAATTTTCTTAGGATCTACTTTTATCCCTTCAGCTAAAATGTGGTGTCCCAACACTATACCTTGTTCTACCATTATTAGACATTTTTCGTGACTCAAGGATAGCTAATGGTCCTGACATTGCTTTAATACCTTGTCCAAAATTTTAAGACCTTCATCAAAAGTGGAACCATACACTGTGAAGTCGTCCATATAGACTTCCACACAGTCATTTACTAGCTCAGCAAATATGGCTAGAACAGCTCTCTGGAATGTTGCAGGAGCATTGCATAACCCAAAGGGGAGGATGCGATATGTGAATGTTCCCCAGGGGCAAGTAAAAGTTGTTTTGTCCTAGTCTTCTGCTGCTACTTGTATTTGGTTATATCCACTAAATTCGTCCAGGAATGAGAAATACTTCCTTCCAACTAAATTATCCAAGACTTGGTCTATGAAAGGTAAAGGGAAGTAATCTCTATAGGTAGCTTTGTTGAGATCTCTATAATCAATGCACACTCTCCACTTCCCATTTTTATTTGGAACAACTACCAAAGGCGAAATCCATTTGCTATCAGAGATGGGATAGATGAATCCTACTTGCAGGAGTTTCTCAATCTCTATTTTAACAATATCTTTGAGAGCAAGGTTGAGTATTCGCTAAGGTTGACGAACAAGTCTAACATCTTCAGTACAGATGTGATGGGTACAAACACTTGGGTGTATTCCTCTCATGTCTATATAATCCCAAGCAAAAGCTTTGGATCTATTTACCAAAACATCAAACAACTTGAGCTCATCTAACTCTATCAACCAACTGTTGATATTTAAAGTTTTCCCTGGTAATAACATGATAGTTTTGGTTCTAGGGTAGTTGGAGGTGACAGTATGAACTTCTCTCGTTAAGGTGTTGAGAGGGCAGCTATGCGGTATTGTTCTATGGAGTCTAGCAATATCTTTGAAGAAGTGATCTATTTTCAGAATAATATCAACCAGAGGACAAGGTAATGCTGTGAAGTTGGTGTAATCATGTTTGGTGTCATCAGTGTGGATCAGATGTCCTAAAATCTCTTCCACTTCTAAAATTTCTTCATCACTTGAGTCTACGGTAAGATCTTGCATGTCATTTTCCAGTTCATCTTCCAATTCTTCACCATGTTGTTTAATGATTACCATAGCAAGTGAAGCTAGATTCTCTTGTTTGTCAGAACCATCTGGTTCATCAACCCAGACTTGGTTATGCTCAACAGGTTGAGTGAGGGATACAGGAATAAGTGTTTACTATTGGGACCATGTGAAATGGTCATTCCTCCTGCTCTACAATCAATCTTAGCTACAATTGTGGCCAACTACGGTCTACCTAATATTATTAGGTAACTATCCTTGGGTGTGAGGGATTGGATTATTTGGAAATCTACTGGGTATTCCCAATCGTCAACCTTGACAAGAACATTTTCTAGGACACCCTTGGGAATAGCTATAGACTGATTTACCATTTGCAATACAGTGGTTATGGGACGTAGATCAGTGAGTCCTAGTTTTTCCATAACATCCACCGTCATGACATTAATGGCTTCTCCCAAGTCCACGAGTGCATTGGGTATTGCTACCTTGTTGATTATTACTATTATGAGTGGACTGCCTGGGTCACCATATTTTGGGGTTGAAGTTTTGCCAGCTAGAAGGTCAGCTAGGTATCCATTGATATGCATAGTATTAATCTATTTTGATTTCCTTCCTGGTGTTTTTATGCACAACTATTTAACTAGTTGGTTGAGCTCAGGAATTTCTTTAATCGCATGTAACAAGGGAATCTCGATATGGAGATGTTTAATTTCTTAGATTAATGTGTTTTCAGTAGATATGGTCATTTCCAGAGGTTTATTCAAAGGAGTTGCCTCTAGGTACTCAGGAAAAGGTGCTTGAGATCTCTTTCTCACGTTGGGATTCTCCTTTAAAAGATATGTTGAATGTTAGCCAACTTCTTCTTGAGGTGACTCAGAAGCTCTAGGTGAGGATTGTGGAAGAGGCTTGTCTTGGTTACTCAATGGGTTTTTATCTGAATCTATGGAAGGTCTCTCAGTCTCTTCAACAGATGCTGCATTTGGTTCGTCAAGGATCTCGACTATGGTAGGCTGTTGGAGTGTTTTTCCTAACCTCAATTGCAGGTTTCCACAATAGATGGAATTAACTCCAGCCGTGTTTTCCTGTTCTGCAGAATACACTGGTGTGGTTTGACAGTTATACTTTGGCTTAGGGATAGGTTGTGCTAGGTATTGTGGTTGGTTGACCTGCTCATTTTGTTGAGGGTTTTGGAGAGCTATCAAAAGGTTCTACTGTGGATTAGGCATCCTCCTTGGTCCATGATAGAATTGATTTGGAGCCTAATTCCATTGGGGCATCAAATTTTGAGGATACCATTGTTGTTGAGTCTTGTTCGGCCATTGAGGGTTTCCCCAGGACTAGTTTGCCCACTCAGGTGGTGCCCAAGGATAAGGTCCCCAATTAGGTGGTGCTTGAGGCCAAGGTGTTGTCCATTGATTATTATTCTAATTATTTGGAGGTCACAAGGAGGGATTTGAATTCTAGCCATAAGAGAAATTCCCTCTAGGTCTTTGATTTACAAAATTGACCTCCTCCTCAGTGTGAGATGTCATTTTCTTGGAATTTTTGATTGCATTCAGTATCTCACATTGATTAGTGGCATGGCTCTTTTCACAAATTTGGCAATTGTCAGCTTTATCCAAAGGGCACTCTCTTAACAAATGTTTATTTTGACACCTATGACAGTAGATGGATAAGGTTTCAGGATTACATGTTTTGGCTTGTATTCCATCCAGAGTGATGTTTAACTGAACAAGAATGTCAGTTTTCAAGTTTGCTATTTCCTCGCGCAGTTTACCTATTTCATTTGAACCTCTTAAAAGACTAGATTTACAGATACCTCCCCGAGTATGGGATAAATTCTGGCATAACTCGGTGATATCACCGAGTTCAAGTTGGAACACATCTCCTTTTCCCATTAAATCTGGACTTCTCCTAGCATCCTCGTCAAGTCCTTTGAGAAATATGGTCTTCAAAATTTTTGGGCTTATGGTTTCTTTGTTGAAATACATCGAACAACTGAGAGGGGGGGTGAATCAATTATGCCAAAAACTTAGCTTCATATGAATATCAAACCATCAACAACTTAATTACTTGTAATCAAATTTAACTATGAAAGCATGAAACCATAAACTTAATCACAATCACACATCCAACACAGTAGACACCATATTTTTACATGGAAAACCCTAAAAGGGAAAAAACACGGTGGGTGTTAGCCCATAGAAATATATGAGTTATAACAATACCAAAAAATAGAGGCTCACTGCAAAGATCAACTCACTGCCAAAGGGTGGCTCACTGCCAGAGGGTGGCTTACTACCAAAATAATGAACTGATTAAGTAGCATCTACTCCATGCCTGGATTTAGTTCATTTATAGCATAATAAAACTTCTCTGCTCTACTCCTTTACGCCTTCGCACTTATATCTTCATATTCACACATATCATACTTTTTTGCAACTACATTACATGCTTTTATACAATTCCTCAACCTTGGAATGTACATCAAGGTTGGCATTACATTCATCAACCATTAGAACAATCTCCAAGGTCGGCATTACAAACATACATAAAATAGGTCTAGACCTAATACAAATTTAGCTAAGGAAAAGATGTAAAGATGTATGTGAATCATGCCACTTCTTAGCTGGGACTCAAATGCAATTCTTCACATCACAACATGCTTCCACAATCTTCAAGGCATCTCCGCAATTAGTGAAATCAATTGAGTCAGCCAAGACACCACACTAGGTCTACTAAGAAAATTCTTCATCCACGATCTAATTCACTCTTTGTGGACCAATCCAAAGGTAGGAACATGGTTAGGAAACATCCACAAGCACTTTGTAATCACTGGGAACAACCGCACGATCTCCAACTACTTTGCCAAGAAGATTCTTCAAACCGTAGCACAGGAACAACACTGTCAGCCACTATCATGAGGAAAGAATAGCTTGCGGACCACCAAATCATGAACCATTGAAGTTGAAGGCACATAACATCATTCCAGACTTAACTCTAGAACTGCAGACCAAAATACTTCAATGCGGAGGAATGCGGAGTAGAATACTTTCTCCCTATCACAACTGAATACACAGAAAAAGTAGGTTTTACTCTGGTGAACACAACTCACTCAAATCTTCATGCCAAAGGCTAAAACCTAGAATATAACCTCTTTAGATAGACTTCTAAATAACTTTCAATCCGTAGGCAAAGATATTCATTCTACAAAAAATGCAGAGCTATCTTCTAGACTGTTCTTCAGAGTCTAATACATTGTTTCCACTGCAACACAATGTTTCCACCAGAGGAGATAATTTTCTCAATATCCTCAACATCAGGATCACTTACATAGGTAAATACAAAGCATCTCACTCATGACAAGCAAGCAACAAAATAAAGTACAGTTGACACCAATGACAACGCAAATATGTTGACATCAATGACAACACTGATTAGGCACATACTTGTAACATTCTTCACCACATTATTCGGTTAGGAAGATGAACCTATCAAGATAATCTTCAAGGCTCTCATCTTCTTTTTGCCTTAGTTTGAACAATTCCTCTTTCCTGTCACTAACTCTACAGTAACTCTGGTATTTGTCTAAAAAGACGGTTTCCATGTCATCCCACGTGGTTATTGACCCTGAAACTAATCCCATGAACCAACGCATTGCAACATCTCTCAAAGTGGAGGGAAAGAGTTTAAGTTTCTGATTATCATTTTTGTAGTCGTATGTATGACACAAAACTTTGAACTTGAAGAGGAACTGGTCAGGATCGTCAAAGGATAATCCTCTGAAAGTCGGTAAAATGGAGGGTGAAATGTTTTTCATGGGTGCATCATTATCTTCATTGAGAGCAATAGGATAAGTAAATGTCCATGCTCTCCTTCTTGTGTTATCACCATCTCCTTGGTTTTCTCTCCCATCTTCATTGTTTTCTCTTCGGCCATTGAAAAGGTCATTGTTGTTATTAGTAGACATGATGTTAAAAGGAATGTTCTCCTCTTCAACGATTGGTTTTATTAGCTGAGTGATCTCCTCTTCAAAGGTTGGGTCTGATGGTTGAACTTCTAGGGTATTTTGGGAGGTCTTAGGTTGATCCTGCTCAATCAATTCGTAACTAAGATCTTTAGCTGAGACTTCTTTCTCCCTACTTATGGTTGGAACTACTATTGGGGGGTTCTTGGTATGAATCTTTTGTGCGGACCTCACTTCCTGACCATGCAGAAAAAGAAGTCTCGCAATTATATTTTTTCCCTAAAAGAGGTATCCAAGCAGTCTCCTATTAACACTTAGAAAAGAATCATGTCCCCGGCAACGACGCCAAAAAGTGATAGGTTGTCGTGAGGTCCTAGCACTTTAGTTGAAAAATATATCAATTATGTCAACCGGGTAGTGTCTAAAGGCTATATGCAATAGGGGATGTTTTGGCCACCTCTTTCTTAGTAGGGTTTTCTGAATTTTTGAATTGATTGAAAACAGAATTTAAGCTAGAAAGCATTAAATTCCTATTTTATAAAGCATGAAAACTATCTAAGAAAAGCACTTGTAGTTTAACTATGAAATTTAAACAAATGCGACTAACTACTAAGGACTAACTATTAACTGAAAGTACATCTAACATCTTTTAATCAACAACTAACAATAGTTTCATAAACAGAGTGGATGCTCCAGAAATTCTAAGTAAACAAAAACTCAGAGATTAGTAACTTAAAAACACAACCTGCAGGGACACACAACGGAATTAAACACAAAATAACATTTATCTAAATATAACATGCACAAAACAGAAATAACAACATTAACAATAAAAATACTTATCTACTCTACGAGATCCCTCAAGTGGCTAGCTCTTGGGTGTTCCTACTAATAGCTCAAATCACATATAGAACTTTTGCAGCTTCAAAGTAAATCCATTCATAGCACTTCCATTACTTAGAACAAATTACTTAGAACAATCTGATGATATTCATTCATTCGTATCATAAAAGTGTAACAGCACACAAAACATAATTGAACATTATTCAAAATATATCATAACAACATGTCCTTGTTTTCAGTAGCTACACATATATATACTGCACTACTACAAAATCCTAATCTACAGATGGCGGGAAAATACCATTGAAAAAGTCTAAAATAGAATTACAACTAATTGATGTTCATGACATGAAACATAATAAAGGCTCTAAGTGGAGCTGTAAAGTCTCAAATAGTCTTAACAGAAATTAATAGAATGTTTTTAAAAGTCTTCCACTTTGGATGCCTAAATTTTCGGCGCCCAAACTTCCAACGTTCTGACTTCAACCGCTTGAAGTCCACTCCTCTCATAGGCCATGCATAAATCCTGCACAATTACTCAAAGTCTATACCATTATATCAACATTAGTTAGTTAATTCCAATCAATTTGAGAAATAAAGATTTATACATCATTTTATAAAAAGTAGACAATTATTGCTTCTAAAAATAAACAAATTGGCATGGCTGAGCTGGTTGGCAAGAACACAAAGGGGTATTTAACTCATCATAAGAATGAGGTTGTTTGTACCTCATCACATTGGTGCATCACCTCCTAGGTTCTTTTCATCTTAGTTTCAGTTATTCTCTCTTTTCCTATCAAAGCAATAGTTCTAGGAGGTATTTCAAGGGAACCAACCCTCTCTGGAGGTTCACCTTCGTTATAGGCAACCCATAGCCTGAAGGTGATCCCATGTTTCACAGGATAGCTAAGTTTAACGCTTAGCCAGGGTATAGATCCTTGTGACAACAGTACCAATATCTCTTTGCACACCAAACTGAAAATCTACATGATCCATACTATAGTACACTGCAATAGCTCTCCAACACCTATCCAAAATAAAAAATCTGATTCCGTATGCAAAAGTTATGAGCATAAAACTGTCTCAGAGAAATGCCTGGATTCAGGCACCAAATTCTAACAAAAATAGCAAAATCTGATCATGAAACCTATACCACTATGTAGGTCTTAGAGAGACCTTTTCGACACCTATAAGAAGTCAAAAAACTAATACCATGGGTGAAAGTCATGCCTCCTGGAAGAAAATGCCCTCCGAGGGCTAAAAGGGGACCCCTGACAGGACCCACCGTACCTACTAACGTCATCATTGACGTGGCACTAATGTCATCACTGCTGACTGGGCAAAAAACATAGGTGATGTGGCATGTCTAGTGTCATCGCTGACGTGACAGATTTCAATCAAGTTTTCAAAACAACTTTACCATGCCACATAGGCGGACTCCAAAATGCATTACAAAGAGGTTTGATTTTTTATAAGGTCCAAAATAATTTTTTGTCGTTGTCATAATATTTTCCACTGCCTTCTATCATAAATTTTTTTGCCACTGTTAAAGTGTTTGAGTGTCCACGGGGGCTGACTGGCGATCGTCAGCAACCAAAGTCTGCCGGCCGGCCCGATCGGGGCTGCCGAAACCAGGGCCTTAAGGCCTCCCGGCCCAGCCAGCACCGATTGGAGGCCGATAGGAGGCCAGTGGGGGGCCAACTGGCTGACACTGGTGGTACCCGCCCCATACCCTGCCGTACAGGGGGTACATTGGTTTGAATACCGCCGTCCCCCCAAAATCTTTAATTTTTTTGTGTTTTAATAACTTGATTTTAAAAGGACTTCTAAAGTTTGATTTTTTTAATTTATTTTTTATTTTTTCCAATCAACTATAGAAAAAACATCACAATGCAGGATTAATTTTTCTTTTTAACCAGGTGTACCTCTGCAGTCCGTACAGTGGAACTTGGGAGACTAAATTTTTTTGTGAAAGTTATGCCTCCTGGAAGAAAATGCCCTCCGAGGGCTAAAAGGAGACCCCTGACGGGACCCACCGTACCTACTGATGTCATCGCTGATGTGGCATTGATGTCATCACTACTGACTGGGGAAAAAACATAGGTGATGTGGCATGTTTGGTATCATTGCTAACGTAATAGATTTCAATCAAGTTTTCAAAACAGTTTTACCACGCCACATAGGCGGACACCAAAATGCATTACAAAGAGGTTTAATTTTTTATAAGGTCTGAAATAAATTTTTATTGTTGTCATAATACTTTCCACTGCCTTCTATCATATTTTTTTTGCCACTGTTAAGTGTTTGAGCGCCCACGGGGGCTGACTGGTAGTCGTCGGCAACCAAAGCCTGTCGGCCGACCCAACTGGGGCTACCGGGACCAGGGCCTTAAGGCCTCCTGGCCCAGCCAGCACCGGCTGGAGGCCAGTGGGGGGCCAACCGGTTGACGTTGGTGGTACCCACCCCATACCCTGCTGCGCAAGGGGTACGACGGTCTGAGTACCACCGTCCCCCCAAAATCTTTAATTTTTTTGTGTTTTAATATCTTGATTTTAAAAGGACTTCTATAGTTCAATTTTTTTATAAATTTTTTGCCAATCAACTATAGAAAAAACATCACAGTGCAGGATTAATTTTTCTTTTTAACCAGGGGTATCTCTGCAGTCCGTACGGTGGAACTTGGGAGACTAAAATTTTTTGCTTTTTGCTCCAGTGACCTAAATAGGTCAAATTTTATATCAATCTTCGCCTCTTGGGCCTCCTAGACTCAATGGAGAGGTCCGTTTTGTCCCAGGAGGTCATCTACAAAAATTCCTCCTCAAAACCCTCAAATTGAAGCACAACCAGGAAACTCTTTGCCAAGATTTTTCAATCACCAGATTTGTAAAATATACAACAAATCTGCAATACCCAAAACCCCAGATTTGCAATACAACCTGCACAAAACCTTGTAATGTCCAAATCCTTTCATGCATTTCTATGGCTTCCACTTTGCATCAGATCTACACACACAAGGTTTATTAACAAACCATGGAGCTCACACCCCCCTCAATCATAAACATGGCTCTGATACCACATGTTAGGAATTTGCAAGTCAAATAAAACCAATTCCACATAACCCAATAGGAGAATATGATGCAGAAATAACCATAATGCAAAGATCAATGAACAAACACAAGATACACCCTGGGAAAACCCTCAAGAGAGAAAAAACCCAGCCTCCAAAAGCATCCACACTCATATGTATTATGCAATAATAAGATATTACAATACATGCCGTGAGTCTCCATGAATACCTCTGAGCCATCAAGCACCTCCAATGCATCCTCCATTGTGTCCAAGCATGAATCCACACATCACCTACCATGCTTCACAATATGCACTTACAAGAGAGAGCTCAATATAATGAAAACCTCTCACAAACCTCTGTCTGCCAACAATGAAATAGCCAACCTCAAATAATAACCTTGTGCTTGCTTTTATAATTCAAGATCACACAAATACAATGAGAAAACCATGTGCCCCAAAACCATGGATAACACAAAACCATTGACCCCATTATTTAATACTGGTACTACGTTTTTTCCTTACAATTAAATAATACAAATAATAACCCAATGTTACATACAACATTTACAAGTGACCTCCAAATAAATATCTAATGTGGTTAAACACATCAATTAAGATGCACCACAAATAAATATTTATTTTACATGAATAAAATAATCCAATGTTATGCAAGGTGTACAACACCTATTTCCCAACAAAGAGTTTGTTGTATTCTGTAAGCATGCTAGAATTGTGAAGCAAACGACTACCCCATACACACTGCAATAGAACGCAGTGGCTAAAAGTTTGAATAGAACATTGCTTGATCAAGCTAGAATTATGTTGAGTAGTGGCGGTATAGGATAAGAGTTCTGGGTAGAGGTAGTTAGCATTGCATGCTATTTGAAGAATAGGTCTCCTCCTTCTACGCTACAAAATAGGATGCCATATGAAATATGGACTGGAAGGAAACTAGTGGTGATACATTTGTGAGTGTTTAGCTATGAGGAATTTGTTTATGTGGCTAACGAGCAATGATCCAAGTTGGATTTCAAGGCTAAAATGTGCATTTTCATCAGTTATGGTGAGAATGTCAAAGGCTACAAGCTTTAGAATTTGGAAACATTGAAGGTTCTCTACTCAAGGAATGTTACATTCAGGGAACGTAGATCCTTGCCCAAGGTTGAACAACCAAATGAGAATGAGAGGGAGAAGGTGCATTTTGAAACAAAATTCAAGCAGTAAGATGCATCTAAAAGTAAATAGCATAATGTACATGATAGCTTGATTGATGAAGAGGTAAGCACATCTAGCACAAACTTTGAAGAAGAATAGGGTACAGATGTGGAAGGAAATACTTCACCAGTAGTTGTGAGAAGGTATACAAAGTAATGGAGATCACCTACGAGGTGTATTCCAAGTGCTAAATTTATATTATATATTTTCTCTTGCACTAATAGTGAACCAAATTCTATGGAAGAGGCTCTCACTTTCAAAGAGAAAAAATTCTTGGAGGAATGCCATGTATGAAGAGATGTCAACATTGAAGTAGTGTAAGACTTGGAATTTGGTTGATTTTCTTGAGGATAGGAAACCCATTGGCTGCAAGTGGGCATTCAAGAAGAAGTTAAAAGAAGATGGATCACTTGAGAGGTATAGGGTGCAATTGGTGGCAAAGGGATATTCCCAAGTTGAGGAAATCAACTTCAGTGAGATACTTTCCCTTGTTGATAAGTCGACTTCCTTTAAGATGTTATTTATTATTGTAGCACTTGATTTGAAAATTAAGATGATGGATGTTAAGACAAAATTCTTGCATGCAGACTTAGAGGAGGAAATATTCATGGAACAACCTATGGATACAAGGTGAAAGGTAAAGAGAAACTGATTTGTAAGACAAATAATTCTACGTATGGATTAAGGTAGTCTCCATGGGTGTGGAATGAAAAGTTTGACTCAAATATGCTAGAATTGAGTTTTGGAAGAAGTGATGATGATTAAATTGTGTATACTTCAAATAAGTAAATGATCAAATTTTGATTATTGTTTTATATGTTGATGATATGCTTATCATTGGAGACAATAAAGTATTAATTCAAGAACTTAAAACTTAGTTGTTTAGTAAGTTTGACATCGACTTAGGAGCTACCAGATACATTCTAGGTATGGAGATATGCATGGATAAGATAAAAAGGAATCTAATACTACACTAGAGGAAGTAACTTGAGACAATCTTGCAGATGTTTAGAATGTAGGATAGTAAACCGATAAGTTCAACACTACTAGTTGGAACAAAGTTGAGTATGGAAAAATGTCCTAAATCTACAAAAGATTTGTAGGACATGAAGAAAATTCCTTATACAAGTGTGATGGGAAATATCATGTATGTGATGGTCTACATAAGACCAAGCATTGACCAAGCAATGGGAGTTCTAAGTAAGTTCATGGTGAAACCAGGTAAAGAACAATGGACACATGTGAAGAGATTGTTTAGGTAGTTGAAGGGAACTCTAGATTATCACTTCACTTCTCATGGTACTAATGACATGGGAAAAGTGTTGAGTTAATAGGGATTTGTTGATTTATATTGGGTTGGACATCTTGATAACCGAAAGTCTACAAGCAAATATATGTTTATTCTATTTGGTGGAGCAGTTAGTTGGATGAGCAAGAGGCAACAAACTATTGACTTAGTAACTACTAAAGTAGAATATATGCCAATAACACATGCTTGTAAGGATCAAGTGGTATGGCTAAAGAGATTGAGTAGTAGTAATGGTTTAAAGAGTCAAACATGGTGAAGTGTGATTCACAGAGTGCAATTTATCTAGCTAAGAATTCTATTTACCATACCAAAACCAAGCATATTGATGTGTAGTATCATTTTGTGAGGGAGATGGTTGAGAGGGGGAAATTCCAGATGGAGAAAATTGATACTCAAGTAAATGTTTTATATTCTTTGATAAAACATGTAAGTACTGTGAAATTAATGTGGGGTGGAGATGAGATGGGCTTGTCCCATTCCTGAGCATGATGTTAATTTCTTGGGTGAGATTACCACACTTTATCCTATAGTAAATATCAAGTGGGATAATTCTGGGACTTGGTGATATTCACCTATAGAGAATTCCTATAGGAAGAGTTTGACTACATACTTAGTTGCAATGAAATGAGGTGAGTTTTTAGGTATTGTGGTACAATAGGCATTGTGATTTGCATATGATAATGATGTTGTAGTTTTTGTGGTGGATCATATATGTTGGTTCACATGTAGTGGCGTTGTGAAAGCAACCACAAGTTATCTAGATGAAGAACTCACAATTGCATATGTGTTTAGCTTTTAGTGGAGAATGATCATTGATGTAGGAGCACTTGTGGAAAAACTAGAGATCATGCAGTACAATCTGAGAGTAGGATAGTGTTATAGAAGATGGTAGGAGTTACCACAAGTAATTGAGAGAAATATTATGTTGGTGTGAGCTACCACAATTGAGGTGCTGATAGTGGTGGATATACCTAAAACATATATGTATACTAACAATGTTAAAGTTGTAACTATTGATTCATAGTGTGCAGCGGTGATAGAATGTAAAAGGTTATTGTGTGATTGGAGACATCACACTTGGTGATTTATGCAGTATGTTGACATCATGTATGGTCATATTATAATTGTGTTAAATAGTTATATGGGTGGTTCTCCCATCAATACGTCTATATATCATTTTTGTGAATGCACCAAGGTTACTCACTTATTAGACATTCAAGACATTTTTGTACATTATTGGTGTGTGATAATTAGAGTGATTGAAAAAAAGGGTATGCTATATATTAAGACTCTATAAAAGGCTTCCAAAGAGCTTTTCGTATTGAATCAGTGTTGATTCTAAATAATATAATTATTAATATCTTTTGGTGGTGAGTTTTCCCCCAAAAGGGTTTCCCATGTAAATCTTTGTCTCATGTAATCTTGTGGATGCATAATATTTATTTTACTTCTATACACATTGTTAGATAGATTTTTCAAGTGCTATTTATGTTGTCTAGATACATAATCTTAACTTTTCATCATCCTAGTCTAGCAATCAATTTTAATAGGGGTTAAAATCCCCAACAAGATTTACAATAGAGGTGCATGTGTAGGATTACAATGAGGGGTTCACAATAGTGGGTGCCCTAGTTGTAGGTGGAAGGAAGACTTGAAAGTAGTAAGTCATGAAGAAGAGAAGAGAGGTGGAGCCTATTGTGTATCAAGTTGTAGAACAGAGCACCCATGAATGATGAAGAAGGGATAGCAATGGAAGGATAATGGAAGGACATTACTAGAGTTGGGAATAGTTCAGATCTAGGTTGAGCTTTAAAGAAGATGTCAAGAGGTGAGGAGAAGTAAGGTGAAGAACATCGAAAAAACCATTGATTTGAGGTAGTCAAGAGAAAGGTGGAAGTCATAAGGGCATCAATGGAATCATTGAACCTGATGTAGTTAGACATAATCAACAATTTGAGGAATCTAAAAGAGTTACCAATCCAAGGTAATTTGTTAGAACTAGTGATCCAAGGCAGTTTAGTAGAATTGTTAATCTAAGGTAGTAAGGTAGAATCCTTGATTAGAGATAGCCATGTGCAACATAACCAGAGAGGACACATACCTTAAGGGGAAATTAGTGTGAGGAGAAGTGAGGTCCTCACAAGAAGTAGGAAGGGATATATGAAGGACAAGGGATGAGTGGGATCATTCCTTTCCCTACTTAGGGAGTTTGATGTAAGAGCATTCTAGGTCAATCCAAGATCATGTATAAAGATAAGAAATAAGAACGAGAATCAAGGGACCATCAAAATTAAGGCACTAGGAAGGAGTGCATGAGGAGGACAATAAAACTAAAAGGAGGAATGTGCAAGTATCCAGAGGGAGGACATAACACGAAAAGAAGAGAGCGCATAGAAAGAGGCACATAGATGTAAGATGGTGTCAAACTATGAGATGGCTGCAAGGGTCGAGATTGCACGTCAAGGCAAAGTCAAGCGTGAAGGAAAGTGTGTGGGCTTGCACACCAAAGAATTAAGGCAAGATGTATTCACCAAATCTAGAGAAATGGTGCAACTCAATGTGAAGTTAAGAAGATGAAGCGTCCAATACATAAGTTGTAGGAGGGATCAAGGAATGAGTCAATTAGTGAGATAAAAATTGCTAAAAAATGAATAGCAATTAGGATTATGGTGTCAAGAAAGGATGATAGTGGTAGTTAGATTAACAAACACATCAACATAGAGCCATGGAAGAACTATTATATGATAGGAAGATGACTTGATGGGGAAGGTGTTAGGGTGTAAAAATGGATAGGAAATATGGGATTTTGAAATCTTAGGAGTGACTATTCAAGACATGAGGAGTAGCATAAAAAAGGCAGTTCTAATCAAGGGGAGGATATAGATAGGGTTTAAAGGTGACTTCTCATGGAGTCACTAGAAAACATAATGAGGGAGGATTTATAGATGATCACCTACACGTGGACTAGTGGTTAGGATGAGCCAAGGGCTTTGTAAGTGCCCAAAATTGCATGGGCTTACATCATAGTCTAATGATGATTTGGTGGTCTAGCTCATGACCTACTTGGCATGAATAAATTAACACTGTAGATTCTCCATCTTGATGGAATTCCTCTATGTATCTTTAGGACCCTCCCTTGTATGTTCACTAGCTTTGTTAGCCACATACTTACCTTGCACGTCCCTTCCATCCTCCAAAACTAAGTTTATGCATCTTTAGTTGTAAGGGAGCCTAGGGTCACTCAAGTGACCCAAGTTAAGCTGCAAGGTCAGTCAAGCAACCTTCCTTGGTAAAAGGGGCAACCAACTCTACCAAAAGGGGTGACCTTTCTATCTTTAGTTGGCACATGAATCTTTGATATATAATAGTTTCTCTTCAATTTTAGCCTCTAGTTGAGAGTATTCTTGAGTCCTGATGACACGAATCACTCCCCTAACTATTTCTCTTCTCCCCTTGATTTGATTGTCATCTCCCATTGATTAAGATTTCCTTTTCCCATTTAATTACCCTCATGCCTCATGCATCAAGGTGATCTTGTCTGCATTTGGTTGCCTCTACTAGATTTTCCAAAGATGCTCTCCCTTTTATTCCTATTTTAAGTAGGATTAGAAGCCTTGCCTTTATAGATCTATAAGCCAATTTATACCAAGTCCCAAGATTCACCACAACAAAGCTATGAGATTTCCTTACAACATTTAAAGCTTCTAAAGCTTCCTTACCAACTTCCAAGCAATCTTCAATCTTACTATAGCATTTTAGTCTTTGCTTCCCTATGTCCATCAAGAGAAGTTTTGTATAGACTGAAATGAGAAGAAAATAATAAATTTGGATCCTCTAAGGAGACAAGTCATTGCAACTTCAAAGAAACTCCATTAAACCTTCTCACATGCTCTTTAGTTTTATTTTCTTTCATAGAATCTTTCTTTGAAAATGGTAGTTTAAAATAGTAATTAGATCAGCAATTTACCTAAGGATTGAACATTTTTTTGCTACTTGTTAGTTAGATTTAGATTCTATTATTACTTTTCCTAGATTACATTTAGATTAGACTTAATTATTTCTTTAGATTGGATTAAATTTAGCTACTTTTTTTTATTTTCTTTAATCAATTTCTTCAAAACATTGTTTCAAATCAAAACATGTACAAAAATACATTATCACCATTTGAAAATGAAAAAGCAATTGTAATACTTGTCAGGAGAGTTGGGCAAATATTTTCGACACCATGAATATGTATCAACATAGGTTGATTAAAGTTGAGCAAGGAATGAATGTTTTGTCTAATCTCACTAACGACATGATGAAAAAAGTTGTTGCTAGGGTTGCTACACTTCAGAATGAGCTTCACAAACATAAGTATTAGGTAGGTAATGATTCTGATGGGACTAAGAAAAGACTGAAACATAAGAAAAATCATATGGTGTTGGGCGATTCTAGCTGGGAGAATACTGTTAAGTCCATGACTATGGACTGGGACACTCTAATTAGTAAGATCAGGAATTAGTCTATCTTTCTGTTGTGCAGGAATTTTGTCCTTCTTTCCTACTATTTCTCTGTTGTTTTAGTTTTTTTCTTAGTTTTTGTTGTTCTCTAGGCTTGGAGTCTCTTGTTCTATGGCCTCTTTCTACTTATGTTGGATGGATAAACTATTTATTTTGATGGCTTCATAAGGGACCGAGGCCCTATTTCCCTACTCAATAAAAAACAATCAAAACAGCAAGACTCTTTTGTCAAATAGAAAATCACAAAACAAACTATAGATATTGCATTTGGGTAAATTCAATTCATTTAGTTACATTCATTATTTCATTTATTAGATAATTAGTTCACTTGAAATATTTATTTTCAAAAAAAGAAAAAAAACTTAAATAGTTGCTTACATGCATTTTAGAATTGCATTCATATAAAATTAAAAACAAAAATGTAAACAATAGGCTCATTCATAGGTTATAGAAACCTCTCAAACATACTAAATCAAATAAACATTCAACTAAGATCAAATCAAGCAAAGCAAACACCAACAATCATTCAAAACAACAAAAAAATCATTAAAGATACTCTCCTAAATTTTTTACTCCTCCATATCAGTTGGCATTTGATGCCCAATGTGTCCTAGAGTTAGGGAAAATTGGATAGAGGTAGCTTTAATTGAGATAAGAGCAACTTAACTAGTAGAAGAAAAACCAAATGAAGAATAAGTAGCCATCCTAAGACAAATCCAAGATTCAAATGAAAGGAGGTACTCAAGAGATTCATACCTCTTGGAAGATCTAATCAAATTAGAAGAATGTAGGCTTAACACCTTTTGTCTCTTTACCTAGAATGAGCTCAACAAAATTTGAATGAGTGACCCACCTGGCCAAATTAGAATCACTACAACCACACCTCTCTAAAGATTCCATAAGAAACATCACAACACTCTAACTCCAACACCTAGCATAAACACCATAGTCTACCATCAAGTGCTCCTTCCTTGTGAAGCACACGAGAAAATTGCTGTGATCGCCACCCGATGCAATAATATTGTTCTCACCTATAGAACTCTCCTTCCTTCAGAAAAGGGTAGTCCATTAGATTCTTCCTTACTTTACTGGATCTTCCACAAGAGTAGTAGTGACTTTATTCATGCCAACAACAAGGGTGCAATGCATGTCCTATCGTGAGTCCATCTCATACACTTTTGTGGTGAGTCAACTTAAAGTATCACATAACTTTTGTGAACCTGACATGAAGAGCAAACCCTTATGGACAAGCTCTCTAGTTTATTTTCAATTTGATCTCACCTCTCACTTTCTTTCACATCCCATTTATTTTGTGGTACCTAAGGTACCCTTGAATATGTTAGTACTAATAGCGCCTCAAGGATAAAGTCCCTCCAGTGAATCCATCCCTCCCTCATTTGATGGATATATCCTTGCTGATCCCATGGCACCTATCTCAAATAGGTACTATTAAAGGGATAACAAATCAGATGGTGGATGGTTAGGGCATGAAAACAATCCCTATGTGGACCAATAACTCATGACTTTCAACAACCTAACATGGGGAGAATATCAAGGATCTATTTTACAATCAAACCTAGGCCAACAAAGAGCTTGTTGTATCCTAGTTCGATCAGAAATTAGGATGCAAGAGCCTAGCTTGGCCACCTGCATGGACACAACCATGTAAATCGATAATGAGGTTAACCAACTCAATAGAAATCAAGCAAAAACTCAAGCATCACAAACAAATTTCAACATAGTTTTTCAAAATGACCATCTCTACCCAAAGGGGGATACTTAAAAATCAACTTGAAACAATAATAAATAAGGCTACTCAACCCCTGCACTTTGAAAAACCCACCTCATGGTGGCTAAATTTGAAATATGGGAGAAGATACCACATAAGCACTTATAGATACCCTAGTCCAATGTATCAGGACACTTGAGGCTGGGGGTGTTGAGCAACTACTACATAATCTAGCCTAGATGAACTAAAGACCAAGGTCTTTGAGGTTCCATCCTCACACTAATCCTTTTTCCATTACTTAACTTTTACTCACACAATGCAAGCAATGAGGCTTTCATGCCTCATCTACCATTGTTATTCAACATGGTTAGATTAAACTAGTTAGGTGGGATGCCTATTATGCAAATTTAGAATCAAAAAATTTGACCTAGTTTTCAACCTCTAAGTGTACCTCTTCCAAACTATCTAATTTTCTTTAGATATCAACAACCTAGCATGTCTTTCTAAGTGCAACCTATGCAACAAGCTCCACCCATATGGATCCAGTTTGGAGGGGTCAATCCTTCCATGTATGACCCTTCTTTGGGAAAATATCTTGAATACCTCAAGGAGCCTTTAAAACATGTAATTCACAATGTGATGTTGCCTCGACCATTTCCTAGCCTACCTAAGTTCAAAGGAGTAAAAGAGCCCAACTCCCATATCAAGGCTTACACTACAGTGGTTCGAACTCCTTGCCTGGGATGGAGTTCTCGCAAGAATTTTTCTAAAGATCTTGGAAGGCATAGCTTTAGATAGTTATTACTGGATTCCATAGTGTCCACCCATTCCTTCCCACAACCCATTAGTTTCTCATGATATTTTACATGAACAAGTTGGTGAAAATATAAATTCAATAATTCCTAAGCATTAAACAAGAATCAAATGAATTAGTAGCGTACTTCACTATGTGATGGAGGAAAGTCCTTTATTCATCAACTAGTACACCCAATATGGACCATAGGGAGTTATGTGATTTTTGTTAGATCTAGGGCACACAACTGAGAGGGGGGGGTGAATCAATTGTACAAAAACTTGCTTCTACTTCAAACACTTGATTCTTCTTTGTTAGTTAATAGCATATCAGTTAACCATTCATAAAAGCATAATGCATAAACACAGGAGCAGATAAACATCAACACATTGGACACCAAGATTTTGACGTGGAAAACCTGGTTAAGGGAAAAACCACAGGGTGATTAACCCAAGGATTATTCTCTGTTAGAAGAATAAGAAAAATGAATGGCACATGCCAATTAGGGCTCACTGCCCAAGCACACTGCTCACAAAGAGGCACACTACCTACAAGAGACACATTGTCTATGAAGTGATAAGAATCACAAACTTGAACAGGAGATTGACATCTTTACCATGTCTGGATCAGTTCCATTTAAGCCCGAAATACTTCTGCTCTACCCTTCGCTCTTTAGCTATGCCACACTCATCTCCTCCACACACACTTTGAAATGAACTCACAAACCTTTATTTATACAAGGCATCGACTTAGGAACAATCATCTAAGTCGGCAATCATCCATAAGAGCATTCGCAAGTTGGCAATCATTCACAAGAACATTCGCAAGATGAATAACTCATCCGGTTGGCCAGTCTGAATAAGAATATCTTCATCCGAAAGAATATCTTCAATTCCGGGCTCTAACACTAATGCGGACCAACAACACAACCTCAACATGATCCAAGAACCTTCACAAGCTTGCCTGAATGACCAGGTACATCCGCACTTTCTCTACTCACAGGAATCTCTTCTCCTCTTCATCTGGAACTTCAAGAACACAGTCTGTTGCGACTGTCAAACTGAAAAAGGTTCTTCTGGACCTCCAAACTTTGTACAAACTGAGATGACACATCACAAGGACATCCCAAACACTCCTTCCAATCCGCAGAGTCTGACAATGCTCCTCCGGATCTCACCGGACCTTTTTGTAACACTCTGTCACTCCGGAACAGCTCCTAGAACCGGTTCTACTTGACTGATCACAACTTTTTCATATCTTCATGCAGACCTCTGAAATCTTAACTGGATCATCTCAAGACTCATATCTACAAACCCTTTAATCCGCATCCTCTGATCCTCATCCTATTGAGTACATTTGCCTTCTTCTTATCACTGTTCTTCACTGTTCCTGATTGAGACTAATTTTCTCAATATCCTCAACACGCAGCTCATCCAAACCTTCTTACCAATACAATATGAGTATGTTGACATCAATGACAACACTGGTTAACCTCATACTTGCAATAATCTCCCCCTTTGTCATTGATGGCAACATATGATGTGAAAAACCATCAAGACAAGAACTTCTCTTTTCTGTCACAGCTCCCCCTATCAGCAACAACTCTTCACATGTCTTCTCTTCCTTTACTGCTCCCCCTTTGATCATCAACCACTTGTTTTTCACGTCTTATCTCCCCCTTTGACATCAATGGCAAAGGGCTCATACTTGCACTTGTAACACATCAAAATCATACCAGCTGCTCCCCCTTAGTAGCAGCTCCCCATCATCAATCCGGATCACAAGATATGACTGATATCCACCAAACTGATGCACATTAGTGCATCCTAGTTCATCACCGGAGGGGCCATGACCCCTAACTTCTCCCTGAGATACTCAAAAGAGTCTTTGGGAAGAGGTTTAGTAAAAATATCTGCAAGCTGATCCTTGGAGGGCACATACTCCAATCTGACTTCACCCTTGTTTACTTGTTCTCTCAAAAAGTGAAATTTGATAGATATATGCTTGGTCTTAGAATGCAATACTGGATTCTTGAAAATATTTATTACACTTGAATTATCACAGAAAATTGTGATAGGCTCCTCATATTCTACTTTCATGTCTCTTAACATCTGCTTCATCCATAGGATTTGAGTGCAGCTGCCTGCTGCTGCAATATATTCTGCTTCAGTTGTAGACAGAGATATTGCCTCTTGTTTCTTGCTTAGCCAAGAAACCAATCTCTTTCCCAAGAAGAATGCTCCACCACTGGTGCTCTTCTGGTCATCCACATCCCCTGCCCAATCTACATCTATATATGCATGAAGAGAGAAATCCTGATCTCTAGGATACCATAGGCCATACTCAACTGTCCCCTTTAGATATCTAAAAATCCTCTTGATTGCCATAACATGAGATTCTTTAGGGTCAGCCTGAAATCATGCCACAAGACCAACAGCCTGCATTATATCTGGTCTAGTCTGAGTGAGATACAATAATCCTCCAATCATTGATCTGTACTTGGTCTGATCTGTCTTAGGAGAGTCATCATCTTTGCTCAACTTACATCCGGTTGCCATAGGAGTGTTCATTGGCTTTGAATCTTCCATTCCAAATTTCCTCAACAATTCTTTCACATATTTGGTCTGAGAGATAAAGATACCTTTCTTTATCTGAGTAATTTGCAGACCCAAGAAGAAATTCATTTCACCAAGCATTGACATTTCAAACTCACTTTTCATTTGATTTGCAAAGGTTTTACACAAACTATCTCTTCCTCCAAAAATGATATCATCAACAAATACTTTAACAATCAAGATGTTTTCATTATCTATTTGGAAATATAGATTATTGTCAGCAGTACCTTTGTTAAAACTAATCTGCACAAGATGCTTATCCAACCTTTCATACCATGCTCTTGGGGCTTGCTTCAATCCATACAGTGCTTTCTTCAACTTGCAGACCATATCATCATGATCAGACAATTGAAATCCATCCGGTTGTTCAATGTATACTTCTTCCAAATCACCATTTAGGAAGGCAGACTTGACATCCATCTGATATACCTTGAAGTCTTTGAAGGCAGCATATGCAAGAAATAATCTGACTGCTTCAATTCTTGCTACCGGAGCAAAGGTTTTTTCAAAATCAATTCCTTCTATTTGAGAGTAGCCTTTGCAAACCAATCTGGCTTTATTTCTGATTACTTCACCAACCTCATTTAGTTTGTTCCGGAAGACCCATTTGGTTCCAATCACATTCTTGTTTCTAGGTCTGGGAACAAGATCCCAAGTGTGATTTTTCTCAATTTGCATCAACTCTTCCTCCATTGCTTTGGTCCAGTTTTCATCATTGCAAGCTTCATTTATTGTCTTAGGTTCAATCTTTGAAATCAGACAGTATTCATTTGAATTTTGAGCAATTCTCCTCCTTGTTTGTACCCCTTTGCTTTTTTCACCTATGATCTGATCTTCAAAGTGATTTAAAGTTACATACCTTGGAGCTTTGGGAGTCTCTTGCACTATTGTTTCTTGATCAGGTTCATTCAGACAAACCTCTTCTTCCTGATTTACCAGATCAGTCTGAATCTGACTTTCAGGAAGGGATTGAGTTCCTTGAATCAAAGCACCATCCTGATCATCTTCATCATATTCATAAAACCTTGAGGGCTTCTCAATTCCTTCATCAACCTTCACATTTGTACTTTCTATCATCTTTTTCAGTCTCTTATTGTAACACTGGTATGCTTTGCTTTGAGTGGAGTAACCCAAGAAAATTCCTTCATCACTTCTAGCATCAAACTTTCCTAGATCTTCATCTCTTTTGATGTAACACTTGCTACCAAATACTCTGAAATATCTCATAGTAGGAGTTATACCAAACCAAAGTTCATAAGGAGTCTTACTGGTATTGTTTCTTATTTGAACTCGGTTAAGAGTGTAGACTGCAGTGCTGATAGCTTCTCTCCAAAACATCTGAGAAACATTTGCTTCGATCATCATTGTCCTGGAAGCTTCTTGGATGGTCCGGTTCTTTCTCTCAACTACTCCATTCTGCTGTGGAGTCCTAGGAGCAGACAACTGTCTCTTTATGCCATGCTTCTCACAAAAGTCTATGAATTCACCGGATGTGAATTCACAACCTCTATCAGACCTTAGACACTTTAGTTTTAATCCGGTTTGATTCTCTACCATAGCCTTGAAGATTTTGAACTTCTCAAAGGCTTCTGATTTCTCTTTCAGAAAGGTAACCCACATCATCCGAGAATGATCATCAATCAGTAACATGAAATATCTATCACCTTGCATACTCTTGATTCTTGTTGGACCACATAGATCAGTATGAACTAATTCCAATAATCCAGTAGAGGACTGATCTTTGCTTTTGAAAGAGACTCTACTCTGTTTACCTAGCTGACTTTCTTTACACAAACTATTTGTAGGTTTCACCAATTTTGGAAGATCTCTTACAGCCTGAATATTGCTTATCTTGATGATGTTATCAAAATTTACATGACACATCCTTCTATGCCATAGCCAACTTTGATCAACTTGAACAAACAAACAACTTTTATTTGAACCAACCAGATGGAAGATATTACCTTTTGTTTGAGTACCGGATGCAATCTCAGTTCCGGAGCTTTCAAAGATCCTACATCTTCCATTTTTGAACCGGAGATCATAACCTTTGTCTACTAACTGTCCACCACTGAGAAGATTATGCTTCAATCCTTCAACATACAGTACATTACTAGTTTTGCTCTTTCAATCAAAAGAAATAGTTCCCCTACCTCTGATTCTACCTGCAGAATTGTCACCAAACTTTACCATTCCTCCTTCATACCTTTCTAAATCTAAGAACTTGTTCTTGTCACCTGTCATGTGGTGAGAGCATCCACTGTCAATAACCCAATCATCCTTTTCTTCAACTTGGGCAGCCAAAGCTCTTTCTACAACCTTATGATTGACAGATTCAGAGGATATTGGTTCTTCTTCCTTGATGGCAATAAACACCCATTCATTTCTGGATTTGTCTCCTATCTATGATTCATCATATGTTACTCCTTCATTATCAGCTTCTTCATGAACATAATAACAGTTCTTTTGGAACCTTTGTCTGTTGGAGTTTGACCTTGCAGATCTTTCCGGACATCTTGAAGAAAAATGACCAATCTTATTGCAGTTGAAGCACTTAAAGGGTAACTTTCCTTCATACTTACCGAATCCTCTTGGCAATCTCTTTGCAATGAGGGCTTCAAGATGAGTTGTTTCTGCTTCTTCCTCTTCCATGTCTTTCCTTGCTTGATCATACCATGACAGCTTCCTTGAAGAGTTTTCTCCCGGATCAATCTTTGTTTGCCTTTCACATAGGCACTGGCTTTGAATGCAGATTCAGTCTTGGGGGGAACATCTCCAAACTTTGTCATTTCAAATGCAGCCAGTTTGCCAGCCAATTGCTCTCTTGTGATAGTTGCATGGGCTCTGAATTCATCAATGGCAGCAACCTTGATCTTGTAGGTAGCAGCAAGGGATCTGAGAATCTTGCAAACAATTTCATTTTCATCCAGAACTCCACCAGCATTCCTGATTCCACATACCAGCTCATTCACTCTTGGCATAAAGGTAGTGATATTTTCATCATCTCTCATCTTCAATCTTTCAAATTTCCCTTTCAGACTTTGCAACCTTGCACTCTTGACAAACTCATCTCCTTCATGCAGAAGTTCCAGTTTAACCCAGATTTCATATGCAGTTGGTAGGTCAATGACATTTGAGAGCTCTGAATCATTCAATGCGCTTAGAAGAGCTTCTTTAGTACGCAAATTGTTCTCAGCATCTGTGATTTCATTCAAAGTTGTCGGACCACCCTCTGGAGGTACATATGGTTTTGAGACCATGGCCAAGTATGCTTTTCCCATACACTCCAAGTGACATTTCATGCGACCTTTCCAGAGAGTGAAGTTGGTTCCATCAAACTTCAGACTATCCTTCTTGTATGACGACATCCTGGATCTCCTCAAGCGGTTAAGCTCCTTTTAGAGGAACTTGGCTCTGATACCAATTGTTAGATCTAGGGCACACAACTGAGAGGGGGGGTGAATCAGTTGTACAAAAACTTGCTTCTACTTCAAACACTTGATTCTTCTTTGTTAGTTAATAGCATATCAGTTAACCATTCATGAAAGCATAATGCATAAACACAAGAGCAGATAAACATCAACACATTGGACACCAAGATTTTGACGTGAAAAACCTGGTTAAGGGAAAAACCATGGGGTGATTAACCCAAGGATTATTCTTTGTTAGAAGAATAAGAAAAATGAATGGCACATGCCAATTAGGGCTCACTGCCCGAGCACACTGCTCACAAAGAGGCACACTACCTACAAGAGATACACTATCTACGAAGTGATAAGAATCACAAAATTGAACTAGAGATTGACATCTTTACCATGTCTAGATCAGTTCCATTTAAGCCTGAGATACTTCTGCTCTGCCCTTCGCTCTTTGGCTATGCCACACTCATCTCCTCCACACACACTTTGAAATGAACTCACAAACCTTTATTTATACAAGGCATCGACTTAGGAACAATCATCTAAGTCGGCAATCATCCATAAGAGCATTCGCAAGTCGGCAATCATTCACAAGAACATTCGCAAGATGAATAACTCATTCGGTCAGCTAGTCTGAATAAGAATATCTTCATCCGGAAGAATATCTTCAATTCCGGGCTCTAACACTAATGCGGACCGACAACACAACCTCAACATGATCCAAGAACCTTCACAAGCTTGCCTGAATGACCAGGTACATCTGCCCTTCCTCTACTCACAGGAATCTCTTCTCCTCTTCATCCAAAACTTCAAGAACACAGTCTGTCGTGACTGTCATACTGAAAAAGGTTCTTCCGGACCTCCAAACTTTGTACCAACTGAGATGACACATCACAAGGACATCCCAAACACTCCTTCCAATCCGCAGAGTCTGACAATTCTCCTTTGGATCTCACCGGACCTTTTTGTAACACTCTGTCACTCCGGAACAGCTCCCGGAACCGGTTCTACTTGACCGATCACAACTTTTTCATATCTTCATGCAGACCTTTGAAATCATAACTAGATCATCTCAAGACTCATATCTACAAACCCTTTAATCCGCATCCTCTGATCCTCATCCTATTGAGTACATTTGCCTTCTTCTTATCACTGTTCTTCACTATTCCTGATTGAGACCAATTTTCTCAATATCCTCAACACACAGCTCATCCAAACCTTCTTACCAATGCAATATGAGTATGTTGACATCAATGACAACACTGGTTAACCTCATACTTGCAACAATTTCTTCTTGCATGCCCTTTATAGGGACACACATGAAGAGGTTCATAAGCTCTCTTATAAATCATATGAAGAGGCTCTTGAAAGTGCTCTTTGAATAGACCAAGCTATGATCGATAGTGGAAGGATGGAATATGGTGTTATTGATAATATTTTATGTCACGGTGCTTTCTTAATTTATTTTAGTGACTCACCCAACAAACAATGACATAAACTTGCAATATTAGATAGATCATCATTAACGAGATCTTCCTCTGCATTAAAAGAGGGATAGCTCCCTCATATATAGGGGTCTTTTTAGGATTTTTCATACTTTTAACCTAAAAGTACAAAAAGGAAGAAAGGGAAAAAGAACAAAAGTGAAGAATAGATAAACCCTTGATAGATCAAATACAAACAATTATCTCAGATTACTCAACACGAACAAGGAAAGGAGCAAAGGAAAAGAGTACATGTAAAATAAAATAGATAAAAAATTAAATAATGTCCATAACACACAAATAAAAATGAAGAATGAATTACAAATTAGACATAAGAATAACCTACAACTTAGGAAGAACAAGGTGAATAGATATTAGATTTAACAATGTTCTTGTTTTTCAAAAAACTAAGCACAAAATCTCTTTCATAATTTATGTACATGGTTGCAACAAAAATGGATTCTCCTTTTCACCCCAAAATATGTGAGAGAGAAGAACCTCCTTACCATGAAAATACTTCCTTTTATAAATTTACCCCCGACAAAAGAGTTTTACAACTACTTTTTAACATCTTCCTTTTAAACTTCCCACTTTTTAAATAATTTTTTTTTCACGAGAATTTCTCTCAAAATGTACTAATAACTTTACCCCTTTACAATCTTTAGAATTAATTTCCCTAAACATTATAACTTGGGCCTTACATTTTTAGGGAAATTATTATTATTTAGACCAAAATAACTCATTTAATGCACTTTAATATAATAATTAAAAGTGCATTAATGACTTCCATATAATGATTTTAAATTAATTCATACATGAATTAATTTAAATCATTTTATGGATTTAATTAAATTAATTAATTTAAGAGAATTAATATAATTTAATTTTGGTAAAGTCATGAAAGTATTTCTTGAACTAGGCTAGGACATGAACTCACAATAGTCCCTCTTAGCAATCTTTTCATGGATGTAAGTAAAATCTTTCAACAAGCTCAATTTTAAGGGTAGTGAAAAATGGGGGACAACAGGTGCCAGTGGAAGGCTATTCACCCATGACAATAACAATAACCCCTCAACACCAAAAAATCTAAAGAATAGAAACAACACAACAATTAATAAGGTTATAGATATCCCACCACCCAAGAAGAGTAACAATAATAAAAATATAACAGAAATAACCATGGTGGGGGTTATAACTGTGCAAACTCAAGGCATCAAAATGTTAACATGTTGACTATCCTCCAAGAAACAACTATGATCAATGAAATAGATAGAAAATTTTAGCATGAAGCCCTAACAAACTTTAAAAAGAAATCCTCAACCATGATTCATAACATGACCCACAAACTTGAAATAAAATTTGAATGAAGACCAATGATCTAAGTACCCCCATGGGACATCGAACTTTCGAGGAACTGAGGAACTTGAGGACCCAAGGTCATGTGCCAATATCCTTGAAACCTCTAAAAACTCAAAAACTCGAAAAAGTTAGATGGAGCTAAGGAAAAACCCTCTAGACTTAGAATAATTTTAGATTTTGCAATTATGAACAAATTAAAATATCATGAGGGAAATAACAATGCAAATCTTAGGCAAAATTCACCAAATAAGAAAGGACTTACGTAGATTTAGAAATTTTTAGATAGGATCCCAACAGATGGTTCAATTTTTTAAACAAGCAGGGCAATAATTATTCCTTACTTTTGTGCTTAACAATTTTATTGTTTTAATTTATTTGTGATCAATTATTTGAATTGAAAAGAGTTTAAAACTATCACTTAATATTAACAAAGGCAACTACAAGATCGCACTTTATCTAAAATATAAATAAATGGCATTATATAAACACTTCGTTAGAACCCCTAAACATTGTAAATCATTTGTCATTATATAAATTTTCCTACACAATTTATATTGTAGGGAATCGTTAAGCCTCATATTGAGGCAAATAAACTATTAAAAATAAACTAGACAACTAATATCAAGTGGCATCCTAAATCTTGATATTCAAGATATGTTTTTCCATGCTAAAATTGACGTCTTTAAAATATAATTTTTTGATTGAGTTATGTCCCCTTGAAACCATTTCCAATAGGAGAAAGTAGTATCACAAAAAGAGAAACTAGAATAGCTAGGAGTAAATACATAATGGTGAGCACAAATGAAGTCCAATGTTCACATTGGAGGCACAAATATCTCTTTACAATGTCTAAAACGATCAACCTACTATTTCCATAGAGTACAACCAACAAAAACAAAGGTCACAATTATTGTCATGATCATCGTATTATTAATATTTTTTAAAATATTAAATAACAATATTTTTATCATGAAATATATTTAAAAATATTTAATAAGTTATAATTATTATTTTAATAGAATAAAATGATGAATCACAACTATTTTTAAAAGCTATTGATATTTGTTTTAAGTATATAGCATATTAAAACAGTTCTTATAGAATAATCATTTATTATTTAAATTTACCTTATATCAATTAATGTCTATGATTAATTTTTGTAATCCAATGGTCTTTTCCATTAATACAAATGAAAAACTACAAATATGTAGATAATTTTTTTTAAGTCATGATGTAATAATAGGTATGTGGACTCATATGATTAGTTTATAAATAAATAAATGTTTATTAAATTAAGAAGCACATAAAAATAACACGATTAGTATTAAGCTTGTAATTTTTGTGATATTTTATCAATTAACTGTGTAATTTTTTGAGTCAATTTATTGACTCATTTTATTGTGAATCTAAACACCTATCAAAACAAGTAAATGAAGGATTTTGATGGTTCAATTTTTTAAATTAGTACAGCAATAATTATTCCTCTTACTTTTGTGCTTAACAATTTTATTATTTTAATTTATTTGTAATCAATTATTTCCATTTCAAAACATTTTAGTTGATAAGAGTTCAAAACTAAAAACACTTAATATTAACAAAGACAACTACAAGGATTTTTGGTTAGTTTGGAAAAAAATTAAAAGCTCAATGGAAACTTCACGCTCGCCTTCTGCACCTGGTTCGCGTGCCCTAGCAGACGTAGATCTCCCTCTTGTCATGTCTGGCATTGGTGTGCATCTTCAGTGTTCACCCTTGAGGAAGAATGCAAAAGCTTTTGTGTTCGCCCCTAATGCGAATGACACTTCTCCTGCAGAGAATATGTTGAAGGTTGTTTTAAAGGACGCTCGGCCCTGTGCTGAGGACTTTCTTCTGCAAACGGACGGACTCCACTCTTAGCGCCTCCTCTGGAGCACCCTATTCTGGTGCGGCAGTGAATGGAGCTTGCTCTGGTTTGGGTTTCCCTTCAGGAGGGTGGGGATCCTTCTGGGCCCTCTTTCCGAAAGCAGATTTTTTTGCTGGTTTACTGCCTAAGTGCCCCTCTCCTAGGGCTTTTTTGCCCTCTTCACTATCTCCTCTCGTTGTAGTGTGTGGGCAAGACGTCCTAGAGAATGAGGAACATTACCAATGTATTGGGGTTGTCTGCAGGTTTAATAATCTATGGTCGTCCCTGTCAGACCTTCACAGCTGGGCCATGGAGTCTTGGAAGCCCTTAGTGGAGGGCAAGATAGAGTTGTTTCCATGTGCCAGGGGTTTTTTTGTGGCAGCTTTTGATTCCCCTAAAGACCAGGATATTGTGCTAAATGGTCGGGTTTGGTTGTGGGGTGCTCATTCCCTGTCTATTAAACCTTGGTTTAGCTCCTTCAACCCTCTCATCGAGCCTCTCAACATCAGGCCTACTTGGGTTAGGCTCCCAAATCTTCCTCTTCAGTGCTGGGAAGATTCTTGTTTCGAGGACATTGGAAACACTATAGGACGCTTCTTGATGGTGGATTCAGCTACCTCTTTCATTGGACACTCTATGTTTGCTTGCATTTTGGTCGACATTGACATCTCCAAACCCCTCCATGGGGGGTGGTTTTGCATGTAGGGGATAGGAAGTGTTTGTAACTGCTTGATTATGAGAGCCTCCCTTTCATATGTCAATGTTGCTTTGCCACGGGCCACCTGGCCTACGTTTGTCCTCACTCCTGTCGCAAGGGTGCGGCCTCCTGGTGGAGGAATGCTACGGATGATCACTTGACTGTCGACTCTCTTGTTGCTCCGTCGAAACCTTCGCCGGTGGAAGAACCCTCTTCATCTTCTTCGGGCACTATGGGTGTTGTCACGGCTGCCACAAGTCCTCTGATTCGTCCAGCATCCTTAGATCTTCTGTTGGTTGTCCCCTCCCATGAGGGCGTCTTGGAGCTCCCTGCCCCTGTCGTTGCCCCTGCTCATGTTTTGTCTTCGTGCTCTCCTGCTGCTTATGCTAGGGCCTCCCCCTCTTCTCGGGCGCCGACTCTGTCTGTGGAATCTCTCCAAGATTCCCATCTCTCCCCTTATTCTGAGGACTTAGACCCTTTGAGTTCTTGGACCATTTTTCAGAGGAGGTAGAAAGGTCTTCCTAAGGTTGTTTCTACTTTGCACCCTCGAGTCAAAGGTGTTCGTTATGATAGGTCGAGTTCTAGCATAGTCTAGTCCCTGTTGTTCTGTCCTTTGTTCGCAGCGGGGCTGCCTTTTGTTTTAAGGGTTCGAGCCCTTTCAAAATCATGTTTGGTTTCCCAGTTTCACTGCTTGTGAAACTCGTTTTGTTCGCATGTTTAGGCTTTTGTTCATGGGTTCGAGCCCTTCCCGATTACTTTAATCAAAACAAAGACAACTACAAGATCACATTTTATCTAAAATATAAATAAATTAGCATTGTGTAAACACTTTGTTAGAACCACTAAACATTATAAATCATCCATTATTATATAAATTTTCCTCCACAATTTATATTGTAGGGAATCCTTAAGCCTCATATTGAGACAAATAAACTATTAAAAATAAACCAAACAACTAATATCAATTGGCATCCTAAATCTTGATATTAAAGATGTGTTTTCCGTGCTAAAATTAGCATCTTTATTGAGTTCTCTCATCGAGGCCATTCCCAATAGGAGAAAGTAATATCACAAAAAGAGAAACTATAATAGCTAGGAATAAATACATAATGGCAAGCACAAATAAGGTCCAATGTTCACATTGGAGGCACAAATATCTCTTTACAATGTTTAAAATGATCAACCTACTATTTCCACATAGTACAACCAACAAAAACAAAGGTCACAATTGTTATTAATTTTTGTAATCCAATAGTCTTTTCCCACTAATACAAATGGAAAAACTATAAATATGTCGGTAAATTTTGAAGAAAAAAAAAGGTCATGATTTAATAATGGGTATGTGAATTCATGACTAGTTTATAAACAAATAAATGTTTTTAAATTAAGCACATAAAAATAACATGATTAATATTAAGCTTGTAATTTTATGTGATATTTTATCAATTAACTGCGTAATTTTTTGAGTCAATTTATTGGCTCATTTTAAATGAGCAATAGTTTACAAGAATCCATCTCTCTTAAGCATGAATGGTCTACTTTCCTCTCATTAGATTAGATGATGCTCATAGGGGTAAAGCATCGGGAATTCTGAGGTCACCCATTCTAGTACTACGTTGTCCCTTATGAACCATTCATTATATAGCTCATTTATTATCAAGTAGGTGGCTTTTCATGGTATATCAAATTATGTGATGTTTTATCAAGATTTAACTTTAGTCAATATCATTAACCTATATTTCCTAACTAGTGGTTAACAAGAACCCATCTCTAATGAACATGAATGATCCAATTAGCACTCATTGCACCTAGGTGATGGTCAAAAGGGTGAAGCACTAGGATTTCCAAGGAGTTTACCTATCCCAATAATACTCCAACTCAAGCATGCTTAACCATAGAATTTCTCTCAAGATCAAGCCCACTTAGCTTGCTACACCATTACTAAAACACTCAACGAGTGTTTTGTCTTATGAACCATTCATTATAGACCTCCTTATCTCATTCATTATCAAGTAGATGGTTTTTGGCATCTTATCAAATTATACGGTGTTTTATCAAGATTTAACTACATAGTTTTTAAAGTCGATCTCATTGACCCATATTTCATGAGTAGTGGTTTAGAAAAACCCATCTCACATGAACATGAACATGAATGGTCAACTTAACACTCATTACATCTATCTAGGTAATGCTCATAGGGGTGAAGCATTAGACCTTCTAAAGAGGTCACCCATCCTAGTACTATTTTAACTCAAGCATACTTAACCATAAAGTCTCCCCCAAGATCAAGCAAAATCATCTTGCTACCTCATTTGCAAAACCTTCAACAAGTGTTGTGCCTTATAAACCATTCATTATAGAGCTCCTTAGCTCATTCATTATCAAGTAAGTGGTTCTTCACGTGTCAAATTATGTGATGTTTTATTAGGATTTAACTATGTAGATTTTTAAGTCAATCTCATTCACCCATATTTCATGACTAGCGGTTCACAAGAATGCATCTCTCATGAACATGAATGGTCCACTTAGCACTCATTGCATCTAGATGATGTTCATAGGGGTGAAGCATAGAGACTTCCCAAGAGGTCACTCATCCCAATACCACTCCGACTCAAGCATGTTTAACCATGTAGTTTCCCCTAAGGTCAAACCCACTTAGCTTGCTATATGAACCATTTGTTATAAAGCTCCTTACCTCAGTCATTATCAAATCAGTGGTTTTTCGTAACATGTCAAATAATGTCATATTTTATCAGGATTTAATTGCATAAATTTTTTAAGTCGATATTACTGGCCTATATTTCATGCTTAGTGGTTCACAACAACCCATCCCACATGAGCATTCATGGTCAACTTAGCACTCATTGCATCTAGGTGATGCTCATAGGGGTAAAATATCAAGAATTCCAAGGAGGTGAACCTACCCAATACTACTCCAACTCAAGCACACTTAATCATGGAGTTCCCCCAACATCAAGCCCACTTAGCTTGTTACATCATTTACAGAATCTTCAACAAGTGTTTTGCCTTATGAACTATCCATTATAGATCTCCTTAGCCTGCAGATTATCAAGTATATGGATTTTCGCAACATGTCAAAATATGAGGTGTTTTATTAAGATTTAACTACATGATTTTTGAGGCAATCTCATTAACCTTATCTCATGAGTAGTGGTTCACAAGAACCCATCTCTCATGAGCATGAATGGTCCAATTAGCACTCATTACGTCTAGTTAATGCTCATAGGGGTGAAAAATTAGGACTTCCTAGAAGTCATCCATCCAATACTATTTTGACTCAACCACACTAACCATGGAGTTTTCCCCAAAATCAAACCCACTAACCTTCAAAAAATGTTATATCTTATGAACCATTCATTACAAAGCTCATTAGCTCATACATGAGAGATATGTTCTTGTGAACCACTACTCATGAAATATGGGTCAATGAGATTCACTCAAAAAACTATGCAATTAAATCCAAGTAAAATGTCACAAAATTTGTTACGCTACAAAAAACTACCTTGATAATAAAGGAGCTAAGGAGCTCTATAACAAGTGGTTCACAAGGCACAACACTTACTAATTTTTTTTCAAATGGGATAGCAAGCTAAGTGGGCTTGATCTTGGGGGAATCTCCACCATTAAGCACATTTGAGTCGTAATAGTACAAGGTTGGGTGACCTCCCAAGAAGACTCGATGTTTTGCCCATGTGAGCATCACCTAAATGCAATTCATGCCAAGTGGATCATTCATGCTCATAAGAGATGTGCTCCTATAAACCACTACTCATGAAATAAGAGTCTATGAAATTAACTCAAAAAAACTACACAATTATATCTTGATAAAACATCACATAATTTGACACATTGTGATAAACTACCTACTTCATAATGAATGAGCTAATGAGCTCTATAACACTTTAGAAAACAAACAAAAATACGACACAACAACAATTATAACACTTTAGTGAGCACAACATCTAGCAAATAATGTCGATAAGGGCATGGTTCGATGGTTCAGTCGCTTGGTTGTAGTGGCGGCCACCAGAGTTCAAACCCCTGTTGGGCCAACGAGCTTGCAGGCTTTACGCCTTTGTTGGGCCAACGAACTCACGGCTTTGAAGTGTTCTTGCTAGGGGATGAGGTCCCCCGTGTTGTGGCCTCACCGGTTCATTGCTCCGAGCAAAATCATTCATGTGGAGCCGGAGGGCGTGTCGCACCAGCGTCGCTGATCACATTAAAAAGTTTACCAGGTGCATTTAAAAAAAACACCTGGCAAATAATACAAATAACATAATAATAAATAATAAATATAACACTTAGTAAATAAAATTCATTAGCAAATTTACCTAGATTCTAATGAACTTAGAATTAGTACTAGAAGAACAGAAGTACAAGATTGGTAGTTAAAGGATATTACAAACACAATTTTTAAGATTTAGACAAGTCAAACACTTGAACAATTAGATAAAACCTAACATTAAACTATAGCAAGTTTAAAACCATTAAGTATTTATCTCCTCCAAAATATACCATTTGGCAGATCATAGGGAACCATGTGTCATCATGGTTCCATTTGTATTGAAGATTGTTGTTGAGTTGTAACCTAATATGATGAACACTGAAAATTATCCATAATTGATTTTACTGTATATTGAATTAATTAGTATTTATAAATTTGTAAAATTAATTAAAAAATGCGTAGGGACAAGGTTCAAATTTCCAAACCTACATCTGATAGTTTGAATTGTGTTTGAAATTGCAATATGAAACATGCATTTTTCGCAGTTCATTAAAATGTGTAAAAAGCTTTTATTTAAAAAATTGTAATCAGTCAATTAAAGTGAGTCAAAGGATTTTGAAACAGAATGACTAAGAAATAGAGTATGTAGAATATAGAGTTCTGACTGTTTTAGTTTGTTAGCCATTGTTTTATTATGTTTTGTTTTTAGTACAGTAAGTCTTAAGTAGGGGTGTTGGAAGATAAAGGCTTACCTTCGTAACTTTGTAATAAAGTCACCGTAGTGACTTAAGTGATTTAGATTTTTTTTGGTTTTTAGAATCTTAGACATGCATTGTGCTTATCCATTTCATCTCCCGAACTCTATATAAGGAGATGAACATCATCGTAATAATTACTCCAATATTTAATAGAATATATTGTGTTTCTATTTACATTGTTAAACATGATAACCACCTTGAATGCGTTGTCCAGCGCTTTGATCACATGGGATGGAGACGCTAAGTATTAAGGCTTCGTATTATCAGTACTTTTGTCTTCATTATTCTTTATGCTTTTAGGTGGTTTGTTGTAGACAGTTTTTAAGAGGATTATATGGAATTAGTTCTTGGTTTTGAAGCCATCTAGTTGTTGGGAGTGCTTTAGTTTGTTAGTCATTGTGTTAGTATGTTTTGGTTGTTTAGTACAGTAAGCCTTAAGAGGGGGTGTTTGAAGATAAGGCTTAACCTTTGTAATAAAGTCACTGTAGTGACTTAAGTGACTTGGATTTTTTTTTGGCTTTTACAATCTTAGACATGCATCGTACTTATTTTTTGGCTTTTACAATCTTAGACATGCATCGTGCTTATCCATTTCATCTCCTGAACTCTATATAAGGAGATGAACATCATCGCAATAATTACTCCAATATTTAATAGAATATATCGTGTTCTATTTGTTTTTACAACATTGTTAAGTATGACAAACCACCTTGATGTGATGTCCAGTGCTTTGATCACATGGGATGGAGGCACTGAGTATTAAGGCTTTGCATTATCGGTACCTTTATGTTTTAAGGTGGTTTGTTGTAGGCAGTTTTTAAGAGGAATATATGGCATTAGTTCTTGGTTTTGAAGCCATCTAGCTGTTGGGCATAGCTCCGCTCTAGTGTTCTGTTGTGCTATTAGGGAGTATAGGTTTCTTGCGAATGGCGCATAAAGGGGAAGGTGGTGTTTGCTTCCGCTCTTCTGTGTAGTTTGTCATACAATTCTCTGGTGGTTGGTTGTTAGTGTATGATCGAGCTATGGTTTTTTTTTGTAATGTTTGCCAACTGTAGTAGCTGCTAGTTCTGTGTAATTGTTTCTTTGAGTTTTGTAACATGTGCTTATTCCAGTCAGTGGCTTTTCTGGTAAGGCGCCGGAATAAGCTTTAGATGTTATGTAAGCTTGGATCTCTGTTGAGTAGGGCAGGGGCCCGTTATAGAAACCCTTATTAAAAATTAAAAAAAAAGCATTTAAGACCACATTCCTTGATCCATCAATATCAAGATGAAAGAATGATATGTGTGAACAATCGATGACACTCCAACATGACAGTAAAACTAGCAATCGCACCTTGGTGTGCAATGGGTATGCCGAGGAGTTGTGGAAGTTCAATTTCTGTGTCTTTAAGTGAATGATGATTATTTTGTATTTCTATGGTCCATGTCGTTATCTAGCATTGAGAGAGTATCTCAAGATGTTGAGAGCTTTGTGATATTTAATAAATCCGATGAACCAAAACTCATGATTATCCAAAATCGCCACTTGAATATATTTTTTTTGCGGGAATTTTTGTCACCTTTGCCACGGGTATCACCACTTGCATACAAAACAAGTGACTAGTCTCCTTCATCTATTAGATATCGTGGGCTCCTACTACTCAATACTGGCATTTCATTTGATACATGTAGGCAGTGAATGCTTTCAAACATGCATGTGTTATTCATCCATAGGTGCTACTAGTTGGAAAATATTGATGCAAAAGTACATATGAAGGTACAAGGTAGAATGATTGGGCATGATTATTTGAAGCATATTGCATCGCTCTAGTAAATTGTCATCCATTGATCTTTCAAAATAGCTCATGCAATCTTTGGATTGTTGGCATCTAATGACCGATAAAAAGTCACTCTCTCTTTTCTTTATCATTGGATTGTTGGCATGAAAAGAACCATTTCATGAGGCTCCAGTGGAGCTAGATGATCTGGACTAGCCCATACCAAGCTCCATTTTTTACATTTCCATTAGAAAGCTTGATTGTAGCCCCAAGTCTATCATACAACATAACTCTTTTTGCCACTATGTTTATGTAGTTAAGCTTAGTTTTGTAAACCCATGATGGCTAATGATTTTGTATTTAGAAAATTTATATTCAATTGTCATGCGTAGTAAAGGTAAAATTTGGAAATAATTATTCATAGGAAGGTTATACATGTAGCCATGTTTTTTACTTGAAATTGAAAGGTACTTTGACCACAAATTTTAGTACATCATACATAAATAAGGATATGGTTTGTCCATACACCCTTTGGTATACTATACACATATTAAAAAGTAAAAATGTATGGTGGGCCTTTGCTTGCCTAGTTTTGTATGCAACTCATAATGGATGCAGAGGACCAATGGTGGACGACTCTTGCATCATACTCAGGGTTGACATAATTAATATATATTGTATTATGCACAATCAAAGCTAATACATATATATTATAATTAATATATTGCTATATAATTGTTATTTAATTTCATATATATTTCTCTTTACTCTATATATATGTGCCTCTCTATCTCTCTACATCTTTCTCCCTTTCTCTCTTTATCCATATATATCCATCCTCTCTTTCTCTCTCTTTATCCATCTATCTATCTCTCATCTTTAGATTGTTGGCACTAAATGAGTGAATGAAAGTTAGTCTTTTTTCTCTATATCTCTTTTCCTTTATATTTGTCATCTATATCTCTCTCTACTTCTCTTTATTCATGTCTCTTTAAATCTTCTTTTCTTATCTCTTCCTTCTCTTCCTCTCTATCTTTCTATATTCTTCTCTCTTTGTCTCCATCTTCCTCTCTCTCTCTCTCTCTCTCTCTCTCTCTCTCTGATGGTAAAAAATTGAGTGCAACAATTATTATGATACTCTATCAAGCCTGCTCACTATGCACAGTCCTATGTACAACATGGTCACTTCAAATCTTGTTGGCTCCCACCCAAGGCCTAGATTTGACGGTCAAACCCACCTATCAAGCATTTTTTCATGACAATTACCTATTCAAATTTGAGGATTAACACAAAAGCTAAAACAATCATGTTAAACACAAGCAAGTGAATGAAACCATTAATAATATAATTCTATTAATAACGTATATAAATAATAACAAATGCCAACACTCAATAACAAGAAATCCTTTAATATTTTTTTGACCACCTTCCACTTCGAACAATTTCATCCAATCAACCTATACAATGCCAATATCCTACTCGTATTATTCTTCTAGGAGACAATATTCTTCTCAACCTCCTTAATAACCAAATATATTTCTTGACTTATTGTAATATTGTGAGAGTTCTAATCCATATCTAAAAATTGAATATTAATCATACTCCACATTTCATTAATAGTTGACCAAAATCATGTCCTTTATATTAGTCAAAAATATGCAATTTTATAATATAATAATATGCTTAAATATATAAATATAATATATTTTATATCAAGTATATTTGTTTTAAGCTCGTCAAAGTTTATCACAAAGGAGGGAGGTCATGTGTGTAGCTTGGATGAAGGGATCGTGTACTAAGCTTTCAAATGGAGCGGTGGAATCATTAGCAATATCCTATAATGAACAAATCAAAGTGATACATTTTTCCTATTCTTTCATTTTTACATATAGTGTTGACAATTTAAGTAAAAAAAAATTCCATAACAAGAAAAGACAAATGAATAGTTCATAAAGTATAAAAGCTTGACATGCTTATTATTGAAAATTATGGACATTATTATTCTATGTAGCTTGACATGCTATGCTTAGGGAAACATGTCATTTGCTTAAAGACCTGATAATTCACCTTTAAGATCTCTTCATGGTACCCATTGCACACTAAAGTTGTGGAAGGTCAATTAGCAATTTGCTTTTCTTTTTTACATACAATTGTGCACAACCAAAGTCTCAATGAATAGATAGTAGCTTCACATTGATTGTCCATCTACTTACATTAACTTTATAAATTAGTTAATGTTTAAAATTTGGTCTCCTATGTTGCAACAACTTTGAAATATAAATAAATAGATAAACATATCTAAAATGATCTCTTTATCTCTCTACCTCTCTATATATCTTTGCCTTCTTCTCTCTGTATAGCCATTTCTCTCTCTCTAGCTCTCTATTTTTCTGTGTCCCCCTCTTTATTTATATATAATCTTGTAGTATTAATAATTATATATTTTAAAGTCTATAAAATAAATAAATTATTTATAAATATATAGAATATAATATTGAATTATAAATATAAGTATAATAAAAAAATTTATATATAAAATTAATATATAATAAAATAATTAATATATAATACTTTATATAAATATACAATTTTATATGATTTTAAAAATATATTAAATAACTATTAAATTATTTTGAAAAATTAAATACATTTTTAGCATCATGCATCAATTTTAACCTCGTAAAAGTCAAATATATTTTTTTTAATTTCCTAAACTAAAGCTAATATGTTTAAGAAGAGAATTTATTTATCAAATAATTAAACAATTTAATATGGCCAGCATGTATGGCAATATTCACTGATGTAGTTCGTCAAAAACAATATTGAAGAGGTTTCATGTTTGCAACTTTTATCAACTTAGGTAGTGAATGCATAATTCAAAAAATAACGACATTGAATTTGTGTTTATTAAATTCGAATGGGGTGTTTGATTGACGTGTAAAGATTAATAATAAATGAATCTGACTGTTGGAAAACACAAGGACATTGAAAAACATTAAACCTATTTATGTTTCCCACATACGCGATGGGAAGGAAACCAGAAAAAAAAAATGCACGACAACGGCTGAGGTCGCTGCAATCGTCTTGCACGCCTCTCGAGCAATGAAAACCGTCGATTGGCGAAATCAGTCCGTCTTGTTCACAAAGGTAACGCCTTCAGCGTAATAATACATCAAATAATTGTTCCAAATTCCAAAAAAAAAAGCATTTAAGACCACACTCCTTGATCCATCAGCATCAAGATGAAAGAATGATATGTGTGAACAATCGATGTTGGAACATGACACTAAAATAATACATCCAATAATTGTTCCAAATTCACAAATGTCAATAGTTAATATAACATTACTAAACTACTATGTAATAGATAGTACAGCCATCATTGTAAAGGTAAAGGTAGCTTTTTAGGTCACCACCATGTGAGATGCTAATCTGGGGAAGACGGTTATTTTTTACATTCAGCCATTATTGTTTTGAGGTGTTCAACCCTTTTGCGCCTCCAGAATCAATCATATGACCTCCATTATAGAGTGCATATGCTTTCATGATGTAAATTTCTATGAGCATAATATTTCACATCATGGTAGGGACATTTTAGATTTCTCATTAGCATGAATGGGTCACTTATTCAAGTCCCCTTAACAATAACCAATAAACACCAAAATAACCAAGGAAATCACTTCAAACCACACTTCAAAATAGTTGCCATAGTAAAGAAAATGCAAAACAACATTTGCTATGAAACAAAGCTATACTCTCATGAGAAAGGGCAAATTCAGGAAGCACTAAAGTGCATTGTAAGAACATGGAGAGTTGCACAAAAGCGAATTCTAAGATAAACTCCCCTCAAATCATTCCATCCCCTTTCTTCAATGCCACAGTAAACTTAAGTCATTATTAAAGCCAAAATTTTACATAATTCAACAGTGAATCCTCTTCCTAAGAATGAAACAGGGTTCATCAGATATTGCTTAGCTAGAAATTTCATCAAAATCAAGTTCCAAATTAACGGCATTTCCTTTTATGCAATAATTAAATACGTATATAGGCTAGCCACCTTTAGTGTTCATTTATGTACAATTCTATTAAGTTCTGGAAGGGCTGCCCATAAAGAGGCACACCAGTAGACAAAAGTAAATATGAATGCATATAGATAGTGATTTGAATCCGTCTGATACAACTTGCCCTCTCTTTAGAGCATCCTCATGAAAAGCCATTTTTGAGTTTTCTTAGAAGAAAAAAGCTAGTTTACATGCCCATAAAATAAAAGAATCAACACTTAACCATACTTACAAATAAACCATTACAGAACATGAAAGCACTATGAAATCCCTTCAACATTCTGATTGTATTGACTGCAAATGTCAAATTTTAAAATACAATATTGCTGCTAGCCATTCGTGGGGCTTCTATCCCCATACTAAACTTTTGTCGTTGAATTGCAAACCATATTTCCATATATTTATGCCACAACAATATCAGTATCCCATGGATAAGTGAGGATGAGAGGCAAAAGTATCAGCACCCGGATAAAGAAATCAGACCATCAAGATTCTTTCTGCAGTCTCCAATGCAACATGGACTCGGAAAGTTATCAACATTGTTTTGAAAAACTACAAAAACCCTTGAATAGAGAAAAGTAGCAAGGATAAGCATCTCTCTTCTAGATTATACCACCCAAATTCCCCATTAATTCTGACAGACTAGTCGCTGACTGAGATGCAAAATAATGAAATTGCCTTTAGTATTATCAGAAGCTAAAGATTGGAGATTTTGAACATCTGTAACTCACAATTTACATTTATCTTGCTAACGCTGCAAGACAAACTAAAAATCCAATGAAACCACCATACCATCAACAGGCCTCATAAGGTAGGCAATATAGGTCGAAATTTTTTATCACTTAGAAAACATGTTGCTAATAGCCTAGGCACAAGGTTTCATTGCAGCAAATAAAACATCTTTAATAACATCTGAGGCAGTTTATTGAGTCCTTGTCAACTTCTTGAAATGAGCAATGATTTTCTGAAAGGTGCTCTTACACAGTTCCCCAGGGCATTGACAACACTTTATTAAAAGCTTGAATTGTTGGGGAATCTAACCCTCTCGCATCCTCTGAACTCAGAATGAATTCTCAACATAGTTTTTGCTATGTTTAGAAATGAGCCATAAAAACTACAAATCCAAACATACAACAAGTTTAGTGCCATTGAAGTTTCATTCCATGCACAAGAATAATAAATCACTCAAAACCTTTAAAATTCAAAAGCAATATGGTAATCCCCAAAAATTCAGGCTTCAATGCACTACATATGACCAAGTAAACATACAAAGTTTCCAACAAAACTTGGGAGAAACCTGGTCTAACATGTCAGCAAAGAATTTAATGGGGTGTCTAAAGGTTGCTTACATTCTTTTTATGAGAAACACAAAATAGAATCTTTTACAAATTAAGCAGAGGTGCATAAGTGCACACACCCAAGCATAAATTTTTTGAAAGAGATGAATAACTATTAAGTGTACAACAGTATGAATACAGGACTGGCTCACATCACTTCAACTTAAGGACACATTAGCCTTCATTCCCTCTACAAAACAAAACACCTGGCCTTTGTGCTTAATTATTTTTCAGTTTTCAATTTCTCTTTCTAAGTTCATTGTCTGCAGGGAAAGAGAGCAGCAGTCCAAGGGTATTAAGACTCAAGTAGCTTGTCGAAAATTGGTTCTTTGGCATCTGAAGAGATGTTCCTCAAATAAAATTCAAGGTACCATCCCAAACCCTGTCAATGGAACCCCTGGAATCTATCAGCAGACTTCAAGCAACTTCTCTTTTGTAATAGAACACAGCTTTTTCTCCAAAAACTATTGAACTAATGGATTATAATATTTCAACGCTATATTACAAGTTTCATCTTTATCTGTATATAATTATAATCACTGTTCTTGTAGCATTATGCTCCTGGAATTTGTAGCATTCTCCTGGAAACATTCCTTCTGGAATTTAGATGTTTATAGCTCTTGAAGCAATTTCAGATTCTGTCACTAGTTGCACTTTCTCTGGCTTGAATTATTTACAGTATGAAAACATATGTGAGAACTTAATAACAATTTATGTGTGATTGATTAATTGTTCCTATCGTAGTAGCATTTCTTTCGAAAATTTCATAATTAACCCACCACATTTGTCACGTCATTTACCAAGTTCTTCCAGAGAAAAAGTGGTTCTGAAATGTTTATATATATATATACCAGAGTTGCTGCCCAGATACATGTATCCAGATATCAGATATCATATGCAATATGCCCAGCCATATGGCATAGATACCATGCCCAAACATATCCATATACAAGCCTGTATTTGGGCCATATATGATATGTGGGATATGGTACCACATAGTCCAGTACCATATTCAATTTAGAGATATATAATGCCACATATCAAATGCAATATGCCTAGATATGGAATGGATACTATGTCCAAACATATCCATATACCAGCCTGTATTTGAGCCATATTGATGCAAGAGCATCCGGGTCCATGCTCAATCCTATGTAGCCCAAAAAGAATGGTTCAGTTTTGGTTTCTTTTCAATTTTATGTGAGCTTGCTGGTTGGATGCTTGTCCTTTTTTGTTTGCAGCTGATTAATTTGGAAGACCTTGTGGGGTTCACATAAGGGCTGGCTGGATGAAATTCCTCTTTATTTCTATTAGCATTTTAATTCACACCTTTCAATACGACACAAAACGGAACAGCGTGTACAATAAATTGTTCTTCAAATTAGAAGGGCAAGCTCACTTTTACAAATATTTGAATATTAAAGAAAAACAAATTATTGTTTTCTCAGTTAAGAGCACAGGGCATTTTCAACACTTTTGCACTAGATGAGAAGTTTTTGAATATTTGTACTCTATCTATTGCAGAAAATAGTTTTGAATATTTGTACTGTATCTATTGCAGAAAATAAACTATTACAGCTAACAACATTTATGATTTTCGATTAAATTTAGAGATCGAAAAACATAAATTGACACAAGATGAGAACTAATAGGTGGAAACAAAATACATGAACACAACACACAAATTAAATGTGAATAATTGTGTACAAAGCCACAATAATTCTTTTCACAATCTTAACAATAAAAGGCTTGTTAAAATCAATGAAAAAACTTAATTCGCAATAAACAAACAATTGTAATAAACATTCAATGAACAATAATTTTTAACACAAGCAAGCTTGATCATTACCATTAACCTTCTAAATGCAAAGAAGACACTTGTTTATACTGTCTACAAACAATTGCATGAAAATAAAAGACTTCAATTGCTACTTCTATCCTAAGATTAGTTTTGCCTACATGCAAGCTTTATTCTTGACTTAATCCTATCCACTATAAAGAAATCTAAAACATGCAACACAACTGAATTGATAGTTAAGTTTATTACAAAAATATTATCCAAAATTTATAATTTGCATGAAAAAAGAAATCCAAAAATAGATTTTCTTTTGTGAACTGGCAGTTCTCAAAATATATTTCCTAAAACAGCTAGATTGGCTAAAAATAGTTATGTTGCTTCTGCACTAAATTTTCCTGACCCTAAAACTTGCAAACTCTAAAGAAATTCCTCAACTTTGGCTTTCCCTAGTACTGCCACTAAATCTATGTGCACAATCTGTCTTTGAAGAATTAATTCAGCTTCTGAAATTAATTTGTTGAAGTCCTCAGAGTCCTTTTCTGCCTTCTGAAACTGCACCATGATTGTTGCCAAAAGATACATTTTGTCAACTTGTTGATCGTTGCAAAACTTTTCCCTTATCAATTGCTAAAACTCTCCTTGTACCTCGTCCAAATCGCAAACAAAACCGTCATCATGAAAATATTTACATAGAATTTGTTGTACAAGCTCGGAAACTAACTTATCAACTTACAATAATTTTCCTTTCCACTCAATCCAAATAGAGGAAACCTCATTCAAGATTTTCATGAGGAAGGCATATTGTTCTTTCCATGTAAATAGTCTATCTCTTTGCTCCCTGGTCAAAGTTACTGATTCTATCTTCTTTATGGAAACCATTAATTTTCCACAGTCCATGATATTGTATTGAGTGCTTCTGGATTAAACTGTGCTGGAGTTTTTTCCTCAACGTTTCGAATCACACTCCGTGATTCATCATCAGGAGAAAAAAAGATGTAAGAGAAGAGAGAACAATTGAGATACAATTGCAGACCAAGCTCAAAAAAAGAGGGAGAAGGGTGGTGCGGAGCCCAATAGGAGACAAGGGGAAAAAAAAGAGAAAAAAAGGCATACATAATTGAAAAAGAATACATAACCAAACCTAAACAAGCCAATAAATACAAAAATGCAAAGAACAAAAGGCAATCCCCCTAAATAGATGAAAATAAAAAGAAAAAAAGAACAAACAAGGGCAAATAAAAACAATAGAAAAAGAACACATAAATAAAAATAGGGGGTAAATCAACAAATAAAATCGAGAATATACATAAATAGAAAAATATACATATATATGCATAAGTTAACAACAATATACATATATATGTATAATAAAATAAATGTATATATTTGTTTATATATGTATATATAAGTATCCTAATTGAAATATATATATATATATATAAGAAAGCAAAATCTGGACCAAAAATAAGTCAATAAATACAAACAAGTGAAGAAAAACAAGAGGGCTATACTCAAAAATGAATAAAATTAAAAGGAGCAAATATAAACTCATGGTGAAGAGAATTTAAAAATAAATAGACAAATAAAAACAAAAAAAAATTAAGATTGATGATTTATATATATATTTGATTATTCATGTATGTATATGTGTTCTTATGAATATGTGTAAGAATGCATATGTATACATAAATAACTAATATATATGTAAAAGCACCATAGAGGCTAAACCTTAATGAACGTAAAAGAGGGCATATGCCCACACACACGCACACACACACACATATCCACAGCGCACAAACAAGACCACACACCAAAACATAGGTCCACATCAATAAATGAAAGAGAATGAGCATGCATGCGAAAAGGAGGGGGCAAGGAAACTAAAACCAACCATCAAGGGACGGATCAAAAACAAGGGGGGCATAGAATGAAAGTAATTGTAAAGGAAGGGAAAAATGTGTGAAGGTGAAGGAGAGTGAAAACGGGGTTGGGGGGGGGGGGGGGGGGGGGGGGTGGTTAGGAAGGACGAGAGCTAGGTAGGCTAAAGGAAAAGGGGAGGAAGAAACAAAGGGGAGTAAGAGAAAGCTAGACCAAAGGAGAGACCTTAAGGAGGACAAAAAGGGGGCAAAGCATGAGAACAAATAAAGACCAGGCGAGGGGGGACGACGAGGTAACCCGATGGAGCACCTAGGATACGGAAGGCGGAGGTTGGACCAACCAGTGATGAGGGATAGGGGAGAGCGGGGAAGAGGGAGAGAAAGGAAGACCTAGAAGAACGGGATGACCGGGGGGGCGAAGGAGGACGAAGAGGAAAAGAGATTAAGCAGGAGGAAGAGAACGGTTCCTGAGGCGGGTTAGTAAGGGCTGCCAAGAAAAACTTAAACTCCATCCTTCATCTCAGTTGAGGTTAGAAGGGTGATTGCCGATTTCAATGGCCTCTTTGAGTTTCCTTTTGAAGTAGTTGTCTTCCTTGGCCAAAATTTGAGTGTCTTCAAGGCAAATGTGGTGTTTGGTTTTAGAGGAGTGTTCTGCAAGGGCTGATTTAAGAGTCCATTCATGCCTGATGTTTGCACAATGCTCTTTAATCCCGGTGCTGAAGGAGCGACCTGTCTCCCCGACGTAGGGGTACCGCACGAGCAAACAACTTTATAGACTCCAGAGTTAAGGAAGAGGTCTATGGGGTCTTTTGGAGACGGGATGCGGTTTTTGAGAGTGGAGAAGGGTTTGAAGGCACATTGGAGGCCCTTTTTTTGAAGAATTTTAGAAATTTTGTTGGAGATGCCTTCGATGTAGGGGATAGTGGCCACGGGGGTGGTTCAAAGTTGAGCCACTTTAGGCGTGGAGAAAGTACGGGATTTGGCTTGTTTGAAAGCTCTTGAGATAAGTTTGGTTTTGAACCCATTCAATTTGAAGACTTTGGAGAGGTGGGAAAGCTCAAGGTCGAGGTTGTCCTCATCACAAATACGATAGGCCCTAGTGGCCAAAGTTTTGAGAACACCAGATTTTTGGCTGGGGTGGTGATGAGAAGCAGCATGAAGGTAATGGTTAGTGTGGGTGGCTTTTCTAAAGACCTTCCGGCCTAAGGAACCATCTGGTTTTCTTAAAAGCAAAATATCCAGCAAAGGGAGTTGGTTATTATCCTCTAATTCTTTGGTAAAGGAGATGCTAGGGGCTAAGTTGTTAAGGTGCAAATGGAAATCCTCAAGCTTCTCACGACCATGGGGCCAGGAAATCCTCTATCTTATTTAATTTTTCAGCAATATCTTCATATTAATTTTTCCTTTCCACTCAATGAAAATAGAGGAAACCTCATTCAAGATTTTCATGAGGAAGGCAATATGTTCTTTCAATGTAAATACTCTCTTTGCTCCTTGGTCAAAGTTAGAATAGTAAAAGTGAATAGTGACCGTGAATAGTGAATAGTGAAAAGTGAATAGTAAATAGTGAATAGTTGTAATCCCTTTCATTCCTAGATACATTCTTTCTTAAAGAGTCAATATTAATTAATATAAATATATAAATATTATTAGTATATATATAAGTTTATATTAATTGTTGATTATTAATTAAATTCCAAGAAAAGGAAGCAAGGGAAAATGAACAGATGATCATGCTTTGTTGAAAAATGATCTATCACCTAAAACAACTTTGTTCAAATATAATTAGTGAGATTTACCTAAGTCAGAGAACCGCGCGTTTCCTTGTCTAGGGTGTGCGCACATGTATTTGGTACGCCGCCGTCAACTGTATTGCTTTCGCCTTAAGCGTGCACCGCCGAGCACGCTTATGTGTGCGAGGGGGTTTTCAGAGTAGTAAGGGAAAATTTTTGATCGTTCGTATCATGACCACTTGACGCATGTGGAAATATTATATAATAATAATATACAATATATATTATATAATAGTGTAAGTGAATAGTAAATAGTGAAAAGTGTATAGTAAAAGTGAATAGTGACAATGAATAGTGAATAGCATAGTAAAAGTGAAAAGGTTCCCATCCTAGGAAGAGACCCTCAAGGTGGTAGTAATTTCAAAAGCAATACTGCAACCCAAATTTGATTTATTTCATGGTGGGGATATTTTTTTAACACTTTTACAAACTTAATTAAAACATCAACTAACTCATAACGTTGCAAGTAGAAGAAGAAGGAACTAGATAATTTTAATATCCTTTTAAAAAAACAATTTTCTTTTCCTTTTTCTTAATTCTAAATGGTAAAACTTAATGAACAAGAAAATTACAACTACCAGCCTAAGAAAAAAGAGAATTTTCTCACAACTCCAAAAATAACAATTTATACAACAATAGGGAGATAATTTTCTCCTTTTGGAAAAATCGACAAGTAAGGAGCTATTAAAAGATCATGCTCTCCTTAAGACTATTCTATCTTCTTTAATTTTTCAGAAATTTATGAAAGAATCATCTCTATCATGCATTTCTCGATGTCTTCTATCCCATGAATGACTTTTCTCGTGTTTGCAACCAGCTGAAACAATTTTCCTAATATTTTTGTGCCTTAATAAAAAAGCCTTCAAGCCAATTCCTCAAGTTTTTCCCATATACAACTCGCTGATCTAGTTGTCTTTGGTCATCAAGAGAATCTAAAACTTGATGCAAAAATAAAGTAAGCTCCAAAGTGGAGCACAAGAGGTGAGAAACATATTCCTCCCTGCTTCACCTCAGCTTTCAAGGTTGCCTTGTCTTCTCCATCTTTGATCACTCATTCCTTTATGCTTCCTATGATAACCTCCAACATGTTGACGTCTATTTGCTGGGTAGTTGGGCCCAAATCAGCCTTGGTGATCTGAAAATCAGCGGGCTCCACATCTAGGATGGTCTTATCTTCTAGAGGGACGAATATCTCTATAACCAAATCTCCTTTTGCTGTTTCGGTCATACTGATTTGGCACTTAGGCTTCTTCACCACAAGCTCTCTAACCACCTTATCAAGAATACTAAAATCAATTTGGTACGATGGTTTCTTCCTCTTCTTTCCAATCACTTCTTGCAGCCACGCAGGAACTTCTTCTAGAGCTTCTACTTTCTCAACTCTCAAAGGAACCAAGTGGTGTAGAAACCACCTTATCAAGAGCACCAAAATCAATTTGGTACAATGGTTTCTTCCTCTTCTTTCCAACCACTTCTCGCAGCCACGTAGGAACTTTTTCTCAAGCTTCTACTTTCTCAACTCTCGAGGAACCAAGTGTAGAAACATGTGGTGTTGAAGATGAAAACCTCAATTCTGATTGCATTGTAGTGGGCATTCCCTTTTTAGGGGAAGGCTCTACAACCAACAATAAAGAAGTCAATGTGGGTTGCTCATATTGGATCGGTGATGCAATGCCAATCATTTGCCTTTGAATCTCTCTCAAGACCCTTGACTTAGGAGCATTCTCAACTTTTTCCTCTTCCTTATCCTTGGCATCTTTTTCCCTTGGCTTTATCATTGGCCTAGGAGGTGGAGATAGTATCTTTTGTGATAGCAGCTTTGCAACTAGAGCTTTCTCCTTTGGCATTTTTGCTCTTCCAGTCATCTTCGAACTCAAAAAGAATCTACTACATTTAAGGACTATTGGCTCTCTCTTGATTTGAAGTCATTTCCTTTATGGACCAATTTACCTAAGGCAATGGTTGTTGCTCTACTTTATCTTTCACAAATTGGGGTGATAAAATGGCATCCTCATCATTCGAGATGCCTTCAACATCCTCTAACAAGAAATCAACAATTTGGCAATTTGCGATACAACTGAAATCTCTCTTGCATACATCAAATTTGTCAACATAGTTGGCGCAATAATTTTCGATCTTTGGGATGTGCATAAATTTGTTTCCAGGCCTCGACCACACAATCTCCTTAGAATTGTAGGTGTGTTTTTCATAGAGAAATTTGAAATTGAATCTAGCCATCTCCTTGCTGATGGATTTTGAATCCATTGTCGTCTTGCATTTGTAGATCCCTAACTAGATTGGAAAGCCAACTCCGAGCTTATGTCAGCCTCTCAAAAGAAAATGAACCTCGGAAGTTTGGTGCAAGTACTCCATAAAAATGACTTCATCGCTCGCGTACCTTGGCAACATGTATGGATAGGATGAGAATCTGTAAACGCACATGGATGTGAAAGTTGGAATTAGATGAACCAATCCACCCAATCCGAGATGACAGCTCTCACCTTTTCTAAAATCCTTACATGCATTTGATTCTCCATGTCCCGCACAGAATGCATTAAAAATGCATCATTCACCTTCCTGTAATGCTTTTGTGATTCTATGTACTCCAGCTACAGAAAGTGTTTGTATATGCAGGTATGTTGGCATGATCCGATGAAATTCAACCCTCTGAAATTGCCATGATAAGACATCAAATACACCAAGTATGACGACATTCTAAACTCGTGAGTTTGATCAAATTCCATCAATTGCTTATGCAAGCAATCACTCACCTAGGCGACCCAATCAAAGTGCTCGTTGCCATTGCATATAGTGCTTGTCAAGTAGAACATCCACAGCTTGAAACTTCGAGCTTCCACCTGTCCAATGACATGGTTCAACAAGGTGATCATGATCGTGAATTCATCTCTGAATTCTCCTCATTCTTCAACAATGTGGTCCTTTTCTCCTTTAGCAAATGCTTGGCCATCTACTTTTGACACTGCCAAATACTTATGCCACGCTTTCTCACATTCTTCAAGGTCTACCTAAAGTGTCTCTTCATATAGTGGAATTGAAAAAGCAAGCTCAATGTCATCAAACTTGAGGCTACATAAGGTACATCCACCAATTGACCTTATCTCTCTGCTTTCAGAATCATAACGCCTTACACAAGCCAAGACAAATTCAAGGCTTTGCACTACGATTGGAAAAGAACCTACTTGGACGTGAAACTTCTTTGCTACGTTACTGCCCTCCTTGATCCTTCCCTCAAGATTGAACCCTTATGGCGCAACTTGTCATAAATGCGTCTCCTATGCCTTGGAATACTCATGAATGAGAACAAATGGCACCTCCAATGAAAGCGCTGAATATTGCATCTTAAATGATTCAAAAATCCTTTTTCAATGCCTCAGGTTGCTGATTTAGGCAGAATTTCCAATTCACAGTTGACTTTTTTGAAAATTTGAAGGGAAATTTTGAGAAATTTAGAAGCCAAAAAGAATTTTCTGCCACTGTTATGATGATCTCTACTTGAAAATTTGCACCTATAGCCTTGTTCACCCTTGAAATACCTGCAAAAATCTGGACTTTGAATTTTGCAAAAATTCCCCTTCAAAAATGTTGTTTTGTCCTTTGTCTTCCCTGCGGTACCTGCTATTTGAAAATAAATTTCTACAAAATTGGCCTTTATGCTGCTGTAGAAAAATAAAAATTCTTCTCGTCCCTTCTCTTTCCAACTGTTGGTTGTTGTAGAATGCTGATGTAAACTTCTTCCGAATCTTGTTCTTTGTGAAAATTAATAAAAAGGCTCCTTATATAAAAATTGAGCACTGCTTTTCTGCTGAAACTAGACTTGCCTGTTGTTTGAAATCCGCTTCGGTTCATGAATATAAATAGCCTCTTTTTTTAAATTTGAGGAGTAAAAAATCATGCATGAATAGAGGTGCCTCTTCGAATTGAAAGTGAGTCAGCTAAATTTTGAAGTAACTAGAGTTTGTTTATTAATTTTTAAAAAGAATAACATCTACCTTGTATTGGCGTGTCGACCAAGCGTGATGCATCCAATACTTGGTGCGCGCACCAAAACGAAGTATGCAATTTTTATATTTAGAAACTCAGTCAAATGACACATGTGACCTCAGAAGCACATGCTTCTGCATACATAAGAAATTGCCAATGTCTTTGTGAGGCGTGTAGGAGGAAAGATAGGTGTGACTTTGTTATACTTCCCGTTTCTCCCTCCTGTGGTGCACATTCACCATTCTGGCACGCATTATTTAACCTCTAAAACCTTTTTCACATGCACCTTGTAATGGCGCGTAAGATGTTAGGAAGGCACACCATTGCATTTGATTTCTTTTTTTTAAACATGTAGTCTTCAAGCACGTTCAAGGAGATAGGCGCACATCATAACACTCGTGCTTTGTTTTATATTCCTTCCTATGACACGTCTAGCGACATTTAGGCACGCTTCAACATTGCATAAACACTTTTGATCCTTACATTGGCGCGTGCGGTAATTGGCAAGCACGCCATTACTTATGCAATTTTATAATTCAAACTTTTAGAGTGGCGTGCTAGGTGATTGCACGCCACTACTCACCGCTTCAATCGTTCCAATTCCTTGATGAGACACACATGAACTTGAGAGCGAGCGCCATTACTCATGTGGCAAAAAAAAAAAATCTCTTCCTTTTGCTTAGGCGTGTTGGACATCATACAAGGGTACCTCAACATTAGTCCCTCTTTGTTGTTCAAAATCCTTTGTTCTAGCGTGCGGGGTGACTATTGGGTGCGCCGATACTTTGGTGACAACTTGTTTAAAAATTTTCCTTTTTCTTTGTTTAAGCGTGCCAAGTGACTCCAAGATGCGCCTAAACATTGAAGATTATTTGTCCATTTCCTTCATTCCAGCATGTGAGATGACAAGGAGGAGGGCCTGAAGTAATTTCTTCTTTGTAATGGCATGTAGGATATCAATTAGGCGAGCCTTTTCACTGGAACTCACCATTTTCTCTCTATGGCATCTACAACCTCTTTTTCATGCTTTTGTATGAAATGTCGCCTTTTGAACTAGTTGAATGTTCTGGTCCTGCAGTGTCAGCAAAATAGATAAAATGGTATACAAGAGGTAACGCTTAAAGGCAAACAAACAAAGTTTTTGCTTGATAGAGTTGACAAAATGTGAAAGTTTTGTATGGGTACAACAATTTCGTTTGGCCATTCATCCCTCCAAAAAGACAAAAGAAAGGTGGCACCAATGCTGGAGCGATTGGGCTTGGCACTATTAAACTTTGGATTATTTCCAAAAATTTTGGCTAGGGCCCACGTGGGCAAGATTCTAGCACTTTCCTTGCAGTTACATTTGGGACGTGGTATTGAGGTGGCGTCCACCTCATCTTTAGCTGTTTGAAACTCTTTGCTTGCACCTCCTTACTGCTGGGACCAGCCTAAGGTTTTTTTATATAGATTGGCATTATCATAATTCCCTGCTAGACATGGGATAAAGAATGGTCGGTTACCATTTGCTGCCACTGCTGACACAACAACCTTCTGTCAGTGACCAATTCCCCCACTCACCTAATTAAAGCCTGGGTCATGCCTTATTTTGGCAGCAACAGTTACTTGTTGGGCGACAGTCCTCTATAAAGGAAAAAGGAACAACAGAAATAGAGCAGAGGAGATAAACAGGTACGTGAAGATATATATACATATGACAGTGGTCGTGGGGTATGAAGGCTATGGATAATTCCTGCTAGTCTGCATAGACTATCTGGGCAAAGTTTTCCAAGAATTCTGATTTTTTTTCTACTGTCATGTTGCTACGGTGTGTGCCTGAAAGAATTGTAATGTGAATTTTTCAACTGAAATTACTGGTTTTTATCATTCCCGGGTGTTGTGAATTATAGTAAAATGTTTCTTGTCTGGAGCTGCAAGACCTTAGCTGCCTTTCACTGGGCACCAGGTCTTGACTGCATCACATATCTAATAGGTTGGATACAATACCACAGTCCGATGCCATTCAATTTAGGGATATGAAAAAACATTCAAAAATTGCCCATATAGACACACTCACAACGTCACAAAGTTAGCAGATTTTACTAAGTTACCGAATTGGAATCAGTTCCAACATGGGTAAGATACACCAATATAGCAGAAATGAATTTGGAGTTAGGTATGTCCGTACCAAAAACATATAAAAATCATAAATATATACATATTTGCAACCTAAAAACAGGAATTAAGTTCAGAATACCACTTCTCATGCATATGCTAAACAAAACTACCATAAATATTACAAATACAGTATACAAATTCGATACCAATTCGTCAAATTTGAATGTCATGATAGATATTCATTGTTCAATAATAAAATAATACAATCAGTAATCTGCATCATATGGGTCTTCATCAAGACCAACATCATCATTGACATAGATGATGTAGGTAGATTAGAAGAACCACATGCAGCACCACCACCATTCCGAGTAAAAGTTTGCTGGCTATATGCACATGAATTGTTTATTTTGAATTCTACTTGAAAAATATAGGCTTCTTAAAAATTTGAGTCATAGAAACAGCACGAATGAAATATACTCAGCAAGCAGCAAGATGTAAATACAAAAGTAGCAAGGTTCTCTGGCGGTAGTCAAGGAAGCATAAATATATCCAAGCAATATAGTCGGCAGTCATGGCAGAAAAGTTCAAGCAACCAAAAATATGCTTTTCTTTCTGGTTGTATGTCATGTCCCCTTTTTCGGATTAAAATAATTAATAATATTATTTAAAAATTAAGTTGGGCCCAATAATTTGCTAATTTTAAGGGCAATTTAATAATATTATTATAATTAAAATAAAAGGTGTTTTCAAACACTAGAACTAAAATAAAAATATTAAAATAAAAAAGTATTTTAAATACTAATATTAAAATAAAAGCATTTCTAAATGCTAAATAAAAGTATTTTTAAATACTAATATTAAAATAAAAGCATTTCTAAATGCTAAATAACAGTATTTTTAAAAACTTTTGGAGATTTGGTCTCAAAGGCCCATTTTGAGCACTATAAAAAGAGACGCCTATCTTCATTTTAAGATCATTCATTCAAGTTATCATTTTTGCATCCAATTTTCATATTTGAGCAATTTGTTCAACTTTAGGGCATCCAAGGACAAAAAACCTTGGTTTGTTTGGGATTTGAGAGGACGAAAACCCTTTTGGAATCTACATTTGGAATCAAAGACGAAAAGCCTTGTTTCTCATTTTGGATGATTCCATCCAAGGATCACAATTGTACTGAGTTGTTGAGGATTTGAAGACATTTTTCAGTTTGCTACACTGGTGCTACAATGTTTGTTGCTGATTTTTGGAGACTTCATGCAAGATTCCAGCAATTCGGCAATTTGGAGTTGCAAGCAAATAATTTGTTTTGTCGCCATATCACATTTTGAGATTTTTGACAATTTAAACATTGGATTTGCCAACCCTAACTGAGCATCACCCTTGGAGGAACAAAATCAGTCATTTTTAGCATTGGATCAGTCATTTTCTGCTAACCCACGCCACCTTTGGAGGGTCAAAATCAGTCATTGGTGCAGAGATCAACCACATCAGCCACTGGTTTACCTTGTCTCAGTCATCATACAGCCGTTAGGAGTACAATATAATCACAAACATATGCAGACTTATATTATTCTAATTTAATCACAATTTTTTTCCTGAATTTTATTGATTGTTGCACTTGTTTTGAAATTTTTCTTCACCAAACTTGAACACGAACCTTGTGATATAGTGTATATATGTATGTGCATGTGTGTGCGTGCATGTATATACACATATCTGTATGCATACATATATATGTATGTATGTATGTATTTAAACATGTATATATATGTTTGTATATAGACATGTATAAATTCACTCACACACTAAAGACACAAATATAGTATAACAAAATAATTATTTTTAATGTTATTATCAATGCCTTCAGATGTATAAACTATAGAAGTAGACATCTTAAAATATCCCGATATATCTGTTATATCTTTTCTCAACAGGATTCCCGACATTTTCTTGAAAATATCACAAGTTTTCCAAAATTTTCACCAATATATTGCTAAATTATTGGTCATATATCACCAGTAATATCACAATAAATTAGTTTATATATGTAAACACCAAACCGGCAATTTTTTTAATCATTCTTCTCCGGAACTTTTATAAACGGGTTATAAACCTTGAATGGTGTAAGTAGCTGTTAAGATTTCCAAATGCCATTATTGAATAGCAATTAGGTCTTTTGAAAAGGGGCAACAACAATTATTGTTGTTGTTATTTCAAAAATGAACATAGTTATCTATAGTTGTGAAGACACTTGGTATAATTGGGTTTGAAAACCTTGTGAATAGGGAACATGAATATTGTTATTGTGATTAGTGATTATCACTGTTGCTTTTGAGAACAACAAACACTGCTGTCATTATTTATGATTCATGAGTATAATCATTAGTAGACAAAACTATCAAATGATTATGCTATCCTTTGGCTTGTCATTATTATTGCATCACAGATGTTAGTGTTGTTGTGGCCTTGCTGTCATTTGTACTTATCAATGGATATTGTTGTTGTTATTTCATTTGTAAAATAGTTGTATTATTGAGGCAATTGTGTGGAAATTTTCATTGTTACATGTCAATTGTTAATAATGTTGTACCAATTGAGATTGTTTGTGTCATCAGTCTTTTGACATAACTATCTTTTTTGTGATTAGCAATCTTCTTATGATCACTGATCAGTAGCATTCTGTCATTATTGTGACCTATACATTCTTGATCAGTATGGTGTTTAGTAGCATCCTTATTAGTACTGTGGTCAATTAATATGAGCATCAATACTGCGGTCAACATTATAGAAAATATTACTAATGAAAATGTTAATATGAAACGTTGTTAATACAAGACATTGCTGTCCTGAAATGCTTGCCACTGCTGTAAATTTAAGAGGTATTTGAAGAGGTTAGGGAGACTTTTGTTGTAGATTGTAGTTTACCATTTTCTGTATAGATTAGTCTCTTGGACTTGATAGTTAAGGAGAACGGTAGGCTAACAGGTCATATTTACATTAGTTGTGTTCTATTGCATTAAGGGTTCATTATCATTTTGGCAGTTATTTATTAACATTGTTAAAGAGATTTATATTACATTATTTGTAATCAATGATCTCAAAATTAATGAGACAAATCCATGTTCCAGAATTCATGGTGTACACCCTTGTTTACTTTCACACTCACTTTCTATGCAATTAGTATGGCTTTAAATGTAAAAAACTTCAATTATTTGTTTACTTTTAAAAATTTTACTGCATTTTTTGAGTTTCCAATTTTTTCCCAGTTTTTTTTCTGATAATATCCTGAGAAAAAGAAAATATCTTTATCTTTTGGGATGCCGAGAAATTCAAGAGAACGATATTTGCTTCTATGATATAAACAATTGAATATATGTATCTTTTCATAATTGCCATGTCTAGCCATATCTGTATCAAGCGGTTGTGAAAATTTGCTGTACTTGTATCTGATACCCTATCCATTTCCATGCAACTCTGATATATACCTATCGTTTTTACACTTGGAAGCAAAAAAAAATACAAAGCATACGTTACTCTGATATTTTTTACTGTTAGTTTTACGGTTTTAAATTTTTACCTTCAAGATTTATTTTATAAGTTATTTCTAGATAAAAATGCATGGCCTACTATTTTAGGGCCAGCACTTTGTTTTCTACATGTACCCTCTTATTTAAAAGTAAACTAGTTTTTTTAACCCTGTCGATTTTTATGATTGCTTTTTTTAATATTGGACACAAAATAACATATCAGTTTTTATCCTCCATTTTCATGAAATATTACATCATTTTTTACTTTCCCAAGTTCTTCCTATTTTAAAAGCTCAGAAATTGAATTACATTTACACTGATCCAATGCCAATGCTATTAGTTGGAATGCTATTATGGTTGCTATCATCGCTTTAGGTTTGATTTACATTTTTCTTTCTGTAATACTCTCCAAACACCAACCAGCTATACCAATGCACCAGTGTATGTAACCTTGAAGTGTCCACACTAAGTAATCTAACCCCACTCTTAGTGCACCCATTACCACCAAAATTAAAATAAATACAAAAGAATAACAACCACTGTTCCACAGACACACATCCTTCCCCCATCAAAAAAACATGAAGAACATGAGATGAGGGCATCTCAGAAATGACAGGACCCGGAGGAGACATCCCACAATCGTTGCCTGTTGGGGAAACTTCCTCGAGATGACCATGCAGTGAAGAGGAGTGAAGAGGACATCCCAGAGGACAATTTCCCGGGATGGTCGAGGGCATGCAGGGGATGTCCTAGGAGACATTTCCTCCAGCAGGGAACAGTCAATGATTCCCTGCCATCCCCAGTACGACCAGGGGACGCCTTGGAAGAAAATGAAGTGGTTAGTAAGTGAATCAAAAGGATCGCACTAGAAAAACTGAGTTGTCTCTGGAATATTAGAAGCATCTGAAAAAGCATCTTATGAGGTGATAAGTAGTTGTTGTGAGAAGGTAGGTAAGCACAAAACTACTGACCCCACATTTTCCAATGTTCAGTTGAGTCTACAGTTGGTAGGGCACTTGCCTGCACCTTGAGGGGGGCACAGCTCAATCCCACTGCATCCAGCAAATGCCTGGTCCAGTTAAAAAGGGATTACATGTGTAGAAAAGGTCCCCATGTTGAACTTCCATTTAGATCAAACAAACATATTTCCAAATGCTAGGACACTCTAATCTTTCCAAACGGAAAATTTGAGTAGGAATCTCACAAGACGGTGCAGAATTAAGAAAGAAGAAAGCAAAGCACCTTTGGAACTTCACAAGCTAATATCTTTTTTGACAATAAAACTGAAATCAAGCTCCAATGCTGTGCATGTATCATGTTGTATTCAATTGAAAGTTCAACTTCTTTTATTTTTTTCTGGTCAGCAAAAGTATGTTTGTATTATGAAAAAAAAAATTGCAAAAACAGCTACAGAATCAGCTGAGATAAGGCTGCAGCTAAGGCTGAGAATAGCAAACTCCTAAAAGTAAATGAACAACTTTGGACTTAGGAGCATATAGTACCTCTTATAAACAGATTACATATCAGCTATATAGTCTTCAATACAAAAACTGAAAACTAATAATATATATTTTTATATATTAATTAATTATATTGTTTTGATTAATTGGTAAAGATTGGGTTTTGAAAGGGCCCAAACCCTTTTACAAGAAAGCAGGGCAAACTGGGAGTAACAGCATCATCAAACCATTTAATATAGTTAATGAATTTCAATTATATTAACCATATTATACTATATATTATTTGTGTCACTGTCCCCCTGCCATCCCTAAATTTTGGGAAACAAAAAAAATTGTCGTCCCTAAATTTCCTGAAACCAAAAAAAAGTGCTATCCCTAAAAACTGTCCCCTCATTCCAAAACTCTGTGGGGAACACTGATAAAAGTTTTATTTCTATAGAGTTCAAAGCGGTCCTAAAATGTGCTACCCAAGTTTAATTGGATAACAAACTCTAAATGAAGAAAAACAAGCAAAAACTTTTTCTTTCGAGCTGCCATTAGAAAGACTAATAAACAAGAGAATCATTTTCTTACTATATTTTAAAGTGCAAACTTACTATCATTGTATTTAATGATGAAAATGCAACCATAAACCAATTTTGACTTGAATATCATTTGCTTGCTTGACTTTTTCTTCCTAAATTTTTTACATTGTTTTGACACCCCAATGTTTGTGAGGTCCCCTGAAACTTGGTAGATCGTCCCACACACCGTACACACTCCATCTCTGGAATTTGGTGTAAGATGGTAAATAGAGGGGATGGTTGCTATTAGTATTGAATGAAGAATTTCTATCCTCACAAGAAAGCCATATGATATTTATGTGAAGTTGCAACTGAATTTGGTCGTGGCTTCACAAAAAATCAATCTTGGAAAACACAATTTCATCTTGCCTTTGAATACCCTCCCTTAAACAAAGTGAATGTATGGTTTAGAAATGTACACACGTGTCAACTAAGCTACATTTATCACAGCTTATCCTGAAGGTAAATAGGCATCATTATTATCCTTGAAATTGTAGTACAATGGAAGGGAAAGAAATGTATATTGAACCTCATAGTATAGCCAATTCCATAGCATCACACCCTCATCCACAGCCTACCATGCATATTAAGTTGTCTATTCCAAACATTCATAATGCAATAACATCAATTGTGAAGCCATGTGAGAGCGTATGGCATGCCCTGAAGAAACATCTCTTCTTTCATCTCCAGTGATTTTATATAGTAAATTTTAGCCGACTGGTTCAAGCTAACCACTTAAAACTCCTTTACAACTAACTTGTAATTACTTGTAACTCACTATCACATGACTTACTGACCAAGGATTACAACATAGAACCAAATCCAACCACTTTAATATTTATTTTTATGGTTTACCTAAAATCTAAGCGGCCTATAACAAAGCTGGGTTACCATAAACACCAAAACACTATATGTTTACTGGTATACTGGACTCCTCAAGTATGGTCCAAGCAAAGGCAAAAGATGCGAGAAAACACAAGCAAAATGTTCCATGGCTGGGCTTGATTAGGCTGAACATGTAACCTATGTTAATCGTCTACCTGTTCCCTTCTTCGCCAATAAGCTTCTGCTTCTTGGAAGTTCACGTCTAAAGCTTAAACTTGCAGAACTATGAGGTGGGGAATAGCATGGTAAAAGAAAAGCTAACCACCCGAGTTAAAAGTCAACCTCATTTTGGAAGTCTTAGGGAGCTCAGATTAATCAACCTCGGTGATTCTCTTGATTTTGTAGAGCCGATCCTGCCAAACGATGTCATCTGATATGACTCGAGAAGAAGGAAGGTGAAAGCCTAAAGGTTCACACAAGGTTGAATCATAAAAACCAAACAACAGTCAAATGGGCCAAAGAAGTTTAGTGCCTCAATGATCCAATCTGGTTGTAATAAAATAACTAAAAATAAAATGTGCTTTACTTAAAGTTGCTTTACTTAAAAGGCAAAGCAAAACAACATATCTGCTTATATTTTTTGTGTTTTCTGTTTATAACAAGAGATAAGACTTAGTTATAATAAAAGCAAAAACTAAGCACATTTAACTGATAAATAAATCAAATATAGCAATACTTAGATCTTACACAACACCAAAATGTACTTAAAAAACAACTGAAGGTGAAGAAAATAGTGAAGAAAAATGTTATCAAAACTGTCAAGCAAGGATTTGACCAATGTGCAATTAAAGAATAGAATGTCTACATTTGCAAGGCACTTCAAAGTTTCAAACAGCAATGAAAAGGATTTGCAACAGTGCTAAAGATGACTGAAAACACCAATAAAATGACTGAAACAACAATGCTACTACCAATGGCAAAGACAACAGGGCAAAAATTAAAAACATGCCATAAAAGAACAATTGAAAACTCACTTTGACATTTTGTATTGGGTTCCAGCTCAATCAATTTACAGGGTAATATTTTTGTCATAGAACCTTAAGTCCTCATAACTCCAGGCTATAACATCATTGTAATAATAACAGAGTTGAATGGATTGTGCCTTTTAAGTTTTATGTGCTTGCACTTAATCCATTCATCCCCAAGCCCCCTTATTAGATTGATCTGGGCAGACTAGGGCTGACCAAGCGAAGCTCAGACTGTCCTGTAACCCTTGGTCGTGTCCATCTGTTATCTGTCAAAAGAGAAGGTAGGTAGATTGAGAAAACCAAAACAGCTCCACAAATAACCAGAAACAACAACAAAGACAACTCTAGTTTGGGACTAGAATTGATGGTAAGACATTTAGGAATAAAACTTGATAAACATTCTAAAACAGTCACCACCTAATTGGAACTGAAAAGAATGAAATAAAAACTTAGAAAAGAGTCTCAACAATTCTAAAACACAAAGAAATATGAGAAAAAAGCGGAAAGATGACAAGACAGGATCAACAAACTGAACACAACTTGCAACTGATCAAGCCAAGCAGATGAGAAACAGACAAACACCACAACAAATATTATTTTTAATGGCCTTTAAAAAGTATGAGAGATTTGTTGTGGAATAACCTCCTCTGAACCTCCAGTAACCAGTTTTACAAACAAGAAAGACACAAGACTTGAGCAAAACCTAACAATAAGAATGACTTCGATATGGGAGTCAAGATGGAGTATGAGGTGAGAACTATATGAAGCTCTACTCAAACCTCCTGAACTCCTTTTGAAACACACAAACAATCAGAAGAGTTAGATACCAAGATATGCAAATACACACACAAAGCAAATAAAACTACTCGAATTTTGTAAACTGAAAGAACAATAAAACCACAAATCTTGACCTGTCAAAGCAGATGGGGACCAACAGAGCAGAAGACGATGTTTGTCCTTGGCTTTGAAGACCTCGTAGATGGTGGGACACACTGTGACCTGTCTAAAGTAGCTTCCAATGGCCAAGGTAATGTGGAATGAAATTGAATGTTAGCCTAAATGTGGAAATTGCAGCAAGATTGAGGATGAGTTCGTCAATTAGCAAATTACTGTGCTGCAAGACACGACTTTTCTGGCCCAAAAAGAGGAGTTTGCACTTGTATTTATATAGAAAATCAAGTTTTGGAACTGACAGGCACACAAGAGGTCGAGGAGAAATGAAAACAATGGGTCAAGGGCAAGGGAAATCTTTCTTCTTCCCTCGTCCCTTCATTTACCCCTATGGCCTTTGGTGACAAATGTGAAACCATCAAGACAATTACAAAACTGCTGCAGCAGTCATGTAACTGACCAGAGGTTGCAATCACCCATTATCTAAAGCAGCAACTTTTGCAACCAATGCAAGTAAATAAAAACCTAGGACTACAAAGGACTCACTCACTGTAAGGCTAGCACTTAAAATTATACAGTACCATTTATGAACATAAATTTTCACAAGACCGTGAAAAATTGAAACCATCAATCACTGCTCATAAACATCAAACAATGAGAGTAAAGAATTCATCTCAAATCTCAATATGCTGAAAGGCATAACTACAGCAGCAGCAAACATGAATTTTCACAAAACCGTGAAAGATCGAAACCATCAATCACTGCTCACAAACATCAGACAATGAGAGTGAAAGGAATTCATCTCAAATCTTAATATACCCAAAGACATAACTACAGCGGCACTAAGGGAGTTGTAATGGCATGAGTGTATTCACAAAATCCATTTGTTGCCACATACAAAAAATTTAAATATATTAGTGGTTGGCCAACAAAACTCAAGAGTCAAAACTATTAAAATAATTTAAATATAAAAGACTAATTACCCTTCAAAATTAATATTTTTATTAATAATTAATATATAATTATAGCATTGATAAATGTTATTAGTTATACAGGGTGAATATGACCTTGGCAACTGAGACTGCGGCTGTTTCTAACCTAATGCTTCAGACTCGGTATCTAGATCTCCTCTCCTCAAGGCTCTTCCTCAGAGCTTGGCATCGTTTGGGCATGTTGTGGCTCCTCCAATGTCTGGGCACCAATGTTTTCATTTTGGTGTAGCTGTTACTACTGCCTTTGCAGACAGTTGTCCTACTTCAGACTTGAAAGCTCATGTGGATAATGTGTCTCCTGCTCCCAGCTATTGGGGGATGTTAGCAACCTCTCAGCTCCTCCCTTTGCTTGTCTTAGGTGATGAGGTTATTCAAGAGGAAAGCCAATTTATTGAAAGGGGCTTAATTTGCAGGTTCAATCTGTTTTGCCCCAGCTGGGCTACTACTCTTCATGGCTGGATTTCTTTCATCTGGAAATGCTTTTGGACTTCTACGATTGACATCTTCCCCTGCGCACAAGGCTTTTTCATTTTTCTCTGTAATTTGCCCCTTGACAAACCAACTACTTTGGACGAGGGTCCTTTGTCTGGGGCAAGTAAGTGCTCCTGATGAAGCCTTGGTTTCCCAATTTTCATCATCTCTCTACTTACTTTTCTGTTCTTCATGTGTGGGTTCATCTTCCCAACCTTCCTCTACACTTATGGATAGATCTGAGCCTAAGAGCTATCAGCAATACTCTTGGTAAGTTTATCCCAATGTCTCTGGAAACTAACTCTCTTTTTCATCCCTCCTTTGCGAGGATTTTAGTGGAAATGGATCTATCTAAGGGCTTGCCAACAGAAATGAAGCTTCAATTCCCTGAGAAAATCCAGGTTCAAAAACTTGATTATGAAAAATTAAGCACAAGAACACTGGTCCAACAACTTGATGGAAAGGTGCCAGGATTTCATACTTATATGTTTTTGGTGAAGGCCAACCCTCTCCTTCACCTGGTCTTCAGTCTCAAGGTGAAACAATTATTCCTCATTCTCAACTTCCTCCTATGGACCTGAACTTGCTCCTTCGACTTCTTAGGGTAAGGTTGAGGAATCATGATATCATCATCAATTTCTCCTCCTTTCAATCTATTGGTTAAAGACGATTCTATGGATGTTGAGGTTTTGCCACCTCAGGTCGCTTGTCTTGTATGCTGCCTTCAACTCCAGTTTCCCCCATGTCCAAGCGGCATCTATTCCCCAAGAGTTCTACTGCCCAAGAGGCTCCCCTCTCTGGTGGAGCTCCCTCTGCTATTGAACCTCGTCTCTTTTTCTGTTGGTACTCTCAATCTATGGCAGATGTTGGACCTCCCACTCCCATGGAGGAATCTATTGCTCGAGAGGAGGACAATAGGAAATGGTTGACTATAGCAAGGAAGAAGTCTAATTCTAGGATGGTTTTGCATTCTTAGAATAAGCTCAAATTGGAAAAATGGAAAATTGTTAGGTTCCTAAGGGTTCTGCCCTTGATGATTTTACTTTTGGCCGAAGCACCTTTTGTGTTATGTAATTTTGCTTCCTTTGTTAGGTGAGAGCCTGGTTAGAACCCTCATTATTCTATAAAAAATCTATATAAGTATAGTATTCAAATATTCATATAAAGCATTTAAAAATTCAAATTATATATTTTACCTTATGTCATGTGTAAAACTTCAAAATATAGCCTCTTATAATTATTTAATCTAATTGAAAAATTGCTATTAATTTATAATTATATAATTAACATATTATATTAATTCATATAAAGCATTTAAAATTCAAATTATATATTTTTCCTTATGTCGTGTGTAAAACTTCAAAATATAGCCTCTTATAATTATTTAATCTAATTGAAAAATTGCTATTAATTTATAATTATATAATTAACATATTATATTAATTAATTACATAAATTATAATTATAATTTATGATAATTGTTATTATCAATGTTTCTCCAAGTTTCCGGGACGGGGGGACGGGTTTCCGTGACGGCAATTTTTTTTTTAAATTTAGGGGACGGCAATATATATAATCCTATTTGTTATAATATATTAATATTATAATAATCTCGTGTGTTATATAAATTATTAAATTATAATATATTAATAATATTATTAAATAATGATAAATATACTATTAATATATATATATAGATATATATAATAATAAATATATTAAAATTTAATATTATAATAATTTCATGTGTTATATAAATTATTAAATTATAATATATTAATAATAATATTAAATAATAATAAATAAACTATTAATAAATATATATATATAGATATTTATAATAATCTTATTTGTTATAACATATTAATATAAATAATAATAAATATATAAACATTTAATATTTATAATAATTATTAATATTATAATAATATCACGTGTTATATAAATTATTAAATTATAATATATTAATATTAATATTTATTAATAAGAAATATACTATTAATAAATAAATATCTACTATTAATAATAAATATACTTATATTATAATAATAATAAATATAGTAAAATAGCTATATAATAATAATTATTATTATTAATAAGTAGCCGATAGGCTTTTATATGTGAGCATTATAGTGCTCAAAAATATCTCAAGTGGTTAAAAAAAATCACCCCTGAATTTTTTGTAAACTCGTTAGGTTCATATCGACGTATTCCTTGGTGCAGAAACGAATTCCTATGATGCATAAACGAATTCATACTTTCGTTTTTGTTTTCCGATAGGGGTAGAAAGAATGATGCAATTCCAAACCCGAAAGGTGCACAGATTCTGCCACGTTTTCTTAAATTTGACTTTTTTTTCAAACGGGGACGGCTTGGCACCAAGGGGCGTCCCTGGGACGTCCTCATTTTACCCTTAATTTTTGGAACGGCAGGGGGACGTTTTGTCCTCGTCCCTGTGGCGTCCCTATTTCCAGAAACGCCTAAAAAATAAGGGGGACGTGTCCCCAGGGAACACTGGTTATTATATTAATTGATAATATCAATATAATTATTATAATATGCAAGAGGATGCCAACTGGCCTCATCTCTCACCTCCATCCTTTGCATGATCCACTTTTGTATTCTTTTCGTTCAGGGATGTGAGATCATGCCAAGTTGAGTCTTCATATTGTCTTGCTTCTCTACTCCATTCCTCTATAGGATTTCCCTTGTAGTTCTAATGTGAGGTTGGGCTCAATGGAAGTGACAACAACCAAGAGGGAATGTTATTCAATTGTGCAAATACCATGTTGGGTGCACCTATAAGAATCAAAACAAACCAATTCCCAAATCCACCTATCACTACCGACATCAAGGGTCGTGGAAAAGCATATGCCGAAAACATTATGGAGTTGATGATTCCCAACAAGAATTTGATCACTAGAGTGTACATAGTCCAAAGAAAACATGCCAAGAGACCTCTACTGGAAAATGCAAATACTGGCAAGGCTGCCCTACGCACTCCAAATAAATTAGAAAGGGAGCATCCATTCTTTGATAAGGGTGTTTTGTTGAATGAAAAAGGAAGGAAGAGAATCTATGCAACAATAGCTAAAGGCATGCCCTCTTGATTGCATATTCAAAGGAAGGCTGCATCTAATGGCAAGGACCAATTGGGGAGGACTGGGGAGGTTTAAAGTAGCAAGGAAGATGCTCACTTTGGAGCTCAACGAAAAAGTGGAAGAAGATATGAAGCATTACATGGAGATGGCGTTGATTTGCAGATCCAGCAACCTCTGGCCAAACCTCCAAGAACTAAATGAATGGATAAAGTCCACCCAGTTGCCTATTCTTGAAGCCCCACTTATGATTTATCCTTATGCAAAAGGTTTTTTGTAGTTGTTTTTTATTCTTTAGAAGATAAAGGCAAGATTTTAGAAGAAGGGCCTTGGAACTAGGATATGGTGTCCCTATTTTTGAAACCCTAGCACCTAGGTTCAATCCAATATGGATTAGACTGCCTAACTCACCTCTTCACTTCTAGAAGACTTCTACATTGATAAGCATTGGCAGCTCTTTAGGAAAATGTATTTCGATCTCCCCTAAAACTCAAGGTATGCTTTAACCTCAACTACTCGTAAATTAGTAGAGCTAGATTTTTCTCTTGCCTCCTAACTAACATCAGATTAAAGGTAAAAAAGGTAGGGAAAAGAGGTGTGGAAACAACCACTAGATTACGAGAATGTAGCATTTCGTTGTTAGAAGTGTTTCAATGTTGGACATCTAGCAAAATAAATGAAAAAAATTATTAAAAAAACTACTGGAAGGGTTTCTCGGTGAAAGAATGCAGAACCGTGTCATCAATTAACTGGAAGTTCTATATTTGAGACGAATAGTCCTAAGGAGCAACATGCAAAGGAAAATGGTGTAGATATGGTTGACGTATGGGGAAAGAAGGGGACAATGGTCAGAATAGAGAGCAAGATGAGCAAATTGCGGTGGATACAAATGATAGTAACTATTGGGACTACACGAGACAAAGGGCAAAATCAAAACCGGTTGCTCAGAGCTCGATAAGATGGACCTCCTTAAATTGTTACCGGTGTCCTTAGCTAATCAAGCAAAATGCTCAAAGCAAATGCAATTAGCAGAGGTTGAACCCTTCTCTTCAAAGGATAATTTTCTATGCTCCCCCAAGTTTCGGGGACGGGGATGGGCAAGGACGGGGGGGACGAGTTTCAGGGACGGCATTTTTTTTGGCCATTTTTTAGGGGACGACAAGGGACGGCTACTAAAAAATAAGTTTTTTTTTTTTAAATATAAGGAAATTTCAAATATTTATATGATAACATTGATAAGGCATTCATTATAGACATTATAGAACCTTAAAAAATGAATACATAACAATAACTAAAAAATAAGTTTTTTTTTTTTAAATATAGGGAAATTTCAAATATTTATATGATAACATTGATAAGGCATTCATTATAGACATTATAGAACCTTAAAAAATGAATACATAACAATAACATTACACTTGAACTTAGTTTTCAACTTGTCACATGAGAATTGGCAAACAAATAAACAAAATTTAATTGTTTTCAATGACAATCTGCATATATATTATATCAAAATTACATCAAAATGCCCAAAGGCTGCAAGTTTCAACAACAAAATGACAAAAACATAGAGCATATATGGCTGTACCCAATCAGCCTATCCTAAAACTGTTGTTAACCTTTTCAAACTGCTGTTGCTCCTCTTTCTCCTTTCAAACTGTTGTTCACCAATGCAAAATGTGAAAATGAGTAATGTTTTTTTTTTCTTTTTGGTTGATATGATCTCTATTTTAGGTTTAGGGTATGTTTAAAGGGATGTGGTTGCTCCTCTTTCTCCTTTCAAACAGTTGTTCACCAATGCAAAATGTGAAAATGAGTTATGTTTTTTTTTTTCTTTTTGGTTGATATGATCTCTATTTTAGGTTTAGGGTATGTTTAAAGGGATGTGGGGGTCCTTGTGGGCCCCCCCATCCCTTTTTTTTATTTAAAAAAATGTGTTTTTTGTTAAATCTGTTGCAAAAGTATTCGGGGACGCAGGGGACGGCTAACCGTCCCTTGCGTCCCTGAATTTTTAGGGGACATCCCTGGGGAAGGGGGGACGGGTAGGGGACGTTTCCTACCCGTCCCCGCATCCCCGAAACGTCCCCGGTATGGGGACTGAGGTTCTGGGGCAGGGGACGCATCCCTGTGGATGCATAGATGATTTTCCTTTGGGATCCAAGGGGGAAAGCAAAAAAGAGATAGAGCATTATATAGAGTCCCCCAGAAATGGTGGATGGACAATAGTGATTAATCATAAAAAGAAAAAGAAGCTCGTATCCTCCTTGCAAATGACTTTGAGATCACATGTAAAGCAGAAATAATCCAAAACTGCGAGATGATAGTGAAGGGTTTGTTAGGATAGTTGTTCAGCTTCTATAGTTGTGTGTTGTTGCTGCCATCAAGACCTTTTACAACATTATTGTTTGTATCTTTTTTTCTCAAGAGTGGAGTTCCAATAGAAACCTTCACTATTTTATCAAAAGAAAAAGAAAAAAATACAAGAAAATTATATATATATAGATATATATATATATATATGACCAAATAATGAGGTATATAACCTTAGAAGGTCATTATAAATGCGCTCTCTCCTACCATTTCACGTTTCTCAATCACTTCAAGCATAAGAAACTCATAAGCATTCCTTTCTATTTGCTTATGTCCCTAGAAAACTCGGTTTTGGATGTCCAAGCCAAGAACTCTACAATCCTCATTCACCAAACTTTAATCTTTCGGTTATTTAATCATGCAAAGAACATGAATGAGAGCCCTAATTCAAGTCCTAGTTTGAAGCAAGATGACGACAATCCCATTTCAAACCCTATCGAAAAGAATCCCCCTGGTAGAGGCAAGAAGTCATCCCCCAAAACCCCTAAAACTACCAACGTTAAAATCTCTAAGGGTGGCCCCTCTGCCACAAGAAGGGTGATGAGGGCTTCACATCTCCAGAAGTCTAAAAGCAAGAGCCCTGTAATTGATGTTGAGGATGTACAGAGTGACTTCTAATCTGAACTGTTTCCCTCATCTTATGGAGACTCGAGAGATGGTAGCAAAGATAGGAAAGGCAAAGGCAAGGTGGATGAAGTGGTCATTGGGAAGGCAGATTGAAAACAGTGATGAGAGGAACTATTGAAAAAAGAGACAGAAAGGGTCACGAGTCGACTCCAAAATAGAGTATTCTCGTTGGAGAATGATATTAGTCTACCAAGGGGATAATGAAATGGAATTTATAGGATAATGGTGACTTGAGAGAAAACATAAGGAACTTACAACTATACATAAATGGAATGAAAAATAACAATCACTCGGCAAAAGATTGTGCGCTCGAAAAGACAAGGTGACGGCTCTCGAGGAGAGAATGATTAAGTTGGAGGCTGAAAACAACTAAGTACATGAGATTTTGAACAAGGTTATTCATCTATGTAGGGTAACTAGTAAGACCTATGCAGCAAGCATGAATATGCTTAAAGGTTCAAGGCCAAGAAGGATAACTATATGGATTCGAGAACCAACAAGAAATCCAAAATACAGGAGAAGTTAAGACGGCTGGGGAAAAGAATACAAAATTGGAATTAACAAAGGATTACATTAATTTCATGGTTGAAGAGTGGGAGGCCATAAAAGCAATGATATCTTAGGCTCTCCTTAGTTTTTTATCTTTTGTTGTTTCTTTGTAGTTTGCTTCTTGTAGTATGTTGTTGGTTTAAGCCCTGATTCTCTTTGTATCTTTCAGCTATGGTCGCTTAATGCCTCTACCTAACTTTGTTTATAAGGTTTGGGACATTTCAAAGGTCCCCCTCCTTTTTACCCTCTAATAAAGTATATATTTATTAACATATTATTATTAGTTACAAACTAGCATAGATATCTTAACTACATCTATCTAAAAGACATCGAGAGATATCAATCTTGACCCATCTTTCTATCTCATGTAACAAATTCAATATAGGTGCCTCTATACTGATATCTCTCAACATCTTTTACATAGATGTATTTAAGATATCTATGCTAGTAAGTGTTTAAAAAAAATTATCACCCAAGGATCACTAAAAGAGAACCCCTAAAAATTCCTACATGATCTTTGACAGACAACCATAACGTATTAAAATGATATTGAAAGACAGTTCTCTGGTTTAAACAATAAAGAATGTCTATGAGGTCACCAAGAGCATGGACTCCAAGAAAAATCCAAGAAAAATAGTTATTTTTAACAAACTTACTTGGTACATATCCTACCAAGCCTTGTAAGAGATGGTAAAGTCAGAGTTCCAGCAACATTCCCATGATGCTGATAAAATCATTGCCAGATCATATCTCATAACAAAAGATGTGTTTTACAAGGAAAGATTAGAATGATTGTTATGTTACCAATAAAACAGATTATCTAAAAATGAAATGCCACCATAAGAGCAACGTCAGTAGAGAAGATAAAAATGAAGATTAAATATGACAACATACAACCAGCTACTATTACTAGGGTTCAAAATGCTTGCTCCAATAAGAAACATTGAGAAATTTTTGATGGAGAAATCTTCTTTAGAGCCCAAGTAGCTAAGACTTGTGATGAGACAAGTTAATAGTTTGGTTAGTAATAGAAGTAATTAATATAATGTTAGACAACAAGTCATTTAAGGGAAGAAGTGAAAATGTCAAACGGGCAAAGAGTGGATTATGTGATGAAGTGCCGTGAAAGATGAAGAGTCACACGAATTGTGTATTCTATTAGGAGCAATTTTTTTATATGCTTTTTGTACAATGTGATTTATATATATTTCCATTAGTCTCTATATCTGTCAATTCCGTCTTTTGTCTCTAGATTTCCAAGTTGTAACAGTGTATGAGACTCCCAACATGACAGTTTAGTGTAAGAGACCTGTGGAAACAAGACTTTTTCACTTTGCTCTACTCCATGGGTTTTAATCATGTGACCAAAGCTCAGGAGTAGTCCAAATCTTTCCAATCCACCTATGCCAAACCATAAATACAAGGCACATATAAATGTTGAATGCACAAGAAAAGCAGCACCGATAAAATATGTGTATTGCTCTTTCGGAATAAAAAAATTACAATGTGTCCCTATAAATGGGGAAAACTGGATAGGCGTTGTTGTTGCTTCCACTACACACAACCCAATATAATAATCACATGATTAGTGGTTACTGGTTGGTGTGTATTATACATTGCAGACACAAATAATATAGCATAAGAATGATAAGAGCTTAATTTGCTTCTCAACAGCCCACTCAAGACATGCTCCAGATAGGAGGTGTACATATGATTTCTTCTGGTGAAGTTGCCGATGTCGCACTTCCTTCTGTTGCTAAAATGGCTGTGGTATTGCAACTGGTACAATTTGTCTTTCTGTTCACATTTTATATAGATTGAAATGCTTTAGCTGATTGTCGTCTGTATATAGATTTAAACTAGATTTAAATCCGAAACCTTAAAACTATAACTGTCAAACCATGAAACTGCCAACCATTCAAATCAAACATCAAACATGCAATCTTTATTTGTCATTGGAAGGATTTGGAATCCTTGTTTTCTAAACATTGTAGGCCTCAAATGTATTTGTATATGTTATGTTGTATCATTTCATTTGGATGAAGATTGAGATCTTCTCCACGAGCATTGCAAGTTATACTCTTATAGTTTTTATGTAAGTTGGAAATGGCCACTATTCACTTGTTTATCTGATTTGAAATGTGTTCCAATGTTTTGTAAAATGTTAGTTTGATTACTGAAGGTAATTGATACATGTTGTTCAGTGAATCTACATTACATTGAAGTTTATAGCTTGAAAAATAATGCTTAAGGTTTAAAGTTATGAAAGAAATTTGGTTTTGGGAAAAGACATAAAGTGGTTTCACTTGGAATACAATCTAGTTGTAAATCCTTTCATATGTTGTTTTTTTTCAAGCCTGTGATGTTATGCATATGTAGAAGTGAATTTTAGCATCTTGGAAAATTTCCAAATTCAAATGTTTAAGTCAAAGAATGTAGATATTGTTATGTTTGCAAATTCTCGGCCTTATGACAATGACAAATTCGCCAATGTCACAGGCAGCAAACATGTGTTCACAGTAGAGGCCAAAGGGTTCTCATCAATTAACAGGGAGTTTGCAAACAATGTTCGAAGGTGGCAGATAAGAGTCCTCTGCGGCAAATGCAGAGTTTGCCACGGCGGTCAGTTCTGTGACAGTGGCCAAGACATCACAGAAGGTTGTATAATTAAGTTTTCACCTGGAATGTTAAATGATTTAAATTTCTGAAAAATTTCTGATGCATGTGTGAGTTGGCAGACAATAGGTGTAGGAGTATTTCTTAAGTGGCTAATGTTCTTATTTACATGATGTTGCATCTCATAGGAATTGTCATCTTGTTATAGTTAGATGTCTATCTTCAAATGATCCTTGTTTAAGATTGGTGTTCTATGTCTTTCACTGCTCTATTAATGCAATAATTGAAAAGAAACTCTCCCTCTTTCTACTCTCTTGAATTGTGTGCTTGGATAGAAGGATAAACTCGTTTATTTATAAGATGGCATCTAAATGAACAGTCCTTCCGATTGAATCTTCTAATGTTATTAATGTTAGATCTTAGTGAACTATTTATTGTTTCATACAACCTCTATCCCTACCTCTTGTTTAATTGAAAAGGAGATAATGCTTAAGCTATTTAGATATTAAGGGAAATGAACTTGAAAGGATAATGGGCGTGTATTGTGACATTATTTGAATAAAAGAAAAATAATTCATTAAGTAGATGTATGAAATTATGAATTGGCTTATGATGTTTTTTTGCCTATTAAGAAAGCATCCCTTCAATCATTGCTTAACGAATCATTTAAATGTGCTTAAGACCTTAGAAGAGTGGTCATTTAGGACTTTGGAGGAGTGCTCATCATGAGGATGCCATTCTCTTATGGCGTTACACATATTGCGTCATTGTGTAGGGTTTGCTACATGGGGATGCATGACACCCAATTATTCTTCATGTATTCATTTTTTCTCCTTCCATTTCTTTGTGCGTTGTCGTCACCTTCACTTCCATGCATGTTTGATGTTAGGTGGCATCGCACGTAGCAATTGCACCTGAGCATGCATGATGCATTTTTGCGGGTTTGTCCATGACTGGAATTATGGACATTACAATTGCTGCCTAACACGTCTTAAGGGGCTCCATGGAACTGATCTATTCACAGCTCTGTCCACAGGTTGAGGAAGAGACAATGAATGAGCAGGACCACTAAGTGATGAAGGATAATGTATTGACTGATATATATATATATATATATATATACACACACAATGAATAAATATATGTGTGCACACATGTTTACGTATATACATAAATCCATCTATACATGTGTGTGTGTGTGCATCAGCAGCAGAATACATGAGAGGAGTGGGTCTGAAAGGCTAGGCACAAATACCCTTGAAGTAACACAACTAGGTTGAAAATTGACATTACCTTGCTTCTGATGGTCTCCATGAAATTGTTGCATGCCTGGAGGCTGCAAATGAAGCATTCGAGCTCCTTGAGATACATGAGAACCAAGAATGGGTTTGTCGTCATTAATCCCGATGGGATGAACTTCACTGGCACTGGAATTGGTTCTAGAAGTGTGGAATTGAGGATTGATATTATAAGAAATGGTATTTAAATCCTCCTGTTTTCTCTGCTTCTTTAAATACACTTTCAAGGATTTACTGGAGATAGCAAGCATTTACATATACAGTGCTTGAGCCCTCCTATTATAGATTTTCTTATCAGTCTGGAACTCCTTGTAATTTTGCAAGCCAACTTCAAATGTCGCTGTTGATAGTCTATCTTCTACGATCTGTTGTAAATAATGAAATTTTGATAATGAATTTCTATTAGATTTGCCAAAGAATAGCACTGCACAGCTGTTTTGAACATGAAAAGAGCCTGATGTCAACCACTCTGGAGTAGACACTCAAAACTTCAATAAAAAAAGGTTAGTCTGAGCTAGACTCTTTGCCGGCGTTGATGTGGATTTGATAAATGAAAATATCATTAGACGATGTATCAATTTGGTCGTACTTCCCTACAAACCCTTCCATATCAGATTAATGGGCTTCAACATTCTCCATATTTATTGCATTTGAGGTATCTGTAAAACCTTGAGAAAACTAATAAAGAAATTGACAATTAATCTGCAAATTGAACATACATATTACTGCAGATAAATCTCATTATGCATTCTAATGCAATGAATATTTTTGGTCATAAAAAACAGCAGAGGTGGGTAGGAAGTAAGCATTGAGGACACGGCAAGTAGTCACCAGGGGACAAGTGGGTGGTTGTGGGCTGAAATGAAATATGTTGGAAAAGCAAGAGAATGGCATGAGGGTCACAGGATACAATAGTGGGTGTTTAGCAATAAGGAGATCAAAACTTAAATAAAAATATAAGGGTGTAAAAAGAAATCCTTATAATTTCCAAAACACAGAGTAGCAAAACTAAAGAAAGTAGTTTGTTTGGGAAAAACAAGCCAAGGAAGAAGTTGTTTGTGGAAAGCAAGCCACCACGGAAAGATTTAACCAAGACAAATTACTCATGCTATTTCTTGAGGAAGATGGGCTAGAGGATGGGGATATTACACCTGAGGTTTCCCCAAAAAAGGGCTACCCCCCTTTCTGTCTCTGGAGATTATCTGAACCTCCACTAAAAAATGAAGGAGCAAAATATCTGAAGTAGAACACCTTTGTTCAAAAGCCAAAGAATCCATTAGACTTGGCTCCCAATGGACCATGGAGGTTATTCTTTCCAGAAGGGAAAGAGGCAGCCTCTGGTTCGAGCCTAATGGATTCTAGACACTGGTATGGATGTGGTTGTGACTGACAGCTCTGAATCTACTGCAGCATATCTTTTCTTTGATGAGTTCTGAGTATGTTGGTTACAGTTTTCGAGCAGAAGAATTCTTTGTTATGATATGGATGAGAGCCCCAATAGATTCCCTCATTTTACCAATCAACATAAATAACTAAGAAAATTTTATTAAAGAAAAAAATTGTAAAAAAAAAAATGTTCTCGACACTCGACCTACAATTCAAACTCTTATTGAGTTTTCAATCTTCATTTTAAGACTAGTGAAACTAGACACACTACTTCTACCTTCTATTCAACTCGGTCGCTTAAACAAATGAACCTTCTAAAACTATGCTTTGGTTCCACCATTACATCTTCATTTGACAATAACAAATGAGATAGCAGTGATCGTAATCACTCATTTTTATGTTTTTAGTGATCGTAATCCCCTAGTAGTGAGAAAACTGCACCTCTTCTTTAGACAAGGCGAAAACAAGTTTCGAAAAAACTCCTAGAGACAACTTGATGTGAATAGGAAAAAGACAATTGTTTAATCATCATATGTGTGGATTGAGACTAGAAGCAAACCATTGCTGAACAGCTATATTTTGTTTTAGGCACTTTAGGATATTGGTCTTCAAGTCATTGTGAATGCAGCTGTTTTATGTAAAGCTGCACATTTGTTTGTCCAACACAATGTCAATTCTATTGTTTGAATGCCTTGTTGTGCTCATGCAATGAACAATGAACTAAAGTATTATCCAAATATATTGATGAAATGCAACCCTATGTCACAAGGTTCGCGTTCGCATTCGTGTTCGGCAACCATAAAATTTGGATGAAATTCGACAAGGCGAAAAAAATTTCGGCATTAAATTCACCTTATATAATTTTGATTTAAAAATATATATATTATATATAAATATTATATATTAATAATATATAAATATATTTTAATATGAATATATTAATACCATTATATATTAATACTATTATTATTAATAATAATACTATTATATATTAATAATAATAATATTAAGCCCGGACTACATTAATAATAATATTAATACTATTATATATTAATAATAATAATGTTAAGAACCGACTGCATTATAATATCCAATTCGTCACATTATTTGGCAGAATGAGTGTTTTTAACTGCCTTTCGTGAATCGTTCGTCATTATTTTTAAAATTATTCTTAATATTATTAGCGGAGAGGCCGATAGGACAATCGACGAGTTCAGAAAATTTTCCGGCGCGAATTTTTTTTTGACGGTGTGAGACAATTTTACATATAAAAGCCTATCAGCGAATCTTGTGCCCTGGCGGAAAAAATTAAAGCATTCATAATAGCGAATTTTAAGAAGAACTGGCGAATCTCGTGCCCTGGCGAAAAGTTCGCCGAATTTCGAACCTCATGGCCGAAATTCAGCGAACCCTGTGACTAAGATCCAACCTATGTATTTGTTATATGCAAAGCTTGAGGCTCCTGAACCCAGTATATACATATTTTTCTAGTTCCAATATTTTACTTCAGAATTTGGTTGGTGTTGTAGATGCAAAGCATGTATGGTGATCAGTTAAAATGTGGTCTTGGAGGCTGTCGTTGGTGAATCTGCCATGGATGTTAAGAACTTAGTTTTGAAAGAAAGTTTGAGATGAAATCATTAAAACCATTTTTGAGGTTGCAGAGAGTAGATGTCATTTCCTTTACAGACATGCATTCCTATCTGGAAAAACTTAATTAAATCATTTCATTCGCCAAGGGAATCATAGGATTGTAGATGGAAGGGACCCTTCATATTTAACCAGATGCAAGAAAGATGCACAATAAGTCAAATTTCATCAACATACATCTACAAAGTTTGTGTACAGTAAATCCAAACTGGTATAGTATTGGAAGGACAAATTAGACACTATTCAAAATATTTGGATGTGCAGAGAGATTAGTGCACAAAACCATTTTTGAAGTTGCTGAGAGTAGATGTCATTTTCTTTACAGACATGCATTCTTATTTAAGAAAAATTTAATTAGATCGTTTCATTTGCCAACAGAATTATAAGATTGGCAATGCAAGGGACCCTTCATATTATAACCAGATGCAAGAGAGATCAATAAGTCAAATTTCATCAACATACATCCATAAAGTTTGATTGTGCAGTAAATCCGAACTGGTATAGTATTATTGAAAGGACAAATTAGACACTTTTCAAAATATTTGGATGTGGAGAGAGATTAGTGCACATTTAGCACGGAGCTTGTTGCCTTCGTCACTAATTATGACACCTTGCATTGAAGAAACAAAGGCAGCGAATAGCATGGGGTATTCCATGTATAAGAGCACAGACACTCCATGCCATACATTTCATAGAGTTAAAAGGTTTTAAAAAATTTGCTTTGCAGGAGGAAACTTCCTCTATTTGTGAGAGAAATCAGAGCACACATGTTCACATTCACATTATGAAAAAAAAAAAAAAAAGGCTGTAACATTGAAAAGAGCTAAGAAATTGGTTCTCGTCCACAATTGCTTTTCATTGATGTTATGTAAGGAACATGGCTAGGACGAGGAGCCTTCTAGGCTGGAAATCTTCCATACACAAGTTCTCAGAGTTTACATAAATAATGATCCATGACCTAAAGAATCAAATCTTGAGATTGAGCAGTAACTTCATATTTGAATGTACGATTAAGTTGATGGGGATCTCTCCACTTCAGATAATGATAATCTAAAATATTCAGTATAGTTGACAATTGTCATGTTTTTAAACTTATTTGTTGTTTGATTCATGAACAGTGAACTACAGTTTTGCCATATATCATATTGACATATATATTTAATCATCATATTGTTTAACATTTATAATTAGATATATATGCAACTCTGCACTAGCATACACAGAAGGAACTAAGCATTGATGCAGTAATCAATGGCTATGATGTATCAGAGATACTCATCAACACTGCATTGGCACCAAATTTGTCCAAAATGCCAGGTTGCCTCCTTGACCTCATTGAGTCTCTTTTTAAACACGTCAACTGTTGTGTTGGCAGCCTCCTAATAAATAATTACAATGTTGGTCTCGAGAAAACCTCAAAATTTGTGTGCCTGTATGTCAGTGAAAATTCATAATTTCTGAATTTTATACAAAAATAAGATGGCATAAGACTCATAACGCACTAGAAATATTCAATCACATTCACTATCAATAAAAGGATAAAATGACCAATACGCTATGCTTGTGTACCCCATTTACAATTAGGACCCTGTGCTATTCTTTACTTATTTCAGACAAAATGACCAATATACTATTTTTGACTTATTTCAGAGCAGTCCTTCTGCATCCATTTGATTTTCTTTTCCTTTTTATCATTCATTTTATTGTAATTCATTTTTATCAATTTTATAGCTTCGACTATATAGACATAAATGGGATATTGCAAGAATCCCAACATTCGCATGGCCCATGTTCTATTGATACATAAGCCTAGAATGGGTATGAAATGGTCAGAAAGCTCACTGATTCCAGGCAAATGGCAAAAAACAACCAGAAGCTCCCTGGGGTTGTCTTCAGAATGTTTCCAAAATGGCATTTGCTTTCACTTACATAATGACAAACAAGGTTGGCAGCGATGAATTTGAAGTGTAGCCTTAATATGGTATAGATTTTAGTTTGTGGTTTTTGTCATTGATAACTGAAGTAGTCAGATATATGAAATATAGTAAGGCGTACAAAAAATCTCCTGTAATCCAAACAGGTGTCTTAGTGAACAGCTAGTTCCTTATTTGGAAAATCATGTTTGTAGAGCAAGGCCACTGGAAAGAACTGTTTCTTTTGAAATAATATATGTATAATATATAGATTTTGAATATAGGATATCATTAATTAATAAATCACATTCCAAGTAGCATAACCTTTTTTTGTGGTAACAAAACAATAAAAAACAAAAAGTCAAGAATGACATACCACAAAAGTCTTATAGAAATCATTGTAATAACGAATCCAGAACAAAAGGTAGAGCAATATACAGTGAACATGCAAATGAAATTATATGGTGGTACACAAAAATTATCCTGGTTGCCTTATTTTACAGGTTACACACAAGATTAGTTCTCAATTATGAGAATTGTCATCCCAACTAAATCAATAAAAAACAAAATTTTCAGACATGTGATAGAAAGTCAAGTTTAAGAAATACTTACATGTTAAAAGAATCAATTTCCATGTGCGTATGTGTCAAAAATGCTTGCCCAGTATCTGGACACGTGAGCACAATAAAATTAGAATTTTAATACCTTTAATGAATATATGTAAAGCCCATTGTTTCAACTACTATTCAGAAAACAATGAAACATGGTATAGGAAGATAAGAATGTCATTGTTACCATTACAAAGCTCTGAACAACTACATAAATGAATACTTACATGTGTAGTGAGCAAAGCACTCTCTCAAGGAGATGGCAATGTGCCGTCCACCTTCAGCCCGCGTTAAAACCATTAAAAAAGCAGTTATTGTAAAGGCTTTCTAATGCTTGATAATTTTTGAATAAGATAACATAAACACAAGTGTTTTGTTTGACAATGAAAATCAAGGTCCTGAGTCTGATCTGGTGATTTCAAACTGAAATTGCACATATGGTCGGCAACAAAAAATTTTAGGTTTCCTTCCAGCCAATAAGTATCTGGGTCATGTTTCCACCTTGCATTCTTTTTTCTTGGACTTGCATGGCATTTACATCCTCTTATGAAAACGTCCTCTGCACTGCCATATCTCTCCCCTATGGATGGTTTATGTTTGATTTGATTTTCAGTCATATCCTGGCAAGAGCAAGGTAGTTGATCAAAAACCTCTGCTAAACTTTTTCTACTGCCTGATTCATCTCTGCTCCCCAATATGCAAAACTGAGCAACAACTGCAAGTATGTTTACTGTACATGAAGTGACTAGATCATGGGCATTCTCTATGCTGGAGTTATTTCCTTCTGCATTCCAGCAATTCTTCAAAAACTGTTTCACCAATAAAAGAACAGAATGAATGCACTCAAAGCAACAATGATATACACACTGCACTTGAGAACTGGAAAGCATATCGCTTTTATCTATTTTGTTTATAGAATCTATATTAACACCATGTATGTCTCCCAAACCAGTATGGGACTGTGACCCAGCATTTTCAGAGTCATGAAAACAATGCTTGGTTGATGTTGGCTTTGTCAACTTCGCATTTGTTTGGATTTGAGAATAATCACAAAAGGCGTTCTTGAGTATCCCATTCACTGGCATATTCAAACTTGTTGATTTCTCCAATATTTCCTCTTCCACATCATGCTTTACAACAGCTTCCCTTGGATACAGAGAAGTAATGTTGTTAGTGGAACCTACAACTTGTGGAAAGACTGGTAGACTATCCTCTGGTAAAGCAGCATCCTTTGTGAAAGATCCTTGACTTGATAGCCCTTCCATGCAAACATTTGTCAAGGCACGAACAGAACTACCTGGTATTGAAGGTATCGGAAGTATTGGAATATTTGGACTTGAAGAGTCACCTGGGAGAACATTTTTGTAATTTGCATCAGACACTGGACAAGCATCAGCAACTGTTTGTGAATTTGCTTTCTCACCATCAACCACAGTAATACCATTTGATGTATCCAAAGTTAGTTCAGGATTTTCCTCATTAGAGTGTGGTGTACCTCCTACGGAAGTACATGAATTGACTTCCAGGCTAGACACAGACAGAAGCAACCAAACACAGTGAGAAAAGATCATAAGAAACATGTTGCAGTATAACTATACATCAAATTAATCCATATAAAAACAAAAATTAAAAATAAAGGGCAGATATACCTCTGTATGCTATATGCCCAACTATTCATCATGTCCTCCAGTGAAGCTGCTTGTGATAATAGACGGGAAAACTTGTATTTGTCTTTACCATTTTGGATCTTTGTTTTGATATTTCTTGAAAGAACTTCCAAAACCTTTCTTACATCATTTGCAACTTCCTTTCCTGTTTTGTACAAACCTTTATAGGCAAGCAAACCCACCGCAATCAGACCTGTCACTAGAGAGGCACATGCTCTATCCTTAAGTTCACTGGAGTTGTTTCCAGATGGAGTTTCTCGCAGTGAGCTATTTGTATCAAGAATACAGGAGTTAAATGGCCAACCCTTCCAAGGCCCATCTGTTGTTGTACAGGGACCACCTTTCAACATTGAGGTAACCCAGCAAAGTTCAGCAAACTGTGGATAGCATAGTAGTTGGTACCCACATGTTGCTATCTCTATCTGCAGAGCCGTTCTTCCTTTTCCAGATCCCTGGTAAGACGCCTTATGTAGAATATGATTTGGCCATTGTTGCTGCCAATCATGTCTATCATTCATATTGAAATGGTGTGTGTCAACATCCAATAGAACACTGCAATCCTTAGCACTTCTTGAATGGTCTTGATTTCCTTTATAAAGACAACCGACACTGTCCTCATTATGAGGGTTCTTTGGTTCATCTACTGAAGCATTCTCCCTCTCAGTGTCTGCCTTTGACGAGCTATTGATTACATTTTTCTGAGGCCTATCATCCCGATTTCCACCACACAAAGCAGGAATAGCTTTGCACATTGGTGTAGACTGACAATGAGATATATCATGAATAAACTGAATATATCTTCTGATGGCAAGACGAGTTATGTTCTTGGCAGATTGATCAATAAACAACTTACAATCAAAGGTAGTAGGGAGCTGCACATAAAAGCGTGGTGCTTTTTTATTTAATGCTGGTGAAGATACATTTCCAGGTTTATTCATGAAGAAGCTCCTGATCTCGACAGGAAGTGTAAGTGCTGGTAGCTCACAAGTAGCCTGAAATAAACCATAAAAAATTTAAAAAAATCTCAGAACCGTGGACATGCAATATCAACCAATTCATCCTTTACATTCTAACATATAAATGTTCGCTAGCCATCCATTCATTGTTTCCTCACAAGCCATACATAAGCAATATGAACTACAAAAATTGTCGATACCTGAATAAAATATAGATGTATACCTACTGCAACTAGAAAGCAACATCAAATTACAAAAGTTGATCATGTGCAGTGTGCACAATGTGTTCAAAGAAGCAATAAGATGTGATTAGTTTTGAAATACCCTCATGGTGGATGTTGTACACATATGGATAAGTAGCAGTCACTAGCAGGTAAACCATAAGTGCATTAACCCATTATGAATTATATCTTAAATAGAAGCATAATCCACAACAACAAACTTACTGAGAGTAAACAGACTAAACATAGGCTTTGGATTCAGATTATTTAAGTAAACATGACAATGTAATCAAGACAGGAAAAAGTACACTCATCAAAAAACAACTCAATGGAGTATTGCATCAAAAAAGATTACAATTCCTTGAGAAAATTTTTAGAAAATCATTTTTCAGTATAAAGTCAATTCAAGGTAAGGGCCTCTTGACAGAGGGCTTATTGGGTCAATTCAACATCAACATAAGAAATGCATAAAATAGCAGCGTTTGAGGGCTTATATAGATGATAGGTGATTTATTTCAGGTAGGCAATAGCAGAGAACAAGAAGGATACATCCACAAAATTTGATGCTCTATGCTCTTCATTAGCATAGGTTAAATAGATTTACAGAGATGATGGGTAGCATTGGATGGAATAAGACCAAGTATGTTAAAACTGTAGGGAGTTGAGCTAGCCGTTTCTCCCAAAAGGCGCACCTATCAAGAAACCGACACCATCCCAGATAAGGACCAACGGGAGGCGGTTAAGCTATGTCACGAATCCTGAAGGGGGACGCTGACTTTTTTGCCAACAATCCCCCCCCCTCAGTGTTACCCGAGGGGATTCGAACCCGTGACCCAGCTCTGATACCACTTGTAGGGAGTTGAGCTGGCCGTTTCTCCCAAAAGGCGCACCTATCAAGAAACCAACACCATCCCAGATAAGGACCAACAGGAGGCGGTTAAGCTATGTCATGAATCCCGAAGGGGGACGCTGACTTTTTGCCAACAAAAACTACCTCAGAACTGGGGATGCATAGAAAGTCTATAACTCTATCTTACATGCAGTTGATAAAGTCCCCCGTGAACGAGGGCTGAGCGTACAAACATAAGAAAACATAAACAGTACTTGCAACAACATTTAAGAGCATCTACAACAATGGTAAGCAAGCACAAGAACATTGACTCAAAAAAAATTACCCTAGAAACCACAATGTTGGGAAAACCTGCTGTAAATGGAAATTGCTCAACTTCCAAGCTAAGTCGTGTGTTTGGGTTTGAGTTTGCCAGTATGACAAAAAAAAATCCCTCCTAGGGTTCCGGTTCAGCCATACAATATTTATAAAATATTAAGAAAATAAAAATATATAAAAAATAATCCTAATAAGTAATAACAATATAAATATAATTATCCACAAGATACTTCAAGGGCTGCACAACAAAGCATTGGGTGGGAACAACAATTCCAACAAAAAGCATAATACCCAAACCCTAGTGATGTCTTCTGCAACTTCGTGCCTGCCTAGCTGCTCACCTGGTTCCCCATGCCCTTCTACGGAGCCATCTTCGTTAATTCCTAAGGCTGCTCTGCTTTAGTTTAGGCCGACTTTGGATTCTAATGAGGCCTGTAAAGGCACCATTTTGACAGCTTCAAAGGGTGTTTCCTCTTCAGTTGTGACTGCTTCAGGCAATTCCCCACACTCTTTTGCTTCAGCAGGGAAATTGTTTGATATGGCTGTGTTTTCTCTGGCTATGGCAAAGGGATCATGGGTTTCCGCTTCTGCTATGGGTTCAGCTTCGTCTGCTGGAGTGGCTAAGGATCCTTCAACCCTTGTGACTACTGGTAAATCCTCACCATCGAGCACCCCACAAGATCGTTCCCAAATCTGCTTGTGTTTCTCTTGCAGTTTTGGGATTGGAAACCCTAGAAGAGATGGCATTTTACTTTGTTCAGGGTCTGGTTTGCAAGTTTCATAACCTTTGGCCTAGCGTAGTGGAGCTTCATGCATGTATCACAAAGTTTTGGCAGCCTTTGTTGTCAGAAACTTTAGTTCTATATCCATGTGCTAACAAGGTGCTCCCATGCGGCTGCTTATCTTGGTTTGTTGCTTAAATTTTAGCAGCACAGATAGTCCGATGTAAATTTTGAATTAAGCATAAAAAGATAATTTAGAATCTTCTCCTCCTTAGTCCTATAATGATGGAGCTGCTACAGTTGGGATTGAAAATAAGCTGTGGAAAAATGGAGGGGGGCAGAAATTATGCAGCCACTGCATAATGAAAAATATGCCACATGGCTGCACACATTTCCTTCCCTCCCTTTTCACATTTCCCTCTAAATTTTACATCCAAAATTTCTCTTATTGACACAAATAAATACACATAACTGCCATTCATGTAATTGCTCTCTTGTGCTTTCCCAACTGATCAACCTGGTTACAAGTTTTTTTCAAGGCAATTCATGTTCTGCATTCAAATTTTTATTTTCCTTTCATGCAATTTTTGCAGTAAAAGCAAAGAATTTTTTTTAAGTAATTCAAATTTCAGATTTTCTTTTTTCTTTCATACTGGTTCAAATTTCATAATTTTTTTCCCTTCCATACAGGTCATTCTCAGCAGCTTGTGGATATGAAAACATATGAGAATCAAATTTAGGTAGTTAAATTTATTTTAGCTTGTTTGCTAGTTCACTAGAAGCCATTTCCTACTATCTCTGTTTCTTTTCCTCTCTAAAAATAGATACATTACTTGTATGTACTCTATATATTCTTAATCTTACAAGTTACAAGTACATTTGGGTGAGTCAAGATTTTCTCTGAAATTTTATCTGTACCTTAATCACGAAGCATACAGAGTAAAACTAAGCTTGGTTGCCATACATGAATTTTAAATGAATTTAAAGTTTTAAATGTGTTTTTTTAGATAACAAAATGTTATGTTAAAATTTATTTACATTATGTCTTGACTCTTAACCAACAAAGTCTAAACTCCAGATTACACATGGCTCGTTGCAGCCCAAACACAGCCTTACAATGCTCCAGTGTGCCACATGAGGGCAATTATGTGCAGCAGAATTCAACTCATATAACCAAAACCTTCAAGTCATCCTTGTGTAATGACTTGGTGCTTTGGAATGCATAGAGAATAGATTGCTTTTAGCATCAGTAGTTTTGGATTGATCAACTTTATGCATCACATTTTTTAAGTTTGATCCACAGAACTTTTTATAGTTGAAAATATACTATGATCGCAGCAAGTTTTTGTTTTTGTAAATATGTTATGACCGAAGCAAGGGTGAAAATTATTCTGGAAGCTCCTAAATTGTCCGGATGTTCAAATGTTTTTGGTTTCAAAATTAAATAAAGAGTCAGAGTACTTTTAGAATGCCTATCAGTGTTCTTGTTTCATGATAACAATGAGGTAAGTGCCTTTTGATTCTTTTGAGGAGTTAATTGCAAGAAAAAGACTAACAATTCACATCTTTTTCCATGAATCTTCCATACCTAAACAAGATAAAGGAACAAAATCGGTTTAATCTCTTGTACTTTATTTGCTGCTGGATATGACCAAACCTGGCCAGCTTGTGATCAAGCTGCTTAAATATATTGCCAAAGACGTGTTTGTTTGACACCTTTGTTCTGCACTTTATGTAGTTGAGCTTAATGAATATTGCACATCCGCCTATGTGCTTGAGGTTTACTTGATATTTTGATGAAAATTTGGGTGAATGAGCCATATTCTAACAAATCTTAACTAGGACTTTTTCTGTCCCACTGTTTTTGCTTTGATTGCTATCTGAAAAGGCCAGCCAGTGATCAGGTAGAGGGTGTCACTGACCCTGGCAAAATTAGAACATTTTTAAGTTTGTTTAAATATTCAAGTGATCACAGTTTAATAATCACAAGGAACATAAGGTTCAAGGTCTCTCAAGAACATATTAGCAGCATTTCTATGAGCAGCATGGGGCGACTGTCAATTGATTTTGGAAGAAATACCTAAGGGCTAAATACTGTACAGTGTAAAAAAAAGAATACTACAAAAGAACATAAATACATATACATTGGCTTAAAATAGAATCATCAATTAGTTCCATGTCCCTAACTCACCCTTAAGTTTGACGAGAAGACAACCTTCTCAAGACTGATTTGGAATACACAGACCTCAAGAAGCCAAAATTTTCAATCTTGACTGAAATCCTTGAGAAGGACCACTGGAGGGAAAAGCCAACCCAAAGGCACATTATAATTTGAAATGAGTCAAATGCAGAACCAGGGCTGTGGTGCTTGCTTCACCACTTCAGGCAAAGAATGTACCATTGTAATTGATAGAAGGTACTTCACCATCATGGGGCCACAGTGTGCAAAGACATTTTTGAAGGATAGAGCCTCTCTTGACCCTCACTAGCAAATTACGTATAAGTAACCATGACTGGGCTCTGGTAATTTAGATCCTTACATAGCTGTAAATATAAGAAGTAGGGATTCTCCAAACAATCCTTGCCCACTACATCTCTTTTGCCACCAAAAAGACAATTTATTGAAATTCTTTATTCACAGAGAATCAAGCAATTAACTTTATTGTCTCATGTACAAGGGTCAACACTACCCAATGGAGAATCACGTAAGATGGACCTCTAAAGTTGTTCTAAACATTTTGTCTCACAAATAAATTCCTAAAACATTAAACAAAATCTCTGAATAGTTAATATAAACTTTCACAACAGATTTTGTATAAATAACATCTTCTCATACTGTCTCATGTACAAGGGCCAACACTACCCAATGGAGAATCACGTAGGATGGACCTCTAAAGTTGTTCTAAACTTTTTGTCTCACAAATAAATTCCTAAAACTTTAAACAAAATTTCTGAACAGTTAATATAAACTTTCACAACAGATTTTGTATAGATAACATCTTCTCTTACGAAGCTTCCCATAACCAAAGAACTGGATCACTCGTTCCCGCAGTAGATCCCATAAAGAAGCTTAATAAACTAAATTTTCAGAACTGTGGAGTCGTGGACCCAAGATACTGCTTTAGAACATCTACTGCTGAGGCTTTATATGGACTGTTTGTAATCGTGACTAAACCAAAACCAGACATCTCAATAGCCCTTTGTAGTTTATAAATACCCATATATCTTTCTTCCCATTTACCAAAATCATACTCATATCTGTTTCCACTTTAATTGAAATTAGTTAACCTGCAAAGTTCTACATTGGAGGACTAAATTACATCAAGGGTCACAATAGTTCAAATTGTCATACTCATTATCAATATGAGAAGAATGCATTGACCTAAACTGCTACCTTATATCAAATAAATATGCTCCTTTACGTGTGCCATTAGTTAACCTATACATATATTAAGATCCATACAACATATGGTTTCAAGCAAAACTAGGCATCAGTTACTTCAACTGCTTATCTTTCTCAAACAATGTTTAATTAAACAGCCAAATAGCAGCTAATAGAACAGAAAAAAGGAGAAAGTCATGGAAACCAGGAAATATCAACCAGCATCTGACTTTCTCCAAAACAGATTTAATCATTTTAATATAATTGTTGAAACTTACCAGAAATATCAATGGCACATCTGCAGGCAATGAATCCACTTGCTGAGCCAGAATATCCCATGCCTGAGATGCCGAATCTACACCCGTGTCACCCTCTGCCTTTTCCAGTGCCCAAACCTCAATTTTAGGCATAAAAAATACACATGAACCAATGTTTCTACAGGCTCCTGTTACACAACACAGCCATCTAATCATTAACAAAACCCAAGGTACATAAAGAGAATGACTTTCCTTGTCGTACTGGAGGGAATCTCAAGGCTCTACATTTAGAGCTGTGTGTGTTAAAACTACATGCTTTCTTTCATTCATTGATAGAATAATTAATCATTGTCAAAATTCATAAGCATAATTCATGACATACAACCAGTGAGATAAAGGGTATGTACACAAAATCACAAGTTAGATTACTGGATAGATCTAACAATAAAAGGTTATCGAGTACAATCTGCAACTTAACGGGAAACCTGGTTAGCATGAGTATCATTATCAAGTGGACATATGTAGACAAGCAAAAGCAACAACCTATTCAACCACATGAAAGTCCAAAACAATGCCATGGAAATTCTGTAAGTCCAAATATATTTTGGCATGCTTTCCACACTGGGACCTAAAAATTACCTTTCCCTTTACGTATGCCTTTATATATGGCAATTTAAAATCATTTTTGATATACTTCAGTCAAAGAAACAAATGGAATTGCTTAGTACTAGCTGAAACCACCATGTAATTCATCAACTCCTTGTAGATAGCAGATTTCTATGAAACATCATATGTGTTTTACTACATTGAAATAATGACATCCCAATTCATGTTTTACTACAGCTTGTCCAACATTTCAAATGATCTATAAGGTGATAACAATAAATAATAAGATAAATAATCACCTAGAATGTGCGTTAGCCCCTGAATTATATCTCCATGCCCTTCCTGTAACATGGTTGCTAAACTCAGTTTTCGAATTTCTACACATCCTTCAAAGCCATGGAGAATACATGAAGCCAAATATTTTTGTCCAGATTTAGGATCCCCACAAATCAAAACCCGAAACCCAACTCCTCTCCCCTTGTTCCCCCACATATTTAGTTTCTCCATGTCTTTCAAATGATTTTCAATGGTTTTCAAACAAGAATCTTCAATGTTTCGTGTAATTTCTTCATTAGATGGCATTGATACCAAATCAGAAGAAAGAGATTCACTCCCATCACATATAAGTCCGACCGAAGACAAGCTTTTCTCAATGTCCTTGGCAACTCTAGATCCCACTGGCAATGACTTTAGAGAAGACCACCAAGGAATGCTGATGGAATTCTTCTCTTGCAAATACATTGTTACAATACCTTGTATTAACCTAGAGGCTTTCCAAAGGATAGGAGGCAAGGCAATCCTCCCATCTAGATAAAGGGAAACAAGTAATTCCACTAATGGCTGGAGAAGAGTTGAAACCATGTGTTTCTGAAGAGGCATAGCACTAACATCATTGACTGCCATACTTGACACCCTTCGAGAACAAGGTGGAGGAGCCTGTGCAAGAGCAGCCGCCCAATCAATTTCTTTCACTGTTATCAGGGGAAGTGTAGGCAAGTGATTGACCTCCAGCTTTTTCTCAGCAGAACTAAAGAGATCTTTCAAGGAAAAGTTCCGCTTCAAAGAAATCATTGCTGCCTGAGTACATAAAGCCTGCAAGTCTGCTCCAGCATATCCTGGTGTTTGTTGTGCAATTCTGGAAAGAACTTCCCCCGATGGAGGTTTTGGCCACTTACTGGTATGAAGACCCAAAATGGCTGCCCTTTCCTCGACAGAAGGTAAAGGAAAATATATTTCTCTATCAAATCTCCCAGGACGTCTCAATGCTGGATCAAGGTGCTCAGGACAATTTGTAGCACCAATTACAACCACTGATCCCCTTGACCTCAAACCATCCATAAGTGCAAGCAATGTAGATACTACTGAGCTGTGGGTCTGATCTTGCTGTCGTGAACGCGTTGGTGCAAGACCATCAATTTCATCAAAGAAAATGACTGAAGGCTGGCATTGCTCTGCCACCTGGAATAATAATCTCAATTGTCGTTCTGCATCCCCAACATATTTCCCCAAACAATCTGCTCCCTTGCGAAAAAAGTAAGCTATCTGCCTATCCCCCCGGGAACATGCACCAACTAAAGCTCGCACAGCAAGTGTCTTACCAGTGCCAGGGTAGCCATGTAGAAGAACACCCCTAGGTGGTGTAATTCCAAGATTATCAAAATACTGTGGGTATAAGAGAGGTAAAATCACTACTTCTTTCATACACCTTACAACATTTTGCAGGCCAGCCACACTTTCCCAACCCTCTGTGAAATTAGCATTGCCAGATGATGATCCCCCAATATAGACAGGGGCTATTCTTTCCAGATCTCGATGGAGCCGCTTCCGTTCGCGTCGCAAAAATTCCTCATCCTCACCATAATTGTCTAGCCATTTCTCTTCTGCCTCTAAGTCTTTCCGAAGGGCAGCTGCATTTTCTTTTCTTGTTTCAGTTACCATCTTCTGTAACTTAATCTTTCGCATCTCACGGCGAGATCGAACTCTTGGGTGGAACAGATACAGATGATCAGTGCAAGCCATAAGGTATTTCTTATGGTCAAACAAACAACCTTCAGCTCTACCACAAGCCTGCAAAGAAAATATAGCTCCAAAAAATTAGATTGAATATGCATTTGATAGTGTAGATATTAAACTTTCAGAAATACTATCCAAAATTTAATGCTCAAAACAAAGTAAATGATAATTAGAAAATATTCACATTGATGAAAAATAATAAACTGAATACAAGGGCAGATAGTCAAACAAACAAGGTGATAAGTATGTGGGCATCGGTCAACTCGACATCCAATTGTCGCTCCTGGTCGATCGCAACGACTGCACTTGAGAGCTCGGCCTCTGGCAAGTGCTGCGCGAATATTTTTGAGACAACCCAAACCTGAGAAATAGACCTGCATGCCCATGAGTTATGCACCAAATTACATCTATGATGGATTTAACTACTTACATTAACACTTTTTTGGATTCCAAAATTAAAATGTTCATTCATAATCTTGCCAAATGAAGTTACATCTATTGATATAAGATAACGCAATGTTAAAACTTCACACAGTTGACTCAGCGGTACTGTTAAGTCATTGCACCTGAAAGAAAGAAGCAGACGACAGGAATGCAATAGAAAAAACAAGATCTGAGAGGCCAGAAAAACAAGACCTGAGAGGCCAGATATCTTTACTGGACTATATTTCAGGGAACACCATTTGTTGAAAATTGGACAGAATAGCTGAGGCCTATAAGCCTGAAGCATGTTTACATTATAAAAGATCAAAGGCTTTGGGAATGAAACTCAAATATAAGCTAGTTCTCTCGAATATATAGGTCAAAGATGACACTCATGAGGTAAGATGGAAGAACAAACTAGCATATGATAAAAATCCCAAATATAATGACCAGAGCTCCAGGATATAAAATTAGAGATAGATTCTGGATGATATCCGAATATGATGAAGTAGAAGAGAAAAGGCACACCACAAGCAGACTGAGCAAGTCATGAGCTTTGAATAACACTGAATAGAAAACAGTGCAAAGAAATTTCACCAGAAAAAAATTCATTTTAATGTGCACCAGACGAGTACCTCAGGGCTCCATACAGCACATTGTTTGTGAACCCATACTCCAGTAATGCCATGGCGATCATTGAGTGGACCCAAAAGGTGTCCAAGCCAACCTGGATCATCTCCAAACCCATCCCCTTCCTGATATTTAGACTCCTCAGTAGCTGCCTGCACCTCACCACAAATTTCATTATCACTATCTGTGATCTCTTGAGACAGCTTCTTTGGAGGCTTCCCATCATTGCCCACACCACATAGACCACATTTGCGCCCTTCAATTATGGCAGGCCTGTGAAATTTAAAATTCACAACACTACTGCCCTTTTGTATTGACTCATTGTTAGGTTTTAAACTCTCTCCTACATCAAAATCCTTTGTGTTTGTTGTTTCCCGGTCTGCTTCCTGTTGAACAGTAGCATGTTTACAGTGCTTGCTATTGGATTCTGTTATATCGTCCCCATCTTCAGATTGGTTGTGTTCACAGTGTCTGGCACCAGACTCAACAATACCATTCACAACATGAGCATTCCCTTGATGCCCACTCCTATGATGCATCTCTGACTGTTCTAATGTTGCTTCATCAACATCCATCTTTTCTACATCTACATTTACACCTGAACATACACCACTTGGCTCAATCCTGCCTGCATTAGCAGTTTCCGCACCTGATCCATTCTCATTGCTTGACTTGCAAACCGGTTGAGAACCAACAGTTGGACTCTGACGTTTTGGTGAGACACCAAGATCTCTGTTAGCATTTTCAGAATCTCCGAGGTTCGATTTGTGATCAAAACCCTTGCTAGAACTTTCAGATTCTTGAGGTCTAGCTTCTTCCCCAAGATCCCTGCTCCAATCAGAATCTTGATGTTTTGCTTCACCGCCAAGATCCCTGCTAGAACCTTCGGAATCAGAGTTGGTGTTGTTGCAAGCGATGCCCTCTTCATCGATCATGCGAGTTTGAGAGGTTTCGATGCCAATGAAGTCAACTTTTTGGTTTTCCGTTCGCTGCACTAGAGAATGGTTTTTGTGCTTTTGCTCCTGGACTGAATTTCCAGCCAATGTGACTTCTAGATGAACTTTTGCATTGCCGGCACCGGTGATATCAACTTGCAGACCATCAGACCCTACAGTATTTACCACCGATTCCTTATTGGCATGATCTTTTCCATCTGACGATGAAGAGCGTCCATCAATATCTTTACACCCTGCATTTCCATCCTCCGCCGCTAGAGGGGTCAGTTGCTGCCCACCATTTGCATTCAAATCCAATGAAGATGAATTCTTCCGTTGTTGCCGTGAACCAATTGCATCTTTCCCTATCCCTAATGCTGCCTGCAATCTGTGTTTCCTTCTCGATTTTGTCGCCCAAGAGGGCAATGCGAACGTTTCAGAATCATCATCATCAGGTTTCTCTTTAAGGTGACCCGGGCCATTACAGTCCCTTAGGTCCCGCTCTCTTTTCTTCTTCCTTGTATACCCATTTTGCTCAATCTCCTTCTCTATCTGTGGTTTGGGTAAATTTCTAGCCCTGTGTCTGAGTCTGGTGTCCCAACTTTCAATCCCATTATGCCCCTTAACCTGTTTTTCATCTGCCGCTTTGCTTTCAGGTCTAACTTTTTTTTCCTTTTCAACTTTAACAGAGGAAGACTCGTCATTAACATCGGAAAGCCCACGGTACTTAGTACTTTCCTTGATTCTGAGGCTCCGACGATGTCCAGGATTAGTGTGATTTTGGTCTTCCTCCAGTGTGGTGATTGTCCTCTGCTTCTTACACGTGTGTGTGACGTGTGCTTCGCAGCCGCATGCTCGAGGGTGCGACCTCCTTCTCCTGCCAAAACTTGCCAGCGAATCACAAGAGGCCCGCTGCTGCTGCTGCATGACCAGACACCAATTGGCACCCCCCTCCTCCCAACCTTGATCCTTTCAAACCCTAGGGTTTCAACCTTCTAGGGTTTCAACCTGCTAGGGTTCCAGGCTCCAAATCTTGTACTAGGAGAGGAGTCTGTAACCTGTAGGTAGTTGTTTGTTGTTCCTAAATACATTTGAATCCGATGAAATTTTGATTTTTTCTCTTGTTTTTCCTAAATATAGCGAACTACTTGGCCATATACTTACTTTTAATGGCGTCCGAATCCCCGCCCGTCTCTACTTCTCACTTCTCCCCCCTCTCCCGTCAAACACTTCGGAGAAGATGACACGGATTTTTAAACTGCAAAAGGAATGGATATAAATGGATAAATTTGGAGAGGTATCGGAATTGTAGATGCGTTAAAAAAGAGGCATTTATAATGTTTTCATGGTTAATGTTCTCTCCTCCATCGGGGGCGTCGTAAATCCGGGTTCAAAATATTTCCACCGCCTTACATACTACACAATAGACCCTACAACCTACACAAAAGGGGTTCTATATCTGTCACATTGTTCAACTTTCATTGTATTTCAAATTATGCCACTGCTTGGTTTTATATGACCCGGGCTACTAGAAATTGTTTTAAATACGCTTGCGCGCCATTTTCTTTTCTTTTATTAAGAGAAACTCAATTTCACGTCAACATTTCCCCTAATACCTACAATACTTAACTAGAAACCATTAAGGGTGTAATTGTGAAAAGTGTATACCTCATATTTTAAAACCATTCAAGGGTGTAATGGTGAAAAGTGCATATACCTCATATTTTTATTCTTCTTTAAGTAGAAACCATTCAAGGGTGTATTGGTGAAAAAGTGTATATACCTCATATTTTATTACTTCTTTAACTAGAAACCATTCAAAGGTGTAATGTTGAAAAGTGGCTATACCTCGTATTTTTATTACTCTTTTATATTATTTATGTTGGTGTCTTAGTATTTAGTTTTAGTATATGATTTTGACCATTTTGACATTTTATCTTACTCAAGCTTTAATTATTAGAAATATGACCTAATCTCTTTCCACATAGATCATGATTCTTAGTTTACTCATTCACCTACCTAAATAGATTTCTGATTCAAAATCGATCAATTGATTTGGATTTGTTTGGACAATTGGATCATTACAGTCATGCCCAAAGTTGTAGTTGTTATCGAAGTGCATAGGCATTGCAAAAGAGGACAATTGATGTTGGAGTTTATTCTTGTTGTCGAAGATTGTCTTACTACACTAGAAACCATTCAAGGGTGTAATGATGAAAAGTGCCTATACCTCATATTTGTACTACTCTTTTATATTATTATTTATGTTGGTGTCTTAGTATTTAGTTTTAGTATATGATTTTGACCATTTTGACATTTTATATTACTTAAGCTTTAATTATTAGAAATATGATCTAATCTCTTTCCACATAGATCTCGATTCTTAGTTTACTCATTCCCCTACCTAAATAGATTTCTAATTCAAAATCAATCAATTGATTTGGATTTGTTTGCACAATTGGATCATTACAGTCATGCCCAAAGTTGCAGTTGTTATTGAAGTGCACAGACGTTGCAAAGGAGGACAATTAATGTTGAAGTTTATCCTTGATGTCGAAGATTGCCTTACTACACAAGTCAACGCTAATGAAGTTGACTATTGTTGTAAAGTGGGTCTTTGTTGCTAGAGTTTACCTTGTTGACGAAGTTAATAGCAGTTGTTAATGAAGTCATGAAATTGTTGCAAAAGCCACAAGGTTGTTAACAAAGTCATGAAGTTGCTACAAAAGTCACAAAGATGCTAACAAAGATGAGTATGATGTTGAAGTCGTGGGTAGTGGCTGACGAAGTGTGCATATGGTTGTGGAGTGGTTACAATGTTGAATTGCACAATTTTTTGGCTAAGAATATGATTTGGCCTTTGAGCAATTACTAACTTTGATGAGGCCAATCTATTAGCTTATCCACATGGTAGTGACATGTGACAGAAACATCAAATGTGTGAGCAATTAGATAGTTATAGGTGTTTCCCATGACTCCATTGGATGCCAAATGACTCGTAAAAGAAGGTGTGGATGACATGTAGGTAAGAGATCTAAACAATCTTTACTAGAGTTGTTTGGATGGCCAACAAAACAAAGGGACAATTAGAATGTGAGCAATTTCAAACTATGTGCAGATTCTAGGGTCGGTCAAGATTCCTAAATCATTGTTAGCAATAGAGAGAAGGGGTGGTGAGTAGTGGTTGATAGGCAGTTTGGTGCTTAAGGCAATAGTCCATCTTTTCCTAATGTCATCAAGTCTCTTATGGCAGGCACAAAAAGGAAAAAGGGAGTATGGCATGAGCAGAGAAGGTCGATGAAGAGCTTGTGGGAGTAGTAGCCATCGAAAGTCATCAACAGTTCCTTAGATCAAAGAGTCCCTCAGATGTTCTCATTTGTAGGTCGAGTGCAAAGATTAGCATAGAGGCTACAAGGTGTAGAGTGGGTTCATGCATTTGTTGATTAACTTGCATGTTTGTTGGTAAAGTCTTAAAGCTAACAGAAGTAGAATGGCTATGGAAGTCATGGAATACCTAACAGATCAAAGAATTGAGCCAATTGGTGGAGGTAGAGGGTGTTATAGGCATCCAGATTCAACAATGGGTTACATTGAGCCAATAGGGTTGACACAACAAATTATTTCATATTATTGTAGTGTGGACAACAAATCCTAGGACTGAGATATTGTCCTTTATTCCACATAGTAGAGGAGGTGCAAATCATTATCATTTTAGGTCAGTTTTACAAATGTGTGAAGCTCAATACGAGATGTAGAGCTTTATAAGCCCATGAGACAATGCATTCACATGTAAGACTAAGGATTAGTGACATGAGGAGCATACATCACTCTTTCTAAGTGTTTTCTACCCAATTAAGGGTTTCTCGCAAATTTTTATGGTATTACATGTTTGTTTTGTTTGATATTATTGTTGTATTCTGCATTTGAAATATTTATTTTTTATTCATTTAATCCATATGCATAGGTAGCAATTAGAGGTGGTTAAAAGCACATAGAGGAGGTTTGAAGCATCTCATTTAAAATCCATAATACCCATTAGGGAAAATTTACATATAATATAAACCTCCTAATGTCATGGTCCCATGCAACTACATAAGTTGATTTTCTGCTTAAATTTGAGTAGCACATGTGATCCCATGCAAATTTAAATTATGTATGAAGGATAATTTAGAATCTCTCCCTACTACAGTGGAGCAGCTACATTTTAGGGATTGAAAATATGTTGCACCATGAAAAAAAGGGGGGCTAAAATTATGTAGCAACTACATAATGAAAAATGTCACGTGGTTGCATATATTTATTTCCCTCTTTTTTTGTTGATATAACTCTGGTTACAGACCAGTGATTGAAGCAAAAACTAGAGCCTAATTGTGCATAAACAGTATCATGAATTCATATCAAAAATAAACTATATATACTATGGCCTTATCACCCTTCTTCACAGTTTGTTTCTATACTATATCTATCTAACAAATCTTAACTGAAAAGGAAACTATAGGGGAAGGGGCAAATTACACAAGCCCCTTTCCCATTAGTATTAAGCTTACAATTTTTCACACCCTCCTCATCTTCATACAACACCACCACATCAAAGTCCTCGCCACCAGAATCCACCGCCGCTTCCAGACAACATTCTAAATCCACAGAAAAGGAGCCCACCGGAAGAGTCACCCATAACCCCTACGCCAAAGCCTCCACCACATTTTGAAGGCTAGCCATTCTGTGCTTGATGCCATGCAAATGGTCCAGCAAGAAATCATGATATATATCCATGTGGTTGTCCACCTCAAGCATATCATCATGCAGAAGGAAGGAGGTAGTCATCGTTGCCATGATCGTGGCGCAGGCAAGTGACTACACACCATCAAAGGCGCTCCATCAACCCCCAATATATCCAGGGTCCATCAAAAAACCTACCATGGCCTCCCTCAGTCTTGTCTCCAATAAACCATCAACATCTTTCGCCACCCCCACATTCATACCATCCACCTACATAAATATGGATTTTTAATTTTTGCGTCTACAAATTGCATGATTTCTTTCACCGCCTCACCTCCCATCACCCTATGCTTACACTTTCGGTTGCATTCTGCCCCTGTCTGGCTTTTACCTTCATCAAAGAGCACCATCCTGCCTCCTACATGTCACTTCCTCGTTGTCGAAGCCATCACCACCAGCCACCTCAAGTCACAGAAGATAATTTGCAAACTACCAAAATTTCAGAGCATAATGTCAAGGAATAAGTGACTTTTAGAATCATCAACCATGCAGCTTAATGAACCATCAATACTCATGTCCCATCACTTTGGATGACGTGGCTTAGTAGCTACACTTTTTTTAAATCATCCTTTATATTATTAGCTCCGAAATCTCCATCATGTTATATGTTGATCAAAATATTTTATTTTTTGTTATATAATAGGTGGATTCAATTTTAAAGAAGTGAAAATGAGGAAGAATTCATATAATTTACCTGTGGAGTTGGATGAAGAAATGTAGCCATATAAAAAATGAAATACACCCAAGAATTTCAATACAAGTGAAAACTATTTGAGAAGACTACGCCTAAAGCATATAGATATATGTGCTAAGGGAAATTTGTATCCTCTTGATCCTGGAAACAATGATTATCCTAAGTTTGATACCATTATTAGGCTTATAAAATATTTATGTAATGGAAAAAGTGGATTCTTATGATATTGCAAGAGGCTTGAAGGAAACAGAGAAATATTGAAAAAATTAATTTTATGGAAAATAAGATCCATGAAATGGATAATACAGTCTCTACTTTAGTTGAAGTAAACAAGAGGTTAGAAGTTGAGCCTATTGAACATTAGAAAGTTTGAAATAAAATGGTTTAAAAAGTCTCATTATCGAGGAATAAAAACAAGGATTTGAAGTTTGAAGTTGAAGCTCTCAATAAAACTATTAAAAAAATCAAGAAAACTCCTAGGAGGAACGATGAGGATCAAAAAGTGAAGTAGTATTGTGCCTCTAATACCTTCAAGGGGTGATTTAAAAAAAAGAGTTCAAGGTATGAAAATTATAATTGATCCTACAAGATAAAAAAAGAACTAAAAATAGAAGACATATCTTAGCTTCACTTATTAAGAGTCTATTTAAGAAAGATGAGATATTGGAAATGCTTCATCACCCTCAATGTGCTACATTAAGTAAAGCTTTGGTTGATGAGATAATAAAACATTTATCATGTTCAATGGATGTTATTGATGTACAAGGAGCATGCAACAATGTAGGAATCAGCTAGGGGGTACGAAGAAAATTTTAAGGCATTACATGCTAGAATATTAATCCTAGGATTAATAAGTTTTTTTTTACCTCTTCCATTTCATGTTAGAGTGGAAATATCTAACACAAATAAATATGTTAAAGATTTTGTTGGAAATATGTTTCACATCCAAGCATCGAAGGATAATGTTAGGGTAGGATATTATTTATCTTTATTTGTTTATTGTGGATTATTCCTATGTATGGATTATTCCTATAGTTGCATGGATTATTCCTACACTTGGAGTTATGCTTGCTCAGGTGTGCTAGTCTTGTAGAGTTAGCTAGCTACTCTCATTGTAAAGCACTCATTCGATCACAAAAGTTACATGAAGTAAATAATCCACTTAATTACATCATCTCAAGTAAAAGATAAATCTCATAAATATGAATCAATAAAAGTCATTAAATCTAAAAAAATCACGTGCTTAATCCAGGTTTTAGCACTATAAAAGAATATACAAAGTCCATTGGCTTTCATGCCATAAATCATTCAATAATAATTACAAGTTACAATAATCATACATACAATATATGAATAAATCAAACAAAAATCTCCAGTCGCCACGAACCCACATGGTTCTCCTACGAGCCGAGAGATGGGAACATGGCTCAGGCGCTTTCCACCCAACCATGAAGCAATTACACTTCCCCGGATCCCTTCATAACACGAAGGAAACCTAGCCCTGCACGAAATGTCTAGCTACCTAGAAACAACTCGCAAGAGGGAACACCATATATATATATATATATATATATATATATATATATATATATATATATATATATATATATATATATATATATATATATAAAGTTTGCTAGACAAAATATTCATCTTTTTCGATGATTGCTCGCTTAGGCCTAAGCATTAGAAAAATAATTACAGGTTCAATTCCTAAAAGGAGAAAAGCCATCTCTGATAATCCACATTCGACATCCTAGCCCAAAAAGCCACCCCAAACACACATAAGAGATAAACATCCCATATTCTCCTAAACCATTCTAATTCCTTTCCCTTATTGCACAATCAACGGAAATACAATTCAAGCAATAAAATCAATAATGATGTATGCCTACTCCACTTTTAACAATGTGTTTCAATGCATGATTATTTCAAATATCATTACTATCTTTCCTCGGTTTTGCTATCTATTTCATGTTTAATGCAGCAAAGGTAAGAGAAAAAATTAATTTAAATAGAATAGAGGCTAGTAATATTTAAGATGGCGTTTACATAGATATCCAAATGGTAAATATGCTCAATGATTTCAAATGTGTGATCTATGATTTCATATCCAAGTCAATAACACATACTTTTGATAAAATACAATTTATTAATTTTTTTCTTTGCTCAACCAACGAGAGTACACTTTCAAGCAAGTACTTCATCAAAGAAACATCATTTAATCATGCGAATTGCATCTATAGGACTATTAATTGATTTTATTTTCCTAGTCCATATTTCATTCGAATATTCATAATATAATAAGTTTTCTAATTATAACCAAGTATATCATTTCGCTTTAAGAAAGTTTGTAACAAAGACTATTGTATATCCACATAATATTTACTCCATTCACAACAAACATAACAGGAAAAGATAATTTAATCTATAATCTAATTCATTCAAAGACCTTATTGTCCACTACAGGAAGAAATCACTAGTTGCGACAGGAAGGTTGATAGTAACAACTGTGACAGTAAGTTAAAATAAAAGCAACAAATTTCCTAGAAGTCTGCTATAGAAGGAATATATAGTCATTAAACAGCTTGCGACAGGAAGCTATAAGCTACGGAAACTCACAAACACGTTACTATTAAACTAGCAGCAGTAACTATACATGTCTGAAACAACATTAAAATAGACACAAAGACAACTACAATAGGAACTTAAATCTAAGATAGGAAGGTTTAAGCTTGCTAAGACAGGAACTTTAATTGCATAAAGTAATATAAGAGACTGTGACAGTAACAACAACTACAAGGAAAATAAAATAGGTATGCAAGGCAAATACCATCTTATTAAAGAGAAAGAAAACAACTTTATGAATTTAAGACTGCCAGAGATTAAATTACTACTTCCGGGATAACTTGTTAACTATGGATTCAATGGTTGCATCAAGGCCAAGAAAGGGGCCGATCCACTTTGCATAAAATCAAGAAAACAACAAATAGCAGAGACAAGAACAAGAACAAAATTAGAATTGTCAGTCAGGCTAAATGTACAGGCCGATTCACACTAATCAAAGAGATCGTACACGGCTACTTAGTTAACCAAAGTTTGAGAAACTAATCCAAAACTGATCTAGGTGGCCAAGGAAAAGGGCAACTCTGCTTGAAGTCAAACTGAAAAGAGTGCTTACCATGATAAAACAAAATGGAAAACACAAGTATGTAACAAATGATTCAAAACAAGTCAATTTGTAAAAGGATCAGAGGTAAATAAATACGACAGTCTATGTAAATGGAACGGTGAAGACAAGAAAACACCAGATTGATATACTCTATCTTTAGAACCACAACAGGATGGTAGCTTATAAGTTGTACACTATACAGGGATCATAACAACTAGATGACGGAAAACCCACTATGGCGTCTGGTTTAAACAAGGCGCGGGAGATTTAAACAACAGTTGATTCAAGGTGATACATAGCCCTGAAAGAAGACAATCACAAGCCTACATTTTAACAGAATAACATACAAAACTTTGTAAATCAAAAGAATACTCGGTTCTTTTCAAGTCATCGATTTTACCTTTGTCGTTGACCACTTCTGCCTTTCCTGTCGCTGCCCTTTGTTGTTTCCTGTCGCTCCAAAATTAATGATTAAAATCTTCTCCTGTCGTTTTTCAGAAAATAATAGTTGCCGGTGAAGATTTCTCTCCCCTCCCTTAATCTTGGTGTCCCCTATTTTAGGTTTTGGACTATTTTTTGATAAGTGAAGTTTTCATACGTTTGCATGAGATTTTCTTTTGAAAACTCTCATTTCTTTTTGAAAGAATAGAATAAAATAATCTTTTTTATATTTCTGTCACTTTAATGACAATAACTTCTATATTTATGTCACTTGCATGACAAAAACTTCTATATTTCTGTCATTTGCATGACAGTAACTTCTTTTAATTATTTTATTTAGATTCTGAATATAATAATATTATTATTAATATAATTTATCTATTTTTAATAAAACACAATCTCTTAAATCAACAAGAAGTATTCACAATAATATATATATATATTAATTGAACATAATTGTTTTAAGTCTAAATTAGATATTGTTTTTCAAACAATAATATTTATATAAATAGGAAAATACTTATTATTATTTATTATTAAATAATATAAAATACACAATTTTAAATATAAATCGAAAGAACATTAATATTTATGACTAAATCACGCATTCAAAATGGACTTACTGTAGCAATTAAAACACATGTTTATCTACTCCCAAATCATCGATAACATTTGTCGACTAATTAATAATGCATAAAAATATCATTCAAAAAATGCAATATGCCATGAGACTATGTGAGTGTGTGAGTGCATCAGGGTTATCCATCCCAAACAGTTCTTGCCAAGTATCTAGAACATCTCTACCTCAACCATGTTCTCGTTTTCAATGAATACTTGCATTCATTCTCACTCAACTCGATGTCAATAGGTTAGTTTCCCAAAAATCATAGCCAAAGCAAATCATAATGTATATCCATAATTGCACCAATAATATTCAATTATTAAATTAACTTTAAAAATCATGCAAACATGATATTATGAAAGTTAAGCACACACACGTGGAATCACTCAAGTAAAACAATCATAGTAAATGTTCACTAATCTAGAATAATAATATAGTCCATAAAATGAGATGTGACATCCTTCCCCACTAGGAAGAGACATCATCTCAATTTCTTATCACACACATACTAAATAAATAGAAATATATCATTATAACAAAACTATTGGTCCTACTCAATCCTATATGGAACGAGTGATTTACACTCATGGAGTTAGCTTGCTAATCTTGTGGAGTTTGAATACCACCAGTTTTAGTTAATGGGAGTTACATGCCTATTCTTAGGCCCCTTCACCACTATTCTAGGTGGCAGTTGCACTTCCTTTCTCCTATATGTGCATCTCCATTTCGTGAGCTAATTCATTCATGTTGTTGGATCCATTTCGAATTCATTCTCTATTTTTGTATTTGCTTTGCATTCTATGTTTTTAATATAGCTTGCAACAAAGAACGTGCATGTAATTTATTCATGTGGCTCAAATCGGTACAAGCATTCGATCCAAAAGATCTTGGTGTACTCCTATATGGTATCATAGCCACTCTGGTATTCTATTACCTGGTTTGGTAATTATTGTTGAGTATTTTCTTAAAACACTATTTATATTGCATTAGAACTGGATTTGTAGTGTGTGGTGGCATTTTATTGTATAAGTGTTTGCACCAGAGGTTTTTGCACATGGTTTTTTCATGTAAAACGAACTATGTTGTTAGATCCAGAAGATAGAAAACCCTATGAATCAACTATAAACTTGGCCAGATTTTGAGACGATTAGTTTTTAGGGTTGTATTTTTGTTATAGGGACATCAGAAAACTCAAGGATTTTTCTAGGTTCTCGACTGATAACTCGAGGCTGTTGGAACCCATGCATAAATTAGTGCATGTAATTCGAGCCTATCAAAATCCGCATGCAAATCCATGCATGCAAAGGCACGACGACCAAGCAGACGTTAAATTTCAGACAACAGAGTAGAGCACTATTCACAATTTGCCCCTTCTATAGTGACACCAACATTTACCCTTATGTGACATAAGTGAAGAAGGGAGGGGTACTCACCATACACCTTAGCCCCTTGGTCATCTGGTACAGTCACATGGGGGGCTTAAATCCGGGCTATCTACTAGTGGGTGCTTAAGTTCAACCCCTCTTCAAGTATGTATTTTGGAATCAATTTATTTTTTGTAGTGCAAATCAAATAGATTAAAAGATAAAAATTAAAACCCTTGTAACTTTTGATAAACAACTTGGATTTGAGTGTCATTTTTTTCAAAAATGGTTATTTTTTCATGATTGTTCCAATTTTTTTCATGCTTGTTCCATTGCGAACATCTACACACTAAAATTATAAAGTGTCATTTTTATGCTTGTTTTACTGGCAACATCTATGTACTAAAACTATGAAGTGTCAAAATATGGGGGGTTCAAAATATTGGATTAAGGGGGGTGTTTTGTGTTGTCTTTCTGAACTTCCTACTTTTCTTCCGCATTTCTATTTCTGTAACAACATTTACTTTAATCAATGGATTCACTTCAATCAATCATGCCTCTAACACCCTTCAACTATCATGATTGGAAACTTAAATTACAACTTGTGCTAAAGAACAAAGGTCTGTATAGGATAACAATGGGCACTTAGACCGAACCAACGAAAGATGATGCTAAAGTAAAGTGGTATAACAAATGTGATCAAGATTTTAGTTTTTTGTGTCTTACTCTGTCTCCCAAACTCCTCTTTCATATAGAAGCATTGAAAACATCTAATGAAGTTTGGCTTGCATTAGAAAAATTCTTTGGGAAGCTAGATGAAATGAAAAGTCATGAGTTAGAAAATGAGTTCAAAAGTTTGAGCCCAAGTACCTTTGACACCCTAGAATGCTTTTTCACTGAGTTTAAATCACTAAGGTTGCAGTTAAAAGAATGTGGAATAGACAAAAAAGATGATCCACTTATTCTTTTTATACTTTCCAAACTAGGTCCTGATTATTCTATATTTGTTTGTATCTTCTACTTAACCAAAAGTGCTCTTGGAGCATGGTGGAAAATGCGTTCTCTAGATGATTTTATTGCCAACTTGAGTAGGGAACAAGACAAGTTAATACAGATGGGCACACTAAAGTCTTCAAAACCTCAATCCTTCATTGTTGAGAATGGGAAACAACAGGCTTCAAACAACAAAGGGAAGAAGCAAAATAATCAAAAGGACAAGGAAACCACAAAAGATTAGAAAACTAAGCCATCCAAAGATAACACTCAAAACTCTTCAAATCAAGGGAAACCTAAGATAGAAAAAGTTAAGTGCTCCTATTGCAAGAATCTTGGGCATGATGAGCACAAATGTACGAAGAAGCATATTGACCACCTCTCACATCTTCTTGAGAAGAACAACATAGGAGTCCTTCAATATATCAAACAATCTTCATCAACCCAATAATCTACTAATGCAAAGGAAAAGGGTAAAGAGAAATCTAAGGGTAAGGCTCTAATTGCAATCGCATCTTCATCAACTTCATCTTAGATCATTAACTCAGGTGCCTCGCACCACATGGGTTTCTCATAGGTTGAATTTTCTTCCTTAGAGCCTTATACCATGTCTTCTATCACTTTGGGTGATGACAATCTAGTAGTGGTTGCAAGGAGAGGGCATGTTGACATTAAAGGTGGAACATTCACAAATGTTCTAAGTGTACCTTCTCTTTCAGCTAATCTCCTATCAGTGTATCAGATTACCCACATAGGGAGGGGCATGGGAGTTCATTTCTCTCCAAGCTCAATTGAGATTAGAGAGTTGCATAGCAACAATCTAGTAGCTTTGGGAAGGGCAGATCACCAAGCTAGGTTATACACTTTCTCTCACTTTGCACCTAATGTTTCTCCTACAACATTGCTTACTCATTTAGATGGAGTGAGAAAATAATGGATGAATGGTTCGACCACCTTAACTACCACTACCTTGAGCAACTAAGTTAACAGGATATTGTCATAGGGTTGCCTAGAGTTAGATTTTCTAAGGGTCTTTGTGAGGGTTACACCCTTGGGAAGCATCCCAAAGAGAAAGTTGACAAAGGCAAATCTTGGAGGGCTACATAGGCCTTGGAGCTTGTTCACAGTGATGTATCAAGGGCATTTCCCCATCCATATTTCACTAAGGTAAATTATGTTCTCACTTTCATAGATGACTTCTCCAGATACACATGATTCTATTTCCTTCAGCAGAAATCTAAAGTCTTCGATAACTTTCGAGACTTCAAGGCTCTTGCTAAAAAATAGTCAGGAAAATTCATCAAGGTTCTTCAGACTGACAATGGAGGTGAGTATGTCAACAACAGGTTTGAGCAATTTTGTGTACAATAGAGGGAATGGACTTGCAGTGCATAGTTCCTTATACTCCCCAACAAAATGGTGTTGTAGACTGAAAGAATTGATCCTTCAAAGAGATGGTGAGCTGCATGATACACTCCAAGGGCCTTACACCGCAGTACTGGGTAGTATCAATCAATTGTGCATGTTACATTCAAAGTTGAGTTCCTCATAAAGCATTAAAGGGAATCACTCCCTTTGAAGCCTGGATGGTTTAGAAACCATTAGTTGAGCACTTTAGGGTCTTCGGATCTTTAGTCATGGCAGGTATACCGAAGTAGAATCGCAATGCAATGGAACCTCAATCCAAACCTTACATCTTTGTAGGTTATCCAGATGGTGTAAAAGGTTATCAGCTATTCCACCCGACCACACATCGGTTGTTCATTGAGAGGAGTGTTAAGTTTCAAGAGAGTCCTTTTGACTCTATACTTGACATTTCTCCTTCTACGTTGGATTCACTTGGATTTGATGATTCTTCTGATGACTCAGACCATCCACAACAAATTCTTGAGGAAGAGTCTTCTTCTTCCAATTTCAACAACAAGAATAGTGATGGGGAGTCATCTTCATCCACTTCTAGACATGTTTTGGAGGATGAGGATTCAACACCTGACTCACCCACATCTAGTCCTCTTTGGACTAGACAGACACTCCATAGTGTAGGTACTTGGGTAGGGGATCCAACAGATGACAGACCACTCGATTAGACTATCAGAGTGGGCCACATGCCTTCTAAAGATGATGGAAGACCAAAAGGTGAATAAACATGAAATAAAGCACAAACTAGAAGATTATACCTTAAAACTTCAAGTCCTCCATTCTCCTTGATAAGGTTGAGGAAATGGTGCACCCAAAAGAATTTCCTAGCTTTAGCCAATACAAAATGGATGTGGATTGCTCTAATGATCAACACAAATGGAATGGAAGGATTTGTAATAGATTTGGCTAAGAATTAGCTATGAATTTTGGCATAGTATGGATGCAAAATGGCTTGATTGAAAATGCTTGGAGGAGGCTTGAATTTATAGAGTTTTTGGAGGATTTTGGGTCAATGGTGGAGGTTCAAAGTTGAGATCTAAGGGTGGAGATGAAACAATGAGATCAAGGGCCAAGATTTGATCAACAATAATGGATGGCTCTCATTATTTTTGAATTTTAATTAACCTTGGGAAGGCTTTACATTAATGAAGATTAAGACATATGAATGAGTTAAAAATTCTTTCATATGGGAGAGGGTGTAATAAAAAACAAAGTTTATGGGTGAGTGGTATGAGAAGTGACACATGCATGTTTTTGGCAAAGACATGTGTGAGCATTTATATTAAAAATTGCTCTTGCATGAAAGAGGAAAGGTGAGGTGGAGACACAAGTGACTCCCTTTTAATAAAAAAAATGTTTTTTATTCAAAGGGTGTGGGGAGATGGGATAATGAAGGTTAAGTCTAATTAATTAAGTGATTAGCTTGATTAATATGGTTGTTGGAAATTAGTAGAGGGGTTAATTAGTGGTTTAGATTAATTAAGTAAGGATTTACTTAATTAATTTGGGTCTAGGGGCTAGGTAGGGTGTGATAGCTAATTAAATAAATGTTATTTATTTGATTAGGCTAGGTTTAGGTCATAGGCTAGGGGGATTAATCAAATAAGTGTGTTTTATTTAATTAATCTAGGTTAGGGTATGAGGAGACTCAATTAAATAAATATTGGGATATTTAATTAATTAATTGTGGATAATGGTTAAGGTATAATAATAAATTAATTTAATTTATTACAGGGGAATGATTAGGATGAATGGTTAAGATAAATTAATTAAATAAATTAATTTTATTTAATTAATTTGGTGAAAGGGGAGTTAGTAATGCAAGGATACGGGAAAGTGGCTTGCATGGTCAAGGCATTTTCAAGTGTCTACATTTTGCCTTTCTTTGATGTGGTGTCATGACCGAGTGGGAATGGCGTTAGATTAAAAAAAAAAAAATTGCCCCGGTTGATGGGAGGAAGAGAAATGGATGAGGGATGCCCTTTTGAGAGATTGGTCAAAAAAAAATTTTGGGGCGAACTCTCCAAAGGGAGGGAATGGTGGTGAAAAAGAGGTTCAAGATGAGAAATAGGGCAATTGATAGAAGAAAAAAGGGTAAAATCGGGTATGTTTTGTGGCCTGGGGAGGAAAAATGGGGGATTAGGGCTTATGTGGTAGTTATAGATAGGCCAAAGTGGGCCCAACATGCCGCATTTGCACCCTTGAGCTTGTTGAGTTGGATAGACAAGATCTAGAATGATGGCACGAGGCATTCTACGTGAGGAGCACTGATCTGAGCTTGTCCGCGAGTACCCGAGACCTCCTATGGCTAGTTTACGGGTATGTCAGCTAACCCAAACTTTGTACTTTTTAGGTTTCATGGCATTTATGAGGCTAAAGAAGGGTAGGTTAGTTTGTTTAGTGCTTGCGCACAGCGGTGCAATGATTACGATCGACGATTTAGTGTCTACGTCTAGGTTAGCGCATTAGTGTTGAACAAGGGGTGGTGCTAATTTTAGCGCTTGTGGTTAGGGGTTTAGCGCTTGCGTCTCAATTGGCATATGCGCACGGGTAGTAGCAGTTGCATATCGATTAGCGCTTAGGGGTATCAGATTAGCGCTTCTATCTCGATTAGCACTAGCCATATGTTTTTTCAAGCCTTCCAGGTGAAATAGCACCTGGGGTTGATGTAGTAGCACTTCTATCTAGGTTAGCGCTAATGGAGCATGTTTTAGTGCCTCTGTCTTGATTAGAGCTTAGGTTTAGTCTGTTAGCACCTTCGTCTATGTATGCTCAAAATCACGACTCGGTGGCCTGGAGCGGTTGAGTCAGTTTGGCACACACACAGACCCTCTCTCCTTGCCATGAGGTGAATCTCCATGTCACTCTTGCTCTCGTGGAAGTAGCCAATTGAGAGGGGCGAGACACGGGGTGGTCTGGCTCGTTGGAGAGTTGGACTTCGCGGAGAGGAGTCGTCCAGTCCTAGGGCATGTGTTGTTGTGCGCTTGTTTGAATGTGGTGTTATGTGACCGTAGTTGTAAAGATAACTATATGGCCCAAAGGGTCACTAGTCACCATTCTCCTATTTGGGTTTTTGATGTTCTAACATTGTGTGGGTTGATTGTTATTCTTGTTGATGCTTTGTTCAAGTTGGTGTTGTCATTCGTATTGTTGGATGATTGTTTGTTGTATCAAGAGTTGTCTAAATCCTTCTTGTTGTTGTATGACTAATTGATCTTGTTGTTGTTTAGGATGGATCTCCTCTATCTCATCGAGGATTGCCCTCACCCACTCACCTCTAAGTCCAGGGCACATTCGTGAGCCTAAACTAGAGAGAGATGGTTCAAGCTAACCTTGACTTGATCCAGGGTTTCAACTTAGGGTTTGTGTGACCTAAGGTTTGACTTTGTTGGACCTTGTGATGAAACCAAGGGTTTTTGCTTACGTTGGCTAGAATTGACCTTGTGTTGGGACCAAGGGTTTTAAATCCTCCTACACTGATAATGTTTTTGTTCTTTTTCGAGTTTATATGCATGCAAGCCTATATGAATGCAAAATGTCTTTTTGTGCTTTTTTATGTTTTTGGAAATCAGAATGTTTTTCCTTAATCTAGGAATAAAAAATGTATGCAACCTATGATGAAGTTACCTAATGCAATGTAATCTATGTTTTTGTTTATTTTCTGAATAAATGGATCAATCTAATCTAAGAAAGGAAATTGCTTTTAATCTATGAACTTTGGAAAGGGAAACTACTTTAACAATGCAAATCTACTTAGCCTATCAAGGAAAAAGCAACATGTATTTACTTATCCCAAGAGCAAAGTTTTGATTATCTAATTACTGTGAAATGGAAAAAAAGCATGAAGGAACCCGGAGATGTGTGAGCCTCCACTACCCTCAGATATCCTTGTATTGGCAACCTCTAATCCTCTTGTAGCAGTGGGGTGATCCTCTTGGCGACAACAAGAAAAGAGAAGCAAAAGAATCTTTGAAGCTTTGAAAAGAGATCAATGAGAGCTTGATGAGCACTATGGCTTATGATGTGAGTAGCGTATGGATGCAAATGAGCTTGTATGAAAGCTAGATGAGACAACAAATAAAAGCAAAATGCTCCTATGTCCTGTATGAGCACGAGAATGTTTGATTTGGAGAGCAATAACCTACAAGAGTTGTGTGCACAAATGAAATTGCCTCCCTTAAGGGAGAGATTTGAAGCTATGCAACAATGAAAGCTTTGAATCTTTGGAAAACCAAAGAAAGAAATGAAGAAAGAGGCTCAAGGCCCTGTGAAGAAGCTTGAAAAAGCTTGTGAAGATAAGAAGTTCATTCTCCAACTTTCCAACTTGGAAAATAGTGAAGAGGTGAGGGGTATTTATAGGTTTGAAGAAGGCATGGGAGGTGGAGAGGATGGAGAGTTAACTCAATTTGATTGGAGAGTTAACTTAGAAGACACAAGTGATCTAGCCTAAAATTGGAGTGATCTACCCAGTAATAGCTTATCACTCAAGAAGAAGTGAAGAAAAATAATGCACGGGGATCCATGGGAAGATGATTTAAAGATAAAAAAGAGATAAATATGAATGTGTGGGTACATGAAATAGTTAACTCTATCTTTGGCATGGAATTCCATGCAAACAGGAAGAAAAACAGAGCTATTTTTGGCCAAAAACTCAAGTTATTTCGCGACTGGAAAACACAATAGGGTCGTCCATGGGTCTCCCCTTTCACCAGTAAAGGTCGCCCGGGGGCAACCCATGGGCGACCCTCAGAGGAGGGCACCTAGGTGAAAGTCCATAGTAGGAGATGGAAGGGGAGATGAAAAGGAGGAGATCTGCCTCCAGAAACAGGTCAATCATGTGTGAAAATCCAAATCTCCACTGTCAAAAGTAGGACCTCCTGGAGGAGATCTAGATAATTGGGGGAAATTTGGATTGGTTGAGTGAAACTAAACTGAAATTGGAGATAGCTAGGGAGGACCTTTAGAAGGCCTCTAGGGGTGGGTATGGATGAAAACACTAGGGAATGGTGAAAACACACCTACAAGATGCATACAAGGCTTATGAACAAGTTTGCAAGCACAAGAAACATAAATTGACAAGTGTCAAAAAAGTGTCAAAAGTGAAGAGAGAGAGAGATAGAGAGAGAAAGAGAGAGAAAATGACAAAGGGGAAATAAAACAAGGAGGAAGAAAACACATGTCACCAAGAGAATTACTACTGAGAGGATGCTATTTCACTCTTACATGTACATGACTCGTCATCGAGGTCCTCATGGAGGCTGTGTATGATTTTGGTGCTTACATATTTGCCGTCTCAGAGTCTACATGAAAGGTAGGTATCGTTCCTGAACTAGGCCTTACCTATTGTCAATTTTCCTAGTATTAGTCAGGCATCTTAATATATCAAAACGAGTAATGAAAACTGAAATGATGAACATACCATAGATCATTTGAGATTGACTATTTGTTTGCCTTTGCCAGTGAGACCTGTAGGAATGAATGCACACAAAATGAATGAACGAGAGATGCATAAAAACAAACACCAATCTACAAATGCGTAACGTAAACTAAGCTAAGAGAGAGAAAGAGTGAGCAAATTAGTGGAATTCGAGTGAATCGATGACGGAATCGATCATGTGAGTAGTCGTTGGGTAGATATCGCTGAGGGGATCGCAAAGATGGCCACATCTTGTTCTGCTGCTGAGAATCAAGTATGCAAACAGTGAAAAACCCTTCTCTAAACCCTAGGTTGTATTTTGTGAAAAATCTCTTAAAATTGTATGTTTTTATCGATTATTTTTGTTGAATTGTCTTTGTTTCGTTGTTTAGAGTAGGATTAGTTTTTCATTTGCTGAAATTTGATGGAATTTGCATAGTCTAATACGTCCATGATTAATCAATTTTAGTCCACTAGTACAAAAAGAGCAATATATTACTTAAAAAACTATTAAAAACTGCTTATAATGACCAAACATGGTCACGCGACCATTAGTAGTTTATTCCCAATCATTTATAACATGACCAAATTGATGACTAAACCATTTTTTGTCATTTATTGGTTGTTTTGATTGATCAATTTGGTAGTATATTTAGTCGTTGATTTAGTCATTGTTTGATGTAATCTGGTCACTTATTTAGTTATTTGTTATTCACTGCTATATTTAGTCGTCAATTTAGTCATTGATTGTTGTTAACTGGTCACTTATTTAGTCATTTTTGTTCACTGATTTCTGTCCATTGGTAGTGTATTTAGTCATTAATTTTAATCATCATTTTGATCAATTTGGTCGTATATTTAGTCATTTTTATTCACTGATTTAATTTTGGTCATATATTTAGTCATATTTATTCATTGTTCACTGATTTCTGTCAATTGGTAGTATATTTAGTCAATTTAATTATTAATTGATGTCAATTAGTAGTATATTTAGTCATTTTGAAGCTTGCATTTAGTCATTAGTATATTTAGTAGTATATTTTGAAGCTTGCACAATGAAACAACTTTGAGAAGGTAAAAAATGCTTGTTTTATTGATAAAAAATGCTTACAAACAACATACATATCTGAAAATAAGTTACAATGCTTTCTCTTTGCTAAAAAAACCTTCATGGTTACAATACATAGCTCAAAGAATGAGCAAGAAGCTAGTTTTCTATGTATCACTGAGCATGGAACCACAAAGACATTCATAGATGTCTTCTTCACAAATCCATGATTGTCCCATATTGAAGCTCACTATCCTAGTTTATGATCACACTGTCATCTTTGTAGAGATCCTATCTCATGCACCCAACTTGCTCTAGTTCATAAGATGCCACTGTTAATTGTTACCTATAGCAATAAATTGTCCTTATCTCTGATGATTATGCCTCTGATGACTGTCATCTTTGGTAGGATGCCTCAATTGTCATGGACTGTTATTCAACAATATTGCCTTATGACTAGGCTATGCATTGTCCTAATCAAACTTGTAGGCTCTTGAAATGCATTGTCCAATCACTTGTCAACCTACTGTCATGCATTTTCCCTTTATAAAATAACAATGCCTCATGACTGCCACTACCTAGCTCATTATTTTGGCATGCTTTCACTTGTACTCTACCTCCCATCAATGTAGAACACTGCCCCTCTATTGAATGCCTTGACTACCTTTGACATCACTGTATCCTTTCCAAATTCCTTGAAAACAGTTCATCACTACTACTGTTACCTAGGTATGCACTCTATGTCATCTGCCAGACTGTTACAAGTTCACACAGTCCATCATTAGTCCTGTTATTAAAATGGCATCATAGACAAGGCACGTGAACTGTTTGACAAAATGCCTCAAAGAAATGTGGTCTCATGGACTGCAATTATTGCAGGATATGCAGAAAAATGGATTTGTTGAAAAGGCTTTAGAAATTTTAAAGCAAATGCAATTGGCTAGTGTAAATCCAAATTCCACAACCTTTGCCAGCATCCTCCTTGCCTGTGCTAAAATGGGAGCTTTGGAATGTCAATGCTTCCACATTTTGCATCACCCGCTCTCCCGCAGGCACTTCAAGTCATGCCTACGATGATGCAGGACTTTAGCATTGACAAGGCATGTGAACTGTTTGGCAGAATGCCTCAAAGAGATGTCATCTCATGGAATGCAATGATTGTGGGATATGCACAGAATGGATTTTTTGAAAAGGCTTTAGAAACTTTCAAGCAAATGCAATTAGCAGGTGTAAATCCAAATTCGACAACCTTTGCCAGCATCCTTCCTGCCTGTGCCAAAATGGTAGCTTTGGAACAGGGTATGGACATCCATCATAACATAATGGAAGGGGGATTTTTTTTCAAATAGTATAGTTGGAAATGCTCTGGTAGACATGTATGCAAAATGTGGAAGTATAGATAAGGCACGTGAACTGTTTGATGGAATGGCTCAAAGAGATGTCATCTCTTGCAATGTGATGATTGTAGGATATGCACAAAATGGATTTGTTGAAAAGGCTTTAGAATTTTTAAAGCAAATGCAATTGGCTGGTGTAAAGCCAAATTCCATAACCTTTGCCAGCATCCTCCCTGCCTGTGTCAAAATGGGAGCTTTGGAATGTCAATGCTTCCACATTTTGCATCACCCACTCTCCTGCAGGCACTTCAAGTCATGCATGCAGTGATGCGGGGAAAGCCCCGCATCACTACATGAATGACTTGAAGTGCCAATGCACTCTCCCACAGGCACTTCAAGTCATCCATGCGGTGATGCGGGGAAAGCCCCGCATCACCGCATGCATGACTTGAAGTGCCCACAGGAGAGCGGGTGATGCAAAATGTGGAAGCATTGACAAGGTATGTGAACTATTTAGCAGAATGCCTCAAAGAAATGTCATCTCATGGAATGCAATGATTGGGGGATATGCACAAAATAGATTTTTGAAAAGGCTTTAGAAACTTTCAAGCAAATGCAATTAGCAGGTGTAAATCCAAATTTGACAACCTTTACCAGCATCCTTCCTGCCTGTGCCAAAATGGGAGCTTTGGAACAGGGTATGGACACCCATCATAAAATAATGGAAGGGGGATTTTTGTTAGATATTATAGTTGGAAATGCTTGGTAGACATGTATGCAAAATGTGGAAGTATAGATAATTAAGGCACGTGAACTGTTTGATGGAATGGCTCAAAGAGATGTCATCTCTTGGAATGCAATGATTGCAAGATATGCACAAAATGGATTTGTTGAAAAGGATATACCATTGTTTATAATTCAAAATTGCTATACCTTATTCTAGGAGCAAATCACATGGGGAGTCTATACATAAGACACCATTGTTTCAAATTCAAAATTGTTGGTTCTTTCACAATTGTTTGCTTCATTTATTTGATCTAAGACAACCTGCTATATAAAAGATGCTCTCAAAATCATAGTAAAATCCTTTATTCCACGAAGACTGTTCAGAATCTTCCCATCATAACAATGAACAAAAGCATTCGTCATTAACCTAAACTTTGCAAGAGTTTCATCAAATTCTACTTTTCCATTCTAAATTTTATTCCCAATTTCATCCACGAAGAACTTCCTCAGCCTGTAGATCCTATTGTTAGCCATAACTTTACTAGGTGTCGAGGATAGATTCGAGTTTTTACCCAAGCAATAATTAACAAAATTTGGCCTTACCAAATACAATGTGTTGAAAAGCTCTTTGAAGTTATTCTGGAAAAGAGTTCCTGAGAGTATAATGCACAATTTTGAATTAACATTTTTGCATGAATTCCATTGTATTTGGTAAGGCCGAATTTTGTCAATTGTTGTTTTTGATGACTGAATTCAACCTTACCAAATACCATGGAATTCATACAAAAAGGTTGATTCAAAACTGTGCATTATACTCTCAGGAACTCTTTTCCAGAATAACTTCAAAGAGCTTTTCAACACATTGTATCTGGTAAGGCCGAATTTTGTCAATTATTGCTTGGGTAAAAACTCGAAGCTATCCTCAACACTTGGTAAAGTTAGGGCTAACAACAAGATATACAGGCTGAGGAAGTTTTTCATGGATGAAATTGGGAATAAAATTCAGAATGGAAAAGAGAGTGGAAAAGTAGAATTTGATGAAACTCTTGCAAAGTTCAGGTTAATAACTTCAATGCTTTTGTTCATTTTTATGATGGGAAGATTCTGAACAATCTTCCCAGAATAAAGGATTTTATTGTGATTTTGAGAGCATCTTCTATACAACACGTTGTCTTAGATCAAATAAATGAAGCAAACAATTGTGAAAGAACCAGCAATTTTGAATTTGAAACAATGGTGTCTTATGTATAGAGTCCCCCTGTGATTTGCTCCTAGAATAAGGTATAGCAGTTTTGAATTAGAAACAATGGTATATGAACAACTATTTAGACTATCTGTTATGCTACAACAATTAACTACAGGTTAGAACATATCCATATCAACATAAAATAGCAAGTGCAATTCACCTCAAACTCTGATGTGGTAATTACTTTGTAAGGAAGTTTGCACTCCATGAACATTCTTTGTGCACATAGCCAAACATTTAAAGTTCTTAACCAAAGCTCCAAAAATGAGTATCTTGTCATTGCACGACTCCTACTTTTGCTCTGAGTATGACAATACTTGAGCTTCCGGTGTTTCTAGATGAAACCTATAGTGGAAAAGTGTAGTCTCCATCTGAAGGAACCATCTTTGGAGCTCTGAAATGAGGATTGAAAACATTAGAAGAAAAGCAATACCATAATTCTAAAGCAACAATTTGTATCAAGACAAATGTCAGAAAATATAATTAAAAAGACAAATCCTTACAATTGGACCAAGCAGATTTATGATTTTATCTTTAGAATGTAGGAACTTTCTCTGTCGGAGCTTCACGACCTCAAATTGGATCTCAAATTGGACCAGAAGATTTATGATTTTATCTTTAGAATGTAGGAACTTTCTCTGTTCAATATTCATGACCTCAAATTGGATCCAAAATTGGACCAGCAAATTTATGATTTTCTCTGTCCACCGACATTTGTATTCCTATACTCAGGTTCTGTTTCCGAGCAAAAACACCCAAAAGTGTTTTAGACCGGCTCGAGGTACTCTCCAACCTGGTTATGTCACTAATAGCAATCCAAGTTTGCCTGGACCGTCCATACCTGAATGTTGCATCACAATCTATTCTTCCTGCACATAAAAATGGCACATATTAACCCTTTCTAAATAAAACATTTGATCATCATAAAACCATAATTAATAAATCATTTATTTGCCAAAATCCTTCTCGAATTCATTTGCACCAGTGAGGCCCTCAGCTGAAGATTTCTTGATCAATTCATTTAATTTGGGGCCATTGATGGATACCACATCAGCCATAGGCTTCAAATTTGGAACCTTGGACAAAATCTTTTACTGACTAGGAAGCCTATTTTTCTTAGTTTTTGAAACTCCAAAATTACCGGGAAAATAAACTTGCTTAGTTTTTGAAACCTCCATATTGGCAGCAATTCCATCACAATTATCAGCATTTGAGGCCTCAGTTGGGCTTATTCAAATTTCAATCTCGACTTAACTTTAGGGGCTACTTCTTCATCAATGTTATCCTCAATGATAAATTTGGGAAAAAAAGCATGAGCCATTCTTATCAATCCAAGCAATTGACCTTTGACAGCATGTCCTCAAATCTATTTGCAACATTCGCAAAAAATCAATAAGATAGGGTGAACCATCTATTACCAACTCTATGGTGGGCATGCCAACTGAAAACTCAACCCTAAGAGAATCCAAAACTTGGGTAGAAAAATCATTCCATGAGCCATTCGAAAAATACATCACCCTCATTGGCACTAAACTCTTGTGAAAATTCTCATAATTATGCAATGTTGCCTTGCCAGAATAACACTGATACACACAACTACATTTCAAACCTCTATCCTTCTTGCCACAGTTAATTCCATTCTTCCGTCCCCACTTAGATGCTCCCCTTCCCGAGGCTAAGAAACCATATTTATTTCCTCATTTTTGTTTGATTTGAGCTCTCTCCACTATCTTTCTGCCAAGCTACCAATTTACATCACACACCATTTCAACTATAGTGCAATTATTTACAACGTCGCTACAACACCATAATCTACAACAACCCCTAACAAAAGGTTACACTATACACCAAACTCTGATGCCACATTTTACATTAGTACTAAGAGAAACAACATACATAACAGAGAAAGTTGATTCTAGAACCCAGTCCCATTATTAAAACCCCAATCGAGCCATTAAGCAATACTCAATACTCACGAGGTTAAATTTTGCCTAGAAAAACCCAGTTCCACCATGAAACAACCCCAACAAGACCAAAAAAGAACCACACCCAGCTTACAACGTCAACTTGGAGTCCCAAATTTTCAAAAACCTGAATGGGTTGCTACAAACCCAAAATCAACCACGAAAACAACACCTCAATTGCACCATAAAACAACTCTAACGAAGCCATAAAAGAATGACTTCCAAAGCCTGTGTCAAGCCCTAATTTTAGAAATCCTATCAGGATAATTCTAGGGTCAGATTTAGCAACCAAAACTTAAAACCCGCGCTTTCTCCATTAAACGGTTCTAAAAAAATCCCTTCCTAAACTATTATGTTTTCATAACCCTAAACAGAGCTAAATTTAGCATGTGGCCAAATTTAGCAGAGGGTCAAAGTTAATATGAAAAGTCTTCAAACCCACATCTGCTTCACAAATTATGTTTAGAAGTAACTTATTCGACACCCAAATTTTTCAAAGACTCCAAGGAGCCCTTAAAATGCACATACACAACCAAATTGGAGGGCAAAATTTTAGATTTAAAAAAGAGCAGAGACAGAGAAGCAAGGTCAAGAATTAGAACCTGTAGGGTCGTAGGGCATCATAACAATCTAGAGCTAACTGGGAAAAAGAGAACTGCTCCAGCTACCCCTACTCCCACCCCTGCCATTGCTACGGGTGCTCATGTCAGATGTGCGGTCCCGCACCCGAAACTGCCTCTACTTCTGTCTGGGGAAAAGCCTTAGAATAGTAGGGGCCGTTTTCATCAAGATGGATTTATGGGGTTTCATGGATCAACCCCTACAATAGATAGTTCATATGGTGATTGAACCACTACATACGATCGGAGAGACCACTAGATCGGGGAGGGTTCAACTGATCCGAGATCGACTAGTTTTGACTCTTGAATCAATTGGATAGGCAGGAAATGTTTTATGCGGTATTACTTTTAATTGTAATAAAAATTTTAAATGGTAGGGAAGAGGGAAATTACCAATTCGTGTGACTAATTATTTAGTCATTTTTATTTGTGTGACTAATTATTTAGTTGTGTTTTTTACCCGACGATCAAATTAGTCATTTATAGTTGTGTTGCAAAAAATTAGTAGAATTTAGTCATTTTTAGTTGTTGTGACTAAAAGTTTTAGTCACCTAGTCATTTATTTGCCAAAATTCTACTAGTACTTCATAGTATTCTGGCCATAAATGAAAATCTTTTGATAATTATTAGAAATGAGCAAATAGATAGCATTCCATTACTTTGCATAATTGAAAACATCACTTCCTGCATTGAAGGCACCAGATCAACTATCTCAGTTTCATCACTTAGCTTAATCATCTTGTCAAAAATCATCATGAAGTAGACGAAAGGTCACCTCTGGTAGAAGCACGGATCCCCAAGGGTTGATTTTTCATCAGTCTAACCTTTCAGATAGTTAATTCTCCCGTAGTGGCGGTGAGGGAGACCTTGCACATGCCCGAGACATTAATTCTATATTGTTGTATCTCAAATCACACGCCAACACACCACTCTTCAAGTTTTGAATATGAGTCATTGATCACTGTATTAGCTGGCTTAATCAATGGCACCAGTTTAGTCAATCCGGTAAAGAAAACCCGCTGTCAATGTCAAACAAGCATCAACCAATAATAACTAGCCACTTGGATGGCCACCCCGACCACGATCTCGAGAAGACCCTTTGAATGGTATTGTCTAGGACGTTTTTTGCGGTTCTGCATTGAGAAGATTAGGCAAGAGATTGAATTCTGTGGAATGGCAGAAACAGTCGGATCTGCCACATATATTGGGGAAGATCCCAAAAATACCCCTCAGCCCACAAAGATCCTGCCACGTAATAACCTCTGTCTACCCAAACCTCACCTTGTGCTTTAGAAGCCACATGTCACCATTCCACACCTCCACCGATGTTTGGTGGGTCCCCTTGGTGAAGCTCGACGGAACAACGAAAGCCATTGAGAAGTCTCCACGTACCCATCGGGACCCATCACTTCTTGTTATAGTTGATGAAAGATTTCTTGCCAGATGGCACCTTTCTGCGTTTCTATGGGCGATTATTTTCTCAATATTTTATCATCGGCGGAATGGCGGAAACAAATCAACACATGCCACCTGTCAACAAAGATAGTGGGACTCGACCCTCAACTTATTTATTTAAAAACAACCATAGTCTACTAGGAATGAGGGGGCCATGGGACCATTAAAGGGGTAAATATGTAAAATACTTGACATAAAAAAATTTGGGCTCGGGCCGGAGGCGGTAAACCGTATGCAAGGGGCCGGTAGACAATGTGTTTCAAGACATAACAAGGCAACATAATGCACTGAGCACGGATAATAAGCAGTCAACTCAAAAATAGAACAAAAGTAATTTTCACTGCCCACAACCAAATAACACTAGGGTTTAGGGTTTAAGGGGTATTATTCAGAGTGTCTTCATTAGGCAAAACCCTAAGCCAGAGACCTATTTAGTACGATGACACAAGATTTGGGCCAAATACTAGAACCAGGGGGAAAATTTTAAAGGGTTCCATCACATAGCTTGTATACAAGTGAGAACATGAGGATTCATTATAAGAAATTTGTAGAAGCTCTCAAAGTTTTTGATATATGCATGTAAAGGTACCAAAGAGAAATGAGATGAAGATGCCATAAAGAAATGTCTTGTAACATCAATGTCCAATAATATTAAATAAGACAAGACATGCAAAGTTTTATGATGATTAAGGCACCCTAGCCGTGTGACTATTTTGCTCTTAAGAACTTGTTTGAGGGAAAGGGCTAAAAGGACACACCAAGTTCACAAAAAACACAATGGATAGGAGGAAAAGAGTTCAACACAACAAGGTCCAAATGGTGAGTTTATGTATTGAGATTGTATGCAATGAAACGACACCTTTTATGCTTGTTTATGCACCTAAAATGTTCACTTTTTCTACCATTTTTTCAATGCAAATCACTAAAAGAAGAGGTGTTGTAATAAAAATGATGAGGGTCAACGAGTAATAAGGCTAATATAAGTCCAATAATGCAACAATATCCTTCACAACACGCCTCTAGTGCAATTCTAGAGTGATGACAAGTCAAAACCTAGTGAAAAATATGCAAATTTTCACCAATTTTCAATGTAGAAGCCTAATAGAAAGGGTGTTGTAAGGAATGTGAGGAGGGGAAGTAGGTAATAACCTTGATATCAGTCAAATAATGCAGCAAAATCCTTTACAACATGCCTATAATGCAATTCTATAGAGACGACAAGGCCAAATCTAGTGAAAATGCAAAGTTTTCAAACCCTAGACATGAAATTTTGCAAGAATGACACTATGATGCAACACTACAATTAGAAATTAGTCCTAAAGGGTGTTTTAAAAGGGTAGTAAAATTTGAAACAAGATTTTAACTACAAACCCTAGCTAATGCAAAACTAGGTTTTTATGAAAAATGCACAATTTCAAGCAATTTTCACCAATTTGAGCATGAAAATGCAATACAAATGAATAATTAAATGATGAATTTCTGCAATTTAAATCAGATTTGATAAAAATAACAGAGATTAAATGAAATCCAATGCTAATTAATTCAAATTTCTAAAATGCAAGCCTAAGATGCCAATTTTTTTGAATTTTTCATTTTTTTTGTAATTTTTCAAATGCAATAAAATGAATGAATGCAAATCTATCACACAACACTCAGCAAGGTGCAAAAATTCAAAAACACAGGTTCACCAAAATGTTTAGGAGTGAAAAAGGAGGGGTTGATTTTAGTTTGAGTTTGAGCATTTGATGGTTTTAGATCCTCCTTTCACTACACACATTCAAGGACATATCAACTGAGTTGAATCTCCACTAAGTGAGAGCATTCACCTAATAGGTTAGGCTATCGCTTGGATCGATGTAGAAGCTCAGATGTTATCAATCAGTATCTCAAATTAATATTTAAATGCTCTTAAAACCCTAATTATGTAAAATAGTGAATAAACTGGTAAATTCTGATAAATGCTTACAAATTAAGGAAAAGGATAGAGATTAATAATTGACCATTTTTCGAAGTTCAGAATTTAGAATATTTGAGGACAATGCCCCGAGCGCCCAAGTCCAAGGCACTATTTTCTTCGCGGAATGCAGAACTCCTTCTGGCACTGATAATCATTGTTCCGTCTGTTTTCGTCACCTGAAATGCGAAGGACACTGCCCTGGGCACCCTAGTCCAATGCAAACTAATTTTTGGGATGTAGAAGCTCCTTCAGATGTAGAATGTCCTTGTAACTCTGATTCATGTCTCTAAAAGTCTGGAGGACATTACCCTAGGCACCCATGTCCCAAAAATGCTTTGTTTCACTTCTTTCTTTCGGATCTTGAATCCTTGTCGTCTACAACCTTCCTCTGCAACTCCACTCCGCGAAACTTAGTACTTATAACCTACAATCACAAAGGAGTGTGGTTGGGGGTTATGGTGTTTAGAGGCTTTGCCTCAGTCAAGCCCCAGAGAGACATTCAATTCTTCTGAACACCGTTGTCAGATAAGAGTGCGTATCCCTGTGGGATAGAGGCAAAATCTAAATGATAAATGGTTCAAACACAAATAAATGTCATCTTGAAGTGTATATCTCACATAAATGAAGGCTCTTCAATCACATGAGAAGATGAAGTCAAATCTGCAATAACAAACACAATAACAATGCTCTGCAACAATGAATATCATGAATGCTCTAAAATCACAAGTATGCCTAAAGTTCACAATCATCTTCTTAGTTAACTTCTAGTTTGCAAATGAAACACTAAACATGCTTATATATGCAACTACAAACATTCCTGCTAAGAATTTTGTAATTCAAACTTTTAGTGTCAGTCTGGGACCTAATTAACGGTCACCAAACCGACATTGAAATTAGGGCCTGACCCAAAATAGGGTAGGATTAGGACGCGAGTGCCCAAGTCCTCCCCCCTATTTTAGGCAGGAGTCATCAAAATAGCACCCCCTAGGTCCTATTTGCCATAAGACTTTGAGGTTTTCTCATCGGGATTCAAAATTAACACACAAGATGCTCTAAATGCATTCTAAGGACCCGGGAGCTAAACCTTAAGAGGGAAAAGCCCCTGAGGGGACATTTTCTGACATAACACCTAGCATTAATTAAATAATTTTATAATTATTTAATTAATCCTTCATTTCTTCTAAAATTAATTAAATAAACAATTTAATTTCTTTTCCACCACAAATAAATAAATTTAATATTTTATTTATTTTCCAATATTATCCATGTGCATGAAATTAAATAATTTATTTATTTAATTTCCTATTATTCCCTCTCCTCCATAATTCACACTCAATCGGTTTAGATAACTAATCAATCAAATTAGTTAACTAAATCAATCAAATCAGTTAACAAGTTAGTCAATCTAGTTAACTAATCAATCAATTTAGTTGACTAGTCAATTAATTTAGTTAACTAAGTAATCAACTCAGTCAACTCTTCAATCAATCTGTTAACTCCCCTGATGCATGAGAGGATAAGGACACTTGTCACTCTCTCATTTTCTCACGTCCTCTCAACCAATTCTAGCTATTCATCTCTCTGATCATTCAAAACCATTGATCTTCACTTCTGGAAATCTATAAATTGAACATCCTTCTCAACCTTTGGGCATCTCTCATCTTCATACAACATCATGCTACTGAAATCATTTTAGGTCCTATCATCCTCATACAAGATTATGTTGTTTAATTGAGCAATCCACATATCAACAAAGCAAGGAGCAATCCATTGGAGTTTGGGTGCAACTTCGATATGCTCAATCAGTGAGGTTGGATTTGTATGCAAGGGAAGGTAAATTGTTATTTGATTTTCACTTGCTTTCATTTATTCTTTGCATACAAATTTATCTATCACATTTTGGCACACCCGGTGGGACCCCTTGGTCCTGATCTAATATCAAATTTGTGGGATTTTTAGTTGATTTCACAGGTTTAACTCTTTGTTTTTAAGAGAGATCCAAAGGTAAGTTTTTATAGGAAGTTTGCTGGGCAAAAACAGACGTCACGGTTGCATCCGAAAGGGTCAGTATGCAAAAAAAAACATATCATTTGACCCATTTCGGTGTAGGTAAAAGTCAGGGAACTTTCTTTGCCTTAGGCAAGCCTGAGGCGTCATTGTGCAGGTACAAGATATATATATATTATAAATTATAAAAGCAAAACAAAAATCAAATCAAAAGTAAAAAAAGAAAAAAAAATAAAATTATATTTTAAAGAAATAAAATATCTTCATTTTTATTTTTATTTTAAAAAAATAACAAATCTTCCAGGCCAACAGCAGGTCACATCAGTGACCAGGGGCTAGTCACAAAGGGCTAAAATTGGACCCCTCTCCATCTGCATTTTATTTTTGAAGACTCAACTATAAAAACTAATATCTTGGTCATCCGGAGACTAATTTGAGTGATTTTTTTAAAATAGGCTATAATCTCGTTCTCTACATCGTGGTGATATTGGTTTTTTCTCAGGATTCTCTGTTTTTCTAGAAAACTCATTTTCTCACTGTTGTCTCTATCTTGTCACAATTTTTAGACCTTCCAGGCTTCATAACTTTTACAAACCTACTCTGATTCAGGTGATGTTTTTTTTTTAAGTTGATATTTTTTTGTCCTCTACGCAGTAGTATTATTAATTCAAGGATTTTCTGAGTTTTATTTTTTAAGTCCACTCATTGGCCCATCATCAATCTATGATTTCAAACACATGCTAACACTTGATTTTAACATTTATTTTTATCTGTTGTTTGTTGTGTTCTAACCTAGTTTGTGCAACCTCTTATTGCTTGACAAAGACCACACTTTTTCTTGCAAACTACTAACAAGTGTGTTGTAGGTTTTCGCTTGTCAAAGACGTCACTTGACACATTGTGTTTGCTTTGTCCTATGGACTTGATTGTGGCTTCAAGCGTGTGTCTTATCATCAAATCTAAAGACAAATTTCTAGGTGCACTCAACACAACTTTTGTCTCTTCATTTAATCAAAAACTTGTTTGCAAACACACTTCGATTTGGGCTTAAAACGAACAATTGTTTGCACCATCATACTTGAAATTGGGCTTAAAATGAACATGTGTCTTAATCCTCACATTTGGACTTGGGTATAATATGAACTTGTGCTTGAATTGCTTGTGGATTTGAGTGCAATTTAGGGTGTGTATGCTCTTCTCATGCACTTAGTGTGATCTTGAGAATCAAAAACATCCTTTAATCCATTCATCTTCACACACACATTTCAATTTCTAAGGGTCAATTAACATTTACGAGTGTGAGTCAAGTGTGTGAGATCAAAAACACCACTTGATTTGCTTTTGTCACCCTTCTTAGGAGGCTGCTTGGAGACACACCACTCCAAGGGATGACCTCAACTCTTGTGTTCTGACAGAGTATAAACAGTGATGAGTGAATCAAAAGACACACCTCTTGGAAGTTGAAATCTTGTCATTCGGGCTAAGCCCCCGAGAACTTTATACCTTGGGGAAGTGAAGATGAAGGGTGGGTTACCCTCTTCTCCCAGCTGTGTGGCATTATTTCACATTCATATCACGGAATTGGCCCCCTCGTATCTTGTGTATATTAGGGACATCCTTAGACAACTTGTTTATCATAGCTTAAGACTTCTTGGCCACACCCATTTTACTAATATTAGGCTTGTTGATGTGTCTTCAAGTGTTTTCATAATCACAAAAATCAATCTTGAAAAGTCAAACTTGACACTGTCTTGTGTGTGTGATTTATGCATGTACATGTGAAATATTTTATTTTGCAAGTTGCCTAAGTCAAGCTATCAACAAATACATATTACATCATCCTAATTTTCCTTATCATCACTTTCATCTTAATCGAAATCCTAATCATCCAATCCATATCCACATCATCTTAATAATCATCCAATCCAATCCAACTTCTTCTAATTCTCACCATCTATCCCATTATTGCACCTCATCTAATCCATCCTTTGTCAAAATGGTTATGACACTAAAAAACAAGAACCTAGAGCAAGATCGTTACGGTGTTCACAAAATGCTTGATGAAATTAGGATGCTATATAAAAAGGAACAAGTCACTACCCCACTACAACACGAACAATTCCAACAACAACAAGTCCTAGACCAATAAATCATACAACACCAATCCCAACTGCAACAAAACTAACAATTCCAACAACTCTTAGCCACCTACCAATCCCAAACTCAACAAACACAACAAAAAACACCCCCCTCTCCATTGAACAACCAGAACCACAACCTTCATTTAACACATCGTCCATTATACCATCACCCATACAACATCAACAATTTCCTCCTCAATCCTATGTGTCATCTCCTTCCACATCATACCAACCTAATCCATACACATATCAAGTCAATCCTAAATCATCATACCCCACTTCTTTCAATATCAACCAATATCCATGTCAATCTATATCCCAAGATCATCCAACTACTTATCCCATCATTCCACCTCAACATCAAATCCACTCACAAGACTATCAAGTTCCTTCACAACAAGACCATACAAGTCCCAGTTACCCTTTGCAACAATATCAAGTGTCCTTAAGTCCTTATGGTACCTTTGACAAGGGGAACACCACTCTAGCTTATGCATCCTATGTCTACCCTCCATCATCATCCAATAATATGCCAATACAAGAGCCTACTAGTCCTATCCCAACACCACCATATAGTCCCTATCATAGTCCATTGGTCCATCAACCTTCTAATCCATCAAATCCTTCAACTCCTTTATCACCATGTTTTATCAACCCTTCACTAGAGGATCCCTTGGATATAACCCTACAAGTATTGTTACAAAAACTGGTCCAAGTAAAGTTGACCGAGCTACCCCTGATAAAACCATATGATCCACATGTCGTTACACTCCATGGGTAAAATGAAAATAATTGTTGTACATACCATAGGGTTAAGGGCCATATGCCATTCAATTGTTATACACTTATGAGAGTGATCCAAAATCTCGAAAAGTGTGGGAAGATTGTCATAGGTGATCCCAAATCCACCCCTATGGTCCATCCATCTAATCCCATTCCTAATCCATCTAATCCCATTATCCCTCTAGCTAGCCCAAGTCCTAATCCATCTAATCCCATTATCCCTCAAGCTAGCCCAAGTCCTAATCCATCCAATCCCATTATCCCTCCATCCAATCCAAATACTCGTCCTAAGACTACAACACCTTCAACCCCTATTATCCCTCCACCTAATCCTAATCCTAAGCCTACAACACCATCCACCATTATTATTCATCCATTATATTGCCCATCCACCCATACACTTATGAAGGATGTGATCCAATGGCTATTAGCAAGGAATCAACCATCTCCATGTCATCAAACACCTATCCAAGAGCCTATCAAAGAGCCTTCAAACATCATGTCCATTCCTTCAACCCCATCATGTAATCCACAACCCATCAAACCTATTGAAGAGTCTCCTACCATGAGTCCAAGTCAAGATTCATTCTACCCTCATGTTGTTGACCATCTATAACCTATCAAGCTTATCCAAGAGTCTTCTACCTTCACTTCCATTCAACAAAATCAAGAGTTATGTCAAGAGTATAATCTAAAGCATGTGGAAACATTAACCCCTCATCCAAATCAAGATCAAAGCACTTCCACTCATCCTCTCCATAATCCTCTTTATGATCAAGATATTATCTATGATCAAGTTACTACCCATGAGCAAGTAATCCAAGTTCATCCTATCCAAGCTCACTATCACATTATCCATGTTAATCCTCTCTATGACCAAGAGCCTATCCATGAGCAAATTTATCCTATCCATAATCCCACAACTATCCATGAATAAGTTATCCACACTACTCCTATCCATCCTCCACCTAGTCTTATCCATGATCCAACAACACCCACTTCCATTGATGATACACTTGACTCCCAAGTAAACATAGATGATCAAACAAATAGCATGGATCTTAATGAGCACAATCATAATCAAGATCCTATTGATATTTTTCCCTCCAAAATCAACTATATTGCAAATCCATCATCCCATCCCCTTAGTCTTACCACCTTCATCCATGAATGTTCCTCCTTAGGAGAGCAACAACCATTATCTACCACCTCACCTTCCCCATCAAATAATGATCTAGTGTCTAGTGTCCAAAACACCCATAATCCCATTGTCCATCACATACTCCAAAAAATGAACTATCAAGGTAAAGACTTAGGCCTTCATGAACAAGGTATTTTTGAACCCATCCATGTCAAAGTCCCTCCACGATCATATGGCCTTGGTTATATACCTCAAGAAAAATAATCTCAAGATGTTGGTACCACCTCCATGCCTCCTAAATCCACTCCTTTCCATCATAAACCACATAATATCCCCAAAACATATGTTTCCATTCCTCCCCCATCATCCTACAAATCCCAAAAGCATGTGACCATACACCTTCATCCATCAACTTTACCTCCACTACTTTTGACTCCTAATATCCCGCCATCCACTCTACCTCCACTTATCCCAACTCCTAATATCCCTATCATCCAATCCCCTTATCCATTTATCCACAAATACACTTTTAATCCCTCCATCCATAAATCCCCTCACATTCCTAATCATGATCAGCAAATGCACACATCGACCAAAGATGAAGCTTCCACCATGTCCATGGGATTCAAAAACAAAAATTTGGATATCTCTACTCATAAAGCAAAAAATCCTAAAAATACTTATGCCTTAGGGCATCAATGCAAAGAGTTCAAGAAAAATCTATCCAAAAGTCTACCCAAGCCCATAATTTCACAAGAAAACTACAAAAATAAAATGGTTTGGGTCCCTAAGCAAAAAGAAATCAAGTCAAATGAAGCATCCACATCCCAAAAATCCCAAAAATCTCACTTCATCTAAAAATCCCAAATTCCTTCATCCCATAAATCCCAATGCAAAAATCATAAAAATCCTAAGTCTTTGTGGGTATTTAAATTCCTACATCGACCATCCCCTAAGAAAATAGGTCCATTACTTCCTACACCTCCTCCTAATCAAAAGCTTCAAATTCTAATTCGGTGTGTGCAACAGTTAGTCTTGGTTCCTTTCCATTCCACAACATTTTCACATACCTCCATCTCCCCATCTTTAATCCATTATCCCACATATTTCACCCATCATATCCCTATGGTCCATGCTTTTGCATAATCCACATCATAATCCATTATCCTTCCATCCAGAATCCACATCATAATCCACTATCCTTCCATCCATAATCCACATCATAATCCACTATCTCCCATCCATCCTTGATTAATCCTTCCATACTTAATCCACATCATAATCCATAATCCACCTACTCCACCTCCCTCTCATGCAATTCCCTATCAACATCTATGAGCATGATGACACTTGATATAGTCCATGTGTGTCATCCATATTTAATGGGACTATCGCCTTTCATGGAACTAGACGCTTGAGTCTCTCTTGTCCATATCCACCTATTCCAAAAAAAAAAAAAATGAAAATAGTAAGAGAAATCCCTTCGTCCAATGGTGAAAACCACCTTGGTGGCACCTTAGATAAGTACAATGATGAAAACCTGGCAAACAAACATCATGTGTAGGTTGACTATCTATGTGTCTTACACTTGGGCGAACGTTGTCTCATCCAACCTATCAGTTCCTTTCTATATAACTCATCCTACCATATCCTATCTTACCATCCTTAGCCATTATACCCACATACCTATCCCATCTATCCATCCATCCTCCCTTCCTCCTTTTGATCTTGATAAAAACATAGGGGGAAAATGTTGAAAAATGCTTTAGAAAATATCTTGATATACCTCATCCTCTCCAACCAATCCAATCATCCTCTTGTACTAAGTTTTGTCATGTAAAATCCTAAACATACTACCTAGAATGGGGCAGGTTATTCCTATGCGACATAGTCTTTGGAGATCACATCCTAGCTCACTTATGAAACATACATACATTCCATCCACTATTGTCTATCCTTTTATCCATCCCTCTATCATAAGCTTTCCATCCCACACACTATCACCTACCCTTTTATCCATCCCATTATTGCGCGTCTTCCATCCCATTTATTATCACCCATCCTTTTGTCCACTTATCTAATCCCACCTTCCTCCTTGCATCTAGACTTGGTTTTCCCTTGTCATTGGTATCTAGCAACAAGGCTATCCAAACTCCAATACAATGCCATCCAATAAAACAAAAATATCCAAAAACAATAAAAAATTCTCAAAAATATCCAAAAACAATAAAAAATATCTCAAAAATATCCAAAAACAATAAAAAAGTCACAAAAATATCCAAAAAAAAAATTAAAAAACTCTAAAAAAACAAATATTCAAAAAAATCCAAGCAATAAACTATATGCAAGTCATCCTTCATCCATACCAATCTAGTAATTAATCAAGCCAAATCATCCAATCACATCCTTTGGTCTTGATCCTAATCTAGTCATAAACCAAATTAATTAATCATCATCAATCAATCATCAATGAGATATATCATTCCCACATCCTTGTGTTGATCTAGGGATATATCGTTCCCCACAAAGACAACACTATCATCAAATCATTAATCAATCCATCAATCATCGGTTTATAACTTGATAGGGGTAATATCTTGTTTGTTTTTTGAATCATTTGTGCATGCATGCTTGCTTGTGTGTGTTATCATTTTATCTTGTATTTGTATCGAGTACTTATCATTCTAGCTAATATTCATATCTTATGCATGTTGGAATAGCTTTTTGCATTATCCTTTGCATCTAAGGTCATATCAACCTTTTGTGCATTAGGACTTTAATGCTCTAAGTATCCTTCCTCATACGTCTAGACAAGGTTGTATTACACTGGGTACACGAGACACATCGTCACCTTGGTCCTTATACCTTGGTGCATAATGTCTAGTGTTATATCAAACTATAGGATTGCTCTACTCAAGTCAACATAACTACTCATAAATATTAATCCTCATCCATATTTTTATCTTCTCCATTTTCTTTATTTTTTTTCTTCCGCCAATTTTCCATCTTTTATCTCCCCTTCTCGTTACATCCATTCCTTTCGAGAGCACACCTGTATTCTTCCAAATCGCCCGTCCTCTCGAGGGAGCATCATTCAACCCATTAATTAATCTACTAAGCACTTCTCCTACCCAACTGGGGCATCATCACTTAGAATTCAATCATATTGTTCTTCTAAATCAAAATCATTTTCTCTTTTTCTATCCAACACAACACTATGTTTTAAACTTCTTTAAAATGATGTTACTTCACAACACCATCTCAAAGAGGGGCAAAATGTAGACACCTAAAATTGTCTCATTGCCAGATCAGACATTCATTGGCCATACTTCACATTAATTAAATAATTCTTAATTATTTGATTAATTTCATCCATTGTTATGAAAATCAATCACGACATTATTCTTCTGCATTAATTAAATAATTATTAATTATTTAATTAATCCATTTCCTAGCATTTTTTTAAGATAATGCACCTGGTAAACTTTTTAACGTGATCGGCGACGCTGGTGCGACACGCCCTCTAGCTCCACGCGAATGCTTTTGCCTGGAGTAATGAACCGATAAGGCCACAACATGGGGGACCTCATCCCCTAGCAAGAACAATTCAAACCCGCGAGCTTGTTGGCCCAGCGAAGGCGTAAAGCCTACGATCTCGTTGGCCCAGCGGGGGTTTGAACTCTGGTGGCCGCCACTACAATTGAGCGACTTAACCACCAAACCACGCCCTTATCTGCTATCCATTTCCTAGCATTAATTAAATAATTTTACAATTATTTAATTAATCCTTCATTTCTTCTAAAATTAATTAAATAAACAAATTAATTTCTTTTCCACCACAAATAAATAAAATTAATATTTTATTTATTTTTCAATACTATCCATGTGCATGAAATTAAATACTTAATTTATTTAATTTCCTATTATTCCCTCTCCTCCATAATTCACTCTCAATCAGTTTAGATAACTAATCAATCAAATTAGTTAACTAAATCAATCAAATTAGTTAACAAGTTAGTCAATCTAGTTAACTAATCAATCAATTTAGTTGACCAGTCAATCAATTTAGTTAACAAGTCAATCAATTTAGTTAACTAAGTAATCAACTCAGTCAACTCTTCAATCAAATCTATTAGCCCCCTTGATGCATGAGAGGACAAGGACACTTGTCACTCTCTCATTTGCTCACATCCTCTCAACCAATTCTAGCCATTGATCTCTCTGATCATTCACAACAGTTGATCTTCACTTCTAGAAATCTATAAATTGTACATCCTTCTCAACCTTTGGGCATCTCTCATCTTCATACAACATTATGTTGCTGAAATCATTCTAGGTCCTATCATCCTCATACAAGGTTATGTTGTTTAATTGATCAATCCACATATCAACAAAGCAAGGAGCAATCCATTAGAGTTTGGGTGCAACTTTGATACGCTCAATCAGTGAGGTTGGATTTGTATGCAAAGGAAGGTAAATTATTATTTGATTTTCACTTGCTTTCATTTATTCTTTGCATGCAAATTTATCTATCATAGTGTGAAAATGCTTCATATGCTAATCTATGGGGAGAGAAAATGCATAGAAGCTCAAATCTAACAATTTCTAATAACAAAATCACACATGCATTAATGCATTAACATGCATGTGACATGAAATAGACTTGTAATTCACAAAACCAATATAACCATAACAGTGATATATAAGGGGGAAAAACCCCACATTCCAAAGCATGAAACCAATTGTATTGCAATAACAATACAACTACATACAACTTTAGGCACATGCCCTTACAAGAGTATCATCAACAGACTTGGAGTAATTTTGGCATAATAGTATCCCTACAATGCACTATGAAAACCCCATCCAAGCACCCTGATAAATAGAAAATACATAAATAAGAAACCATCCAATAGTTTTGGAAAACCATTAGCTAATATGCAAGATGTATGGCACCCAAACCCTTGGCCCAAATCCCAATACCCTATAGATAATTTGAATTCCATGCTATATTTAAAATATTCCTTAAACTATCATAACTTGTCATAACCTGTCATAGTCAACATTCCAACTTAGGCACCCCAATTTGTCATGTTCCTCCATTCAAAGATACTTTATGACATGCATCATAAGATTGTCATAATGTTGGTCAAGGTTCCAGTGTAAACCCCATAATCACGTTGTTATGCATCATATAATTTATCATAGGTAACTCCCACATCTTACAATGTCATAAGATGTTCTTACAAATCATAATGATATTAGGTTCTCTTACAACTTCATACACATAATCCAAGATGGTTGACACATGGAAAAGAGTGTCACTTGAAAGTGGGATGCCTCACTTTTCATGTGAGGACAAAAATAATAAATAAAATACAACAAATAATAAATATGTAACATTGGGAATTCAAGAGAAAAAGGGGAACTCAAACACTACCATTTAACTACTAGGGGTCAAGAGGCCCATAGTCTCACAAAACCACCTAAACTTCTCTATGCTCACTATATTCTTAATGCATCTTCAACATTCTTCAAAGTGTTAACCTTATCCAACATCATCCTCCTATCCTCTGCCATATCTTGAGAAAAATGGTATTGGAGATCAATATTATTTATTCATGCATGAAAGTTTGGGTTCTTTTCCATACTAATGACACACTGATTGTCATAATGAACTCTAACTACTCTTTGACTTAAACACACATTTGAACATAGTCTCAAAAAATAAATGACTTCCTTATAGGCATGAGTAGTTTTCATACACTCTACCTCTGTCATGGATAAAGTGAACAAAACCTACTTCTTGCTCATCCAAATTGCCGCACCATTAAATAGGCTAAACATATAGCCATTGGTAGACCTTTTACTATTAACATTTCTTGCCCAATCTAAGTCCACATATTCTTAAATATTCACTGAGTGCTACAAGTCACCTACAAGTCCTCTACATGTTATCTACAAGTTATATACAGGTGTGGTTGTAGGTCCCTTATAGGTCCTTTATAGGTACCACCAACACAACTATGCTCCAAGTGACCCATGGTACTATTACAAGTTGGTTGCAAGTCCACTACAGGTCCTCTACGAGTGAAAAAAGTACTACCCTTATAAAAATAGAAGTCTATAGTTCCTTGCAAGTATCTAAATACCCTCTTCATTTCCACTTAATGATCTTTGTTAGGATTAGTCATGAAATAGTTTAAGATTCCCACTACTTGGGCAATGTCCTATCTAGTGCAAACCATAGAATACATCAAATGACCAATTGCATTAGCATAGGGTACTGAAATCGTCTCCTCTATTTGTAGGACTCTACTAAATTGAAAGCTTGATTCCCATAGAAATAGGAACATTACTTGGTTTGTTGTCGGCCATACTAAAACATTACAAAATAGATTCAACATACTCCCTCTATCCAACCTAAAGTTTTATGTTATCCCTATCCCATTTAATTTCCATCCTAAGGATGTACTTATCAACCCCTAAGTCTTTCATTTTAAACTATGAAGAAAGCTAAGATATAAAGTCCCTAAGCATTACCAAATATCAACATATCATTAATATACAAATTCATAATGATAAAATGATCATTGCACTATTTCTAGTAAACACAACGATTTGAATTAGACCTAATAAATCCCAACTTCAAAACATATGAATCAAATTTTTTATACCACATTCTAGAAGACTATTTTAAACCATAGAGGGATAAATTTCAACTAACAAACTGAATTTTCCTTACCCTTTTCAATATAGTGCTATGGTTGTGGCATGTAGATCTCCTCCCCCAAATCACCATATAAGAAAGTTGTCTTAACATCCATTTGTTCAATGTCAAGATCAAAAATAACAACATAAACTAAATGAATTTTGATAGATATCAACTTTGTAATAATATAGAAAATCTCACCAAAATCCATTCCCTCAACTTTGGAGTAACCTTTGGCAACCAACCACATGCTTTGTACTTCTCAATGTTACCATCCAAGACCAACTTATTTTTGAACACCCATTTTCATCCAATGTGTTGGTGCACAAAAATGTAGGTTCTCTCCTCTAGCATCACCACTAATATTGAAACAAAAGGGGAACAAAGTGTCACAAGAAGGGAGAGTGATACATCAACAAGGAGAGGCTAGTTTTGGACCAATGCATAGGATGGGGTAGATCCTCTTCTTCTTCAAGATCTGTAAAACCTATGGAGTATTGCCTTTAGGTTTAAATATATGGGGACAATTTAAAATAAGGATTTGACTACCACACCCTAATGGCAATCAGGAGCAAGCCTAAAAGACCTCACTAACAACGGATTAAAATAAAAAATCCAAGTGCACCAATAGATATAATCAATTGAAATCTTCAAAGATGAAACCCCTTCACTTTTCATACACACTTATATCCTGCACCTTCACTATCACAGTCCTCTATACATTTGTCTAACACCAGCCTACTGAAGATATGCATTTACAATAACAGAGTAAACATGTAAAGAGGATGGAAATGTGTTTGCAATTTAGCATTGGAATAAAAGTTGCATAAACACAACCTCAGATGATAAGGTAACCTACAAATGACATTCTTAATTATCCAAAACAACATCAACTGCATCCCACATGCAACAAAGAAAAGACCATTACAAAAGAGTTTGTAACTTATTAGAATGTTGTGACATTAATCAACTTTTGATTACATTCATGCCAACAAGTGTGACAAGAGAGAACCAACAAATAGGTTCAAATACTCTCTTGAAATACAACCATTTGCAATGGAGAAATGCACCTACAGATAAAACCCTACTTGACTACACCTTCCCCTAATTACAAAGCATGCGCCATCATTTATAGAGTTGGAAATACATCATTTGATACCCTATAAATAGATTGAGACACATATCATCAAAAATTGGTTCGTAGACCAACCCCTATTACATATTATAAACATTTATATATAGCATTTCATCTTGTTTCTTGAACATGGTTTTGAAGTGAGAAACACGTTTTTAGGTCACCCATAGTTGTTGCATCATCTTCACATGGATTGCACTTGAAACTATACTCACTTGTAGTGTTTTCCTGTGTCTTGGTATAGGGAATTCATCACTGACGGACCTACAAGAGTCCTGGGTTGTATAGAATTACCTACCAAGTTATCTAACCTAGAAGGATTATTACTCGAAGTCCTGAGAGTTGTAGAAGTGTCTTGGGGATGTTGGGGTATTTGAATGTTCATCGACACTGTTTACTGCTTTAGGTTCCACTGTGTCAGGTTTCTTTTATTTTGGTGGCCTTCTCCTTGTTATCCACCACTTTTGACAACTCAAAACATTCTTTTCCTTTTTAGTGGTTTGGCTAGTTCGTGAACTTACAAACTAGTCAAAAGATTCATCTTTTCTTTGCTCTTTATTTGTCTTTTGGTATTCTGGCGAGTTTGTGAACTCGTGAACTTGCCAAAATGTTTCTCTTATTTTCTTCTTTCCATCTCTCATCTCTCTTCCTTTTTTGGTGATTCGACAAGTTTACAAACTCGTGAACTTGCCAAAACAACGGTCACTTCATCCTCTTTTAGCATTTCGTCAAGTTCGTGAACTTATGAACTTCCCAAAAAGTTTCATCTTTGACTTTCTCCTCCCTTGTCAGGATTTCGGTGAGTTCGCAAAATCACAAACTTGCTAAACCACACATCTCCTTTTTGTTTTCTCTTTCAAGCATCTTGAGAACCTACAAACATTTTTTGTAGGTTCACTAGTTCGTGAACTTGCCAAAATGCTGAAATTTTTCTTCCACCTTTGCTTTGTCTTCAACCTTTCAGTGTTTCAACAATTTTGAGAACTCACAAACCTACCAAAATGATAAAACATTCATCTTTTCTGACTTTCCTCTTCTTTCTTATCTTTCTTCCTTCTTCTTTTGGTTTTTCAGCAAGTTCGCAAACTCATTAACTTGTCAAAAAGTTTTATCTTTTCTTTTATCATCTCTTCTCTTTTTTCAATGATCCAACATTTTGAGAACATATGAACCTTTTTGGTAGGTTCACTAGTTTGTGAACCTACTGAATCATCGAAACATAAGTATTTTTGGGTTTTCAACAGGTTCACGAGCTGGCAAAGTTGCTGAAAGACATACACCTAAAGGATTTTCAGAGGATTTTTTAAGGATGGAGGCCGATTTGAAAATATCTCAGATCAAATATAAATGATGGGAAAAGTAGGGCAAGGCAACAAAGGGGCATAAACATAGGATTTTCTTTGAAGTTTTGAGTCTAATGGGGCTATGATCCAACATTGGTTATAGTTGGGTCGTGTGCCTCTTGCAGGCATAGCAAGAATCCAACTATCTCTGGGAGTAGACCAAAATGACAAGGGTGATGAGGAGGGAGGGGAAACAAAAACAAGCCAATATGTACAAGGAAGAAAATAACATGGAGAATATGTACAAGAGAACCTACAACCAATGACATGGAGGCACAAAGGAAAATGAATATGGCTGCAAACAAAATTTAGAACAATTGCAAGTCAAACCCTGCAAAGAAGATTCATGGCACAAAGCCATGGACAAACTACTGAAATCACTTAACCCTATCAAAATAAACCTTGAAGAAGGAACTAATCATCCTTGAGCCAAAGTTGCATTGATCACATAGCAACAACAAATGATACTTCTTCCAAACATGTACAAGCAAAATTCAACTATTCATATCATCATGCTAGAAATGGAAGTGATTGTCATCAAGACATGGCAACCATAGATAATAGGAACTATCATCATGTTGACCCATGTGGTTATATTCATCTTCAATCTCCTTGGTAGCATGATGCATGCCTAGACCTACACACAAATTAGCACGAAGAAAAATATCCTGGTCTGAACTTCAAACGGAAATATGGCCTATTCAAGTGTAACCTCAAGTAGGGCTATATCATTTGATTGCTCAAGCTCTTTCAACCCAGATGTACCACAAATGTTGATGTACTCTACCACGATTGAATCATAAACTTGATTTAAATCCAATTCTACATCATCAACATATAAATTAGAGATTTGAGGCATTTCATGTGGAGACTCACTATCTTCAAATTGCCTATCTATTTTACTACAACCCGCTAAAAAAATACTTCTGCTAAGAAATTGATCTATGATTTGATCTTCCTCACCATCATGCAAACAATCATCTTGATCCTCTTGAGAACAAACAAACTCTACGTTAGCATGTTCATCCAATGAGCTCAAAAATTTGTTCTTGATGCAATTCACATCAACATATGATAGCTGCTTGAGACCAAGTTCTAAAAATGTATCTACATCAAAAACTTTATGACTTGGAATATATAGATCATGCACACCTTCATATTATTCTTTCTCATTTACAACAAGTAAGGAGTGGGCATCATCCTCAAAATCAACAAAGCAAGGAAGCACATCTAGTGAATAATATTGTTGCTACAATTCAACTTCCTTACCTTAGTAACATCAAGATCATCGTCAGCAGGAACACATCATGAAAGTTCACCAAGAAAATAGTTATCATCACTTTCAAAACCAAGAAATGGCCATCCAAACACAAGTAAGTGCAAACTCTATTTTCATCATCTTCCTTACTGTCACATGATGTTGCACTACCATCAATTTCTATCCTCCTAACCACACAATCAAACTGATCCCATGTTGCATCAATATCACCATCATCATGATTTGTCCCACTAGTATAAACAAAAGGAGCTACAAGTTTATCCCCTTTGGTATTGGGAGGTGGAACATCAATGTCGAGTGTTGATTGGGTAGCATATTACCACTCAAAATCCACCTTTATACTTCTTGGTTTGTATTCCGGGGGAAGTCGACTTGCACCAGGATAGAAAGTATCACAATACAAGTCTATGCACATACTTTCATCAGGTCTACATTCATCTAGAAGGTTATTTATTGTAGCAACAAACCTATCACGGAAGTGTGACATTGATTCACCACCCTGCCTACTAATTTTTTCTAAATATTAGGGAAGGGAAGAAGGGTCATAGACATTGCATCTAACTCATTGAAATTAGTAGTGATATCATCATTCTCATCCTCAAACATTGCTATTGTAATATGTTGTGTACTTGTAGATGCAAAGTGGTTGTGGGACTGCTTGGTGCTTAAGTCAAGCATGTTTATGTGGGTCACCAAGTCAACAAGCTCTTGTTTAGATGGGTTAAGGGAATGCACAACCAGTTTATCATTTTGAAATTTATATGCACAATCATTTGTGCATTCTAATGAGGTATCACTATAATAATCAGGATAATATTCATCAACATAGCATACTAGGCCATCAAGATCTAGTATGAGTCAAGTGAATTCTTAGATTTACAATCTGTTTCAAACCAATGATCCATGACTACACAACATACATTGTGCTAAAAAATAATTGCATCCTTCTTCCAAAAATATCTCTTTGCACAACAATTCTTCCTTCAAGAAAGGAAAGAAGAAACAATTTTAAGTACCTTTGACTTGTTGCTACATCAGAATGGAAGGATATTTTATTGCACCACAAATAAGCATGCATTAACAATAGAAACTTTGAATTATAGTAGAGTTTCTACCTCATAGTATGAGGAAATCCTTGGAGTAGATAGAATCGCCAAGGTTAAAATATTTTTGGGTCCATTCACCAATAGAGTCTTTAATTTTTTGTAACCCAAGATAAGACTGAACTCTGAAGCAGTCCCCAACAGAGTCACCAATCTATTGGTGCACAAAAACGCAAGCTCTCTCCTCTAGCACCACCACCAAGAGTGAAACAAAAGGGGAACAAAGTGTCACAAGAAGGGAGAGTGATACATCAACAAAGAGAGGGTGGTTTTGGACCAACACATAGGATGGGGCAAATCCTTTTCTTCTTCAAGCTCTACAAAACCTAGGGGGATTCCCTTGACATATGCATATATGGGGATAATTTGAAATAAGGCTTTTACTACAACGTCTCTAATGATAATTAGGAACAATCCTACAAGACCTCATTAATAGTAGATTAAAAGAAAAAATATAAGTGCACCAACATATATGATCAATTGAAATCTTCAAAGATGAATCCCCTTAGCTTTTCATACACACTTATATTCTGCACCCTCACTATCACAATCCTCTATACATTTGTCTAACACCAACGCACTGAAGACATGCATTTACAATATAATGGACTATGACAACGAGCAAAATTCCTACCTACACAAACCTCTAAACATCTATTTGACATGATCTCCCTGAAGATATATCCAAAGTATAATATTGGTTTGCATATGCAGGTAGAGTAGGAGACTGAGCTAATCCTACAAATAATAAGAAAAGTTATTAAAATGAGATGTTTGGCCTCTCACCAATTTGATCGATGCCTACTCTATTGGGAAACATAGTCCAAACTTGCAAAGAGGATGGAAACATGTATGTAATTTAGCATTGGAACAAAAGTTGCATAAACACAACCTCATAAGATAAGGTAACCTATAAATGACATTCTTAATTATCAAGAGCAACATCAACTTCATCCTACATGTAACAGAGAAAATACCATTACAAAAGAGTTTGTAACGTATTATAATGCTACAACATTATTCAATTTTCATTACATTTGTTCCAGCAAGTGTGGAAAGAGAGAACCAACAACTAGGTTCAAGGGCTCTCCTGAAATACAACAATTTACCATGGAGACATGCACTTGCAGATAAAACCCTACTCGACTACACCTTCCCCTAAATTACAAAGCATGTTCCATCATTTATAGAGCTAGAAATACATCATTTGATCATACCCTGAAAAATAGCTTGAGACACACGTCATCAAAAATGGTTCGTAGACCAACCCCTATTACATATTACAAACATGTATATATAGCATTACATTCCATCCTATTGTTTGGATGTGGACTTGGAGTGGGAAACACGTTTGCAAGTTGCCCACACTTATTGCATCATCTTCACATGGATTGCACTTGAAATTGTACTCACTTGTAGTGTTTTCCCATGTCCTGGTACATGTAATTCATCATTGATGGACCTACAAGAGTCTTAGGTCGTATAAAATTCACCTAACAAGATATCCATCCCTAGAAGGATTATTAATGGTGGTCCTGAGAGTTGTACAAGCATCCTGAGGTGGTTGGGGCATTTGAATGTTCATTAACATTGTTTATTGCTTCAGGCTCTACTTTGTCAGGTTTCTTTTATTTTGGCAACCTTCTCCCTGATATCCACCACTTGTTTGACAACTCAAAACATTATTTTCCTTTTTAGCAATTTGGCTAGTTTGCAAACTCGTGAACTAACTGAAACATTCATATTTTCTTTGATTTTTATTTATCTTTTGGTCTTTTGGTGAGTTTACGAACTTGCCGAAATGTTTGTCTTCTTTTCTTCTTTCCATCTTTCTTTTCTTTTTCAGTAATTTAGCAAGTTCACTAAGTCATAGACTTGCTAAAATAATGGTCTCTTCGTCCTTTTTCGACATTTTGGCAAGTTCATGAACTTATGAACTTGCTGAAAAGTTTCATCTTTAACTTTCTCCTCCCTTTGTTGGGGTTTTGGCGAGTTCACAAACTCATGAACTTGTCGAAACACACATCTCCTTTCTATCTTCTCTTTCAGGCATCTTGAGAACCTACAAACTTGTTTAATAGGTTTGTCAGTTCATGAACTTATCAAAATGGTAAAAATATTCTTACACCTTTGGTTTGTCTTCAACCTTTCAGCATTTCAATGATTTTGAGAACTTGTGAACCTTTTCAACAGGTTCTCCAATTCATGAACCTACCAAAATACTGAAACATTCATCTTTTTTAACTTTCCTCTTCTTTCTTATCTTTCTTCCTTCTTCTTTATGCATTTCAACGAGTTCACGAACTCACAAACTTCCTAAAAAGTTCTATCTTTTCTTTTCTTCTCTCTTCTCCTTTTTCAATGATTTGACATTTTGAGAACTTAAGAACCTTTTTGGTAGGTTCACCAGTTTTTAATCTTGTAAAATTGTGGAAACATAAGGCTTTTCAATTTTCGGTGGGTTTGTGAACTAGTGAACTTGTCAAAAGGCATACACCTAAAGGATTTTTAGAGGATTTTTGAGGATTTTTGAGGATAGGGGACCATTTAAAAATCTCTCAGATTGAATATAAATGATGGGCAAAGCAAGGCAAGGCAACAAAGTGGCACAAACATAGGATTTTATTTGAAGTTTTGAGTCTTGTGGGGCTAGGATCCAAAATAATGAGTTTTTATCCTTCAGGAAACTGAACCAAGTCCCAAGTATCATTCTTTTTCAATGTATCCATCTCATCCACGGTTGATATCCAATACTCACAATCATCCATTTTGGTTACCTCCTTAATTGTTCTAGGCTCATCAGTGTTAGACAACAAAGCAAAAATACATCTAAAATTAGGTAGGCTGTACCTTTCAAGTTACCTCCTTTACTGAGTGCACCTCCTTAAAGATAGAGGTGGAGTTTCTACTTCTTATTTTGAACTATATGAGCTCTCTTAACTATCCTCCTCATTTGGTCCAACTTGAACCTTTGGTTCAATATCTATTGTAACCTTCTTGGTATTAGGCTATAGTTGTACGACTAACTTCCCATCCTCTTCTAGATGGTCAACTATAGGAGAAGGTTTAATCTCTAAAAATTTTATCACATTTTGATTGTATAAAACCTTATTCAACCATATGATCCCAGATTTTGTACCCCTTCACATTGACACCATAGCTAATGAAGATACATTTTACCACCTTATTATCCAACTTTGATTGCTTCGCTCCAGGTACATGTGCATATGCATCGCAACCAAATACATGAAGATGTTGAAGTGAGGGTTATTTTCCCACCTAAACCTCCATAGGGGTTTTCTCAACAAGTTTTGATGTAGAAGACCTATTAATTAAGTAGCATGTAGTAGTAACCATCTCTTCCTAGAAATTCTATTCTAAGGTAGCTCCATTGAGCATACTCCTAGCCTACCCCATCAATGTTTTGTTCATGTGTTCTACAACTCCATTTTGTTGAGGAGTGTATGGAGTTGTCTTATGCCTTTCTATACCATTCTCCTTATAGTATTTTTCAAAATCTACAAAATAATAGTCACCATCATTATTGGTCCTCAACACCTTAATCTTTCTCCTAGTTTATTTTTCCAAGAGAGCCTTAATCTCCCCAAACTAACTAAAGACCTCAAACTTGCTCCTGAGAAAATACACCCATACCCTTTTAAATAATTGTCAATAAATGACATATGATACAATGATTTAGACATGAGAGGAATATTACAGGACTAAACACATTAGAATGAATCATATCCAACAACCCATAATATTTATGAGAACTAGAACAAAACTAAACATGGTTTTGCTTTCCATAAATGCAATGCTCATATAAGTCAAATTCAAGAGAACAATATATAAGCACCTTCTATGAGATTTTTATTCTTCAAGGCCCATAGACCTTTCTCGCCTATATGCCCCATATGTTGGTTTCATAGCAGTATCTTCTTGGCAAGTAATTTTCTATCTGAAGTAAGAGCATGTGTAGGTACCCAAAATACATGACCGTCAAAACTAGAAACTAAAGACTTGTAACCAACGTGTAACCTCTCTATAGGTTCAAATTGTAACTTATCTATAGGTCCTAAAGCCAAGGATGAAGACTTGTAACCAACCCATTACCACTTTATAGGACTTTCTATAGACTTTCAATCAACTCATAACTACTCTACATGTCTTGCTGCATGTACAAAATAACTATTACACTAAATCTATGTGCATACATCAACCTAAAAGAGAGTACCAACTCAAACCACCTTCATGAACACCATAGATCCTTGATCCATATTACACCTTCCATTTCTAAAGACAACCTATACTCCTATATCATGCATTTTACTAATAAATAATGAGTTCCGTGCCAAACTAGGGATGTGCAAAACTACTGAAATACCTTTGACCCTCTCATTATAGTTTGAATTCTGACTCTCCCACAACCAAAAATATTGAAGAAAGAGTTATTAATGACATATATACCTTTCCACCATCATACTTCTCGTAATCTAAAAACCACTCCTTATGGGAGTCATGTGGAAAGAATCTTTAGAGTTAATCATCTATGCATCTTCACATGCATGCATTGTCAACACTGTGACAAAGACATCTCTTGCATCCTCTTGCAAAAAATATTAGAATCATCATCAGATCCACCTTTTTCTTCTTTTTCTCCTCCTTGAAATCCTTTTTGAAATAACGTGTCTTGTTGCAATTCCAAAATTTAGCCTTGGACTTTTTACTAGGAGACTTAGATCTCCCACTTGAATTAGATCTAATTTTACCATTCTTCTTTCCTTTCTCCTTTGACCATCCATGAAAAAGCAAAGATTTCTTGATAGATTTGAAAGATTTTCACCTTATCTCTTTCAAGAGTAAGGCAACCACTACCTCATCAAGCACAAACTTTAAAATAGTGCTCCCAATAGCCATCACCAAGTTATCCCATGAGTTTAGGAAAGAAAATAGAAGGTCTATGCATTGATCTTTCTCTTCCATTTTTACATGATAGATTGTAATTGGCTCATGATTGTGTTGAATGCATTAAAGTTCTCTACCACTAAATCACCATCACCCATAATAAGATTGTACAACTTCTCTCATAGAAAAATATTAATAACCAAGGATTTAACCTAGTACAAATTTTGTAAAATTCTCCCAAAAGGCTTTCAAGGTGGATTTTTCAAGGACATTCAACAACACTGAATCTTCCAAGCAAAGCTTGTTGAGGATTCTCACCTTCCAATCCAACATAGCCCATTCTTCATATTTATTTGATGTAGGTTGCAACACATAGATATTTATCTATGGGTAGATCATCCATATTAAGATTCCACAACATGAAGTATTATCATTAAATCTCTCTATCTCTAGTCGAGATGTGCTTTCCATTTTCTTGAAACAAGATCTACTCTATGCACACTCCCACTCAAAACAATATTATTCCAAAAAACCTCTTTCCTACCACATAGGACCCAAGTTGATTAGGCTTTAACACTAAATGAAAGAAATCTAAGGTGTAAAAATGCTTCCTACACTAATCTATGAGGAGAGAAAATGCACAAAAGTTTAGATCTAACAATTTATAATAAAAAAATCACACATGCAATAACATGCACTAATGATTAAGTGGCATGCTATAGACATGCATCTCACAAAAATAATACAACCATAACACAAAGGTATATGTAGGAAAACTCTTTTGGGAGAATAACCCCACACTCCAAAGCACAAAACAAATTATATTATAATAACAATAAAATTACATACAACTTCAAGCACATGCCCTTACAAGAATATCACAAACATTAAATCCTAGAGTAATTTGATTACATAACAACATCCTTGCAACACACTATGAAAACTCCATCCAAGTACCCCAATAAATAGAAGATACACAAATAGGAAACCATCCAATGGTTTTGGAAAACCATGAGGCAACATGAAAGAGGTATGGTGCCCAAAAACCATGGCCCAAACTCCAATGCTCTTTACCAAGTTTGACTTTTAGGCTATATTTTGAATATTCCTTATAGTTGTCATATCTTTTCATAGGCAATATTCTAACTTAGGCACCTCAATTTATCATGTTCCTCCTTTAAAAGATGCTTTATGACATGTAGCATAATATTGTCATAGTGTTGATCAAGATTCCAATATAACCCCCATAATAGTGCTCTTACACATCATAGAATCCATGATAAGTAACTCCCACATCTTACAATGTCATAAGATGTTCTTACACATCACAATGACATTAGATGCTCTTACAACTCCTTACACATAATTAAATATGATTGAGACATGGAAAAGTGTGCCATCTCAAAGTGGGATGCCCCACTTCTCATGTGAGTATAAAAATAATAAATAAATACAACAAATAATAAATATGTAACATTGGGAATGCAAAGTTGATACTTTCCAACAAAGGAAATTTGCATTAAAAGTACATATTAGAGAAGCCAATTTATGAAGAAATTAGAGCCCTCACAACATGGTTACAGTCACACAAGTCAAAAGTGACTATAATCTGAGAAACAAACAAGGCTAGAGGAGATTGGAAACCCATGAAGAGGCTGATGGAATCTACATAGAGAAAAAAAATAAGATCTTAAATGTATTGTATCCCCATAAGAACTTGCAACACATGTTTCTAAACCTCTAAAACCCCTATCCATGAATCCTTGAATTCAACAAAGAAATTTATTTCAAAAGTAAAGATAAATACATTTCATGAAAGAATGGTATCAATGGCCCAAAGCCTTAAAATCAAACGCTCATAAGGCGTAAAAATTAGTTGAGCTCAAGCCATCTAATATCATTGCTAAGAAATCCTACAAGCCTATTGTAGAGGAGAATGACCAACCAAATAAATTACTATTTAATCACAAGAAGCCATAGATACCTATTATGAAGCAAAGGCTCGAAGAAAATCTAGGTCCAGAAACCCAACATATCCCTAGTGCAGATGTTATAATTGCTCGCTCATCAACCCATTATCGAAGTATGTTCCTTTTGATACGACTCAAATTCTTAGCAACATAAAAATTTAGGACCCACTTTATGGGTTGATGAGAATCTTTGAGCATAAAAATAGGGCTATTACTTATTATGGGAAAGGCCTCATACATGATGTTTTCCCAATTATAAACCCTGTAACATCACTTGGTATCTTAGAAAAACGTGATAACCTTAAATTCTATTTGGGAACAACAATGACAAAGAACCCCTCAAATATTGAACCCCTTTTTTATGTCATTGCTTATAAATGGTTGGATAGTCAGAAAGTATATGATTGACTTCAAAGCATCTACAAGTGTTATGACTTTGGAGGTCATGAATCAATTATGTCTAAAAATTTCAAGATAATTTAGGAAATGCTTTTCCATGGACTCTATGGAGATCCCAATCATTGGTGTAGTGAATGGAGGTGAGCTAAAATTGGTTACATTTACTAAGATAACTTATCATATGGATATCACAATTGTGGATTGCCCACTTAAGTGGGGAATGTTGTTATCAAGAAATTGGTTTGTAACTATTGGAGGAAGCTTTCAAATGCATTATTCTTATGCAACCATTCCTATTAATGGGAAAGAGGTTATATTAACAAGAGAAAAGAAAATGACCTACATTGTTAAGGATCCTACTATGAGGACAAATGAAATTTGCTATATTGATGAAGGGCCAGACTATTTTGTTGGTCAATGTTTCATTGAAGGGGATGTTATGGATCCATATGCTTTCCCTAAGATTCAAAATCTTGTATAGACTACCTATGGACTATATTTTTTGATGGAGCATGTTCCCTTGAAATCTTAGGTGTAGGTGTAGTCCACATTTAACCTAATTAAAAGATTTTTAAATTTTCATATACACTAAGGTTATAGTGCACTAACAATGTTGCTAAATATGAAGAACTATTATTGGGACTAAATATGGTCTTAAGATGACATCAAATGCTTGAAAGTTTTTGGGGATTCAAAATTGGTGATCTCGAGTAAAAGGAACTTATGTTGTTAAAGACATCAAATTGATGCTATATAAGAATGTTGTCATAGACAATATTAAATTCTTTGATGCTTTTCGGATTGAGTGGATATAAATGAGGAATAATGTCCCAACTAATACATTAGTAGTATTGGCTACTAAATTTGATGAGAGTTGGGTATCACCTCTATGTACTATAGGGGTAGAGATATTAATAAGGCCCACCATCCCTAATAACATTTATAACTGGTAGATATTTAACAATGATAGTTAGATATGTGATTTTCAAAATTGTGTAGATAAGTGACAAGCAGTCCATTGATTAGGAGCCTATGGTTGATGTAGTGGATGGAAAGGAAGTCTTTTATGGAAATGAGATCACTCAATTAAAGATAGATTATTTACCTAAATGGTTGGTGGCATTAAAAATGGCGTTTTCCAGAGCCAGTAGACTTAAAGCTAAAGTCTAGCCCATTAATGAAAATTATGTTGAGGTCACAAAAAGATTAACTACAATATGAATATATTTGTATAGAATCAAGGAAATACAACTTGAGAGTTAGATTTCATTAAATCATTTCTTGTACATGAAATATCTAGTATAATGAAAAATAAATTTAGAACATCAATTTGAAGCATCAAAGTTGCCCTAGTAGAGTAAACTTTGATGACTTGTTGCATATGATCACAAAACCATGATAGTATACATAACCAAGGAAAGAGCATTATTAGACGTTTACAAATTAATCTCTTCCCATCAATTCTTTAATAGGTAACTCATAATCACAATCCCTCTATAAGGGTTTATGTGAAGATCAAAGCCATAATAGAGTGCTGACTACATGCACAAAAAGTTACATTTTGTTGGCTTGACAAATGATGTAAAAATTCTACATAATGACACAACTACAAGGTCCAGAACATTCATTATACCACAAATGAAATTCAGACATTAGTGTCAAAAAAAAGTTGTGCAAGTCAATTTTAATGTAATAAAACAACTCCATCAATGAGACACAATTTATACATTTAGACATGCTTCAGAAAACAACCTATATAGCAGAAACCTAGAATTTCATTATGAATAATTTTAAGGCTTTCACCAAGTCTAGACAAAACTTGTATCCTTTAATTTTTACCCCAAAGATTTAGCTGTATATGTCATCGAAATCCATTCTTACTGTCCATTTTTTCCATAGATGACTTATAAATAATCCTTTTAATGGAGCCCTTCCTGACTTGGATCTCAATAACAGGAGCTGAGCAATTCCAAAGGAAAAAAAAGGTTTGTGAGATAATTACAATGTTTAGACTGATCATGGGAGTTCCCTACATGAAATTACATGATCTTTTTTCTTGAATTGATAGTAGGTGCAGGACAAGATGTTTCCTTGGAAGATTTAATAAAAAAAATCAAATGGTTTGGTATTATTCACATGACTGTAAATCATATCTGATTGTGATACTGTGGTGGAGTTTTCTTTAATAAATACTCTAAGCTATACTTGCTGAAAGATGAAATAAATACTAGATCTAGATGTGCAATAATGAAGAACTAGCATACCTAGTTATTATCACACCTTATGAGCTAGGTTTAAACAAAATATAGTCCCAATGGTTCAAACATAGCAAACTTTGAAAGTTGACAGTACAGATCTTATATTAAAAGAGAGTCAGCCCAACTTAACAGGGAAAACAAAAAGTATTCTCACCCAAAATAGGGCATTAAGCACCATGCTAAATGACAAACTCTAAAGTTCATAATTAATTGAAGTCCTAACACATATGCAATTAATCCAAGCTTTCCATTGCTACCCTGCCATCTAAGACCATCAATATGTTTCTGAGTGCTAGTTGTTACAAGACAATGTTAGTTAAGTGTATAATTTCATCAATATAATCGTATGGGTGGTTTCCCCACCTTTTCTAAAAAATAAAAATAAAATAAAAAAGTGTATAATTTCATAATCCTTATTCTGCAAATAGGGATCTCTATGTTTTCCAAGGACCTATTCTCATTATGAAACGTTTACTAGAATCTTATTACCTTAAAGTACTCAGCTTCCTCAATCGCTGTGGCGAGAAGAATGCTAAAAAACTATTAATCTATTGCCACAAAAAGAATTAATCTCTCAATAGATGCCATTGTCACAAAAGGTTTAACCTCTCAACGTATGATGTACTCCAGAGGCTAAATATAGTAGCATAGATCCATCTTATCATGGATTTGACATGGTCCGAGAGGTATGCTAAAGACTCTAGGTGTCAATCCCTTTGTGTTACATCCATTTGATTTGGTTAAATTTGAGAATTATGTATATGTATTTGTGAACACTGAAAACACAGGGATTGGTTCACTCGTATATTTAAACTGTATGCCTGAAAACTGAAAAATGTCCTGCTCATATGTTTAATGTGGCCACATTGGAAACCATCAATCACTGTCCCGTTGCAAGTTCTTCTGCCACCCAAACTGTAGGATGCAACCATAGGTGCAAACAAACAACTCGCCCTGATATTATTGATTAAATTCCAAATCTTCTAACATCGACAATAGAAAAGGATCTCACAATTGTTACATAAGCATGAAAGAATTTATAGGCCTAATATAGAAGGCGCCTCATAGGCTAAATACACTATATATGTCCATATTAACCCTGATCTGCACTACAGCTAGATGGATCTAAAAGACTCGAGGTACCAATCCTTACGTTTTGCACCCACATGGTGTGGTTATTATGGGAATTGTGGGTGCTAAAACATTGGGGGGTTTGCTCACTCACATGTTTAATACAAGTTTATTATCAGAGTTGGTTCACTGGTATATTTGACCTTGGTGCATTGGTGAGGGTTGTGTTACTAGGAATTTGGTCTACCCAGTTTGTAGGTTATCTTAGAAAAATAAGTAGTGCAGAATTGAAATAACAGTGAATTAGCAATAAAAAACATAAAATAGACAACACAAATTTACGTGAAAAACTTAGTAATGTACATAGGTACAAATGGGTGCCCTGCATTTAAAGACCTAGAGATCCATAGTGTCCCCTAATAGTGACAATTCTCTCCCAATTTACTCATAACATCGGCAAAAAGAATGAACAAAAAAATTATAACCAATTTTTTATTCATTTTAAAAGTTATTCATATCTAAATAGAGATTGAAAGTTATTCACATCTAAATATAGATTCAATGTGGTCTAGAGTAATGAATAATTAAATACAATAGTATCAAGGAGTCTCATGTCATTAATGTATACATAAAAACTAAGAGTCTCACACAAAAACTAAACAACCAGCTGACATATTTATTTTAAATAAAATAAAACTTTTCTGACAAAGGGACTGCCAATTATAGAGTGAGTTTTAAAAACTCTAGCCTATCCCATATAGCTGGTTGATAAAGTTGTTCAACGTCTATTTCATTTGGGACCTTGTCACTTGGTTCCTTCTCTTGTTCAACCTCTATTTCATTTGGGACCTTGTCACTTGGTTCCTTCTCTTGTTCAACGTCTATTTCATTTGGGACCCTGTCACTTGGTTCCTTCTCTTGTAAAACCTTAATGATCATTTCATTGAATCCTTTTAGTGAGTCACTAAACTCTCTCAATTGGTGCAGTTCTACATCTTCAATATTTCTTCTCCACCACGAATTTGCATGTTTATTTCTTTCTTGTCTTTTGAGCATCTCTGTGTGTTTCTTTTCTGCCTCTAGCTCCCTTAATATGAAGTTGTATTGTTGTTCTGATCTCCAATACTTTCAAACTTTCTTATCATTTATATTAACTGGAATGTTTTGATATTTGTCAACCACAAAATCAATGTCGGGACTCCCAAATGTCAAGGCCTTGCCTACTTGAGAATAAACTATGATGACAATCTCTACCCCAAACATTATAGAAAGTTCACTGGCCTTTTTAAATATACCCATTCTTCTTTTGGAAAAGCATACTTGCCTGGCATTTGGGTTCTCTATTTTTTTATTGGAATTTTTACTTTACCCATTCTTTCACAGTCCTAAACATCAAAATCAAGAACAAAATATAAAAATTCAAATTAGCTATATAATCAAAGTATCAAAAAAATTGAAAAGTATGATATGAATAGAATTTAAATGAAATATCAGATGAAACACAAAAACAATTACAATCATAACTTAATACATATAATCTTAAATCAAAGCAGTTAGACAAATTTTAAATTTTTTTTTTTTAAAGTAAACACTTATAAAAATAATCATCAAACAATCAAACACATCTTGTACCATAACTTAATTCATAAATTTTAAATCAAAATATTCAATAAAGAATAGAAAATTACAAATTTATTTTAGAACCAAAGTACATATGAAAATAATTTGTTTTCATGCATATAGATCTTAAACCAAGACAATAATACAAAGTTTGAGGAGTTTCTAAATATCCATATAAACAAATCTTATAAGCAATCAAAATAACACTTTACCCTAGAACCCACTTTGGCCTAAAGAAAAGCTACATAGACATTTGATCTCTTCTCAAGTATGAAGATACTGTGATTCGTGATCAAAATGTGGTGAAGACTTCACATTTCATATCTATATCAAGTAAACCAATTTCAATTCAATAAGTAAATACATAGGACTGCTTATAAGTAAGCAGTCCCATCTAAGTCAAATCTTAAGTATAGTAATCCTTAAGCAAATATGAACATCTCTTGTCCATACTAATATATTATTTTAGATCTTAAAGGAAAATCACTCTAAGAAAACTATTATGGTTTTAAATATCTAAAAATGAAAATTCACATCCTTTAATAAAACTTAGTTATGCATGAACTATAGAATCTCATGTGGTTACCATATATATATAAACAAAAAAAAACATTTAAAAAAAAAATGACCAAATAAAAACTGTAAATATTTTTTAAAAACCAATAAAGTAAAAACTATAACATATAACTTACATTATGTATTCTCATTAATGGTTTTTGAAATGGCCTCTCGTGCTCCTCTTCCCGCCCATGACCCAGGTTTGCAGGGTTCGACTGCTGCTGAGATTGTTGCAGGGGTTTCTACTACTGGTAGCGTGTTGTCTAGTGTTGCTATTAGTACGTTATCTGCGTCAGAGGGTTTTGATGTTGCTGGTACAACGTCTGGGGTTTGCAAGGTTCTCCTATTGCTGGGACATTACCTACTGCTAGGGTTGCTACTACTATTGGTGTGCCGCCTGTGTCTGGGGTTGTTGCTTTACTGCCTGAGACATAAGGTTTTTCTGTTGCTGGGTTACCTGGCTCTACTGCTGCTGCTATCCCAGACTCTTTTGCTAACGTGGTTCGCGCTAGAGTCTCATCTCCTCAGAAGAAGGCTGCCCCTTCTAGTAAGGTGAAACCTTTTGCTCTACCCCCTGTTGTGATTTTAGGGGATGAAGTGTTAGAAAATAAATAGTTTTTTTTCTCAGCAGGGTTTAATATGTAGATTTGAAAGATTCTGGTCACGGCTCCAGGATCTAAACAATTGGATTTCTGAGAAGTGGCGCCCCCTCACAAAGGGGAAATCAAAATTTACCCATGTGCCAAAGGGTTCTTTGTAGTCACATTTGCTTCGGTCTCGGATCGAAATGCTATTTTTGTTGATCGCTCTTAGTTTTGGGGACATCATGCATTGTTGTTAAAGCCTTGGGTTTCTACCTTTAACCCTCTCACTGAATCTTTCAATCGGCTTCCAGTTTGGATTTGTCTACCAAATCTGCCTCTTCATTTTTGGTGTGAATCTTGCTTTGAAGGCATTGGTAATTCGGTGGGTCATTTTGTCATGGTGGATCAAGCCACTACTTTTTTCTCACACCACATATGCTCGTATTTTAGTGGAAGTAGATTTGTCAATGCCTCTCTCAGTAGAGGTTGTTTTACAAGTTACTGATCGCTCTTGGGGTTAGCCCTTGGATTATGAAGGTATCCCATTCTGTTGTTGGAGGTGCTTTGATACATGTCATTTGGCATCCAAATGCCCTCGCTTGTAGGTCTCATGTTCTTCATCTTGGTAGAAGAATTCTCTATAGGAACACCTTACAGTGGATGTTGATAATAATGATTCTGTCTCAGAAGCTTCTAAGCCATCTACTAATGTTGAGGAGTCCTTTCCCCCATTGCATGGTTCTTTTGCTACTGGGACTACTACAGGGATCTCCCCTGCTGTTGCTGTTGCTTTTGAGGCTGCTGCAGGGACCTTCCCTACTGCTGCTATTTCTGGGACTACTACAACTGCTGCTATGGTAGTGCCGTCAGATTTGTATGCTTCTTCTACCACTGGGACTGTTGCAGGGACCTCCCTTGCTGCTGTTGTTGCTGCTGGGACTACTACAGGGACCTCCCCTGTTGTTGCTGTTGCTGCTGGGACTATTGTTGGTGTGCCTTCTATGACTGGGACTGTTGCTATAGGTGCATCGTATGCTGTTGGGGCTAGTGTTGCTGTGACAGCTTCTTCCTCTCCCCAAGCTCTACCCCCTTCAAAGGATTTGGTGAGAACTTCATCTCCTTCATCTCCTATTTCTGCGGATGGATATAATGATGTCTTTTCGACTGTTGTCCAAAGAAAGAAGAGAGGCCTTCCTAAGTAGGTTTCTCAGACTCGTACTCGGGCCAAGGGTGTACGACCTGCTAGGTCAGGTTGTGAAATTGTTTAGTCTGTTGTTCCTTGCAGCCTTGTTGCCTTGTTGTTGCTTTGCCTCTTTGGGCTTTGCTGTCTGTCCGTTATTCATGTGTTGTTTCTGGCCTATGTGAGGCTTTTGCTCTGCCCTCTGGGTTGTTCTGTAAAGGGTTCTGGACCCTCTTTTCCAGCTGAATTAATCAAAAACATATAACTTACATTAAAAAAATAAATCTCAAACAAAAACCAACAAAACAAATTAAATAAAATTAAAAAAAAAGCAAAGAGGACTAGAGAAGTGATTTTGAAAACACAATTGTAAAAGTTGTAACTTGGTAAGTGCATTTGTATTTTCAATATTTATTTTTATATTAAGATTGTATTGGAAATAGGTTAAACTAATATGAAAAACTAATTTAATTTTAGGTTATCTACTTATGTGTCCTTCAATAAAATCAAATCATAGAATTCTTATGGCAAGACATTTTTTTGACATTTATTTTACTACTTTTGTATTTGGAAAAATAAAAGATCTAAGACAATATAAAAAATAATAGTCATCCAATACATTCAAAAATAATATGAAAATATAAAACTAATATGATTTAATAAAATATATAAATTTATTTATTTTAGGATATTCATTTCTTTGGCCACCATTTTATTTCATATGAAAATGACTATTTAAAAAAGCAAATATATCTTAAACCAAGATAAGCTTGAGTTGTTTCTAAAAAATCCATATAAATAAATATTATAAGCAATCAAAATAACACTTTCAGATTTAATATCCATATCAAACAAGTGAATTTCAATAATGCACGACTGTCTATAAGTAGGTAGTCCTATCTGAAACAGATATAAACATCTCTTGTTTGTGCCAATATATTATTTTAGATACTAAAGAAAAATCACTTTAATAGAATTGTTATGGTTTTAAATATCCCAAAATGAAAATCACTCTCATAAAATTGTTATGGTTTTCAATATTCCACAATGAAAATTACATGTTTCATCACATCCTCTAATAAAATATATATGGATGCATTCATAGTCTCAAACCTCTAATAAATTATTAGAGTTTCAAATCCTTACCTTTGATGTTAAATATTTTGTGGGAGATTTCAATTTGGTGCCCAGATACCCACAATTCAAAGCCCAAAGAAATTCAACTAAATCGCTACAAATTTTGATGCTTAAGTCTTCTTATGTTCTAACTTCCAAAATACACAAGAAAAAAATATTTTGTGGGAGATTTCAATTTGGTGCCTAGATACCCACAATTCAAAGCCCAAAGAAATTCAACTAAATCGCTACAAATTCTGATGCTTAAGTCTTCTTATGTTCTAACTTCCAAAATACACAAGAAAACAGATATAAATATCTCTTGTTTGCGCTAATATTTTTTTTTAGATACTAAAGAAAAATCACTTTATAAACATCTCTTGTTTGCGCTAATATATTTTTTAGATACTAAAGAAAAATCACTTTATAAACATCTCTTGTTTGCGCTAATATATTATTTTAGACACTAAAGAAAAATCACTTTAATAGAATTGCTATGGTTTTAAATATCCAAAATGAAAATCACTCTCATAAAATTGTTATGGTTTTAAATATCCCACAATAAAAATTACATGTTTCATCACATCCTCTAATAAAATATTTATGGATGCATTCATAGTGTCAAACCTCTAATAAATTATTAGAGTTTCAAATCCTTACCTTTGATGCTGAAATATTTTGTGAGAGATTTCAATTTGGTGCCCAGATACCCACAATTCAAAGCCCAAAGAAATTTAACTAAATCGATACAAACTCTGATGCTTAAATCTTCTTATGTTCTAACTTCCAAAATACACAAGAAAAACCTCCAAAACAAACTGTATGGAATAACAATAAAGCCATTAAGCATTCATGCATTTTAAAGTAATAAACCCTAGAGAAAAAAAAAATAGGTATGGTAGTAAAATAACATTAAAAAAAGTTTAGTGTACAAATTAATCTTTTAATTTTTTTATTTGATTTGATTTGTTTAGATTTTTTTAAAGAGATTTTTTTATTTTTTTGAAAGAGAATTTTTTATTTGATTTGCTTTGTTGATTTTTTTGTCTCTGTGTTATTTCTATTTATGTTAGCTATACTTTACTAGTATATTTATATTTAAAAAAATAGAGGTTATGTACTTGTTTTTTTGTGTTTTCCATATCTTTTGTGATTTTTCCATTTTTTTTGTGTTTTCCATAGTTTTGTGATTTTCTCCACATTTTCAAATAGTTTCTAATTTCCTTTTTTTTTTAAATTTTGATTTTTTGATTTTTTTCAATTTTTTTTTGCTTCTTTCCAATCTTTGGAATTTTTTAAAAAAAATTTTGTACTTGCTTTTTGTGTTTTCCATACCTTTGTGATTTTTCCACGTTTTTTGTGTTTTCCATACTTTTGTGATTTTCTCCACCTTTGGAGTTGTTTTCAATTGTTTTTTTTTAATTTTGATTTTTTCTTTTTTCAATTTTTTTTTGGCTTATTTTTGCTTCCATATTTTTTGTGATTTTTTCCACCTTTCTATCTTTATGGTTTTTATATTTTATTTTCTCCAATTTCTTTTTTAGTTTTTCCAATTCTTTTTGGTTTTGATTTAAAACTACAATGCACCAAGGGGTGGAGTGTAATGTCGTAACATGTTAACAAAAACTATTAATTGGTTTTGATTTAAAACTACAATGCACCAGTGGCATTAAGGGGATACCTGTGACATAAAAATAGAGTAGACTAGACATATTTTTAAATAATTATAAATATATAGCCGACATAGTTTATTAAATCAATGAAAAATAATGTACTCAAGAAAAATCAAATCAAATAAAAATGGAGCAAATTGAATTGGGGATGCCCGTGACATAAAAATAGAGTAGACTAGACATATTTTTTAAATAATTATAAATATATAGCCGACATAGTTTATTAAATCAATGAAAAATAATGTACTCACATAAATTTGAGAAAAATCAAATCAAATAAAAACGGAGCAAAATGAATTGGGAGAAGAAGTTTAATATATAAGGAGAGAAGTTTAATTGGTAAGGGCACTATGCAACCATCTTTTTTTTTATTTTTCTTGCAAAATGAATTTATGAAGTGATTGAATGTTGCTTCTGCTATTATTTAGAAGGTTAGATTAGCATTGTGTATTCTTTACTCTTATTCTATTTGCATGCTACTCAATTATGGAACCTATAAATTATATTAATATTTTTTTTAACCACACCATAAATTACTTACTTTAGTTTAATGAGAGATAGGATTAGGTTCTTCAATCTTTAAAAGCCACAAAGAAAATTAATATTAATCACCTTTGTTTTAGATTTTTTACTATGTGAATTCTTTTAAAAAATTATAATTAATTTTTAGTATCATTTCCATTGAATTTTGAAAATTATTCTATTAAAAACTAATTGTTAGAGCTAAGAATTCCCACACAAAGAAAAATAAGAAAATTAATAGCACGGTAAATTATTTACTTTAGGTTAATGAAGGCTAACAAAGAAAAATGATGGGTTAGGATTATAGTTCTTCAATCTTTAAAAGCCACAAAGAAAATTAATATTTATGAAAATTAATTTCATTAAAAAAATTATAATTAATAAATTATTAAAAAATATTCCATTAAAAACTAAAAATTGTTGTTGCATCCTAAAAGAAAACTAATTCTAGGGTAAATCAGGTAGGATTATAGTTCTTCAATCTTTATATTTAATTTAACGACCTTTGCTTTTTACTATGAGAATTAATTCTATTAAAAAATTATAATTAAATTTTTGGTATCATTTCAATTAAATTATTGAAAAATATTCCATTAGAGCCAAGAATTACCCTTACATCCACAAAGAAAACTAATTGTAGGGTAAATTACTTTAGTTTAATGCAAGGAAGGATTATAGTTCTTCAATCTTTAAATTAGACAATTATAATTAAAAACTAATTTTTAGGATTGCAAATCTATAAAATAAATAAAATAATGTTTAAGTAAAACTAGCATTATATAGTAATATGTATATATTTTAGCTCCTCACTCTATATATTGTAATAAATTAATAAAATTATTAAACTAGCATAGATATCTTAAATACATCTATCTAAAAGATGAAGATATCTCTCGTGTCTTTTAATAGATTATTTAAGATATCTATGCTAGTTATTTTTTCTCCAATTTCTTTTTGTTTTTTTGTTTTAATTTTTTTCCAATTCCTTTTTTGTTTTTTTTTCTATATATTTACATGGAAAATGAGTGCTGTGCATGTCACACTGTATTATAATGTCTTCTCAACATAGTAATTTTTACTTGTACTAAATTTTTGAAAATTCAAATTTTTATATATAAAAGTAATATTATGTGAAGGGATTATTGTAGTTTACATATTGAAGTTTGTGTTGATTTATTTTATTTTAGAATTATTTTATTTTATTATATTGTTTACTTTATTTTTGTTTTTATTAGAATAATTATTTTAATTTTGTAGGTAATTTTTTTTAAAAATTATTATTTATTATTTCACTACTCTTTTTGTTTTGTTTTCACTTTGAAAAAGTGTAGTAAATACTAATATATTTATATTTAAAAAAATATATCTATAGTACGCCGAGAGAGATATCTTCCAATTTGTTGGTATTTATAAATTACTTGTTGATATGCTCACATGAGTTAATTTAAAGAGACTATGCTGCAAGACTTTTCATATTCTTCAAATGTAATAAAGATTTCATTCCATAACTACCCAATTTTTCTATTTTTCTATCCATTTGCTTCCACGAATTTATTTATTTTTTGTTTAAAGTGATAAAGATTTCACTCCATAATTGCCCAAGTTTTTCTATTTTTCTATCCATTTGGCTTCCACGAATTTATTTATTTACACATTTTATGAATTTTATTTACATAGAATCTGAATCTTAATTGTTTATGGGAATCTGAATCTTTCAGCCCTTACTGTGAGTGTAGAATGCCTCTCGACTTAATTATATACTTATATGTTATTTTTTAAAAGTTTAATTTTATATTTATAATTTAAAAAAATAAGTAGTCTCTTATTTTTTAGTTTTTATGTACAAACACCTCTCCCCCATAACTAGGAGATAATAATTAGTCACTAGGCTATATTAAACTTATTCATTTCTAGGAGATAATAATATGCAAAGTAGGTAGCATATAATATTGGAATGGTAGGATTATAAGGTTTACTTCATATATGGGTAGTCCCTTTACAAAAAATTAAAAACCTTATGTAATACATTTTTAAAACCTTTCAATGTTTTTAAATTATGACAATTTATCCTAATCTAAGATTAGACACCTTTATAACATTTGAATTTCTTACACTATTTTAATACCTTATAATGAGATATTACAACTCTCATTTAATAATGTTTAATATTTTTGGTTTTGGTTAATGTTAATTTCAATCATTTTAAAATAATTAAATAAACTTCTTAACATTATAAATAGTAAATTTATATGGATTATCGAGGAAATTGATTTAGTTTGAGATGTAAATGGAGTATTAGACATAAAACTATTACCTTTCAATTTTTACATATTCAACTTAATGAGAGTTGGGATGAGGATTACGATGGTAATAGGGATGATGACAAGTTCACAATTAATGGCACAAAGAATGACTACACAACCTTTCAATGATATTACAAATTCTCATGAATGTTTCTACAGTCAACTCACCAAGTAATATTAAAAATGGTGGTCAACAGTTGCTACTATAAAGGTCTCCCTACCATCACCTACCATTGCATACTAAATCTCTTTAAGAGAGCATGGATGAACTGGACAAATGAGGTTATAATAATGTGATTATTTATATTTGTTTCATTTAATAATTGAAGTGTGTTCATTGTAAATGTAATAAACTCTTTTGTATTATAACCCATCATTGAATAATATTGATGGATATGTTGATGAACCAAGAAATCATGATTGCAAGTGGTTTGCATCCTCCTAATACTAGTGGCAAGGAAGAAGTGATCACATGAGTAGTCCTACCTTTCTATATTAAGAGTGATATTATTGTTTAGAACTTTATACCTAACATGAGATCCAAAAAAATTGATTTCATCTTTGCACACTTGCTTAATGGTCCTTGACATCCCTCTAGAAGAATAAGGATGGTAGGGAGACATGTAATTAAAATGAAAATACAAAATGTGTATATCAATGTAACAATGTACAATATTGCCATGAACAAATTTATTTACTAACTCTAGTATAAAACACATGTAGATGAATTTTACTTCTTATATTTGGAAAGAAATATTTTATGGATATGAAATTTTTGTTTCAATATGCAATCACTATCAATTTCAATGAAAATCATTATCATATTTTAAATATAAGGTATTGTTTACATTCCTATTTTAATTATAAGTTTATATTTAATTATAAGGTATTTTTTAAGAAATGGTTACATAAAATAAAAGGATTATGAAATAAAAACACTAGAAAATTAAAAAAAAATGAAATAACTAAAATAAAATTAAGCCTATGACAAAACCTTAAAATACAATATAAAAGATTTGTTTTGATAATTGCTTATCCATTGCACCTATAAATGGTGCAAGTGCTAATTTAGAGACCTTTAAAATAAGAGAATTACATGAAATGTTAATGTGGATAAACTAAATTAGAGGAAGAAAATGAATTACTTTCAACTAAAGGTAATTACTTTCCACACATGCCACCAAAGTATAAGTTTAATATTTATAATTAAATTAATTAGCTATTTTGATCTAAGAAATATCATATTTTAATAATAAAAAGATTGAAAGAAGACTGGATGAAGTAACTAAGAATTAATCTACCTATAGAGATGATAATTGCCTACTTAGCACTTTCTCCTTTTGTTAGCACTTACTCTTAGTGTAGTACCTTGAAATAAATTTTGTTGATTGTAATATTTTATTATTTCAAGATAACTATCATACATCATATAATGTTAAAATTAGTTTATTTTGATTGGTAATTTACTTATTTGTTTGTTATTAGGGTAAACATTTTAATTATTTGATTATTGTCATAGTAGATGATTTATATTTTTGTTTATTATTCTAACATATGTTCTAGCTTATTATTGCTATTCTACGTTGGTTTATTTTGTGATTAGATATTTTAATTTAACTATTAATGATTATATGTTGACACTTAGTTTATTTGATTAGATTAATATATTTCAACTTCTTATTTTGTGAGGTCACATCTCTAGGAGGGAGAGTGATGTAGGAGCATCCAGGCAAATGAGCTATCCCGCATTGACAAAAAAAAATTGATATTTTGGTTTTGATTTAGTTTGCTTGTATGTCTTCTTGGTTGGCGAATAGATTTCTACATTTCGATGGTTGCACTTATGTGTTTCAGCTCAAGCAAAGTTGATCGCGCGTTGCCACATGTTCATCGAAGTGTTGCGAAGGAGAGTGATGCAAGGTATCTTGAACGTTTCATTTGATGATCATGGGAGCCTTGTAGACACTATGAAGCAGGTTGATGTTGTGATAAGTGCAGTGGCAGGAAACCATATGCATCATGCAGTGCCCCTCCATTCTCACCTTGGATATGCAGATGTTTTGGCTAAGGAGCATGAAGATGAAGTTAGTATGTTTTTACCGATAATCCTTGTTGTGACACTGCCAATTCATATGCTCTGACATTGTTTTACATTCAGGTAATTATGATGTTGATTTTACTATGATTGTCATATGTTAGAATTGATTTTATGCGACTGATTCTGTATTATAGGATGATTTGATTATGGTTATGATGTTGATTTTGTTATTTTCTTGTAATTGATCATTATGAAACTGATTGTCCTATCTTGTTGATTGAAGGTTATGTATGATGTGGTTACTTGTTTGATGTGCTTATTGTGAAAGGAATAGTGTCACATTACTTATGCATGAGTACCCTGCTACGCTGTGATTTCCTTTCACAGTATGTTTGACTATATAATTATATAGTTATGCATCTTCGACCATGTTTGTTTGCTATAGGATGTAGGTACCAGGCATCGACTCCACTTGCACTGACAGGTTTGAGTGTGGCTTAAAATCCAATGGAAAAAAGTTGAACAGAGATAACATAGGGTCCCCTACTTTGTCACCATCCTTGAAAAGGATGAGTATTCAATCTTACATCCTGTCGGTAAGGTCGGTATGGGCATGTTGTCAGTTACTGTTGTTCGATCGTATGTTGTCGTCGGGTATTGTTCTACATTTGATTTATTTTTGTTGTAGTTGTTTGATTAATGTTATGCTTTATTATAATAAAATTATTAAAGAGACACTTTGATAAATTAATAACAATGATAATGAAATAAATAAAGTGTTTAAATCAAGAATACAATTGATAAATTAATATGAAAATATTTATAAAGAAATAATATTTTGTTAGTAATTATAAAATAAATTTATTTCATTAATGAGTTGCCATAAAACTCATATATAGTAAATACTAAATAAATAAGAATAAAAAATGATTCTTGTCTTGTTGTAAAGGAAATAAATATTGTTTCGCTGGTTGTAAATGATAAAAATAGCAAATTGTTAGATAGTGTTACTGGCATAATTTATTGCCTCTATGTGAGGAATCTTCTGGAATAGTTGGGGAGGATTTCTCCCTCTGTAAAAATGATATTAAGGGAAGATTTGGGGATTCTTTGGGGGGAAGGGGAGGCATCAAAACCTGAGTGAAGGAGAAATATCTTTGTGGTGTTCGAACAAAAGCATTCCTTTCATCTTTATTTCATTTCAACTACGGGAGCCTAGATCTGGAAGGTCTGCACCCCGAATCCTTACTGTGTCACCTTCAGTTTTCAGGTCTGAAGAAAACACCGAATGAGAGATCTTGAAGGAGTAATGTTCTCTATTCCTGTGCAAATTTTATCAGGTATGTTATTGAGTCAATTATCCCAAGTCGGTTGTGTAGATTGACTTTTGTGTGAGGATTGAAGGTTATCTTGAAATTGTGTATATAATAAATAATGTGCCTGTGTGAAATTGGAACGCCTGTATGATGAGATCACATTTATATTGGTTTAAATTGCATTGGTTGCTCCTCTGTGTTTTTTTTGAAAATCTAATGATTTATCTCTACTTGCACTACCGGATGTCCATTCCGAGACCCTTAGCTCCCATTTTAGCATAATGCTAGCAAAGGTTTAGGAGACTGGTCTTAGTCCTGCCAATTGCCTTCTGCCTGAAAGATTTAAAAACCCTTCTTCATATTTTTCCCCATATTTATCTCTCATTCTTTTATTCCTTGAGATGATATTTTCTGAGGCGTTTTGGTATTCTGGGAGACTGTATCTCAATGAGTTTGCTAAAATAGTTTTCATCTCATAATTAAGCTATTGTATCCTCTTGCATGAAGACTTTCATTCCATAATTCCTTATGATACAGTCTACACTAAAGTTGGAAATTGCATGTGGTTTGATAACTTCCTTGTGCCATTTTGGGAATGGTTCATATCTCCCAGGGCGATTTGCTGCACCAATCCAAAACCTCCAACCTTGCTTAGATTCCTCGTGCGCTCTACTTCTACCTTTAGAGCATGTAGTTATTTTGAGATGGCGTCTTACCAGTTGCACTAGGATGGCGGCTTCTTGTCTTGCAAGGGTGATGATTTGTGGGAGGTCATTGTGTGTTTTGATTTGATTATCATCCAGGCATCTGACAAGTCCTCCTCTCTCAGGTAATGCATTAAGTGTTACAAATGTGATTAAAGTATGTACATACTCACCCTCGATCTCTTATTTTATGCACTGGGGAATGGGCAATCAAGATTAGAAAAGAGTTCAGCTTGATAGCCATGCCTGAGGGATACAATTCCATTAAATTTGGATTGGATCTAGCATCTATCATTGTTTACATTAGCATCAACGCATTAACACAGGGAGTTTGCCCAGTGCGGCTTGAACCTAGCTTGTCATCATGGCAATTGCTCTGCCAGAACACTACGTCATGACCTGCAGAAAAAGTTTGGACATGTTAATGATCCTGATAGATCATTTCTAGGTGGTTGTTTTACCCTAAACTTAGAATCGACAGTTATGCCTTTGAACTAGAATTTCAATTACAGTTACAATTTTACTGTTTACAGCTCCAAACTACTTAATTCAATAAAAATAATTTAGAATATGTATTTTAAAATGATACTGTGCGACAAGAATTGGAAATTTCTATTTTAAATATGGGATTTATTTCAGGCTATAGCAACGAATCCATTTTGTGCAAACTGTATAGCCCAGGTTATATAGTACATTTTCTTACCTGCATGATAAATAAGATACAATTCCACTGCTGCCAGTTTTGTAGAAAATAGAATACAATCTTAAGCGTTCCAAAATCAATGAAGGAAGCTGGTTAAATATGAAGTTCATCTTATGAAATTAAAATAGCATCTATTATGTTTTCAAAGGTGAGTGTTTAAGTACTTACCAAATACATGACCAACTAAATCATTGTATCTGTTAAAGCATTGGTCATCTATAATATACAGATTTGCAAGAAACAAATTGGCATAGAGTGAGAAAGCACCTCAATCAACCATGCCAATAATTACCAGACCAATCCTAGAAGCCCTAGTAATGATAGGGCGCCATCGTCTTTGCCTTTATTATAGTCTATAGTTATATTACAGTTATTATTTGTGGCTAGTTTATAGTTATATGCAGCAAAAATCTGAGTTAGAGGAAAAGGTCATCTAGAATAAGTATTTCAAATGTTTAGTTATAGAGGGTGAACTACCTGTTACATTGTTAAGAAATTTATATTAAGATAAGTTTTAGACCGGTTAAGAATTCCTTTAATAAGCTCTTAGATTCTTCTTATCTTGTATACTAATTTTGTTGAATAATGCATAGTTAATTGGAAGTATAGAATGTGAATGTTTTGTTAGTAAATAGGGAAACATTGCTAAATAATAGTAGTTTCCTTTTGTGTTGAATAACATTAGTAAGTATATATTGTTAGTATCTTAGATTACATTAATTTCATTACCTTAGATATCTTATTAACCCTCATTACGCATATTAAGCTTTGATGCTTTCATGGGAGATACTTTTGGAAATGTAAATTCAAGAGATATTAACTATATGATATGTTTGATAACCTTTGTTTTTAATAGGAAGTTATGTTCTTAATAGTTTAATGATTAGGCTCCCAATAATCGTGATGTTAATAAAATTCTAGGTCTTTCTAAGAGAAAAGAATCAAAATTTATTCTTTTAATTGTGTGTTATTGTTGAAAATAGAAATAAGTTTAAGTCTTTTTGTAGTATCTTCATAGTAATGTTATCATTAGAGGAATTGTTCTTACGACTCATAGAAAAAGATAAATTGTGTTGAAGGAGAAATTTTAATCTTGTCACTAGGGATACTCTTGCAAGTAGATCAATTAATGCTATCATAATGCTCTTAGACTAATCTGCTTAGACAATGCAAATGTGTTTTTGTCTGAATATATAAGTAAGTGTTTTAGGTACCTTAGGTATAAGGATAACCTTGTATACCTCTAGAATGGAGAGGCCTGAATTTTCCCTGACTATTTATAAATCCTTGTAAAGGATATCCTTTTATTGGAAATTATGAAATGATTGTTCTTCTTGATTTATAAGTTGATTTAATGCTTTTAATGATCATTTGGTGTCTGCATATGGTTGTTATTCAAATGCTTCCATACTTCTCTGTGAAGGTATATGTTATTGCATAAGTTTTAAACTTTTCTATGATCTTGAAGTGTATGATGGTAAGGTATCTAAATGGTTTATAAATGCATCTTTTGGATGATGATTGATTATTGCAAATATAAAGTATGACTTCTTATATCTTGATTATTGATTATTGAATATAAACTTATATCTTGAGAGATCTTAACTAGTGGCTTTTGATGCTTTTATTGAATGATGAGATCATTGGGTCAATCACCCTTATCTTATAAATCTATTGTAGATTAGAATTTATTGTAAAACTTGGAGTTGTTTAATTAGCTAGTTCAAAGATAGTGTATTATAGAACTCAAGGTGATAAACGCCTTTAATCCTTGAATCATTGTAGCAATATTCCTACCTAGATCTCGGTTCCTATTATGATTTTCAAACAAGAATGATATTAGTGAGTCTCCTTCCATAGTTGGTTTTTGACCCTAGAATTTGGAATCCTAGTGATATAAACTTTATTGCTTGGAAGAGTGTTAGATTTTTGGAAAATAGATCCAATGTTTCATGATTATAACCACTTTATTGTTCTTTAAGGATCTTTGCAATGATATTGTTGACATCCTTTGCATGATATCTAATATTGATCAATATAGTGAAACTATCCATATACGACTTAACTTTTAGAGTAGTATGTTCTCATGTTGAAATATTAGTGCATTATTTATATGTTGCATTTGTGGTATTGTAATTGAATTATTGTTGAAGGATCTTAGTTTGGTCTATTAGATGATGATGTGCATTTGTGAGCGAATGTCGATGTGAGATTATTGTGTTATAGTGGTGTGTCTGTGTCATTGGGAAAATTGATTCTAGAGGCTAAGAGGGGTAGTCATGTGTATGACTCTTGTGATTATGTAATCTTTCTATTGGTTGAATATGTAATGGTTTTATGTAATGTTGACTCCCCTCTGATTACGGATTCATGTGGTTATGATGACTGTGCAAGATGGATAATACCTTGCTCAGTGTACCTATTCATGTTGGTATGATACATGTGCAAGATGGATAATGCCTTGCTTAGTGTACCTATTCATGTGGATATGATTTGTATGCAAGAAGGTGAATGCCTTGCATTGTATATGTGTACTTATAATTATGATGGTAATTGTCTTGCTTGATGGATAGGGTCTTCTAGATGTAGTGAAGGGGGAGTGGCTTTCAATGTGGAGCCGACGCCCAAAGTGGCTTGTCAGGATAACCCATTGGAAGTTGTTAATCCAGTGATAACTCAATAATAAATTTAGAGGGTTGGGTAGTTTCCACACTAATAAAGATAATTGGCCTCACCCATGCCTGTAGTGCTCGTTCAGGCTAAGGATGGGATGAGAAAGCCGTGGTTGGCAAATCAACTTCCTTGTCCTCACGAAAGGAATGTTGGTACCACATGTGTCACCCTATGGGGCCGACGTCTAGTGAGAGATTGTCAGGATAACCATAGATGGGGGCTGGCGCCTAGCGAGAGATTGTCAGGATAACCCATGGATGGGGGCCGACGTCTAGCTAGAGACTGTCAGGATAACCCATGTTAGGACCATGCGATGACACTCACCCCTACTATAGCCTAGCATTCCCTAGTGTGTCTCCCCATTCGTTGTGTGATTGCCTTTGGAAGTAATGTTTGAGTTACTTGTGATGTCCTTATTGACTGGTGTTGTTTTGGAGTCATGTGTGGTCCCGACACCTGTTAGTCTATTGTCTACCTGACTGTTTGTTGTAGTGGGACCTTATGTTATCTCCTAGCACGGGGGGTGGACCTTAGGGTTCCACATGGTCGGGTGGATGTGCTTTTATCTCCATTGGTTCCCCTTGTTTCTGTGTGAGAAGGATGTACCTTGTATGGCAGATTCCAGATCTTGTACCAGTTTGAGGAGACAGTTATTTATGCTCATGTATCAGCCTTGTGTATCAATTAAATCATGATGCATGTATTCCATTGTAATCAGGAAAGCGATATTGTATCAATGTAATTGCGTACTCTCATGTAAGGGAAATTGTTATGTACTTGTAATCCTTTTTACAAGATCTTGATGTTCACTTATCTGATATTATATCATGAAAGAAATATATGTGTTTATTCATGTGATGTAATTAGATTCAGATTGAACCATGGTTGTAAGTTAATTCATACTGTTGCTTCGATCTTGTTAATAGTTTGTTAAGTAATGCTGCCATGGAACCCTAGAGGATAAGCTTAACTCAATGTTATGAATAATATGATTTACTTTTCCTTGTTATTGCTTTTCTTTTAAAAAAAAATTTCCCTTTTTGTATGGCATAGTTGAGCTATTCTCTGGGGTTTCCTAGTGGGGTGTTACACGTCACCACATTTTTTAACAGCTCAAATTGGTGGAGGTCATTAAAGAAGCTAAAAATATTAAGAGATTTGTTCCTTCCGAATTTGGATGGATCCATTCAATGGCACCTGGCAACATTGTATTCATTGATCAAATGATAGTTCGAGAGGCCAAATAAGCAATTGCCATTCCTCACACTTATATCTCTGCCAACATATGTGTTGGCTACTTAGTTGGTGGATTAGCTCAGCTTGGTGGTATGATGCCTCCTTTAGACAAAGTGTTGCTCTATGGAGATGGAAATGTCAAAGCTGTTTGGGTAGATGAAGATACATGAAATCAAAACAATAACACTTAAATATTAAGTCTTCATGGGTTTGTTGGCCACGGTTAGGAAGACCTGTATTTGGAAGCGTGATGCCTTAAGGGCATTCTGCCTTATCTTTCCTATTTCTCCACAATGGATGCCATCTAATTAGAAAAGGCCACTCAACACTCATGTATTTAGAGAATATTGTTTAAAAAGGAAACAAAAAATAAAGTTTGCATGGAGGAAAGACATCGTGGAATCTTATCAATTGATTTAACCTGTGAGATCACTATTTTGGGGACTCTAAAATGAGTTCTTGAGAATCTAATTTTCCCAAGTCGTGAGTCCAGGTGAGCAAAAATTTAAGTGAATGAGTTCCATGAGGAATGTAACAACCAAAATAAATAGAAACAACACAACTGCAACCAAGCTGCCAAGAATAACACAACACCAAAAGAACTAGCCTAAACAATGAGAGGACTTGACCTAGCCATCTGTACACCCCTAATCTGAGTGTGTGACAGAGAGATAGACTTGGGAAGATCTCTCTTCTTCCTTTGAACAATAGTCTAAGATACATAATTCTCTAGGCCCTTAGACTGAGGAGAGAGGGGAGGGGAATCCACCACTAATGTTCTTATTAGGGGCACTACATGGAGAGAAGAATCCCTAGCTAGAGAATCTAGGTGCCAAGGAGACACAGTAGCGGTTAGAGTTGAATCACCCACATCAACCACCTCTGGGGGTGGCTTCCAATGTTAGTGTGGCCAAAACCTAAAAGGGGAAGATGTCGTGACTAGAATATCAGGAGCAATACACTCATTTGACATTGTAGGATCAATGCCTAATACCCTCTGAAGAAGAGTTGTCATCTGCAACATCAATAGTAAGGCACTTGAGAAGAGAATTCTTCCACCACGAAGAGGATATTGTGACCTTAAGGTGCATGCATTCCAAGGCCAAATGTCCTTTAGAAAAACACTACTAGCATCTAAAAGGGATGCCCTCATAATTAAGAGGCTGATCGAGCAACCACCTGCAGTACAACCTCTGCTAGAAGGGGCTTGGATAGGTCAATTTCCACCAAGATTAATGTAAAAGTAGTGTGAGAGAAAATATAAGTGACATAATCCACCTTCAAGAAATGCCCTAGAGAGTTTTCAATTGCCTCGTAGTAGGAATTACACCAAAAATGAAGTAGAAGATTAGGGAGACAAATCCACATCAGAAAAATGTTAAAGGATTTTGTGAGAGGGTTGAAAGAGGGAAACCAAGGCTTGATAATGAGAAAATTTTGGTCCCATAACCAAAGATGCATGCCCATCTAATACCACATCTCCATCCACTCAGTTGAATCAAAAACCATGATGAAGAAACCCTTGGCACAAGGATAAATTTTAATTTTTTTGGTTGTAAGGGGTGCAAATGCTAATAAATTCATCTATTTAGTTTTGGTAGCCATGGCCACAGATGATTGAATCTATATATGATTCCTTTATTAGAAAAAGGTCTTATTTCTTAACCCGTCCTCCCTTAGAATGACGACAGGGGCAAAATAGGCATAAGTAGTCACTTTTTTAGGCAGAAGAGAAATAGAAGGTGAGGAGACAAGACCATTACAAAATACTACTATGAAAGAGGGGACACCCAAGCCTAGATCCTAAGAGGAATTAACAGTTGCACCCACATGAACAGTAGAAATATTTAAATCACCATCATAGGGAGTCACAACAATGCACATTCCTTCATGTTGTGAACTGGATATAAAACAAAAGATAGTTCACCCTTGCCACTACCATTAAGAAAAATGGAAATCATGTTCAAAACTAGTGAGGATCACTCACTAGAGAGGAGGAATCACCCTTGGGCATCAAGGAGACATAATTGTTTGAATGCCACGACTGAGCAAGAGAGTAGGAGGGGGAGATCCCATTTCAAATTACCATAAAAGACAAATTGAATTGTTGATGTTGACATTAATTTCATATTTGGTTAGTCATTTATGTGTTTGATATACTTCTTGCCAATTATTTGATTTTCTTGATGCCCCGACTTTCTCATTTTGAATATTTTACCTTCATAGTATTTTGTAAGGTCAAGTCATGCATGAATGTTGTTTTAGTCAATTATTCATAATGTCATAAAGGGTGGATTTTATAAGGGTTTCAAACCTTAGGTTATTAGGGGAAATAATATTTAACATAGTGTCATTGTATTAATCATAGGTGATCAATTGATAGCTGGAAAACATTGGAAAACATTTGAAATACATAGTAGTGTAGTTGTATTCTAGGTGATCAATTGGCAGCTTGAAAACATTAGAAAAAATTAAAACACACAGTGTGGTTGTGTTAACCCTAGGTGATCAATTGGTAGCTTCAGAACATTAGAAAACATTTAAAATACATAATGTAGTTCTATTACCCTAGGTGATCAATTGAAAGCTTGAAAACATTGGAAAACATTTGGGTTAAAGTCCATAGCTATACCATACTTTTGGCTAACGAAATAATTTTAGGAAAATATTTTCATCCAAAAGAATATCATTTGGAAAGGTTTTAGCCAAAGCATGTGGTAACTACGTGGCAAAAATAATTTTATCCAAAACTCATTAAAATAAAAAGAAACAAGTGCATGGATCATTTTTTATTTTCCTCAAATCACTCATGACTGATTTAAATTCATCCTACCTGGCCTTGCTTGTTCTAGCCAACCTTCTATCTCATCTTGAGACTTCTTCAATGTTTTATGCCCCCAAATTGAGGTAGGTCTTCAACCTTCAATTTTATATACATTTTTCTAATACATAATTTTTTATTTTAATTAAAAAGCTTAATATTTATATGTAAAAAATATAATTTAAAAAAATATTTTATGTTTGTATGTGTGTATACATGAAATCATATCTTGATTTCAATGTAAACCCTAAATTAAACCTAAACTATACATCTAAAATGAAAATCCTAGTTTAATTTCAATATAAACCCTAAATCTAAAATGAAAACCCTAACTTTATTTCACCCTAAACCTTGAATCTAATATCAATTATTAGAAATGTTCATTGAAAACACACACACACACAAACTCTAAATTTGATATAGGGTGAATGTTTAAAGTTGTGTCCCACTTTTATAAAGGAAATGACCAACATTGATCTAACTTTTTAACTTGAATCAAATATATGTTTTGAAATTTGAAATGATGTAAAATTTCTAATGTATTTTATGATTGTATTTAAAAAAAATAAATTATTTGAATGTAATTTTTTATAAAATTGACACTATAATTTAGTTGTTGATAAAATGCTAAAAAATGAAATTAAGTGGAATGTCACTTTTTATATTGTAAATTTTAATTTTTGCCTTCAAATTTTTTGTTTCATTTATAACTTAAAACTTTAGTGCATGGATTAATTTTTCCCACTTCGATAAATATATTTTTTAAATAAATCTTGAAAGTTGCATGTACTAAAAACACAACTATTTTGACAAGACAACTTTTTGTCGCAACTATTTATCCAAAATGAAAAAAATGATTATATCGTCTTGACATGGAATCTTTCCTCTAGTGCATCATTTGTTTTTCATTTTTTTAATAAACTTTAGTATTTTTTCTTGAGAAGATAATCAACCTTATATTTTTGTGTTGATGACCTATCTTTAGTAAAAATAAAAAATAAAATATAAATACTAATTGAAATATTAAAAATTATATTTTTTGAAAGCTACACTTATAGATCTACAAATGGGTTTTAGATTTTTTTTAAATTTATTTACATGAGTAGGAGTTGTGAGAACATTAATCTTTTCAAATAATTTCTTTTTTTTGTAAATTAGACCCAAAGTGATACTACATATGTATGTAGTTGACACTTCTAGTTGGAAAAATTGTGGCTTAGGTCTAATTTAGCTAGAATAAGTATGGCTAAAACATATATTTTACTAAAATTAACTTTTAGTTGGAAGTGTTTAAATTCATTTGTGTTGATAAGTTAGATTGAAGTGGGACACACTTTGAATTTTCACCTTGTAAACCCTAAACCCTAAATTTGATATTCATATAAACCATAAGCCCTAAATTTGATATTCATATTAATTTTGATATCCATGAAACCGATTTTCATATATGAATTTCAATTTTGATATCCATTAAATCAATTTTTATATCAATTTGAATTTGATATGATTAGTTCACCTAAATTTCAATATATATAAATTCATAAGAACTTACATTCTGATATCAATATCAAATTTGATACCAAATTCAATAATTTAATATCCATGATTAAATGAATAAATTTTAATGTCAATTTAATTTTCATATCAATTTGAATTTTGATATCAATTCAATTCAATTGATTATATAGATTCATAAACATTACACTATCAATCTCAATTGAATTGATATCAAATTTGATATTCATTCATATCAATTCCCTGAAATCAATTTTCATATATGAATAATGTTAATATTGATATCCATTAAATCAATTTTTATATATCAATTTTAATTTTCATACATGATTCTAGTTCAATTGAATTCCAATATATATAAATTAATAGGTTACATTTTGATATCAATAGATCAAATTTGATATTCATAATAAAATTGATATCAATATATTAAATTAATTTTTTTAATATCCGTAATTAAATGAATTAAATTATTTCAATGTTAATTTTCATATCAATTTCAATTTGATGCAGAAGCATCCCTGATTCAAGAGCAATCTTGCCTCAACCAAAAATATTTGCATTTCAGTTTGTTTGTTGTTTAGTTTGTTTCTTTTCATTTTCCAGTTTAGTTCAGTCAGTAGCAATTTTTATATTTTGGTCTGCATTCTACTGCAGTTGCATCTTAGACATTGCAGAGATGGACTTAGCATCTAGATTCATTCATCTACATCATATCCAGAACTCAAAGCAATTGGATTAAGTACTGGAAAGTTATCGCTATCAGAAGATTAACTGTTTTCTCAGAATAGAGCATCCTAACAGTCTCAGACAATCAGCTAAAGGAGAAGACTTGCGAAGCATTTCCTGACTTGTGGAGCCTAATGACACATCATTCAATGTTGTTTGGTTCGTGGGCGACCTTCCCCAAGATCCACACATCATTCCATTCATTTGCGAAGGTGTTCTACATGATTAGGTCTGACCTATCTGTGTACACACATTACAACTCTTCATTGGAGTTTGTGATCCTCCTTGGCCGACGCGGAGGAATCTATTGTTTCGGAGATGATATATGTAGATGTATTAGATCTCTAGGAAAGTAGTTAGGAAGTTAGCGATTGATTCATAATCCTTAGTTTAGATCTTGAGCGAAGGGACTTCAAAGCTATACCTTGTGCATATTCTGATATTCTGTAATCAGGCCTTTGAGCCCTAATTGTAAGCCCGCATGATGCCGGTTAGATTGTATTTGAATTCTATGATATACTAAATGACTGAATCTACATTTTCTTTGTATCTTTGAGTTGTTTCTGTTGTGTTTACTCTTGCTGCACGGTCTAGACAGTTCATTTTGTGAACCCTCCTACCGTGACTGCACCAAGTGGTATCAGAGCAAAAGTTTGAATCTTTGGGAGCGATTTGATCGAAGTTGGTGAAGGAATTCCATAAGATCTTGCTATGGAAAGATCACCAAATTGAGGCAGGTTACTTATGTCGCAACCAATCACCGATTGTGAGGCAGTTATCACCTTGTAGCCCAATCACTGAACTTGAGGCAGTTTGCACTTGATCCTAGGAAGATGCCGTCGAGGAGAGTTGCCGCTATTGGAACAATGGATGGTAGGATGGATGAGATGATGGAAATGATGAAAACAATGCGAATTTGATTGGATGTTGTTGAAGAAGATAGGCGAAGAGGATTGACACCTAGACCTAATGTTGAATGTGATGATGAAGAAGAATTTCAATTTGTTGAACAAATTGGCGAAACCCTAGGAGGCGATGAAGAAGAAGAATCAAATCAAGTAAAGATGTTGTGAGCTATTTCAAAGATTGGAAAGAGACCTAGAGTTGATGTACCAAATTACACTGGCAATTTGAATCCTGAAGAATTGATTGACTGGATAAATGACATGGAAGAATACTTTGAATATGAAGAAGTTGAAGATCCAGAGAAGGTAAAATTTGCAAAGACAAAGTTGAAAGGACATGCTGCTATACAGTGGAAAGAAGTTCAATTGGATAGAAATAGAAAAGGAAAAGAAAAGATTACAAAGTGGGATAGGATGGTGACAAAATTAAAGAATCAATTTATACCTGCTGACTATGAGCTGGAACAATTGAAAAGATTGCAGAAACTAAGACAAAAGGAGAGATTTGTGAAGGAGTATACTGAGGAATTTCATAAGATGATCATAAGGATAGGACATAGTGAAGCGAACAAGGAGAAAGTGGATAGATACATCAATGGACTGAGATTGAACATTCAAGAGGAACTAAGTTTGGTGAGGATGACATCTTTGGAGGAAGCATATCAGTTTGCCCTGAAAGTTGAAGAGAAGTTGAATAAGAGGCATGATTAGAGACAGAGAGGCAAATGAGGTAAATTTAAGAGAGGTAGAACATTTTCCGGAGGTGAGATCATTTGCGGAGCAGAACAAGTTTGACAACACATTCAAGAAGGATGACAAAGATAATAATGCATACCAGAGAGATGACATAAACTCTTATCAGAGAGGAAACCCTAGTGCATACCAGAATGAAGGAAACAAAAGAGAAGGAAGAGGATTTGATAAGAGGACATTCAGAGGCACTTGTTTTAAGTGTGGAGGTGAAGGACATAGAGCATTTGAATGTAATCAAGGGAGTACAAGCAAGAGAACAAAGAACAGTGGAAGAGAAGCTTATGTGGAAGAAGAACTTGTTGGATCACCTAATTCAGTTGGCAAGCTGAAGAAAGGAGAATCAATTGTGATGAGGAGAGAACTATTTCAAATAGAGGCAATTGAGGAACCATCACAGAGGAAAAGTTTGTTCAAAACCAGATGCAAATTAGGAGGTAAATGTTGTAAAACTTTGTAATTGATAGTGGTAGTTTTGATAACCTAGTTTCAGAGGAGATGGTGACTAAGCTAAAGTTGGAAAGATTGAAACACCCTAAACCCTATTAGATAGCATGGATTTAGGATGATCATAAGGTGTTGGTGAGTGAACAATGTTTGGTGAAATTTCATATTGGATCTTATCATGATGAAGTCTTGTGTGATGTTATGCCTATGGATGTATGTCATATCTTTTTGGGTAGACCTTGGCAGTATGATAGAAAATATATACATGATGGGAGAAAGAATACATACACTATAACATCAAATGGAAAGAGAATTACTTTAATTCCTTTGGAGGATGATCCTAAGAGCGAAGTATGTGGGAATGCTAGAATCTGTTTGGTAGATGGAAGAAAATTTATGGATGGTTTGAGACATGAGAATATGTGTTATGCTTTGATTCCTAAGAAGCCTAAAACATAGAAGAAGGAGACTGAAGAATCACAACCGGAAGAGATAACAGTGTCGTTGACTGAGTATGAAGACATCATATCAGACAATGTACCTGAAGGATTGCCACCAATCAGGAGTATCAGCCATCACATGGATCTTATACCAGGAGCTAGTTTGCCTAACAAAGCAGCACATAGAATGACACTGGCAGAGAATGAGGAATTGAATAGACAGATACAAGAGTTGTTGAGGAAAGGTTTGATCAGAGAAAGTTTGAACTTCCTTGTGCAGTACCTGCAGTGTTAGCACCTAAGAAAGATGGAGAATGGAGAATGTGTACTGACTCTAGAGCAATAAACAAGATCACAGTTAAGTATAGATTCCCTTTACCTAGGATGGATGATATCATGGATTGTTTGAGTGAAGCAAAATATTTCACAAAGATAGACTTGAAGAGTGGATACCATCATATCAGAATCATAGAAGGAGATGAATGGAAGACTTCTTTTAAGACAAATGAGGGATTGTATGAATGGTTAGTGATGCCTTTTGGACTAGTACTTTCATGAGGTTGATGAATGAAGTCTTGAAGAAATTCTTGGGTAAGTTTGTGATTGTGTATTTGGACGACATTCTAATTTTTAGTAAGACAAAAGAGGAACATTTGTGGCACATTAGACAAGTATTGTAGAGACTGAGAGAAGAGAAATTGCTGATAAACATCAAGAAGTGTAGTTTCATGAAGGAAAAATTGGTATATTTGGGATTTGTGATTTCTGTGAAAGGATTGAAGATGGACCCTAAAAAAGTAAGAGCAATTGTTGAATAGCCTACACTGAAGAGCATTGGAGAGGTCAGATCATTTCATGGATTAGTTCATAAAAAATTTTAGTTCAGTTTGTAACCCTATGACAAAGACAATGAGAGGTGACAGAAAAGACTTTAAGTGGACATCAGGAGCAGATAAAAGTTTTGATTTGTTGAAGCAGAAGGTGACAAAGCAACCTATTTTGGCATTACCAGATTTCAATAAGGTATTTCAAGTAGATTGTGATGCAAGTGGGAGTGCAATTGGAGCAGTGTTGAGTCAAGAAGGTAGACTTGTAGCATGTTTCAGTGAGAAGTTGAATGATGCAAGGAGAAGATATTTAGTTTATGATCAAGAGTTCTATGCCATAATTCAAGCCTTGAAGAAGTGGAGACATTACTTGTTGCCTAAGGAGTTTGTGTTGTATACAGATCATCAAGCTTTGCAGTATTTGAACAGTCAAGGTAAGTTGAATCATAGACATATGAGATGGGTAGAGTTCATGCAGAGTTATACATTTGTGTTGAAGCATAGGAGTGGTAAATCAAACAAAGTTGCTGATGCATTGAGTAGGAGAAGAAACTTGTTGACATAGATGAGAGTTGAAGTGTTAGGTTTTGGTGAATTGAAGAACATGTATGAGGGAGACACTGATTTTGCAGAACCTTGGAAAGCATGTAAGGAACCTATTGTGATAGATAGGATTAAGTGGTTGGATTATTTCATTTAGGAAGATATGTTGTTCAGAGGAAGTCAGTTGTGCATACCTAGAAGTTTGATGAGAGACAATTTGATCAAGGAGAAGCATAGTGGTGGATTAGCAGGACATTTTGGTATTGACAAGATAGTGGCTTTGGTGAGTGAAAATTACTTTTGGCCTCAGATACATAAGGATGTTAGGAAATTTGTGCAGAGTTGTATAGTTTGTCAAGTTGCAAAAGGGAGTAGTCAGAATACGGGATTGTACAAACCTTTGACAGTACCAGAGAGACCTTGGGAAGACATAAGTATGGATTTTGTAATGGGATGTCCTAAGACACTGAGAGGACATGAATCAATATTTGTAGTGATAGACAGATTTTCAAAGATGGCACATTTCACACCTTGTAAGAAGACAACTGATGCAGTGCATGTAGCAGACCTATTTTTCAAGGAGATTGTGAGATTGAATGGATTACCTAAGAGCATAATTTTAGATAGAGATACCAGATTCCTTGGATATTTTTGGAAGACACTTTGGAAGAAGATGAAGATAGACTTGAAGTTTAGTTCAACTTTTCATCCACAAACTGATGGACAGATAAAGGTAGTGAATAGGAGTTTGGGTAACTTGTTGAGATGTTTGGTTGGAGAAAAGATAGGAAGTTGGGATTTGATTCTTTCACAAGCAGAGTTTGCATACAATAATTTAGTAAATAGGAGTACCAGAAGAACACCTTTTGAGATTGTTACCGAAGTAAACCCTAGAGGAGTTGCAGAATTGAGAGATATCAGTATGATAGAAAAGAGAAGTGCAGAAGTCGAAGAATTTGTAGAACATATGGAGACAGTGCATAATTAGGTGAAGAAGCATTTGGAGGATATGAACAACAAATATAAGGAGCAAGCAAATGAGAAGAGAAGACATAAGGAATTTGCAGTTGGAGATGAAGTGATGGTATACTTGAGAAAAGAAAGAATTTCAGTTGGAACATATCACAAGTTGAAGATGAAGAAGTTTGGTCCTTGTAGGATACTCAGAAAATTTGATTTAGGAAATGCATATGAAGTAGAGTTACCAGAGACATTGGGCATATCACCTATTTTCAATATTGCAGACCTATACCATTATCATGAAGTAGAGTTCAGTGACAACATTGAGGAAGACTTGAAGAAGCAGTTACCACAACAAGCACTAGAGCAGATTGAAGACATTTTGGACATCAAAGTTGAACGCAACACTAGACAAAGACAATACAAAGAATACCTTGTGAAGTGAAAAGGCAGACCGGAAGAAGATTCATCATGGATTTCTCAGGCTGAGGTGGACCGTCTTAGTTTTCCTCTAGCCCCAGCAAAGTGAACGACTCACTTTTTCAATAACCCCAGATGTCTAATGTAGGAGCATCTCTGGTTCAAGAGCAATCTTGCATCAACCAAAAATATTTGCATTTCAATTTGTTTGCAGTTTAGTTTTTTTTTTCATTTTCTAGTTCAGTTTAGTCAGTAGCAATTTCTGTATTTTGGTCCGCATTCTATCACAGTTGTATCTCAGACCTTACGGAGCTTGACTTAGCATCTAGATTCATTCATCTACATCATATCCAGAACTCAGAGCAATTGGATAAGTACCAAAAAGTTATCGCTATCCAAAGATTGACAGTCTCAAACAATCAACTAAAGGAGAAGACTTGCAGAGCATTTCTTGACTTGTGGAACCTAATGACACATCATTCAATGTTGTTTGGTTCATGGCTGACCTTCCTTGAGATCCGTACATCATTCCATTCATTTACGGAGGTGTTCTACATGATTAGGTCTGACCTATCTGTGTACACATGTTACAACTCTTCATTGGAGTTTGTAATCCTCCTTGGCTAACGTGGAGGAATCTATTGATCTGAAGATGATATATATAGATGTATTAGATCTCTAGGAAAGTAGTTAGGAAGTTAGCAATTGATTCATAATCCTTAGTTTAGATCTTGAGCGAAGGGACTTCAAAGCTATACCTTGTGCATATTCTGATATTCTGTAATCAGGCCTTTGAGCCCTAATTGTAAGCCCACATGATGCCAGCCAGATTGTATTTAAATTCTATGATATACTGAATGACTGAATCTACATTTGCTTTGTATCTTTGAGTTGTTTCTATTGTGTTTACTCCTGTTGCACGGTCTCGATAGTTTATTTTGTGAACCCTCCTACCGTGACTACACCACAATTTTAATATCATTTAATTGAATTTATATATAAATTCATAAACATTTTACTATCAATCTCAATTGAATTTATATCAATATCAAATATGATATTAATATATATCAAATTTGAAATTCATATATATCAAATTTGCTATCAATTTAAATTTTGATATATGTAAAATCAATTTGAATCATATATATGAATTTTAATTTTGATATGGTTCTAGTTCAATTGAATTCTAATATGTATAAATTCATAAGTTACATTTTTATACCAATACCAATATTAATAGTTTTCATATATGAATTTTAATTTCAATTTTGATATCAATTCAATTGAATTGCTATATAAATCAATACAAAAAAATTACTATCAATCTCAATTGAATTGATATATCAAATTTAATATTCATATCAAAATTGATATCAATATCAAATTTGATATTCATATCAAATTTACTATCAGTTTGATATTTTATATCCATGAAATCAATTATTTTCATATATGAATTTTAATTTTGATATCCATTAAACCAATTTTCATATCAATTTTAATTTTGATATGATTAGTTCAATTGAATTATAATATATATAAAAGCATTTAAGTTACATTTTTTATATCAATATGATTTTTTTAAATCATATTGATGATCATATACAATTTTGATATCCATTAAATGAATAAATTCATGTCAATTTTAATTTTGATATCAATTTCAATTTTGGTATCAATTCAATTGAATTGATATAATAAATTCATAACTTTTTATTATTAATTTCAATTGAATTGATATCAAATTGATCTATTCATATCAAAATTGATATTAATCGATCAAATTTGATATTCATATATCAAAATTTGATATGCATATATCAAATTTTCTATCAATTTCATATTTGACATGTATGAAATTAGTTTGAATGTATATGAATTCATTTCAATTTAAATTTTGATATATAGAAATTCATACAAACATTTTACTATCAATCTCAATTGATTTGCTATCAAATTTGATATTCATATCAAAATTGATATCAATATCAAATTTGATATTCATATCAAAACTGATATCAATATCAAATTTGTTCTCAATATCAAATTTGATATTCATGAAATCAATCATTTTCATATATGAATTTCAATTTTGATATCAATTTTCAAATTTTCATATGGACCACTAAATCAATTTTCATATTAATTTCAATTTTGATATGGATTGATATAAATTTAATATATATATATTTTTATCAAAATTGATATCAATTTCAATTTTCATATGATTAATTCATTTCAATTAACATATAAATTCATTTAAGTTACATTTTCATATCAATATCAATTTAAATGATATCAATTTTTAAATTTTAATATGGACCATTAGATCAATTTTCATATTAACTTCACATTTTATACGAATTGATATCTCATTTGATATATATTCATGTCAAAATTGATATCAAATATAAAATTGATATCAATTTCTATTTTCATACATGATAACTTCATTTGAATTAATATAAATATTTTCATTTAAGTTACATTTTCATATCAATACCAATTTAATCAATATCAATTTTTTAATTTTCATATGGACTACTAAATTGATTTTCATATGAATTGATATCAAATTTGATATATTCAAATAAAAATTGATATCAATTTTAATTTTCATATGATCAAATTCAATTGAATAATTAATATATATAAATTTTTATTTAAGTTACTTTTACATACCAGTATCAATTTAATTATAAAAAGGGTTTGATTTGTAGATTTAATAGGTTTTGTCCCATCCTCCTAGATCTTCATCAATGGTTTTTTGTAAATTGGCAAACTCCTATTGATGGAACACTTGAGATTTAACTTGGTGCTAGGGGGCTTTTATCATGGTTTTTGATTCGGCCTCTAACTAGGAGGTGGTGATGGATGGTTGTCTATGGTTGTGGGGCTAGCACTGCCTTATGTTCCATTCTTGATTTCCCTCTTTCAATCCTCTCAACAAATCTCTCAAAATCATGCATGTTCAAGGATCTATTTACCTAACCTTCCTCTCCATTTTCGATTGAAACCTTGTTATGAGACTATTGGAAAGTCCTAGACAAGAGTAAAGGGGTTTTTGATAAGGTTTCATCTAGTATTGTCCCCTCTCCTAGTCCTTCAAGCCTATCTAAACTCTCTCGATCCATTCATCCTAGATATAGACCTAGGAAGGACCAGAGTTGTCCCAATCTCACCCCCTTTGTGGAATTCAAAAATGTTGACCCTAGTACCTTTAAGGATCCTTTAGTTTCTACCACCTTCCATCATGTTGCTCCCAACCCCCTCCCAACATTGAAACCAAAACCCTTGGTCCCATGGTGGACCCCCCAAAAGGGAATTGTATGAATTGTAGCTCTTTGGAGGATATAATAAGTAGACTATACAAAAGCCTACTTCTGCATAATAATGTGATCAAGTGGTTGTTAACCCAACAACACACTGCTAAGAAGAAGATACAAGAGTTTGAAAGGGAGTTTTTTAAACTAAACAAATAGTGGCAGGGGGAGGAAGTGGACAAGGAAATATGGGAAGCAATGAAGAATTTTGCATGTAATTTCAATAGATGGGAATAGTTAGACCAAAGTATCTCTAAAATGAGGAACAACCAAGCTGACATCAAGAAAAAACTTGGTTAAAGTTATTACTTTTAGCAGGGAAACTATTAAGAACGCTGCTACTAGCTTGTATGTTTTACAATCTGTGCTTCAAAAAAGATATGACAAGAATTTGGAAGGACCTTGAACAAGGACTAGGGTGAGAGTCATGGAGGAGAAGGGAAAAGCTAAGGCTATCGAGAAGGTTTCTGAAGATGTCACTTTTATTAATAAACTAGAGTTTTTGAATAGAGAATAGCAAGCAGCTAGTGGTTTGCAATATCTTGCAGACCACTAGCCTCTTTATGTGCTCTATTTCCTTGTTGTTTCAGTGCTAGTTCTATTGTTTTTTGCTAGCTCTACTAATGTTTCTATGTAGGGGCTTTCAATCTCACCTCTTGTTGGACTCTTCTCATTTTCCTTTCTGGCCATCTTTTGTAAAGGGTATGGGCCCTTGTTTCTTGTTTTTACTAATATCAAAAATATTTTGGGGTGTTTCTTGAAGGTAAATTCTACTACTAAGATTTTTAATCACCAAACTTATGATCAATTTCTAGTGGACATTGATATATCCTAGGCCATTTCTATGAATGTCATCTTACAAGTGGTGGATCAATCTTGGGGCCAGCCTCTCCATTACGAGGGCCTCCCTTTCCAATGTCATTGATGCTTTTCCACTAGCCACTCGGCTTCAGATTGTCTCCACTCTATTCATAAGGTCTTGGGATCTACATCATAGTGGTATAATTCTCTTCCCCAACACCTTACTATTTATCCTGGCATTGAAGTCTCTTTTTTAGATACAGCTGCTCCCCTGGTGCCCCTGTCAACTACTAAATTGATGCTATTTTGGAACCCTTTTCTCTTCTCAAACATGTTATTCCTATTGAATGTCTTGTTTGTACTCAACTTGCTCCTATAGTGGTTGATTCTTCCCTTCTCGTGATAGTTATTTCTTTGGTTCCTACTTATTTTGGGACTAGGCTTCCTGCTTCTAGTCTGTAGTCAACTTTGCCTTCTTAAGTTGTTGCTTCTTTGTTTAGGTAACAACACTTCTCTTTAGGTGATGGAGGTGATGTCTCCTCCTCTTTCACACTGCTTTGCAAAGGATGATAACTTTGTGTTGTGTAATTTTGATATCAATTTTTAAATTGTCACACAAATTGACATCAAATTTGATATTCATATTAAAATTAATATCAATATGAAGTTTGAATTTTCATGTGATCACTTTAATTGAATTAATATATATAAATTTATTTAAGTTACATTTTCATTTCAATATCAATTAAATTAAATTTTCATATGGACTACTAAATCAATTTTCATATTAATTTCAAATTTGATATGAATTGATATCAAATTTGATATATACATATCAAGATTGATACCAATATAAAATTTGATATCAATTTCAATTTTTATATGATCAATTCAATTGAATTAATATACATTTTAATTTAAGTTTCATTTTACATTAATATCAATTTAATTGATATCAAATTGGATATCAATTTTTAAATTTTCATATGGGCTGCTAAATCAATTTTCATATTAATTTCAAATTTGATATGAATTGATATCAATATAAAATTTGATATCAATTTTAATTTTTATATGATCACTTCAATTGAATTAATATATATAAATTCATTTAAGTTACATTTTCATTTTAATATTAATTTAATCGATATCAATTTTCATATGTGCCACTAAATCAATTTTCATATTAATTTTAATTTTAATATGAATAGATATCAAAATTGATATCAATTTCAATTTTCATATGATGAGGGCTACTGCTATAGCCTGAAGTTGTTCCCTCCTGCCTCGTGTGGTGGCTAGTATCTAGTCACGCAGTGTAGTACAGTGCAATTTCGAAGATTGTGTATTTTTTTTTGGTATTGATGATTTTATATTGATTGTGAAGGCCGACACTTTGTTTATATTTGATTGTGATGGTTTAGCCACACCTTGTGATCTTATTTGCACGTAACCCTCATGGTTACATTTGATTTAGTGTTGAAATTGCATGCATTTCTTGCTTTATTGTTGAAATTGAATTTTTATTTGATCTTTCTTTATGACTTTGGTGGCTAAACTAGTTTATCCTTATTATTTTCGATGCTGGCCATGTGTCGTATTGTGATTCCTCTCCAAGGACGTCTGAGGCAGACTTGGTGAGTGTATATGAGGAAGCAGACGCAGGGAACCTTAAGGATGGGGGTATGTGAGGCTGTTATACAACTAGGACCCACTACCCACCTATGTACTATCTCTTGGAGGCTAACCACATTATACAACAAGAGATAGGTCATTGTGGTCTTGTTGGGTGGTCTCACCATATGTGTGTGGCCTAACCCCATCAAGCCATTGAGTGTGAGGTATGGATTATGTGAGATGGATATTGGCTCTGGCTCATGGATTATGTATCATGGTTCAGTATGCTGCTTTTCAGTGTCCAGATGGACCCTTGTGTAGCCTTGTGATGTGATTCCTAGTGATGTGCATTCGTGTGTATGTGAAGAATGTATGTTAAATCATGAATATAATACTTATGAAATGATAAATTGTGTTTCCATGCTTCTAAAAAGGTGTAAAAATCATGATCTTTTGTTGAATATGTTATGAGATTTAGTGTTGTAAAATGAATAAAGTGGTATGTCTTGATGGATATTTGATGAAAAATAAGTGCTTGGTGTGTATAACTATGTTGTGTTTTATGGAAGTGTAGCATTCTGATGTATTAACTATGCATTGGAAGAGGAATTGTAATTTAAGGGTAAAGAAAATGAAATGGTAATGCATTGAAATTAGATACCTTTATATGTTTCTGTTATGAGAAATTCTGCTAGTTAGGACTAAAAGGGTGCAATGTTTTCTTTGTTTGGAAAGAAACTGATGGGTGTTAATGCTAATATGTAAGGATTTTGAGTGGTTTATGTACTATGGAATCATTTTGAATTGCAAGTCTTGATTGTGTTATTATTGTGACATTGAAAACTAAAAGGATAGGTCATGTTTGAAATGGACTATATAGTATATATCCTTGTGAGATGAATTATTTTCATAGGCAAAACTAGTGTATATTATTTTGATGTAATGAATCAACTTTGATGTTAGTAATAGAAATTTGCAGTACTAATGTGATATGTTTCCACCCTGGTTGTGACTTCCAGGAGTAAGTCATGTTTTAGGGGGGGAGGATGTAGTGCCCCTCCATTCTCACCGTGGATGTGCAGGTAGTTGGCCTTGGAACTTGGGGATGAAGATAAAATAATAAGGGATATTTAAAGGTATGTACTAATAATGTTAAGCAGTTGATGTTGTATATTTTGAATTTGTGTATTCAAGTATATATTCCATGACTTTGTATGTTCAAGTGCACACTCCGGGACTTACATGCATGCTAGAGTGGTGTATTTAAGGACTAACCCTAATTGATTAAATCATGTAGGGACTATTGGGAATCTATTTAACACATCTAGAATTCAATTACAAAAAGACAAAGAAAAAGTATTACATTAGCATATTGAAATAACATCCTAAAAGCATATTGTATTTTTCTTATTGTCTTTAATCTTGATTCATGATTACGAAATTGGTCTTCCTCAAGACTTAACTAGGGAGAACATGGGCCTCACGTTAACAAAGTTCCTGAGCAGTATTTGTGAACACCATTTTCTAGACATAGGTGCACCAAATCATGGTGAACTATTTCAATCACAAAAATTCTGTGAGTTCATTTCCACACAATAAATTTATATCCACACATCATGTTCACTTTCATAGGCACAAATTTCACTTTCACCCATGTGGAGATCAATTCTGTAGGCATGACCCAGAACTAAAGAATCACTAGAGAATTTTATTAGTCTGAGGCCATTGGTAGGTAGGCCCAAACTTCTTGGTAAAGTGGCAAATCACTTAGTTACACACATGATAGTCATCTCTTCATCAAATTGAGAGCTCAGGCATTTGTGATTCAAGATTAGCATGGGATCACTAAGGATCCTCTTCAAATACATTTTAATCATACAAGATACAACATTGCTATTTCCATTCAGATTAAAGCTTTATGGTAAGGAGAACATTCCTCATAAAAGAAAAGGAGACTAAAGTTCTGATTCATCTCTCAGCTCCTCATGGTTTCATTCCTACAATAAGTGTATGAATTGTCCCATCTTGGTGATATGTACTAACATGAAACTAAAATATATTAGTGTGAATGAATAAAACTTGCACCCATTTCTCTATTTCTTTAAGCTATAGACAATCAAACCCAAACCCAACAAGTATTAAATTTCAGATCCTAGAAAGCTAAAAGAAGAAAAGAAGTTGACTCTTTAAAGATATTACAAACATACCAATATGAAATAGAAACAACACTATTCTTTATTGGATAAATTATGACATCATTAGAGTTGTGTAAAGAAACTCATGATTGTTACAGGCAAGAGCAACGGTCTAAGAATGTTCATATCCATAAAATGAGTTATACCTCTTACATTAAAAAAGTAAATAAGCATTACCTAATAATAAAGAAGACTAATTTGGCTCTTGAAATGACAATGATAAGCAAAAATGTGCACATCATTTATGATGCAAGAAGAGATTAGCAGCCATATCGAATCTCATTATATTTGGACTTAAACCACCTTAAGCCATTTCTCATGGAGGACTTCACCTTTCCTTCAATAGCCAGAACTTTATATGAAGCCACACACTTTTTGCTTTTGGTGTCTGCATCCTTACTGTGCATGCTTTCCAAAAACGTTGCAAATCACCTCCATTACTCTCACTCTCTCCTGTAGATTTTTATCCTCTTGTATTTGGTGTAGCGAGGGAGCCGCGTTGGCAAGAGCATCTTCAGAGAGTGAAGCTGCCTTGGAGAGAGACACCTTGAAGGAGAGAGCTGCCTTGGCGGCAACAGACACCACCTTTATGATATGTCATGTATTTTCAAGAAGTCGATCCTCTCCAGGTATATGTAAAGCTATCTTATGAAGTACGGGGGAGGCTTCAGTGGAGGGTTGATATCATTGAGGTGTTGCACAAGCATACCATTACCATTACTGTATCATGTGAGGGAGAAGTCACAGGTCAAAGTTTTCCAATCTACACCCACATCTGTTGTTACATATTGAATGCATATAAGCACAGGCCACAACATTTGTGAAGAAAATCCCTATCAATTCAATAGGGACCTATCAATCGACTAAGAGCTACGCCTCTAGAGTGTCGGCATCCCACCATTCACAGTCAAGACATAGGATGCGACCAATCTGGGAGACACAATTGGTACTGCACCAAGTTGCACCATCTGTCTTAGTTTATATTACCAGGTCGCATCAATTCCCCATCAGGTGAGTTCTTATAATGCTATCACTGATTTCTATACAATTGTAATTTAGACTGCACAGTGTCATTCCAGTGTTATCAAGATTGGTTGTCTAGTTAACTAAACAATATACATATTTATCTCAAGGAGGTTTACATAATGCCCAGTACTGTGTAAATTCCAATTGTTGGTTAATTACAGTGATGCTGCGATATGAAACTTAATATGCTAGATCTGCCATAAAATGGTTACAAATCTGAAATAGATATAAGAAGTTCCCAACAAATAAAGGCGTCTAAATTAGTATTAGAAATTAAGTTGAACCTACCATATATTGGTGCCTACAAAATGCGTAGTCATCCTTTTAATTGACACTTAAGATAAAATGATTTACTTGCCAATAATAGGTGTTTAGATCTGCATATTCTCTTACTACATCTTGGCATATTATTCTAGGATTTAAAAAGCCATATAATGGCTTTAAAGAATCTTAAAAATCTTAAATATATACTTCAGCACTTCACTCATTTTGTATCGAAAATCGTGGATAAAGTTTCCTTAATATTTCAGTCTTAGTTGAATCATCCAGATAAGGAAAGTAAAGCAAGGGCTTACCGAATAAATTAATCCATTCCCCTTTGTAAATTGGATTTCTATATTACTCATAGGGGATTAGTTTTCTTTTGAGTTCGAATCATAATAGAGAGTAAAGGTGTTATTTTGGCAATAATTATACTTAAAAATCTTTATGTTAAAAGGCTTCTTAATTAATATTTGATATCTAGACTTTAGGAAGTCCAATTAAGTTAAATAAGAATTAGAATAGAAAGAATTTATTTCTAATCTTAGGAACCGTGTTGATTTCATTTTACCTTTGTGCCATGTTTCTATTTTTAGTTTGATAACAAAACTTTCGTGTTCAGTCACCATTTATGCTCTTACCTTGCTAGGTGTCTTTCTCTAGTATAACCGAATAGAGATCCCTATTTGGGGCTCGGTGTTATAACAAGCCTACCTAGATTATTCTTTGCATTGCTAAATACCGTCTTTGGTGAATAATAGATTCATGAGCATTGTTTTGTATTTGCTTTATTGGCTTAGTCCATGATGGGGATTGTAAGCCTTATCTTAAAGGTAATTTACGATATGCAAACTAACAAACTCTCATAGCTTATAATAAAATACGAAAGAGATCAATATGTTAACACCGATAACTAAGCAAGTATAAACCTTCATAGGAATTTTATTTATCTTGAGTTCGATTGGTTATATTGAATCTTTCTCACAACTCTAGCTTACCATCATGGGTATTACATTATGGACTTTGCACTGGTTGTACACCTTTTGATGCCTTGACCTAGTAATTCGTACAAGAGTACTCTATTAATATTCTATTGAGTATGCCTTTGGTATGTTCTTAGCATAGTCTATTCTTATTCATGTGGATATCTATATCAAATTGCATAGTATCTCTTAATCTTGAAGTTATTTGAATCCAAACCCGATCATGGTGGATATGGCACCAAACTACTGGCCCAACAAGATGAGTTTGTTAGCTTTACTAGGGGAGCACTCGGACATAGGTAGACACCAAAATCTAGCAATTTTATCTCACTATTATAGGATTGGGTAAACCCATGACATATGGATTACACCGATTGCTAATAAAGGAAAAGAATCTGGTTAACATTTGTATCTCCAAATCAGAAATAATAATTAAATATTTAAAACAATATCATTTTAAATAATGTAAATATAAGCATGTGAATATCAATGATTGAATGTTGGTATTGTTGACAGAGTATAGAGTTAAATATGATATCATGCATGCCTAGTTGATATGCTTATGTGAATTAGATCAACTTATGTCAAGTAAACCTGGTCTTCTGATGTTTTATCCTTCTTTTGGCTTGAAAATGAGAGCCCAGATTCCTGTTAAGAACTAGTTTTTAAATTATATATTATTGAACAAATTATATTTTAAAACAACCTAGACAGGTTGAAAGTTATCTTCGAAGTACGAAGTCTCTGTGCTACGCGTACGTAGGCAAGGCCATTATGAGCCCCTGAGACATTAGGTTGGCCCTTAGGGCCTTAGGATAGTATATAGTTCTCTTTTATGTTTAGTGATAATCTTTGTGGAACTAATGTTTACTTTTAGATGCATATATACAGGTCTGTTAATTGAGCAGATTACTGGAGCAAAGGATATGTTTGTCCACTATGCTAAGGACAACCTTATGGTTCTTACTATAATCATTTGTAAATGCATGAGAGATGTCTTGTTCTTGTTTGAAAAGATCTCTTATCATGCATTTGTAAATTGATGTATCTCTGTTTGTATCTCTTTATGTAACCTTTGTTTCTTGTAATCTTGATTTGTGAGTAGCACAGTTGAGGAACCTTAGAGGACATAGGTTTAGATTATTATGTTATGTTATCTGATCTATTGTTAATTGCTTTAATAATTTTTTATTTATTAATTTGACCTAGTTTAGTGTTGTCCTCTGGGGTTTCTTGGCAGGGAGTTACACCTAGTATCAGAGCCCATGTTCACACACCGGGATCTCTGGCGTACTTGAGCCTTCTATGTTTTGTTGTGTTTGGCGTGTGTGGCGTGAGCAATTTATATTGTTTTTATAGTTTTGATTGCTTTCATGCCTTATCATGGCATTAGTGGATTAAGTTACAACCCCATGCTTAGAAATCGTGGAGGAAATAGCCTCCTTGGATTTACCTTACTCAATGGGACTAGAGTATTGACCTTGGTTGAGAGTCTCCCATGGTTAAGAGTGATCACTCTCCCATGTTATAACACGGGAGTAGGAATGTTCTGCCTTGTATGTTTGTGGGTTGAAGGTAACTTAGGTTGCCTAATTACCCTTTCTTGGACATGCTCTTCTTGTGTCTTCCTTTATGTTGCTAGTGAATGAGATGACCCTAATTGGTCATGAATTGCTCTTGTAATTCTTTCTTGTATTATGGATGTAAAGGAGGAAAGTGTGTAGATGTTTGCAGATATGGATAGATCAGAATGAATGTTGCATGCTTTCTTGTAAGTGATGTATGGTTGCTGAAATTGGTGTGATGTGACCAAATTTTATTTGTAACCTTTGATGTGCTAGATTACTGCATTTATCATTCTTTAGTTACAAATTGAAGTAATTGGTGCATTAATGGTGCCTTAAACTTTCCCTTAGTAGAATTTGCATGTTGTATGATGAATGTTGGATGGCATGTAATGTCTTGACTAGAGATGAAATCTATCTTTCTCACTAGAGAATTTTATTAGTCTGAGGCCATTGGTAGGTAGGCCCAAACTTCTTGGTAAAGTGGCAAATCACTTAGTTAGACACATGATAGTCATCTCTTCATCAAATTGAGAGCTCAGCCATTTGTGATTCAAGATTAGCATGGGATCACTAAGGATCCTCTTCAAATACGTTTTAATCATACATGATACAACATTGCTATTTCCATTCAGATTAAAGCTTTATAGTAAGGAGAACATTCCTCATAAAAGAAAAGGAGACTGAAGTTCTGATTCATCTCTCAGCTCTTGGTGGTTTCATTCCTGCAATAAGTGTATGAATTGTCCCATCTTGGTGATATGTGCTAACATGCATCTAAAATATACTAGTGTGAATGGATAAAACTTGTACCCATTTCTCTATTTCTTTAAGCTATAGACAATCAAACCCAAACACAACAAGTATTAAATTTTAGATCCTAGAAAGCTAAAAGAAGATAAAAAGTTGACTCTTTAAAGATATTACAAACATACCAATATGAAATAGAAACATCACTATTGTTTATTGGATAAATTATGACATCATTAGAGTGGGGTAAAGAAACTCATGATTGTTACAGGTAAGAGCAACGATATAAGAATGTTCATATCCATAAAATGAGTTATACCTCTTACATTAAAAAAAGTAAATAAGCATTAGCTAATAATAAAGCAGACTAATTTGGGTCTTGAAATGACAATGATAAGCAAAAATGTGCACATCATTTATGATGCAAGAAGAGATCAACAACCATATCGAATCTCAGTATATTTGGACTTAAACCACTTGAATCCATTTCTCATGAAGGACTTCACCTTTCCTTCAACAGCTAGAACTTTATATGAAGCCACATGCTTTTTTCTTTTGGTGTCTACATCCTTACTGTGCACACTTTCCAAAAACATTGCAAATTGCCTCCATTACTCACACTCTCTCCTGTAGATTGTTATCCTCCTGTATTTGGTGTAGCGAGGGAGCCGCGTTGGCAAGAGCATCTTCAGAGAGCGAAGCTGCCTTGGAGAGAGACACCTTGAAGGAGAGAGCTGCCTTGGTGGCAACAGATGCCACCTTTATGATATGTCATGTCTTTTCAAGAAGTTGATCCTCTCTAGGTATATGTAAAGTGAGCTTATGAAGTACGGGGGAGGCTTCAGTGGAGGGTTGATATCATTGAGGTGTTGCACAAGCATACCATTACCATTACTATAACATGTGAGGGAGAAGTCACAGGTTGAAGTTTTCCAATCTGCACCCACATCTGTTGTTACATATTGAATGCATATAAGCACAGGCCACAACATTTGTGAAGAAAATCCATATCAATTCAATAGGGACCTATCAATTGACTAAGAGCTACGCCTCTAGAGTGTCGGCATCCCACCATTCATGGTCAAGACATAGGATGCGATCAATCTGGGAGACACAGTTGATACTACACCAAGTCGCACCATCTGTCTCAGTTTATATTATCAGGTCGCATCAATTCCCCATCAGGTGAGTTCTTATAATGCTATCACTGATTTCTATATAACTGTAATTCAGACCGCACAGTGTCATTCCAGTGTTATCAAGATTGGTTGTCTAGTTAACTAAACAATATACATATTTATCTCAAGGAGGTTTACATAACGCCCAGTACTGTGTAAATTCCAATTGTTGGTTAATTACAGTGATGCTGCGATATGAAACTTAATATGCTAGATCTGCCATAAAATGGTTACAAATCTGAAATAGATATAAGAAGTTCCCAGCAAATAAAGGTGTCTAAATTAGTATTAGAAATTAAGTTGAACCTGCCATATATTGGTACCTACAAAATGTGCAGTCATCCTTTTAATCGACACTTAAGATAGAATGATTTACTTGCCAATAATAGGTGTTTAGATCTGCATATTCTCTTACTACATCTTGGCATATTATTCTAGGATTTAAAAAGCCATATAATGGCTTTAAAGAATCTTAAAAATCTTAAATATACACTTCAACACTTCACTCGTTTTGTATCGAAAAACGTGGATAAAGTTTCCTTAATATTTCAGTCTTAGTTGACTCATCCAGATAAGGAAAGTAAAGCAAGGGCTTACCAAATAAATTAATCCATTCCCCTTCATAAATTAGATTTCTATATTACTCATAGGGGATAAGTTTTCTTTTGAGTTCGAATCATAATAGAGAGTAAAGGTTTTATTTTAGCAATTATTATACTTAAAAATCTTCATGTCAAAAGGCTTCTTAATTAATATTTGATATCTAGACTTTAGGAAGTCCAATTAAGTTAAATAAGAATTAGAATAGAAAGAGTTTATTTCTAATCTCAGGAACCATGTTGATTCTATTTTACCTTTGTGCCATGTTTCTATTTTTAGTTTGATAACAAAACTTCGTGTTCAGTCACCATTTATGCTCTTACCTTGCTATGTGTCTTTCTCTAGTATAACCGAATAGAGATCCTTTTTCGGGGCTCGGTGTTATAACGAGCCTACCTAGATTATTCTTTGCATTATTAAATACCGTCTTCGGTGAATAATAGATTCATGAGCATTGTTTTGTATTTGCTTTATTGGCTTAGTCCATGATGGGGATTGTAAGCCTTAGCTTAAAGGTAATTTATGATCTGCAAACTAACAAACTCTCATAGCTTATAATAAAATACGAAAGAGATCAATATGTTAACACCAATAACTTAGCAAGTATAAACCTTCGTAGGCATTTTATTTATCTTGAGTTAGATTGATTATATTGAATCTTTCTCACAACTCTAGCTTACCATCATGGGTATTACATTATGGACTTTGCACTGGTTGTACACCTTTTGATGCCTTGACATGGTAATTCGTACAAGAGTACTCTATTAATATTTAGTTGAGTATGCCTTTAGTATGTTCTTAGCATAGGCTATTCTTATGCACGTCGATATCTATATCAAATTGCATAGTATCTCTCAATCTTGAAGTTATTTGAATCCAATCCCGATCATGGTAGATATGGCACCAAACTACTGGCCCAACAAGATGAGTTTGTCAGCTTTACTAGGGGAGCACTCGGACATAGGTAGACACCAAAATCTAGCAATTTTATCTCACTATTATAGGATTGGGTAAACCCATGACATATGGATTATACCGATTGTTAATAAAGGAAAAGAAACTGGTTAACATTTGTATATCTAAATCAAAAATAATAATTAAATATTTAAAACAATATCATTTTAAATAATGTAAATAAAAGCATGTGAATATCAATGATTGAATGTTGGTATTGTTGACAGAGTATAGAGTTAAATATGATATCCTGCATGCCTAGTTGATATGCTTATGTGAATTAGATCAACTTATGTCAAGTAAACCTAGTCTTATGATGTTTTATCCTTCTTTTGGCTCAAAAATGAGATCCCAGATTCCTGTTAAGAACTAGTTTTTAAATTATATATTATTGAACAAATTATATTTTAAAACAACCTAGACAGGTTTAAAGTTATCTTCGAACTACGATGTCTCTGTGCTATGCATATGTAAGCAAGGCCATTATGAGCCCCCGAGACATTATGTCGGCCCTTAGAGCCTTATGCTAGTATATAGTACTCTTTTATGTTTATTGTTAATCTTTTTGAAACTAATGTTCACTTTTAGATGCATATATACAAGTCTGTTAACTGAGTAGATTACTGGAGCAAAGAATATGTTTATCCACTATGCTAAGGACGACCTTATGGTTCTCACTATAATCATTTGTAAATGCATGAGAGACGTCTTGTTCCTGTTTGAAAAGATCTCTTATCATGCATTTGTAAATTGATGTATCTCCGTTTGTATCTCTTTATGTAACCTTTGTTTCTTGTAATCTTGATTTGTGAGTAGCGCAGTCGAGGAACCTTAGAGGACCTAGGTTTAGATTATTATGTTGTGTTATGCAATCTATTGTTAATTGCTCTAATATTTTTTTTTATTAATTTGACCTAGTTTAGTGTTGTCCTTTGGGGTTTCTTGGCGAGGTGTTACAACTAGCCTAAACTACGCTAGATCCTACCCTAGCTAACCACACACCCCTAGCCCAGGTGTGGCACTAAGAAATATATTTAGGAAGATATTTCTTCCTCCTTTGGATGATAGTTCAAGAACATAGTTATCCAAATATTTAGGTCAAGGAGAGAGGGGAGAGGAATCCACCTCCACCACCCTAGCTGTGGGCATCACACAAGGAGGGGAATGTCTGACTAGAGAAGCCAATTATCGAATGGAAGCCACAATTAGACTCAAGAAGGTCCACAATAGCATCAAGAAGAGGCCCAAGGCTCTCTGGAGGAGATTCATCATCATCATGATCAATAATGAGGTGTTTATGGAGGGCATTTTTGTTGGAAAATAAATAGTGCATAACATATAGGTTATTAGACAATAAATAATAAATAAACATAATATTGTTGATTTATTATTAGGTGTTAGTTCAGAGTTTAGTTATCAATTAGTTGTTAGTTATTTTGAGTAGTTGTAGGTTATATGGCTAAATAAAGCCATTAAATGTAATAATCAAGTGTTGAAGATGCATGATTATTTGTTGTGATGTGGTTGAGCATTTGGCTCTTCTTCACATGTTTCAATTTCAATATGGTATCAGAGCAGGTGTCCTATGAGACTTGTCTATTTTCCTTCCATTCACTTGTGTTTCCTCCAAAATGATGCAAACAAAGGAGTAGTGGATACCACGAACCTCACACGAAATCTGGAGTTTGTAGCATCCACTCTTCTTGCATATTTGTCAGTAGTATTAGAGGATACCATGGACCTCATAGTGAATCTGTTGGCATTCACCTTTCACGTGCATTCTCTCCTCTCTCCATCTTGCTCATTCTTTTAATCATTTGCACTTCCTTTTGTTCATTCTCAAATTCAAGATCAAAAAAATTAAAAATATATATACATTCAGATTTGTATTTCTGTTACAATTTTTCGGTATTGGAAGTCTTGCTTGAGGCTATAGTTGTGTATGAATGAAGAAAGGTAGTTATTGTAGTTTCAGGTGGTTGGTTTTTGTGTGGTGGAATATTTGAGGATAGAGAACCTTGAGAGAGAATTGGAACTATGTTCTAAGACAACAATTTATGATATTGAGGTAGACTACATTGACACCAAAACTTTGAAGAAAGTGCTTAAAGAAAATAGTCCAAATAAGGCACATAAATGTTGTTATATTTTGTGTGATCCTTATGATAATAGGCTCTTCATTTGTTATTTATCACTTTGCAGTCTATATAACTCGCCAACATTTTTGAATAAAAGGCGTATTACTTCTTGTTGAATGGTTATTTCTAAAGATTTAAAAAATGGATTAAAAGTGCCATAACTGAAACTAGAAATGGCAAAGTGTCACATCCCTAATCTTGACTATGTTTTACTTTTCACTTTTATGCAATTAGTGGATAATTTTGCAAGGATTAATGATTTGATGTTTAGAGAAAATGTCAGGATAAATAAAAGATTATATGAATTATTATGCAAAATAATTTAGACATATGGTCATATGATGTCAAGATTATTTATTTATTTGATTTAAGGATGGACTATTGATGCACTAATCCTAGTCTGGTGAATGCTAGTTGTAAATAGAAAACAGGTTTCCACCCTTCGAGAAAGAGAGGGAGAGTATCATCAGAGAGAAGAGAATAGATGTATGAGAAAGAATAGGTTATTGCCATATAATTATTGTGTTTATGGTTAGTGTAATGCCCCTTATTTTGGCTTTTGACAGTTGATACTATTTCAGTTACACTTAGACAGTTTTGAGACATGTGGATGATAGACTTATTGTTTATGCTTATTATGCTCATTTTGGATTATGGATTACTAATGTGGTTGTTGATATTGGTTATGATTATTATAGTGACATTGTTGATATTATAGTAAATGATGTGTTTGTCATGATCAGTTGATGGTTAGTTGATTATGCAGAGTAGTGTTATCATGCTTTATGTATACCTGATTGATAGTTAGTGATGTTTATGTTTATTGTCATGCTTTTAGAGAAGGGACAGTGTAGTACTACTCATTATGAGCACCCTACTACACTGCAACTACCTGACTTTGTGTGGTTGTTATATATGCATATGCTTGTATACAACATATCATTTTGATGCAGGTTGCAGGTACCAGGCATCGACTCCACCTAACTTAGCAAGTCTGAGCGTGCCTTTACACCAATGGATAATGTGGATGGGAGATAACATGGGGTTCCCTAGGTCAGTCTTTGTCTTCAGGTTGTGATCGTGGGTCTTGATCGTGGGTCTTGATGTCACTCTGGGGTTCTTGCCCTCGGGTATTGGTCGTCGTTTGGTATGTAGTTGTTATTGCTTGAACTTTTGGTTAAAATCTATGTGTATTCGTTGGAAATGCATTTATTATTATTTTTATAATAATAATAATAATATTATTAATAGTAAGTTTAGATATAATAGTATTTATCTAGGTTGTTATTTAATAATGTGAAATTGGAGAATATTGAATAAGTGTTTTTAATTAAAATTAAATTAATAACTTTAATAATTAATAATAATAATATCGGTCATAAGTGGTCAATATTATATTTATTGTTGGATTGTATTTTGTTTAGCTGGGAGGATATTTTAGTCAATAATTTATTATTGAGATTTGCCGTGAACGACTAGCATTAATTTTCTGATTTGAGAATCTCTTTGAGTAAGAAAATTTAATTGCATTCAAAATTTAGAGAGTTAGTGGGATTCTCTGTAACGGATTCGGGAAGTGGGCAATTAATTGGTCTTGTCTATTTTTGCTTTTTGGGGGTTTTATTTGAAAGGAGGGAGGGAGATTGAAGGGGAGTTTTTGGGCAGAAGCTGAAAGAAAATTGAGAAGAAGAAGAATTTGTAGGGGAGGTGGTTTCTAAAGCTTCGAGACCGAATTCTGGGTATGTGTTTCTGTCTATTTGAATGAATGTTATTTGTGTTTTGAAATTGAACCATTCCCTCTCTTTTGTGCTTTTTAATCAATTGTTTTGGTGATTGTTCCTGTCTTCCTGTCACCGTTTGTCTTGAGGGTTCTTGTAAATCTCGATTTGGATCTCTCTCTTGTGAGCACCTTAATCTCCCCATATTCAATCTTCTCTGCTGTTACCTTTGTAACATTGGCCTTCCTTTGAAACCGCATCAAAAAGCTCTTGCAAGCATTTAAACCTTTCTAGCTATTAATCTTCAATAAACCCCTTTTTGATCCTTGAATAATTCCTGTAGTAATGTGGGGTTTTGTTCCTGTACCTTCTTTAATCAAATCCATCTTGGATTGGTCACCATTTGATTAGTTTAAACTATATAAAATTCAATTTATAAACTTATCCAATTGGTGATTTGTGCTCTTTCAAGAAAATGAAACCATTCTTGTTTCTATTTGGACGATTTGCTTCTATTTGCAATCTTTATATGTTTTAATTAAAATCTAATTGAACTTCTACCGCTGGTGCGCACGACCTCTTCTATGTAGTGACACTTTAATTATCCTTTTAAAAGTTTTCTAAAGCTGAGATCTTCATTTCGCTAAACTGAATATGTATATTTGCTTACCTTTTTGTATGAAGCGTGCATTCCAGAGATAATTATCTCTCTACCTGACCGCGTAAATTGTCTTCTGAAACCTCTGAGAACGCTTTTGATAATGCAGTGATCCCTTGTACTATTGTTTCACAAATTATTTTCTTTGTTCTCATGGCTCGTTCAACACTTATCTTACTAAATGCTTTGAGATTTTTCTTGTAATGCATTCTTTCTGCCTGAGCCGACCACATCTCTGTCATTCTTTTTAGACGCCTGAATCTTAGGAGTGACATCATCTTTCCCTTGGATCTGCAAACTTTATCTTCCTTTCCTTTTAACTCATCCCTCTAGCAGGCCGTATGCCTTTGTCTTCATTAAAAAAATCCTCTGAATTTATTCAATTTTCTGTTGTCCCTCTGGCTAAAGTGCATTTCTTGTAATTATATCTTATTCCTCCATTTTGTTAGTGGCTGTATTTAGCAAGTCTTGAATCTGGCATTGATAGGCTATTAGATATGTATCAAATTGGTTAGTTTCTTATTTGAATATGAATGAGTCCTTTATTAAAATAGAATATTAGGAAACATTCTTTCCTTACAATTACCACTTTTATTAATAAATTTGGACATTGTTAATAATAGGTATTAGTTCTAACTTAGGTATTCAATTTATAAATGTATCTCTCCTAGATGATCCTCAGTGACTATCAAATCCCCATGTCAGTTAGACTGTAATCATTAGCTAAATTCTGTAAGTTTAAGTATGGATTTTGGTAATAAATATCATCTTTACTTATTTTATTGTGTTAGAGTAAAGTTAGTAATTTAATACTCTGCATTATATTATTCCAAAATTTAATTAAATTGTGCATTTATCTTTATCAAGAAAGTTAAGTAATTGTATTTTGGTAAGATTATAGGAATTTAATGTGAGTAGGTTTAAATGGTAGTATTAGTTATTAGGTAAGTAATAGATGGATTTATAAGTCTTGAGTTTGAATAGAATATTTTTGTCGAGTCAGTTAGGATTTTTACTAGAAAGAGATTCAAAATCTTATATGGAGTCCATGTTTATAATTGTTTGAAAAGTGTTATGATTGAGTTTAATCTTTAGATATTTATTATTCTTCCTTGTAGTTCCTCCTTGTCAAATTCAAATCAATGCGTATTAACAGAGGAATCAAGTCGTTGCTCTTGGATTGGTTTTGAGTCTTGCAGTTTTAATTTACTAAGTTTTAGTACAATGATGTTCATGATGGTTCTTGTGGGAAATCAAAGTTGTTAAGCGTCATGACTTGGATAGTTGTCTTTTGGTATGTGTTAAAAATTACATAGATCCAGAGGCTAGGTCTCTTAGAGTCCAATGTAACATTGCGACATGATTTTAATTATGATGTTCCTTTTGGTATGAGGTCTTGAGGTGGTTCAAGGAAAAATTATGATTTTGGACCTTGAAATTGAATTTTATTTGTAGTGATCTTCAAGCTAGAGGACAGATGCCTTGTAGTGTTATTTTCATGCATGATTATTTGTGGTTTCTATATTTGTCATGATAGGGGTACTAGTTGTATGTAGGAGAGTGGCTTTCATGGTGGGGTTGGTGCCCAAAGTGGCTGCTTGGATAACCCCATGAAAGTTGTAATTAAGTGATAACATAATAATTAACCTAGGTGGGATGGGTAGTTAATCACATAAAAAGATAAGTATGATGCCTCACCCATGCCTTTAGTGCTATCACAGGCTAAGGATGGGATGAGAAGGCCTGGTTGGCAAGATCGACCTCCTTGTCTTCATGAGAGGAAGTGTCGGTTCTGCATGTGTCACCCTATGGGGCCGGTGCCTAGAGAGAGGCTGCTAAGATAACCATAGATGGGGGCCAGTTTCTAGAGAGAGATAGCTTGGATAACCCATGCTAGGACCATGTGATGAAACTCTCCCTACTGCAACTTAGTTACTTCCCTCATGTTACCTTCTGTTGTTTCCTCTAGAGTATTGTTTAGCCTTTGTTGATCTGTGTTGTCTGTGTCGAGATTGTATCTGCTTGTATGTACCTTTTTGACTTTTGACTTAGTGGAACCTCATCGTTATCTCCTAGCTTGAGGGGTGGACCTCAGGGTTCCACATGGTCGGGTGGAAGAGCTTAATCCATTATTTTTCCTTGGTATCTTGGTTCGTGATAGTTATGTTCTTCTAGTTCCAAATCTGCTTTTGCATTTGAAGATTTGTGCCTCTAGAGTTGGTTAGTCATGAGTTATACTGTAATATGATGGAATCTGTCAAGAAGCCTTGTAAATATGTAATTCTGTATTTGATCTTTGTTGTACTTAAATGAAAGATGTAATCTTCTCATGATGTATCAAATTTTCATATGGCTTGTATGATGTAATATGATGTTATGGATCTATGTTCTTATGATGCAGTTATGTTCCCTAGAGATGTTAGTTGATGTTGTAATTAGTTGTTATTTTATCTAGTGTTTAATGCAAATGTTTGTCTTAAAAAAAAATATTTCCGCATTTTCTTATTTAGTTAACTTAACTCTCTAGGGTTGCATGACGGGGCATTACAGTTAGTGAACCCATGTCAAAACTTGGTAAGTCGTAACTGACCTTTTTGGTCAAAGGTTTGGGTTTTGACTTGACAGTCATCGATTTGACATCAAGATCCATTAGTATTGGTTTTGTCAGAACCAAGTCGGGATAGATTAACCATCGAAAAGATAAGGTCGATAGGTGTTGTTTTCCCTATATGATATGATTATAGTTATGTTTTTATAATGCCTAAAATCAAAGGTTAATTATGCTGATTTGATGATTTTGTTAAGTCATGTAGTGCCCCTCACCTTGTCTTTTGTCAGACTGATGGTTTTCCTAGTAGGATTAGACACTATGACACTCTATTGAATGATGGACATATTTGATGATTATAGATTAGTGTTATTCTGAGTTAATGTGTTATTCAATCATGATTATGATGACATCTGTTGAAGTTTTAACTATTGGTATTTTATGTTTTCACAGTTGTATGGACATACTAGATGTGGTGGATTAATTTAATTCAGAGCTTTATGTTTTATCTAATCTTTGTGATGATGTTACTATTGATAACTATTCAGTAGATAGTTGTTATGTATAATGTAGTGACTTGTCAATGTGCTTATGTGAATGGAACAGTGTCGCATTACTCATGTTTGAGTACCCTGCCACGCTGCGACTTCCATTCACTATATGATGATATATATATTTTCATGGTTGACTGTGTGGTTTGCTGCAGTATACAGGTACCGGGCATCGACTCCACCAGAACTAGCAGGTCTGAGCATGCCCTAGCCAATGGAATTGTTGATAGGAGTTAACCTAAGGTCCCCTACTCAGTCAATATCCTCAAAGAGGATGAGTTCGTAGTGCTGTATCCTGTTGTCATCGACTGTTGAACTATTTGTCCCTGCGTCGTGGTCATGTCTTGTGGTCTTGTATGAAGGTCAGGTGCCATCTTGTAGGTTGTGCTTATCGAATTCATAATGCTTGATTTAAGTCCGGTGCGTGTTTCATTAAAATAAAGATTAATTTCAAGTTAAAATTAAATAAATTTTTATAAAGGAAAATTATGAATTGTTTACTAAACATAAACAATTCAATTATGATATAGTTGTAAATATTAAAATAAGTAACACAAGTTGTAAATCAAAATATAATTTATAATATTACAATTTAATAAATAAAATAAATTATGTTAAAGTTGTAAAATTAAATTGTAACTTGTAATGTTATAATCTAATCAATAAAATAATAAAGTGGGTAGTTGTAAATTGGTCAAATTATATTAGAATTAAAATATATAGATTAATCATAAAATTTGATGCGTCATCTTTATATGCAAAGAGGGTTTTTGTAGGCCAGGTGTGGGGCAAGTGTCTCTGTCCAGGGCTCATGAAGAGCAGGTGTCCCCTCTCGCGTTGGGTGCTTCCCAGCTGAAAAAAAGCTTTAAGGGCTGAGAAGTTGTCGGTGTGGGGGCAGGAATGCTTTCAATATTGCCCTTGTCCAAGGGTCAATTTCAGCTGGAAAAGGAGATTTATGCCCGTCTCTGCAAACTGCCATTACCACTGCCTGAGCACCAACTGAAGGAGTTTTTTAGGAAGAGGTAATAAATCGGGTTTTGGAGTTTTTGTTATGTTAGAGATTATGTGCTTTACTGTTACAAGGGTGAATTTTTGGAAGATTTTGTTGAATTGAGGCTTGTATGTGCACCTTCTCCCATGGATTCCAAAGAGGGAGCAACATTCTTTAGAAAGCTCTTGATAGAAACATCAGTCCTGTAGTCGCTGCATAGAAAGTGGCATAGAACACAAATTGCCTTGGAAGTTGAACATGCCTTAGAGGAAAGAATCGAACCTCTGACAAACAGATTAGTGTTAAATTGAATGTAGCATTGAGATTAGTATTTATTTGAAGCATTCTTCGGCAATTGGAACTGAATTTAATTAAAGTAGCAAGAGGCACATAAACTATAAGCGTGGATGCACAGGTACACAATTTCGCTACTTCTTCTTAAATATTATCTTTTGTAGATGTGTGAAGTCCAATGAGTGAAATTTTTGATCAAAGAGGCTCTTGTAGATCCCATCAATTCGATTATTACCTATATGAAGTTCAGGTATAGACCCCTCAACGATTGGACAATATCTAAATCCCACTTCCATGCCGCAGGGAGGGATGTTAATAGTTTGATGCTTTATACTGCCGAACTTGGTTTGCCTACTTGGGGTTGTGTTAGTCCATCAAATTCCTACCCTCAAGCTAATGGTCCAGGTGTTTAGATTATTTGAAAAGCTATTTTGAAGACATTGACAATAGGGTTAGTTCATAATTTGTGAATTAAGTGATCTATCATGGGGTTGATAAATTGTTTTTACACAAGTTGTTTATTTTCCCTTCTTTTTCAAAATCACATCAAAAAAATCTTTCAAATATTTAATAGGGCCTCTGCATTTTCATATTTCTTAATCTCCTAATATGCTGGATTGTAAGCGATTGGTTGGTTTTGGGTTGAGATTTCCTGGCATTGAATGTGTGCAGAGGCAGACTCAAATATGATTCAAGTTTTACATTTTCTTCTATGGTAAATTGCCCTAAATTATGTGGAAGAAGGATGCCCTCCCATTGCATGAATTTTGTGGAAGAAAGATGCCCTTCTGTTACATTTTAGAGTCCATTTCACAATACACTACTATTAGTTTTGTAGAAGAAAGGTGCTCTCCTTTTTGTAAATACAGTTTAAGTCACAATACAATATTCCACTATAGCTTCCAAAACAAGGATTTGTCAAAAACTGACTCCACCTAGTGGTATTAACTTGGATATCATTTGGTGTGAGGGGGAACACCTGCTCAGTTTTGAAGCTGGGTCATCATTGTGATTAGTTTCTAATTTTACTGTCCCACCATAGCCTGACAGATAATTACATATAATTATTTGAAAAGATTGGTTGAGGATTTTAGTTTTCATGACGTGGTGTCATTATTATTCTACTTTATCTACACAGTTGGAATTTTTGAAGAATGCTACTCGTTTTCAGATACTCGAGGTTGTGTAAGACTAGGTTTGTGCTTTTTCTGTCCCCTACAGACAATTAAGCTTACATGGCATTTGACACTCGAAAGTTTTAAATGATAGAGGAGTTGCTTGGCTTTATATGGGAGATTTGGCCATTTTTATAATAGTTGATTGTAGTGCAATATAATCACGTCCTTGAATTTGAGTGCCCTGTCAAAATTGGTTGGTCCCTGATCAATGTGAATGAGGAGTAGTGATATGGCCATTGAATGATTACATAGCACAGAGAAAATGTAGCTAATGATATCTGTCAACGGTTCGTAGGCCTTAGTTGTGTCTGAATTTTGTGAGACATTTCATCAAACGGTTCGGGTGCATAATCTGTAGATGCACATCCCCTTGAGGCATTTTGTCAAATAGTTCATGTGCTTCGTGCATGCTTCTACATTTTGAATACATGTGTACCGGTTGCACTTGCTTAAAAGTTTTTAAGGCTTTCAACAAATCCGCTTTGAACATATCCTGCAATCGTGGCATTCTATATTTCTTTTAGGCATTTTTGTGAATTTAATTTACGTGCCTTGTTTATAATTCCACGTTTTGCATGCATGTTCACCAAGGTACTTATAACTACAACATCTTACAAAAATTCCCCTTTCGTTATGCTTTCAAGGATGTTCCTTCATTATTACTGGAAATTTGACATGGTGCACATTATTATAGTGCAAGCCTATTTTTCAGATTGCTTCATTTAGCATCACCGATAATCTCCACAAGAACATTGTCCCTGTTTAAAATGATGGACATAAATTTTGTTGCAGTGGGGCAATCAACACATACTCGAAGGTTCTTTACAACTCTAATAGTTCACTAGGGCATGTTTAACAAACCAAATGAACTAAACTTAGAGAAATGTAAATGAGAGCAAACACCATGCACAAATAAGAAGCCAAAGGATTTACTTTAGAGAAACCTGTGTAGTAGAAAACTTCAGGGAAATGTGAGTTACAACTTACTTAAGATCTACAATTCAATGGTACTTATAGTTCTAGGCAATTTGGATAACCAGCTAGCCTAAATTACAAAGAATTTAGACCCTAAGATCCTTGACACGACTTTCTTATAAGTCTATTAAATCTTCTTGACCAACTGTTAATTGAGAATCTTGCATTCCATAAAGCAAATTCATTGGGACCCTTTGTCGAACAAATGGTGTGCCTATCTGTGCTTCCCTAAACTCGCATTGCATGGTGCCTAATATACATTCCCACCGCTGCCAATTTGCAGCAATAGCGTACAGTTCCTAGTGTCCCAAAATCCATGAAGGAAGCTGGGTAAATATGGAATTAATCTTATGAAATTAAAATAGCTTCTATTATGTTCAAATGTTTAAATAGTAAGATAGATAATTCTCATGATACTCAGCTATAATGAAATCATAAGTTTACCGAGTTCCATCAAGCTGAGCTGAAACCGACGATTTTATGGAAACACATAGTTTTGTTTATAATCTATTTTACAGGGGTGAGTGTTTAAGCATTCACCAAATACATGACAACTAAACCTATGTATCTGATAAAGCATTGGCCATTTATAATATTCATATTTGCAAGCAGAAAATTGACATAGCACTTAAAAATGACCATGCCATTAATTCCCAGACTAATGTACACAGCTGAAACTTGTAACTAATATCAGCTCCACTTTATGCCATGAATCTGAAAACCATCATAACAGCAAAATGAAAACTTATGTCTTCAAAACACGCCACACAAACCATATATGTGATAAAAGTTAACTACACATTTAACGGTTTATAAAAGGCAAGGCAACTCAGTGAAATGTGAGTAGAAATGGAATGGAAGATATTATTGTCATTTTAGTATGCAGACTTGTGGGTAGAAAAGTGAGTTTCTTCCTATTTTGTGGCCTTTATGTCTGCAACTCATTTTCTTCTAATAAATAGTTCTGCCTTTTCATTCTTTTCCACGATTCTTCTCCACCACAGAATAGTTGTCACCTTTATAGAAATCATTGTGGTGTAGAAGTTGTCAAAGTTACTCTCACCGGAAGTTCTTTTAATCTGCATTTTATTTCCAGTAGCTGCCGCTAAAACCTTTCCTATGGTTGTTATAGTAATCTAGGAAGAAATAACTCAAATACTAATCACGTGGATCGAGTTCATAGTTTCCTAAGAACTAATACCCTATAGCTAGCTACATCTCTTAGTGCCATGTCTAGTATATTATTTCATGAAGTTGCAAATGTGGTGTGGTAATGGTGTGATTGTTGAGGGATCTTTGTTTATGTTGTGCATTAGTAGAATAATCCTTATGACAAGAAGATTCCCTATTTAATAGTAAATAATTGTTTGATTTTATGATTTTATCATTATGGTTATTCAGTTTATTTCACAAAAAATACATTTGAATGTAACCATTCTCATTGTCAGAATAGGTTATGAATTATAAACATTACTCCTGCGGGTACTATGTCATTTAATAGAATAGATTCATTTATTATTGGTTTACACTACACTGTGTATCAAATCCAATCTCAACCAAGTTTGCACTGATTATTATCGGATAAGTTTACTAGCTTAATAGATAGGTTAGGGAACAATTAGTCCATTGTCTTAGTAAATATAGTGTATGTGGCTATTTTATTAGCGTTGAATTGTCTAGTGTATTAAAATATGCTATTAATTAATTATTGTATTGAAATATATTGGAAGCGAAAATATGAGGTTTAGATAAATTCAAAATTATTTAATGAGATTTGTCATAGTTCTTTTATGGATTAATTGAGTTAGTATCGATTTGAATGGGAGGATGGTATTGTTTGGTCTTTTGATGTTGTTGTGCATTTGAGAAAGAACGTCAATGTGGGGCCACAAGGTTCAGTGGTGTCTAGTTTTTGCGTCATCGAGAAAGTTATTCCAGAGGCCAAGAAGGGTAGCCATGTATATGACTTTTGTGAATATGTGATTTTGTAATGGTTGTATATGTGTTGGCTTTATGTGATGTTGACTCCTTTACATTTATGGTTCTTATTCATGTTGAAAGGTTCATGTGCAAGATGGATTATCCCTCGTTCAAAGAACCTAATTCAGGTGGTTATGATGTTATCATGTCGTTATAAGATTGTTTAGTCCATCTTGAAAGTTGTAATAATTACTGTATTGGTTTAAGTAAAAGATTGAACTTGTTTGGTTTTATGTAATGTTTACCTTTCTCTATCTTTGGTTCTTGTGGATGTGACGATCGAGCAAGAGGACCCATGCCTTGCTCTGGATTACACCTTGCTTATGATTGAAAACTTTGGAGCAAGAGGACCCATGCCTTGCTCTGGATTACACCTTTCTTATGATTGAAAACTTTGGAGTAAGAGGACCCATGCCTTGCTCTGGATTACACCTTGCTTATGATTGAAAACTTTGGAGCAAGAGGACCCATGCCTTGCCCTGTTGATATCTTATGTTGAGACTTGTATGCAAGAAGGTAAATGCCTTGCATGGTGTATGGATACTTGTTGTGATTCTTGATGATAGGGTCTTCTAGATGCAGGTAGGGGAGTGGCTTTCAATGCGGGGCCGACGCCCAAAGTGGCTGCTAGGGTAACCCATTGGAAGTTGTTAATCCAGTGATAACTTAATAATAAATTTAGAGGGTTGGGTAGATTTCACATTAATCAAGATAATTGGATGCCTCACTCATGCCTGTAGTGTTCGTTCAGGCTAAGGATGAGATGAGAAGGCCGTGGTTGGCAAAATCAACTTCCTTGTCCTCATGAAAGGAATGTTGATTCTACATGTGTCACCCTATGGGGCCGGCGTTTAGTGAGAGACTGTCAGGGTAACCATAGATGGGGGCTGGCGCCTAGCAAGAGACTGTCAGGGTAACCCATGGATGGGGGCCGACGTCTAGCTAGAGACTGTCAGGGTAACCCATGCTAGGACCATGTGATGACACTCTCCCTACTGCAGCCTAGCATTCCCTAGTTGTACTCTCCCCATTTGTTAAGTGTTTGCCTCTGGAAGTTCTGTTGTGTTATTTGTGATATTGACTCGCGATGTTGGAGTCATGTGTTGTCTTATAGTCTACTGTCTACCTGACTATATGTTGTAGTGGGAACCTTTTGTTAACTCCTAGCTCAGGGGGTGGACCTTAGGGTTCCACATGGTCGGGTGGAAGAGCTTAATCCATTGGTTTTTCCCTTGCCATTGTTCGTGAGCGAGGAGGAGATATCTTGTGTATCAAACATTAGATCTTGTACTTGTTTATTAAGACAGTTGTTATGCTCATGTACTAGCCTGTGTATCAGTTGATTCATAATGTATGTATTCAGATGTAATCAAGATAGTGATAATGTAAACTACATGATGATGTACTCATATGTATGGACTTTGATTATGTACATGTAATCTGGATCAAGTTGATTATCTAACTGATGTCATGAAATGGAGATGTATATGTATAATCATTAGTGTAATAGATGTAGAATGTTCTGCCAATGTTAGTTAGTAATGCATGTAAATTATGTTGATTAAATTGTCAAGTAATGCAACCATGGGACATTAGAAGACAAGTTGTTAGTTAATGATGTGTATTGATTTGCTAAACATTACTTTGTTATCTTATACAAAAAAAAAAATATTATGCCTTGCATAGCATAGATGTGTTGTCTACTAAGGTGTTCATGGCGGGGCGTTACAAGTCATCTGTTTTGGTATTGTAATCGTTCTTTGTTGTTTTGCAAGACAAATAAGGGAGATAGTATCGACACTATTCTCTTAACCTTACAGATGTTAGTATTAACGTAACTAAGAAGAGGATGCTTTTTACTTTCTTTTTTGGATATATATATGTTTTTATTTTAATAGAGTCTAGGAGAAGGCATAAGAAGGTGGTCAACAATCTTATTCATGAAAATGGGAAATGATTCCTTGATAATTATGAGGTTGTTCAATTCCCTTTTCATTCTCTAACTGTTTAGAGAAGTGGAGAAGAATAGTTAATGTTTTAGGTAAGTGGTCTTTAATGAGCATGACTTCCACTTAGTATGATGCCTTCGTGGAAGTCATGGGAGCACCATTTGAGGAACGTGGAAGCTATTCATTAAAAAGGAATTCTCTCGACAGTTAGGAGAGAAGAAAAAATGATGAGAGCTCTTTGGAATAGGTGGTGGAAAGACAACACAAGGGAAAGGCAGAGGAGTTCATTGAGGAAAGAGTAATCATCTCTGCGAGCTCACAGGTTATTCCCTGTTTTCAATATTACTATTATGTTTGCAAATCTGTTGTGTTTCGGCATTGTTAGTAAACAATCATGAGGCCAAAGATTATAATCACTGTTGTGTTATATCTAATAACATTTATCTTTAGAAATGTTACTATGTCTTTTTATATCTATGATTCGTTATACTGAATAGGTTACTATGTAGAAATGGAACCAATATGCTCATTTTACTATTGTATTTAATAGAGCTGCTATTACTCATTATGCTACTATATGTAAACAAAGTCAAGATGATTGATATTCGGGTGAGTAAACCTATGAGTTGACGTGCTCATTATAATGTATAAAAGATCATGTTTAACTAAGCCACAATATTCTATTATGTTCGAGTATCACTGCCGTGATTAACCAGTGTTGTCATGATTGATTTATATTGATTATAGAAAAGTGTCATGCATAGTTTAATGCTACGACCATATAAGATTGCTTTATGAACCATTTGTGAGATAATATGGTTGGATAAAAAAAGTCACCTGTGTTTATGATCATCAGTATTGATTGATCTATAGATCATCTCTTTAAGATAATAACAACTTGGCATATGTGTTATATATAGTAAACTTTCTATATAGGCCAATAGGCCAAGAATATTCAAGTATGTATTGGTTGTGGAGTAAAACTCATACAGACCGATAGGATACAAGTTATCTATGAAGGATATACCTATATGAATGAGTATTTTTCCAGTTCATTTGTCATTATAAACTCTTTGTATAGAGTCTAACCAGAATTGTACTCAGGTTTTAGTTGCATAACCGAGGTCAAGTCAATATAAGACCGTGGTAGGTGGAGTATCCGTTAGTATGACCAATTCATTCTATTTCTATATTTTAAGATTAGATAAGAAATCTTTAGAGTATTCTATATTCCAAAATTGGAATTATTAAGAGTCAGATAATAGAGCTCGATATATCTATATCACTCGAAGACTCACATGTATAATTTCTATTTATTCTAAACAGGTTGTTCTGAGATAAGTTATACTTTTAATCCAAGATATCTAGATGATGGTACATATTTGAAATCACAATAGGATAAGACCTATATTATCTCTTTAGTCTTAAAGTTATGATAAATGTTATCTTTCTTTTCTAAAGAAGAGATTTGTAGAAACAAATCTATCCCTTAATTCGAGTCGGAAGATTCAAGGAGACCATTAGGTCAATAATACTAAGGAAGACTTAAACTTATCAATGTGATAGATTAATTAAGAGTATAGCTAGGAAGCTGATAGTATTTATTGGAAAAGGATAAATCTCAGATGAGATGTCTATTCAAGATACTGAATATGTAAATTTTATAATGTTCGAGAGGTCAAGAATAGACCAGTGGATATTTTTACTATTATTGAAGATTGTTAACTTTACGATGTTTTTGATTAAATGAATTTAAATTTGAGAATCAACTTAGATGAGATTAGAGATCACAAAATCTCTTAAATTCAATTATGATGCTATATGATTCTTTTGTTTTGTATGGTTGACAGATAAGGCTGAGAATCCACAAAATAAGATATTATTATTAAGAGTATGAGAAGCTCTTTGATGTAATTTAATGTTTCCTTGTTAGAGTTGAAACAAGACTTAAAATTCTAGAATGCTTAATTCTTGAGTTTGAGTAGCATGACAGGTAGTCATAGACTCTTAGGGTTGCAAGAATGCAACTAAGAACTCATTGAAGAGTTATATTTTTCTAAACTTATGTTTTGTATAAATGGATAACCTAAAGTACAAGGTTAATTTCTAAGTCAGATTGACTAAGAGTAAAGTAAAGTCTAGAAATATAAGTCTAGTGTTTTTTTAGCTTAAATAAGCCATACTGTAGGATGAGATAGTTTGCAAGTCGAGTTAGACCTGTGTGTGAACATAAGACTACGTTTATTATAACATTATTTATACTAAAACTTTAGCCAAAGTGATGCATTTGTCTCTGCATGCATTAGTTGGTTCACAAGTGTCTAGATGATGTAACCCGTTAGGATGATCATACTCAGCTAGAAGATAGTCTAGAGTTGTATGGTCGAATGTGTTATGTAGGACACATCACTAGAAATTAGATGGCATAACTTGTTGATTCCATATTTCTATACTCTTCATGAAAGGTAGGGCCACTTCTAGGATGGAAGATGTGTGGGGGACCACCTGTCTGTGGTTGGAGGTAAAGCACTCGGATGATGCTCTCCCTCTATAGTAGAAGACTTGCCAAGACTTGTGTGACAAATGTCAAGATTCCAGATGTAGAATTCTATTATATTAATGTAAAATGATTATCTTTGCCAAGTGCAAATTATGTATTGTAATGAAGTGAAAAGGATTTCACTATAATTCTATCTTTGAATATGTTGTAATTTCAAGGTTGAAAATATTCAGAAAATATATGCTTTTATTTATTGGCAGAAAATGATTAAAAAAAAATATCTCTTGTTTACCATGGTTATTTACTTTCTTGTCAATTCTTGAGTTAAATTGAGTAATATGCGATTGCATGTTACATATTGCATCAAAGCTAACCAAGTTCAACACATGGACCTCGATGCTCGCTACATGAAAAATTTATCAACATTATGCGGAAGCTAATGTTTGAAATTGGTTTTATATCAGAATGATGTGGAGAAGAACCAAGAAAACTGCCTGACTGTCTGTTCCCCAATGTTTGCCTAAATTAGTAGTTAAGAAATAAATTATTGAGGAGATTGAACTCAAGGAGCATACTGGTTATGCTAAGGGTACATGGCTGGAGGATTCTGAGACTTTGGATGACACTCTTAAGCGTATACATTTGGAAAGGAAACAACGTATTAAACTAGCCAAGAAACCTATTGTTCCTACTTGCATAGTTAAACCAAGTAAACCTTTTGTAAGACGGGACATGCCATTTGGGTGTGGTTGTGATACTCCTGCAATTAGAAAAGAGGTTTTGGAAGAGTATCTGCGTGTACATCCACCCTTTGAGTTTATTTTGTTGGATTCTGATGGTGAAGAGGAACTTGAGGAATATCCTTTAACTGATAGTGAAATGTAGTCTTGTCGGGTTGATTATCTAAATAAGGATGTATTTATACCCAGAATAAACTATGATAAAGAAGAGATTGATTGCCATTTGAGTTTGTGGTGAATGGTTTTTATTGATGAAATTTTGAATTTTGAATTATTGAGATGTATTATTCTAAATTCTAATTTATAATAATACAAATATCAGGTGTGATATAGAGTGTCATCATGGTTCAAACTCAAACAACTCTTGAAGATAGTTAGGGAGAGTCTAATCCTTCTGAAAACCCTATGGCTAAGTTGGATCAGATATTGACCATGTTAGATGAAACCAAGGAAAGGCTTGGAAACCTGGAATAGGAGGTTAGGGATCATGGTAAATCTGAAATAGGACATGAGTATTCACATCAGGGGGATGATGAATATGTTCATGAATCCAGTATTCATAGCAAACAAAGAGAGAATATTGATAAGACTAAGTCTCAGGAAGAGAAGAAAAGTAGACTTACCTCTGAACTATCTCGATATATGAAGAAAGTGATGCCGCCTAAGTTTGATGGAACAAAAAGTGGAGATGCTACAGAAGCTTGGTTAATAGAAATGGAAAAATATTTTGAGATAACCAAGGCAGTATGGGGTGCTTTTCAGCTGGCAGGAGAAGCATCCATGTGGTGGATGAACAAGAAAATGGAATTGGCGTTAAGTTCTTTAAGCTTAATCTAAGATCAATTTGTGGTTTTATTTCACCAAAGGTGGTTACCACAGCTTCTCTTTGATCAAAAGCTAACAAATTTCCAAAATCTAAGACAAGGAGATATGTCAATGGTTGAATATTGGGAAAAATTCACCTGACTTCTAAAGTATGTACCTCAATATCAAAAAGATGAAAGGTTCAGGATCAGGAAATTTATCATGGGTTTGAATGCCCAGATAGGTGGAGAAGTTAATGTTCATGGCCCTTCTACTATGGACCAGGTGTTAGAGAAGGCAATTAAGCAAGAGCAAAAATTGAAGTCAATTTCTATTTATCGCGAGAAGAATCGCAAGAGGTTATTAAGACACCAACTTCTCATCCTTACAAGAAAAGGAATGGTAAATCAAATGGAATTAAGAGAAGAAACAAGGGTTCCAAAAATAATAAGAGTGGACCTAGGAATGAGAAGAAGAATAGTGCCAGTGATTGACGGAATGATAATAACTCAGGTAAACCTGTTGAGAAACAAGGACCTCCTGGAGGATGTTTTAACTATGGTGGTAATCACTATGCAAATCAATTTCCAACTAAGAACTAGGGAGTTAAGCAGCATGGTAATGTTTTACCTACCTAGCAAGCAACTTTTCAGTAGAGGATTCATGTGGCGTTGGATAATCGCCAGGCAGAGTACCAGATTACTCCCATTGAGATATCAAGTACTTTGTTTGGAGTTCCTATTTCTATTTTGATTGATACTGGTGCAACTGAAAGTTTTATTTCACCAATATTATTAAGTAAGTTTCCTAGAAGAGATGGTTGCATGGCTAAACCCTTGTTAGTTGAATATGCTAACCAGACTAAAGCTCAAGTAGAGCAGTGTATATTTGAAGCCAAGATTGAACTTCCCAATTTTTCAATTGAAGTGAACTTGTTTGTAGCCCCCCTAGGCTCCTATGATGTTATCTTAGGAATAAATTGGCTATGGAGGCATAGAACCAATGTTGATTGTTTTTGAAAAATACCGGAGTGTCTAGATGATGTAGGAAACAAAATCTTTTTGCAAGGCACTCACAGAGAGATTAAGATCAGACCAATCTCTGCAATGCAATTAAAAAGGGCTAAGTGAAAAAGATGTCAACTTTGTGTTGTGAAAATGGAGCTAGTAGAAGAAGATCCTTCTAACCAAAGTGAGTCTTTGGAGAATTATTCCTTTCTTAGAGATTTTTGGGATGCCTTTCTGGACGAACTTCCAGGATTACCTTCGAAAAGAGATTTTGATTTCTCTATTGATATTATACCAGGATCAGAACTGATTTCAAAGGCTCCTTATCGTATGACTACTACAGAATTGATGGAATTGAAAGCCCAACTGTAGGAATTTTTGGCTAAAGGATTCATTAGACCAAGTTTCTCTCCTTGGGGAGCTCCAATGATCTTTGTTAAAAAGAAATATGGAATTTTGCATCTATGTATAGACTATCGTATGCTTAACAAATCAATGATAAAGAATAAGATCCTCTACCTCATATTGATGAACTTTTTGATCAGATGCGAGGCGCAACAATGTTTTACAAGATTGAATTGTGATCTGGATACCATCAGCTGAGAATAAAGGATAAGGACATTCATAAGACAACTTTTAGAACCAGATATGGGCATTATGAGTTCGCAATTTTACCTTTTGGACTTACTAACGCCCCTATTGCATTCATGAATTTGATGAACAATATTTTTCATGATTGCTTGGATAAATTTGTTCTAGTGTTTCTAGATGACATTCTTGTTTACTCTAAGAATGAAACTACGGTTGAGAGAGCATAAATTGTATGGGAAGCTTTCTAAGTGTACTTTATTTTAGAAAGAAATACAATACTTAGGGCATGATATTTCAGATGAAGGAATATATGTAGACCCAACAAAGATAAAATCTATTCTTGAGTGGCATGTGCCAAATAATGTGCATGAAGTGCGCAGTTTCATGGGGTTAGCAGGATATTACAGGAAGTTCATTTTGAACTTTTCTAAGATTGCAAGCCCAATCACTTCGCTTCAATGAAAAAGAAAGCATTTTGACTGGACAACTAAATGTCAGAAAGCATTTGATCAATTAAAAGAAAGGTTGACAATTGCTCCAATATGGAAAGTTCCAGATCTAGAAAGTCAATTTGTTGTCATAACTGATGCCTTAGGAGAAGGTTTGGGAGGAACTTGCTTATGCAGGATGGGCAAGTGGTAGCCTATGAATCTAGGAAACTGAAAGCATATGAGCATAATTATGCTCCTCATGATTTTGAATTAGCAATAGTTATGCATGCTTTTAAAGTGTGGCTACACTACTTGCTAGGAAAACTTTTAAAATTGAAATCAAATCATTATGGTCTTAAGTACATATTTTCCCAACCCCATCTAAATGCTCAATAGAGAAGATGGTTGGAGTTGATATTTGATTATGACTTTGAGATAAATTATATCAAAGGTAAAGAAAATTGAGTAGTGGATGCTCTGAGTCAAAGGAGACATATCTCATGAATAGTCTCTATTCACTCAAATTTTAAGGATAAAGTATTGCAAATTCTGTAGGAGATGCATTCTATAAGCAAGTTAAGAAAGCTATCTCTGTAAATCCTCAAGATTCAAGGTATGATGGGTTCTATTTCGAACCAGATGGCCTATTAAAATACAAAGGAAGGATATATGTTTCAATTTTGTCAGAATTGAGAAACCTTGTTTTGAAAGAAGTGCATTCCGCACCATATTCAGGACATCCAGGAGTAACCAAGCTCCTAGATGATGTAAAACCTCTTTATTTCTAGAAAGGAATGAAGAATGACATTGTAAGGTTTGTACAAAAGTTTATTAGAGTGCTAGAGAGTCAAGGCTAAACATTGACATCCAGTAGGACTTCTATATCCACACGATATTCCAGAGTGGAAGTGGCAGGTTATTAGCATGGATTTTGTACAAGGTCTTCAAATGTCACGAAATAGACATGATGCTATTTTAGTGGTGGTGGATAAACTCACCAAGGTAGCTCACTTTATACTTGGAAATTTAACAGATGGAGTGGAAATTTAATAGATGGAGCACCTATTATAGCTTGCAAGTTTGTTCAAAAAGTGTTTAGACTGCATGGAGTTCCTAAGAAGATTATCTTAGATAGAGATGTGCACATAACATCAAGGTTTTGGCAAACTTTATTTTCAGCGCTAGGAACTCAACTTACTATAAGATCTGCTTATCACCCTGAGATAGATGGTTAGACTAAGAGGGTTAATCAAGTTCTAGAGGATTTGTTGAGGATGTATTGCATGGATCAACAATACAAGTGGGAAGAGTATCTTCGACTTGTGGAGTTTGCTTATAACAACTCCTATAATTTTTCTATCAATATGTCTCCATTCGAAGCATTATATGGAAGAAGATGCTAAAATCCTATAAGCTGGGATAAGCTATAAGATAGGATTAGCATTGGTCCTAAAATATTGGCTCTAAATGAAAGAACATGTTAAGTGATCAGAAAATGATTAGTGGAAGCTCACTTAGACATAAAAGTTACGTTGATGCTAAACGCACACCGACAAATTTTAGTTGGATAAAAAGTTCTTTTGAAGGTCAAACCTCATAAAAGTTCTATAAATTTTGGGAAGTCTTCCAAATTAGCTCCTAGATATGTAGGACTCTTCAAAGTTCTCGAAGTGATCAATCCAGCTGCCTATAGAATTGCTTTGCCACAAGCTCTTGCCAGGATGCATAATGTTTTTCATGTTTCATATTTGAAAATATATATTATAGGAGATAATCATATTCTTGATTGGAATTATTTACATGCATAGGACCCAGGAGTGGTCATGATCGAACCTCTCAAAGTTCTTGAAGTTCACAAGCTCTGCTTGTGTAAAAGAGAGCTTACTTAGTGCAAGGTCCAGTGGGATCAGTATGCAGAGGATAATGCTACTTGGGAAGATTATGATGATTTTTACTAGAGATTTCCTCAATTGTTTTAAGCTTTTCAAAATTGAACACAAAAACTTTATTTTATTATTTTGATACATTGGATCATTGAGGATGATGAATCTTATGGAGTGAGATATGTTGATAACTGAGAGGGGGGGTGAATCAGTTACCCTAATTATTTCTTCTTTCTGAACTTTCTTATTAATTAATGCAGCATTAATTCAAACAAGAAAACATTACCATGAAATGGAAAAACACATGACACAGTATTTTTGACGTGGAAACCCTGTTAAGGGAGAAAACCACAGGGTGATTAATCCAAAGATTATTCTCTGTTAGAAGAATAAGGAATTACAAAATGGCACTTGCCAATTAGGGCTCACTGCCCGAGCACACTACTCACAAAGGAGGCATATTGCCTACAAGGAGACACACTGTCTACAAAAGAATGTTATACAATACTTGAACTGATTGGAAGCATCCACATATGCTGGAGTTCAGTTTTGGTTAGGCTCAGTACACTGATCTGCTGCACTTCATCTTTCCTCTTCTCTTATGCTGCTTTCCTTTCACATACCGGATCTTCCTTACTGCTTCTACTCTGCTTTGCTTTTATTCACATATCACATATCACCACAACACTTCTCACAACTAAATCCATCCTATATATATATCCGCACAAGTGATTTCATTATCTTTCTAGTCAGCACCCGGAACAGTCAATCTTCTTGCAAACTCTGTTCTGTCGGCTGAATCCTTACACATCAAGTAATGCAGATCAAGCATATACTTGTAGAAATCATTAATCATGTTGGCCAAACATGATTCATGCCTTCATAACCTTTAACACCATCAGTAACACATCTAGAAAGTAGTCTGATGTTCTGTCAGTCAGTTCTTCCTATGTTCACACTGTCACTTAGGAACCCGGTACTCAAGTATTCATATCTTTTGCCTCATCTATCACCGGAGGCTAAAACCTTGGAATCTATCACTCAAGGTAGTACTCTTTACTTCCCCAAATCTGCACTTTACCAAGATACTTCCTTTGAGAGATCCAGACCTATCTGTCAGAACTTGCCATATGCTCTGTTCTTGTTTACCGGACCACAACATTCTTCACTCTGACTTCCGGTAGAGACACACCATGTCCTGGGGATGTGTGGGATGAACTTTGTTGCCATCAATGACAACAATCATGAATCCATATTAGTGTCTCTTGCCAACAATCTCCCCCTTTGGCATTGATGGCAACACTTAGTGAAAAATGACTAAATGTATACACTATGCTCCCCCTTGGCTGATGCTCTATCTTTATATATATTTTTCGGAGCTCCCCCTTAGTTGGATTCCTCATTTTTCACTGCTCTTCACTCCCCCTTTGACATCAATGGCAAAGGGTAGGGTCCGCACACCAAAATTTTCAAAAATTTTACTATACTTAGCCGCATAAGTATATATATACAAGTTGTACTTACATATACTTAAGTATGTCCGCAAAAGTGTTCTTCAATTGTACAACTTCTGTCGCCCAACTCTGCTTCATCCTGTCCAAAATTGAGATATGCCCACTCAACAGGAATGCAAACGCATCTACCCTTTTTAGATCTGTCGGATCATTTGTCTGGGCTGTGATTTGAGCTTCACTTATGGCCTCATGCATGGCCTCTAACTTAGGGATAATAATCCTTTTAAGTTCACCCATCCGGCTGATCATGCTCTTCCTTTCCTTCTCAAAATTCTTTATTGCAATTGTGATTGCAATAGTCTGACACTCTTGATTGACTATGGAGGAAGAGAGAGGATCAAAACTTTGAGACAAACTCAGTAGTTTATCCTCTTGCTCTTTTATTTTATTCTCAATCTCTACTGTTACTTTGGACCATGAAATACAAAATTTGTATATTTTTCTGCCATCTATAAGAGCATTTTCTAAGCTCTTTATCCCTATACTCATATTTCTCCTATCATTACTTATCAAACCGTGTACCTCTGATAATCTTTTTGCAAGAAATTCCTTCCGGACCTTATCTTCTGCTGACTTCTCTAGTGAATCAAAATGTGTATTGACACTGCTGACTAGAGTTTTGAGATTACCGGAAGTGGAGGCTGTGGGATCTTTTTGAACCGATGGCATAATCTTTTCAAGCACTCTGGAAGCAGCTTCTATCAACTCACAGTCTTCCATATGAGACTTTAGGAGTTTTTCATTAGCCTTAGCATTTGCAAATGAAGCTATCTTCATTGTTTGTATCGGAGAAAGAGAATCAAAATTGAATGGACCTTGTAGAAGCTCCGGTTCATCAATCTCCATTGTTTCTTTGTTCAGGAATTCTTGGACAGTTTGTGCAGTGTCTCTTACCGGAGACAGATGTTTCTTCTCTTCTGCAGTCTTGGAGCTGTCCTTAGGAGTTTTCTCTCCTTCACCACTAGCAGTTGTTTTTTTCTCTGTTGAAGTCTTCTCTCCTACAACCGTAGCACTGTCATCTTCTTTTTCCTTCACCTCTGCTTCTTTCTCCTGTAATTTTTCTTCTCCTTTAGATCCAGAGATTATAGGGGAAACTGGAGGAGAAATGTTAGTCTATTCAGGGCTCACCTCTTCTGTCATTTTCTCAGGAGTTTCTTCTGCAACATTTGTAGTGAAGGGATTAGTACCCAAGTCCTCTATGATAGGAAGATTAAATCTTTTGAAGGTTTTCCAGAGAATCTCTTCAGTGTCCTTGGCTACCTTGTCAGTCTCACCAAGCATGAGCTGATTCATCCTTGCTTTGCTCCTGAATTCATCCTTGCAGTCTTTGAATACCAGGTTCATTGTCTTAGGATCAATTGAAGGATATAGCTGAATAGCTATCTGTTCCCGGATCTCAAGGTCTTTTGCCATGGCATTGGTCTTTCTCATTTCCAACTCCTTCTCTAGACTCTTAGGAATTAGAGAGATAATTTCAATAAAAGCTTTATTGTAAATGTTCAGATACCTGATTGTAGCTTCTTGCAGGATCTTTTGGTCAGCCTCATTGTAATCATCATAGAATTCAACCATTGGTTGAAGGTTTCCATCCACAGTGACTGATTTGATTACACTTTCTAGAGACAGGGTGGGCTTTTCAACAAATTCCTCTGCCATTTCTTCCTTGTCTTGGCCTGTGGAGGGTTTATCGGATCCTTTCCTCTTCTGCTTCTTTATTTCCTTTACCCCCATCTGATTCGGTTTCCTCTTCATCCTTTTGACTTGCATAAGCCCTTGTGGCTTTTATTTTTGATCTTTTCTCTCTTTTATCGGATGCTTGGACTTCCGATTTTGAGCTTTTGGCTGTGATAGGTGCAGATCTTTTTGATGATCTGGTCCGGGTGGAGGTTTCTACTAGAGCACTTTCCTTGCTTTTCTTTTCTGCCTCTTTCTTCTCTTCCTTAGCTCTTTCCATCCTTTTCTTGTGGGCATCCAGTGCCTCCTTTGAGATGCCAAGGCCTTGGGCAATATTTTCTACTTCTTTTCTCACCTTCCTCTTGATCTCTGGTTCTCCGAGTTCAACATGGATTTTTATACTCAGCTCCTCAAAGGTTCCAAACCTTTCTGCTTTTGGATCTTTAGGTTGACTTAGCATGTGTTGAACATGCAGCTCCATAATTTGTTCATCCACTTCATACCCCATGGGCATGATCCAGACTGTCCTTGGTTCTATTGCCTCCATTAGGCACTGATCAGTCTCTACCATAAAGCAGACTGTGTCTTTGTATTTCTCAACAAGGGACTGGGGAATCCTTTCTCTTGTTTGCATCATGTTCTGAAAGTTCTTAAAGTATCCCCACAGAGCTATTTTTCTTGCCTTTGCATCTCCAAGTTCATGCAAGTAATCTCTGATCTGGATAGCTACCAGTTTGTCATTTTCCCATACCCATCCATTTGATCCAGGAAGCTCATTCATGAGTTAGAAGAACAAACATAGTATCAATCCTCCATATTTAAAGGAGTTCTTTTTGTCCTTCTTGATCTTCTGTATGTTTTCCATTAATTGGCTCAAGAGGAGTTCACAGAGATCATAATCTGCAGTCTTTCTCAGCATCTCATAGGCCTGTATACTGCAGTTCTGGATACTAAATTCTCCCTACTAGAATGATATATCTTGTATCCTATTATCATAGATGCATACTTGATATTCGGGTCAGTAATATCTTCAATGGTCATTGTCCTCTTATCAAATTTTGATCCGATGGCCTCTGTGACAATGTTGTTTTTGACAGATATGAGAACAGGAATTCCTCCGGAGGAATGTAAACTAGTTACTGCCCTAATTGCTTCCTTGGTGATCTTGCAAGGTCTACTCAGCCATAGGAAGTTATCATGCACCCTACTCAAAACATATCAGACCCATTCATTTTCTTCAAAACAGGGGAAATGAATGAACTGATCAAAATGCTTTTCCTGGATGCCCTTATACTGAGGTTTGATCTCAAAGGAATCATCTATTAACTGCTTGTGGTATATGTCTCTTAGTTTGAATTCCCCAAACTCTTCAATGTTTGCATGTATATAAACCCTAATATCTTTGGTGTGCAAGACGCCATGCGGAACACTGGAAAATGCTTCTAGGGGATCTACCTCCAAGGATTTGTATGGATGTTTCTTAAAAATGGGGCGAGGTCTATCAGAGATCTTTACTATATTCAGAGTACCCATTATCAAGAGATTTGCAGTGAGATATTTGAAAATGGAAAATACCTTTTGCGCCTATCGGTTTCACGGAGTTGGTTGGGTTGATCTCTGGAAGTAATGACTTCTGCAAGAGATCTTCGATGAACTTGAGGAATTTTGTTGCAGAGCTCCGCTTTTTGTTTCCTCTTGCGGATCTTCCAAATCTTAACCACAGTTTGTTTGAATATATCCCTTATGACTCCTTCAATCCGCAACTCTTCTTGTGCTAGTTCCAGCACCAATTGACTGGCTGGGGGAACAAGGTTTTCTTTGTGTCTCCCCCTGAGCCAGAGCTCACTTTTCAGTTTCTGGAAGGAATATCAGCACCAGAGTCTGGTGCAGATCCAACCTCTACATTCTCAGCACTTTTCTTCACCCAAATCTTGCTCATCTCATTTTTAACTTCATCCACATTCATCTTTTGTTTACCCTTATCTTGATTCTGATTATATACCAGACCTCTTTTGTCCTGATTCTTGCTTCTGCAGACTTTTGCATTATGACCGGACCTATTACAGATTTGGCACACAACATTTCTTTGCATATTTGACTGATATCCTCTTGATCTACATTGATTAACCATATGACCTACTCTATTGCATGCAAAGCATCTACCATTGAATGATTTGTTCATTTGCATATTTCTGCATTCATGAGACTTGTGACCATACCTTTTGTAGTTAAAACACTGTCTGGAGAAGGATGAATTAGTCTGATTCATTCTCTTTCTGCACTGATTAGCTTTGTGACCAAAGTGATTGCAGCTGTGGCAGTATCCATTGAAGGATGGATATCTTTGAGCATTGGGCTATCTTACCAGAGGTCTTTTAGGCCTGCTCCTTAGATTTTCTGATCCAAAATTCTTTTGACTGGATCCGGAGCTTTCTCCTTTCTCATATCCCAAACCACATTTGTCATCTACCTTCTTTTGACTTCCAAGAAGAACTTCAAGTTGAGCAGAACTTATCTTGAATTTCTCTTTATACTCATTTGCTGTTTGAAGATCCCTTTTTAGAGAGACAATTTGATCCTCAAGTTTTTCTTCATTATCTTTAGCATCTTCAAGATCAGATTCAAGATGTCTGATAATTCTATCCATCGGGTGGCAATCTTCTGATTTCTCCTTGAGAGATTGTCTTAGATTATCTTCAATTTTTCTTTTCTCTTCAACTTCTTGGGCAAACTTTATAACTCCTGATTCTATTTCATGTCTTACCATAATGATTTCTTTTGATAACTTTTCACATAACTTGGTTTTCTCAGTCAGTTCTTCATTTGCATTATTTTCTTCACCTTGTCTTGCCAATTGCTGAAGCAGCTCCTTTCTCTTTTTCATAGAGAGACTTAATTTATCTTTTAGTTCTCTCATGAAATCATCAGCCCGTTTGAGTCTTTCCTTTAATTCATTGACTTCAGAGTTTGACTGTTCAAGATCATCAAGGGCAGTCTTGAGTTGTTCTCTTAAACCATATGCATCCATTTGAACTCCTAGATCTTCCTCGAGCTGTTAGACTCTGTTAGGAGGAACTTAGCTCTGATACCAATTATTGATAACTGAGAGGGGGGGTGAATCAGTTATCCTAATTATTTCTTCTTTCTGAACTTTCTTATTAATCAATGCAACATTAATTCAAACAAGCAAACATTACCATGAAATGGAAAAACACATGACACAATATTTTTGACGTGGAAACCCTATTAAGGGAGAAAACCACAGGGTGATTAACCTAAAGATTATTCTCTGTTAGAAGAATAAGGAATTACAAAATGGCACTTGCCAATTAGGGCTCAGTACCCGAGCACACTGCTCACAAAGGAGGCATACTGCCTACAAGGAGACACACTGTCTACAAAATAATGTTATACAATACTTGAACTAATTGGAAGCATCCACATATGCTGGAGTTCAGTTCCGGTTAGGCTCAGTACACTGATCTGCTGCACTTCATCTTTCCTCTTCTCTTATGTTGCTTTCCTTTCACATACCGGATCTTCCTTACTGCTTTTGCTCTGCTTTGCTTTTATTTGCATATCACATATCACCACAACACTTCTCACAAATAAATCCATCCTATATATATATCCGCACAAGTGATTTCATTATCTTTCTAGTCGGCACCCGGAACAGTCAATCTTCTCACAAACTCTGTTCTGTCGGCTGAATCCTTACACATCAAGTAATACGGATCAAGCATATACTTGTAGAAATCATTAATCATGTCGGCCAAACATGATTCATGCCTTCATAACCTTTAACACCATCAGTAACACATCCAGAAAGTAGTCTGATGTTCTGTCAGTCAGTTCTTCCTCTGTTCACACTGTCACTCAGGAACCTGGTACTCAAGTATTCATATCTTTTGCCTCATCTATCACCAGAGGCTAAAACCTTGGAATCTATCACTCAAGGTAGTACTCTTTACTTCCCCAAATCTGTACTTTACCAAGATACTTCCTTTGTGAGATCTGGACCTGTCTGTCGGACCTTGCCATATGCTCTGTTCTTGTTTACCGGACCACAACATTCTTCACTCTGACTTCCAGTAGAGACACACCATGTCCTGCGGATGTGTGGGATGAAATTTGTTGCCATCAATGACAACAATCATGAATCCATAGAGTGTCTCTTGCCAACAAGATATTGTTGCAAGTATGTGCCTAACCAGTGTTGTCATTGATGTCAACATATCTGTGTTGTCATTGGTGTCAACTGTGCTCTTGTTTTGATGCTTGCTTATAATGAGTTAGATGCTTTGCATTGGCTTGGAGATAATGAGTAAGTGATCCTGATATTGAGTTTCTAAGTGTTTTTGAGAAAATTTGCTCCTCTAGTGGAAATAATGTATAGAACAGTATCTTTGTTTACAACAGAACGGTCCAATAGATTGCTCCGCACTTCTTGTAGAATGAATATTTTTGTCTGTAGATTGGAAGTTGTTTAGAGGCATGTCTAAAGATGCTATGTTCCAAGTTTGAGCCTCTGGTATGAAGATTTGAGTGAGTTATGATCACCAAAGTGAAAAAGGCTTTTTCTAAGTATTCACTGGTGACAGGGAGAATGTATTTTGCTCCACATTCCTCTGCATTGAAGTATTATGATCTATAGTTCATGAGTTAAGTCTGAAATGATGATAAGTGCCTTCAACTCCAATGGTTCATGATTTGGTGGTCTACAAGCTATCCTTTCTTTATGACAGTAGTTGATAGTGTTGTTCTTGTGCTCTAGTTTGAAGAATCTTCTTGATAGAGTGGTTAGAGATCGTGCGGTTGTTCCTGGTGATTACAATGTGCTTGTAGATGTCTCCTGATCGTGCTCCTACCTTTGGATTGGTCTACAAAGAGAAATTTGGATCGTGGATGAAGACTGTTCTTAGAAAACTTAATGTTAACACCAGTCTTGGCTGACTTGGTTGTTTTCATTACTTGCGAAGATACATTGAAGATTGTGGAAGCGTGTCGTGACGTGGAAGATTACATTTGAGTCCCAGCTAAGGCATAACATGATCCACATACATCTTTACCTTAGAAAATTTTGTTTAGGTCCAGACCTATTTTTATGTATGTGTGTAATGCTGACCTTGGAGATTGTTCCAATGGTTGATGAATGTAATGCCGACCTTGATGTACATTCCAAGGTTGATGAATTGTATAAAAGCATGTAATGTAGTCGTGAAAAAGACGTCCTTGTGCAAAAATGAAAAGATAAGTGCGAAGGTGTAAGAAGAGCAGAGCAAAGGAGTTATACTGTGCTTCAATGAAACTGAATCCAGGCATGGAGTAGATGCTATCAAATTCGTTCACCAACCCTTGGCAGTGAGCCGATCTTGGCAGTGAACCCTAACATTTGCAGTGAGCATTTTGGGCAGTGAGCCCTAAGGCAATGAGCCTCTATTTTTTGGTATTTCTATAACATATTTATTTCTGTGGGCTAACACCCACCATGGTTTTTCCCTTATAGGGTTTTCCACATAAAAAATCTAGTGTCTCATGTGTTGAATGTATTACTATGTTGAGCTTCTAGTTTCATGTTTCATGGTTGAAGACAACTAATTCACCCCCCCTCTCAGTTGTCTTGTACATTTCAACAGATATGTCACATCCCTATTTTACTTTTCACTTTTATGCAATCAGTGGATAATTTTGCAAGGATTAATGATTTGACGTTTAGAAATTTTTTTAGGATAAATCAAAGATTATATGAATTATTATGCAAAAGAATTAATGATTTTGTTAAGTCATTCATTTTGGTATCATAACCATTCTTTATTGTTTTACAAGACAAATAAGGGAGATAATCTCGACCCTATTCTCGTAACCTTGCGGATGTCAATATCAATGTAAGTAAGAAGAGGATGCTTTTTACTTTATTTTGTGGATATATATATAGAGTCTAGGAGAAGGCCTAAGAAGGTGGTCAACAATCTTCTCCATGAAAATGGGAAATGATTCCTTGATAATTGTGAGCTTGTTCGATTCCCTTTTTATTAGACTCTAACTGTTTAGAGAAGTGGAGAAGTGTCGTTAATGTTTTGGGGAAGTGGTCTTTAATGATCATAACTTCCACTTAGTATGATGCCTTCGTGCAAGTCATGTGAGCACCATTTGAGGAGCGTGGAAGTTGTTCATTAAAAAGGGACTCTCTTGACTGTTAGGAGAGAGGAAAAATGATGAGAGCTCTGTGGAATAGGTGGTGTGAAAGACAACACAAGGGAAAGGCAGAGGAGCTCACTAAGGAAAGAATAATCATCTCTGCGAACTCACAGGTTATTCCTTGTTTACAATATTACTATTGTGTTTGCAAATTTGTTGTGTTTCGGCATTGTTAGTAAACAATCACGAGGCCAAAGATTATAATCACTATTATTTTATATCTAATAACGTTTATCTTTAGAAATGTTATTGTGCCTTTTATAGCTATGAGTTGTTATACTCAATGGATTACTGTGTAGAAATGGAGCCAATGTGCTCATTTCACTATCATATTTAATAGAGTTGATATTGCTCATTATGCGTACTATATGTAAACAAAATTGACATGATTGATATTCGGCTGAGTAAAACTATGAGTTGACGTGCTCATTGCAATGCATAAACCATCATGTTTAAGTAAGCCACAATATTATGTTATGTTCGAGTATCATTGTTGTGATTAACTAGTGCTATCATGATTGATTTATATTGATTATAGAAAAGTGTTGTGCATAGTTTAATGCTACGACCATATAAGATTGCTTTATGAACCATTTGTGAGATAATATGGTTGGATAAAAAAAGTCACCTGTGTTTATGATCATCAGTATTGATTGATCTATAGATCATCTCTTTAAGATAATAACAACTTGGCATATGTGTTATATATAGTAAACTTTCTATATAGGCCAATAGGCCAAGAATATTCAAGTATGTATTGGTTGTGGAGTAAAACTCATACAGACCGATAGGATACAAGTTGTCTATGAAGGATATACCTATATGAATGAGTATTTTTCTAGTTTGTTTGTCGTTAAAAACTCTGTGTATAGACTCTAACTAGAATTATACTTTGGTTTTAGTTGCATAATCATAGTCAAGTCAATATAAGACTGTGGTAGATGAAGTATCTGTCAGTATGACCAATTCATTCTATTACTATATTTGAAGATTAGATAAGAAATCTTTAGAGTATTCTATATTCCAAAATTGGAATTATTAAGAGTCAGATAATAGAGAGCTCAATATATCTATATCACTCGAAGACTCGCATGTATAATTTCTATTTATTCTAAATAGGTTGTTCTAAGATAAGTTATACTTTTAATCCAAGATATCTAGATGATGACACATCTTTGAAATCACAACAGGATAAGAGATCTAGTATCTCTTTAGTTTTAAAGTTATGATAAGTGTTATATTTCTTTTCTAAAGAAGAGATTTGTAAAAACAAATCTATCCCTTAATTCGAGTCGGAACATTCGAGGAGACCATTAGGTTAATAATACAAAGGAAGACTTAAACTTAGCAAAGTGATAGATTGATTAAGTTAGAGTATATCTAGGAAGCTGATAGTATTTATTGGAAAAGGAAAAATCTCAGATGAGATGTCTATTCAAGATACTAAATATGTAAATATTATAATGTTCGAGAGGTCAAGAATAGACGAGTGGATATTTTTACTATTATTGAAGATTGTTAACTTTATGATGTTTTGGATTAAAGGAATTTAAATCTGAGAATCAACTTAAATGAGATTAGAGATCATGAAATCCCTTAAGTTCAACTATGATGCTATATTATTCTTTTGTTTTGTATGGTCGATAGATAAGGCCGAGAATCCACAAAATAAGATATTATTATTAAGAGTATGAGAAGTTCTTTGATGTAATTTAATGTTTCCTTGTTAGAGTTGAAACAAGAATTAAAGTTCTAGAATGCTTAATTCTTGAGTTTGAGTAGCATGACATGTAGTCATAGACTCTTAGGGTTGCAAGAATGCCTGCACTAAGAACTCATTGAAGATTTATATTTTTCTAAACTTATACTTTGTATAAATGGATAACCTAAAGTACAAAGTTAATTTCTAAGTTAGATTGACTAAGAGTAAAGTAAAGTCTAGACATATAAGTCTAGTGTTTTTTTAGCTTCAATAAGCCATACTGTAGGATGAGATAGTTCCCAAGTTGAGTTAGTGGTGTGTGAACATACGACTATGTTTATTATAATGATATTTATACTAAAAATTCCACCAAAGTGATGCATTTGTCTATACATGCATTAGTCAGTTCACAAGTGTCTAGATGATGTAACCCGTCAGGATGATCATACTCAGCTAGAAGATAGTCTAGAGTTGTATGGTCGAATGTGTTACATATGACACAATACTAGAACTCAGATGGCATAACTTATTGATTCCATATTTCTATACTCTTCGTGAAGAGTAGGGCCACTTCCAAGAAGGAAGATGTGTGGGGGACTGCCGGTTTGTGGTTGGAGGTAAAGCACTCGGATGATGCTCTCCCTCTATAGCAGAAGACTTGTCAAGACTTGTGTGACATATGTCAAGATTCCAAATGCAAAATTCTATTATATTAATGTAAAATTATTATCTTTGCCAAGTGCAAATTATGTATTGTAATCAAGTGAAAATGATCTCAATATAATTCTATCTTTGAATATGTTGTAATTTCAAGATTGAAAATATTCAGAAAATATATGCTTTTATTTATTGGCAATTATGTAAATGATTAAAAAATATATATCTCTTGTTTACCATGTTTATTTACTTTCTTGTAAATTTTTTAGTTAAATTGAGTAATATGAGATTGCATGTTACACAAAGTGAAAAGAGTAGGCACCAATTCTAGCAAATGATTGGAGAAATATCTAATTGATTGGTTTTTTAAAAGATTTACTGATTTCTCTTACCAATAAAAGTGCATTACTTTCCACCAAATTCATCGATAGGCTTCTATAAATTTGCAAAGAATTGATGGTGGCATAGAGATTTCTTCATAAAAAGATCAAGTAAAGTCACATGGATATCATCAAATTCTTCATTGTTGCAGTAATTTGAAGGAGGAAACATGTAACTCACACATTTTCAGTTTTCAGTTACAAAATTGGAGTTAAAAGGTAATATGTTTGAAAAATAATATAAACATATTTTTATAAAAGGAGAATTTGGAATGATTGTAATATATAAAATATATTAAAGCCTCTTCTCTGAATGTATAAGAGTGGATGAAAATATCTTTATGAAATAAGGATGTAATAGGACATCGAATTGTAATTAGATGCATTATCGGTCAAAACCGACATCCAAAGAAAATCTTCATTGAAGGGGGGCAAACATATAAGTTCCTATGTTAGCACTAAAGGGGGGTGTTGGAAAATAAATAGTGCATAACATAGATTATTAGATAATAAATAATAAATTAACATAATATTGTTAATTTATTATTAGGTGTTAGTTATTAGTTAGTTGTTAAATCTAAACTAATAAAACCAAAAACCAATCACATAAAGCGAACCAATCTAAGTAAAAGCCATTATCATCAAATCAAAGTAAAAATGAAAGCTCTTACCAAAACCTGTATTGTTCCCTTTTGGAGAAGTGTGGATTGCTCAATCAAGTTGCGAAACCATAGCTGCAACAAGCAAGTAGTGTGTTTAATGTGCTCAAAGATCAATGTTAAGAGATCGTAAGGTTGCTCAATCGACGCGTTTTGTATGCTCAAAGTTCTGTTAAGTATGCCTGAGAATACGATCGAAGAGAGAGGCTCAATGAAGGAGATGAGGGGGGTTTATATAGGTTTCAACAGAGATCGATCAACGGTCCAGATAATTCAGAAGAATCAATGGAGGAGAACAGTTGAGGAACGTGCAACGAATAAAAAAAAGACAAGTGTCACACAAAAGCTGTTTTGTTTGAGTTAAACACTTTCTTTTCTAAAGATAAGACATGCTTTTCATAAATTAGAAAGTTTTTTTTCTAATTTAAGAGAAATTGATAAAAACAAGGTTGAGTGAATAGATAACTCAACTTAATTTTTGCTTTTGCATGATTTGAGAGAAATTAAATAATAAATTATTTAATTTTGTGTGCATGGAGAAGAAGACTTATTCTTAGAAGATTTGAAAGATATTTGAAGAATTTAAAAATAAGAAAGCAAATTAAATAAATAAATTTATTTAATTGTTGTGCATGATTTGGAAGAATAAATAAAATATTTGATTTATTTTATTTTTGGAGATTGAGAGGATTTAAATAAATTTGATTTGATTTATTTAAATTTGGAAGAATGAATTTGATTTAATTATCTAATTATTTAATTGTTTGGATAAGAGGGAATTTGTGATGAATTAATTAAATAATGGGATTTATTTAATTAATGGAGACTTGAAATTTGGAAAGAGGATAATGATTTAATTAAATAATATAAATTATTAAATTAATGGAAGAATAAGGTTGATTTTGCTGAAATTAATTAAATAAAGGGGATTTATTTAATTAATGTTGAATTTTAAAGTTTTGGAAGAATTTGATGAAATTAATTAAATAATTAGATTATTTAATTAATGTTGAAATGCAAGTGATGCTATAGATTAGACGAAATGCAAGTGGTGTGACGACTTGGTCATTTTAGGGTGTCTACATTTTGCCCCTCTTTGATGCAATGCAGTTTACAGCGTTGCTTCAAAGAAATCGATAGTTGAAGACATGATACAATTTTTGATGCCCCAGTGTAGCTAGTTGCCCCAGCGTAGCTGGTGTATGGTGCCCCCTTGAGAGGAAAGATAGGGAAGTGACAGAAGAACTGAGTTGACACTCGACTAGAAGATTTGTTAGAGATAGGCGAGGTTGAATAGAAGAAAGTGGAGATAGAAAAGAACATAAGAGAAAGACTGTTGATTGAGCTTTGCCTGAAAACTATATAAGGCCATGGATTAATGGATGGGTAGATGGATGAGCTTGTTGCAACAGTTTCACAGTTGTATATAAAGAGCAATCCTTATTTTTGATATAGCACATGGATAGTCCGCCACCAAGGTATAAAAGACCAAGGTGCAGTAATATCCGAGTGCGTGGATGTTGACGCTGCAAGCAAGCGGTTTGATCTTAGATCCCTTAGACATAATATGACCTTGTTGGTACATGTGAATGAGCCATAGTCTTGAACATAAAATAAACTTCAATACATGTAAATGCAATAAGAATTATTAATATGTAAAATGCTAGGTCGTAACACACACAAGATAAATATGATGTTAAGAAAGATACTAAAGATCATTCCTCAAACACGGCATACAAAAGCAATGACTATGCCCCCAATCCGTACTGCATCGCAATGTACCAAGATTATAGATAAATCAAGGTAGTCTTGAATAGGTAATGGAAAAGGAACAAAAGATAAACCAAAAAGCAAATTGACTGACTTACAAAGTAAACATACAACCAACATATTCTCTTGCCAAAGAGGTTGCTCAGGATAGATTGGATAGGAAAGATAACAGCCTTATTGTAGGAACTCTGTGTCCATTAAAGGAGGCTATCTACCTAAAAAGACAATATCTTGCTGCAGGAAATGCTACATGTCACAGGAGACGCGTGTGTTGGTCTCAACAATGGAACACTTTGCAGAAGACAAGCTTGTGGATCTGGTGCTTTGGTTAAGCGGGACTTAGCTGATGTTGGCAATCGGTATGCAGGACAATAGTTGACTCTAGAAGAAAGCTATTTTGCTTCAGGTTTGTGAAGAACTTTTGCTTTGAAAGGATGCGCTAGCTTGCTGCTTGAGTTAGTCAAGTCAAGGCAAATGGATTTTAAAAAAAATGGAAGACTAGAAAGGTGACAGGTCGATGGATTGGGGTGGGTGAAGAATGATGGATCGTGTGTGCCTGAGTACTGGATACATCCTTCATATTTCAGACTGCCTACATACCCTGTATCCACAGGATCAAGGCACATTACGATGAAAGATGAAAAATGATAAATATGTAGTTCTGGATAGAGTGATGAGATGGATCAAGGTGGAGAGGAGGGGATCTTATGTACCTGAGTACTGGATAATTCCTTCGTATTCCAGACCGCCTACATACCCATATCCATGGGATCAAGGTACCTTAAGATTGAAATGATGATAATATGTAGTTCTGGTTGGTGTGATGATGTGGGAAAAGTGTTGAGGAGATAACAGCCTTATCATAGGAGCGATGTGTCCGTTAAAGGGTGTTACTTGTGGAAATGAGAAAAGATTGAAGTATGTGTTGCGAACCACGAATAAGGAACCAATCCTAGACCTAAGTTAAGGAAAGAGTTGCCCCCATTCTGGTAGAGGAAACTATATGGGTGACTGCCGAAGAAGACACCGAAAGCTTTTGACCTAGGACAAGACAGTGTTAACTGTTGACACAGATCAAGATGTGGGATGACGACGAGGGACATTGACAAATTTCATAGCTATACTAGATAGGGAGATGGAAATGCAAACAAAGTCAATGGTTTTATTATGGATGTATGGAAAGGCGTGCTTTGTGCACTGGACATGGAGTGGACAGGACTCGATAGACGATGGATGCTGACTCTACACATAGCGCCTATTTGCCAGGTTTTCACTATGGTACTTATCCAAGGCGCCTGTTTGCCAAGTTTTCACCAGAGGACGGATTTTTTTGGATTTTTTTTTTTAGAATACTCTGAGGATTAGGTGTAGAATTTCTTGAGATGGACACTGTTAAGTGGCGCATCCAAAGGAATGCTGTCAGGTGTAGCTAAAGTATAAGCTCTTGATCCATATGCTGCTGTCACAATAAAGGGACCTAACCAGTTAGGCTCAAACTTGCCCTTCTTTTCTCGATCTACTTGATTTCTCTGATTCTCTTTAAGTACAAGATCACCAACTTGAAACTGTCTTTCTTTGATCTTTTTGTTGTAATTATGCCGGAGGCGGTTTTGATAGACATGGAGATGATTAAGTGCGGCAAGGCACCTCTCATCTAGTAGTTCAAGCTCAGCTAATCTGAAAGTGCATGGATACTCTGAGGGATGGGATCTCAACCTCTATAGGTAGGATGGCTTTAGAGCCAAAGACCAAGGCATATGGTGTGGCACCAGTTGGTGTTCTGATACTAGTGCGGTAGGCCCATAGGGCAGGATTGAGTTGCAAGTGCCAATCACGACTAGCTTCATTGACTATTTTCTTGAGGATTTTGAGAATGGTTTTATTGGAAGCCTCAGCTTGGCCGTTACTCTGCGGATAGTAGGGAGTTGAATAGCGATGTTGGATGTTGTATTGTGTGCACAAGGCACGGACATCTTGGTTCTTGAATGGTCTCCCATTATCAGTGACAATGGCTTGTGGAATACCATACCGACATATGAGGTAGTTTAGGATAAACTTGGCTATTTGCTTACCGGTGATATAGGTCATAGGAATGGCTTCCACCCACTTTGTGAAATACTCAGTGGCGGTAATGATAAACTTGTGGCCATTGGAGGAGGAAGGGTGGATTTGTCCTACGAGGTCGAGACCCCATTGAGAAAAAGGCCATGGAGTTGTCACAAGTTGTAATTCATGAGCTGGTGCGTGAATCAAATCTCCATGCTGTTGGCATTGTAGACACTTCTTAGCAAACTGTGCAGCATCTTGCTCTATTGTAGGCCAGTAATAACCTGTTCTGAGTATCTTCTTAGCAAGATTAGGACCGGTAGAATGTGTGCCACAGACACCTTCGTGTATGTCTCATAAGGTAGCTTTGGCTTCTTCCGCGTTAAGACATCGTAAGAGGATACCATCGAGACTCCGGCGATATAGTGTATCACCCAGAATGATGTAACGAGAGGATCGACGGATAAAGGTTTTGCGTTGGGTGGATGATAGGTCAGGGGGAAAGGTATTGTGTTTAAGGTATTCATAGATATCTTCATACCATGGGGAATTGGGACCAACAAGTTCACAGATGATTTCAGTAACAGGGACATCGACGGTTGGTATCAACAATTGCTCAATCAAGAATTCACATTTCTGTGTATTTGTAGGCATGTCGATCAGTGACCCTACAGAAGCCATAGAATCCGCAACTTTGTTATGCTCTCTTGGAATTTGCTCAAATGTGATGCTAGAAAAATGTGGTTTGTAGGCATCCACTAGTTGCTTGTAGGGGACCAACTTTTCATCCTTTATTTGGTACTCATCCGTGACTTGGCGAATGACTAGCTGTGAGTCTCCATATACTTGTAATTTTGTGATGTCCCATTGAACTGCTGTGTTGAGACCTATGAGGAGTGCTTCATACTCGGCTATGTTGTTGGTGTAAGGGAATGCCAGCCGATATGACTTTCGAATGTAGTCATTTTGAGGTGTGATGAACAAGATGCCGACCCCTAATCCATGCTGTGTGTAGGAACCATCAAAGTACAACTTCCACATTATGGAGTTGGAAAGAGTGAATAGATTCTCATCCGGAAAGTCTGCTACCATAGGGTGTGTATCTTGCATGGGTGCTTCTGCTAGTTGATCTACTAGAGCTTGTCCTTTGATTGCTTTATGATCCACATATTCAATGTCGAACTCATTAAGGATCATGACCCATTTAGCTAGTCTGCCTGTAAGAGCTACTTTTGCTAGTAGATACTTCAAGGGATCAATTTTAGCTATAAGAATTGTGTGTTGGTTCAACATGTAATGCCGCAACTTTTGAGAAGCAAACACTACTGCTAAACAAGCCCTTTCCATCGGTGAATAATTGAGCTCATATCCCACCAAGGTTCTATTGTAATAAATTGCATGCTCTTTTCCTGACTCATCATGTTGTGCTAGCAAGGCCCCTAGGGCTAAAGTTGTAGTTGAGATGTATAATATCAAAGGTTTATCAGCAACTGGTGGAACCAATACAGGAGGTGTAGCCAAATACTCTTTAAGCTGATCAAATGCTGCTTGACACTTATAATCCCATTGGAATGAGACATCCTTGCGAAGTAAGTGTTGAAATGGTTGACATTTATTTGCTAGCTGTGAGATGAAATGCCTAATGGATTGCAACCTTCCCTGAAGGCTCCTTAATGCTTTAAGATTCTTTGGTGGAGGCATCTCCACTATAGCCTTGACTTTTGCTGGATCTACTTTTATGCCTCTACGAGATACAATATATCCCAATAGCTTCCCTGATGTTACACCGAAGACACACTTCTTTGGATTGAGGCACACTTGATATTTCTCGAGCCTGTCAAAGATCTGTCCTAGCACTTGTATGTGATTTGCCCTAGAAGATTTAGCTAGTATGTCATCCACATAGTCCTCCATGATGTGATGAAAGAGGTCATGGAATATCACTGTCATTGCTCTCTGATAGGTTGCTCCTGCGTTCTTTAGACCAAAAGGCATGACACACCAACAATAGTTACCCCATGGTCAAGTGAAGGTTGTTTTATGTTGATCTTCCTCTGCTATCCTTATCTAATTGTAGCCAGAGAATCCATCCATGAGAGAAAGCATCTCGTGACTTGCTGTCAAGTCTACTATAATGTCAATGTTCGGTAGTGGAAAGTCATCTTTAGGACATGTTTTGTTCAGATCTCTAAAGTCATTACACATGCGGATGCGCCCATTAGGTTTAGACACATGTACAATGTTTGAGACCCAATCTGAATAGTCAATGGGTCGTATGAACTTTGCATCTAACAACTTCTGTAATTCCACTTTTACCAAGAGAGCTATCTGTGGGTGCATCTTTCTCAACTTTTGCTTGACTGGTTTAACTTTTGGATCAACTACGAGATAGTGAACAACTAGCTTGGGGTCTAGCCCTAGCATATTAGCATAGGTCCACGCAAAGTTGATGGTTCTCTATAAGAAGAATGTGTTAAGATTCCTGTGCTCTGTTTCTGATAATGATGCTGCTAGGAATGTAGTCTTTGGATTTTGTTCTGTGCCAAGATTTATCTCTGTAGAATCTTCTACTAAGAGAGCTGACTTCTCTTGATACTTAGCTGGTAGGGGAAGGTCAAATCCTCCATCCTCAGGTGCCACAGTTGGGTTTTCACCTTTGGATACATCCTTTGTTTTTACTAATTTGTGATCAGGAGGTGCCACAGTGTGGTTTTCACCTAGAGATCTTTCTTTATTTTCACTTTTGCGACTGGAGGATTTGGCATTCTCACCAAAATAAGTTGTTGGCTCAAGTTCCATTACAAAACCTACTTTATGATCACCAAGAGGGATACCTTCCTGAAGTCCCATGATCTCAGCTAAAGCTTTGTCATTCTGAAATACATCTATAACGGGGGACCCTTGTTGGTCCCAATCGATAAGTTCAGGGTAGACAAGTGTGACATTCTAGGTGCTGGTGGTGGAAGTTAAGGATACAGAGGATAGCGTAAAAATGGAGGATTCTGCGAAGAGGTTGGTCATATGGAGGGAAGAGTCATCGATGATATCCTTTGTAGACGTTGAATCAGCGGGAAAAGCGTCAGCTACCTCGTCGAGGATATACTCGATGTCCAAGGCGTGTGGTACCTTCTTTCCAAATCCTAATCCCTTCTTATCTAGTTTCTTTGTCACAACAATGGGTTCCATAGTTCCTTGATTCTATTTCCCAAGGCCACCTTTGCCTTTATAGCCCATGTTTTTTACTATTGTTAAGCCATTGCCGTATTGCTTGACTGGTATTGTGACTGGTTCTTTCTCCTTATAGAGCCAAGAAGAAATATCCTCAATAGTTTCCTCTTCCAATAACCATCCATGTTGGAATTGGGCTAGGAATCCTGGGGGAGGAATAGCTACTTTTTTGGTTACTTTGGCAATGGGTGGTTTGCCGTAAGATTCTGGAGATAAAGGCATCCGCCATACACAACAAGATTTTGAGATATCGTAAGTGCCAAAGCCTATATCTCGGATGTGAGCCGTGATTACAGGCAGCGGATTGGGTTCACTTGTAGAGGCTGGAGTTAGCGTTGCAGGGTCAACATATAGTGGGGATTCAAGGGCTTTGTCATTTTTAGGCACTTGGTTGCAATTCTTATAGCTTCCTTGTAAGACATGGCAAAATTTGAAAGGATTGGGGTCTCCTGGGATAGTTATCTCCGTACCATTGTATGGGAATTTTAGAGATTGATGATACGTGGAGGGAACAACCTTCATTGCGTGGATCCATGGGTGGCCTAGGATAATGTTGTAAGGCAACTCAATATCAAGGACTTGACACTTGGTTTCAAGCATGACAGGGCTGAGTTGTATAGGCAAGTGGATAACACCTTCTGAGCGGCATTTAGCATCATCATACCCCTTGATTGTAATACTATGATCAGAGTTGACATGATCCTTAGAGTATCCCAATTGCTTAAGTAACTTTAAAGAATAGATGTTGAGACCAGCACCACCGTCTATGAGTATACGTTTGATTTTGCGCTTATGGATGAGAACCTCAATATGAAGGGCATCATTGTGACAAGGATCATGGGATGGGAGATCTTTTTCAGAGAAGACCACATTGCAGGGTGAAGCAATGTTACCTACTATAGCTTGGAAATCCGCAATCGCTATGTTGTTAGGAACTGAAGACTCTTGGAGGGCTTTTTCTAGCACCACTCTATGTGCAGGTGATGACCGTAGAAGGTCCAAGATAGAGATTTGTGCTGGCATTTTCTTGAGATGTTCGACAAGATTATAATCAGATTGAGTCGGCAGACTGGATGTAGGACCACGAATGGTGACACGACCACGACGAGTTGTAATAGCGCAATCCGTAGATTGACCTTTGATGGTGAGGGTAGACACCCGACTCTCTTCGAAACGACCGACAATGGAATCAAAAGAAGTGGAAGCATGATTGATACCTTTACCTCTATCCTGAGGAGGAGGTGGACCATGATGAGGGAACGGTTCCTTGTACATATCGAGATCTTTGTTTGTGTTTTGAGCCGCTTGTTCATTCTCAAAAGTGATTAGGTTGCCGTCGATGAGATTTTGGATTAGGTGCTTGAGTTTCATGCATGACGCAGTTCTATGTCCTTTGCTTCGATGGAATTCACAGTATTCATTTTCTCTATACCGCGTAGTTTTGTAAACCGGTTCACCATATGGGGGTGCATCTGGTAAGGTGATGAGTCCTTTCTGTAAAACCTGTTGTAGGACCGACTCCATAGGCACTCCCAAGGGAGTAAATTGACGTCGTGGAGGGTAATCTTGTTGAGGTCGCTCCTGTTGTTGTTGTTGATTTTGATACAGTTGCCGCTGTTGTTGCTGCTGTTGAGATGGAGCTTGACTTGGTTTGGAGAGCTGCAATGGTGTTTGCAAAGTTGGACATGCTTAGAATCAACCACACCGTCGTTAACCATGTTTTTGTTTTTGTTCCAGTATTTGGGTTTATCATTCGTCTGTTGATGAGAAGCGTTGTCTTTTGTTTCTTTGAAGATTTTGACCACACCCTTAGCAATGAGGGCCTTCTCAATATTGATTCCTTTGTATGTGATTTCGTCAAAGGTTGTAGCACTGAGAATTTGCAAGTGGAAACCTAACTCTTGGTTGAGGTTCTGCACAAATATGCTAACAAGCTGTTTCTCAGGAATCTTGAAAGGAAATTTGCTAGCCATTTGTCTCCACCGTTGAAGGAACAAAATGAAAGTTTCCCCATTTTTCTATTTGTTGTTGCATAGCTCAGTCATGGAAATCTCATGCTCTGCGTTGTAAGAAAAGTGGGTGGCACACTTCTCTGCTAGCTCATTGAAAGACTTGATATCCATGGGTAAGTGTGAGAACCATTCTATAGCTTGACCTCCAAGACTGCGAGGAAAGATACGCATAAGATATGTGTCGTTATGTGAGACCTCGAAGCAAGCAAGATAGAATTCCCTAAGATGGTCTTTTGGGTCACCTTTTCCTTTGTATTTATCAAACTTGGGAATAGTGAAATTTTGAGGAAAAGGGATCATTGGTAATGACCGATCAAAAGGGTAAGGACACACTTCCTCTAAAGAGAAGGTCTTCTTGGTGTGACCAAACGTAAGATGAGATAGCTGTTGTTGAACTTCAGCGATTTTTAGCTCCATAATCGTGGGAGGGGTTGGTAACATCTTCTGTTGTCCTAAAAGTGGTTGGTGTTGCCCATACGGAAGATTATAATGTAAGCCATGCACACTGATGTTATAAGGGTCGTAAGATTGATTGGGATCATACGGGTTGTACGTTTGGTTTAGATTGGGTTGGAATTGGAGGTTTTGATTTGGCAGAGGTGGAGGTGGCGCTAGGTAAGAATGTTGGCTTTGTGATGGTTGAAGGAAAGTATTGGGTGGAGGAAAGCTGAAGTGCGTTTGATTAAGTTGTGATGGCGGCACATAGCTTTGGGAAACTTGATGTTGGGAATGTTGAGGGTGGATAGGCAATGTGTTGAAGAAATTTAGCATGGATGAACGTTGCGGAGGAGGGACATAGGTAGATGTAATTTGCGATGGTTGAGGTTGATTGGTGATGAGGGTAGAAGAATGTTGTGGTTGGGGTTGCATGACTCTAATGGGTTGAGAGACATGAAGGTTTGATGATATAGGAGGTGGTATTTGTTGAGACCCGTGTTGCATGGCTACATAGTTGTTCCCCGAATTGTAATTTGGTGGGAAACCTATGCGTGATGGAGTAACCAAGATTCCACTTGCGATTGGTGTGGAAACTTTAGGAGGTTGTTGCATATTTGATTGAGCTAAGGTGGCTTGCTTAGCTAGCTCCACTTGACGTTGGAGAGTTTCTTGTTGGTTTTTGTAGATCTCCATAGGAGTCAGAAGTGGTGATACGGCCCTCTCTTCTGTTGGGTTTTGAAAAAGGGGATTCCTATACTGTGAGCCTTGTGCAGGTAAGGGCGTAGTCACCGTGGACATGGTTTGCACCACTTGTATGGCACTCAATGTGTTGTTTGTCTCCTTGAGAGTGGATAAATCAAAATTTTGAGGTAACTTGGCTCCTTGCTCTGCAAGTAAGTGAAAGAAATGATCCTGGTTCTCATTAAGGATTTTGTCAAAGGCGGCCATGACTCTAGGCTCTTGTATGAATTCGTCAAGATCTTGCTCATCTGCTTGAGAGGATTGACCTATTTCAAAGTGTCGCTCTTCTTGAGATGGGGCTAGATCTACAATATAACCTTGTGGGACAAAATATGGAGGCAAGCCGGTGGTGTATTGGGGTGTACTTACCAAAGGGGCCCTACCTTCTTGGGAATTGCTTGGTTGGTTGACGTGTGGCATGCTGAGAGAATTGGTAGATCTTTCCGCGGGTGATCTAGGAGTGACCTTGGGAGTAATGTTGAGACGACCCGATTGCGGTGTGTGAGGAGGCGACTTGCGCTTCCTAGGGACAACTTGCTTGGACTTCATAGTTTGCTGGAGCCTAGTGGTTACCATGGAATACACTAGGGCAAAAGGTAATGCTGGGATTCTGTGAGGTGCTTTTGAGAAGAGGACAAACTTTGATGCATAATGTACTGGACCAAAGGCGCTATACTATTTGACCAGAGGCGCAGGACTGTGCAACCAAAAGCGTGCTACTGTGACACCAAAGGTGACAGACTGAGCTACCAGAAGTGAGTTACTGTTATGCCAAAGGCGAGCTACAGTGACCAAAAGTGAGCTACTGTTATACCAAGGGCGCTGAAGTAGAGTTTTGCCAGAGGCGAGTTACTGCTATGCCAAAGGTGATCTACTGTACTACCAAAGGCAAGCTGCTGTAATACCAGGGGCACTGAAGTAGTGTCTGATGCTTCTAAAAGGCAAAATTTTGATAGATTGTTTCTGTTTCTGATTGGATTTGTTTGGCAAGAGAAAACACAACAAACAATGTTGGCACAAACAAGGGACTGACACAACAGATAGTGTATGTTCGAGGCTCCAAACAAGCCCAATGTTTCCACAAGTATAAAACAATTGCAATCAATAACAAGCACTTTTTATCCCTAGAGACAAGGTTTCATTGCAGTAGATCAGCTCACAGCTTAATACTCCATCGATAAAAATATCATTCCATAAAGGTGTCGGATATTTAGTATCTTTGCGAGAGACGATAGGTAGGGATATCTCACCCTCCCCTTGGAAAGCTCAAGTAGGTCACAAGAGCTTTATGGCCAAGGGAATACTATCTCTTCTCAAGGGAGCCAATGGTGAGTGTCTTAAGGGCTTAAATCGATTCCCCTTGCACTGATGATTACTGCAATGTTCGGAGGTAGGTCGGGTAGTCACTATCTAAAATGGTTCTTAGTAACTTTGAGGGACCAACGCCTTATGAGCAATGCGACAAGCTACTAAAAACTTTAACCAATCCTACTAAGAGTATCAAACACTTCGCTCAATGTGAAAATCGTTTCCACAAAGAGCTAGTACACCTCTTTTCAGTTTGGCACCACAAGGTAAGGCTGACGTCGGTTAGGACTTGGCTTTCACCTTATCCCTCTTATATAGCGGTTCAAAGGAAAACTCCGCTTAGGGTCGTCCCTTTCAGATGAAGCGCAATCCAAAAGCAGGCCCTTCTAAAGGAAATACAGAAATGTAAGAGCAACCATGCCAAACAAAGGTTCAATTGTCCCATTATAAGAAAAATAAGGTGCAACTAAATTAGGCACACACGCGTTTGTAGTTGTCAATTGTCCCTTATGAAATTGAAGTGTTTTGGCATTCATGTCCATTGTCCCTTAGAAAATTGAAGTGTTTTTGCATACATGTCCATTGTCCCTTAAGAAAAGCAGTATGTTCCTAAGACTTAGATTGCCAAAAATGATTTGTTCAATTAACCCTTAAGAAGGCAATGTGTTTCTAAGACTTAATGAGATGAATCAAAATTTCTTCAACGCTTCTCCTGCATGAACATGTTAGAAAACCTATTTGCTCTGTGTGAGTAATAAGAAGCTGCAACAAGTGATATTAGGTTCACACAAACTCAAAAGTTAGCAAGTGTTTGAGGTCATAGATTGAGAATAGGCCAATGAGTGGTCTTAAAAAAATAAATCTCAGAAAATCCTTGAAAAAATATTACCACTGTGTAGAGGACAGAAAAATATCATTTTTCAAAAAAAACATCACCTGAATCCGAGTCTGTTTGTGAAAGTTATGAAGCTTGGAAAGTCAAAAAACTTCACCGAAATAGGCCAAATTATATGTTTTTCTTTGTCTCTCGATCGTTCCAAATGCAACCGTGATGTCCGTTTTTGCCCAACAAGCTTCTTTTAAAAATTCTTTTTCGGATCTCTCTTAAAAGAAGTGTTAAAAACCTGTGAAATCAAACTAAAAATTCCACAAATTTGATATTAAATTAGGACCAATGGGTCCCACCGAGCGTGCCAGAATGTGTATGAGGAAAAATTGATTAAATCTAAACTAATAAAACCAAAAACCAATCACATAAAGGGAACCAATCTAAGTAAAAGCCATTATCATCAAATCAAAGTAAAAATGAAAGCTCTTACCAAAACCTGTATTGTTCCCTTTTGGAGAAGTGTGGATTGCTCAATCAAGTTGTGAAACCATAGCTGCAACAAGCAAGTAGTGTGCTTAATGTGCTCAAAGATCAATGTTAAGAGATCGTAAGGTTGCTCAATCGACGCGTTTTGTATGTTCAAAGTTCTGTTAAGTATACCTGAGAATACGATCGAAGAGAGAGGCTCAATGAAGGAGATGAGGGGGATTTATATAGGTTTCAACAGAGATCGATCAATGGTCCAGATAATTCAGAAGAATCAATGGAGGAGAACAATTGAGGAACGTGCAACGAATAAAAAGAAGACAAGTGTCACACAAAAGTTGTTTTATTTGAGTTAAACACTTTCTTTTCTAAAGATAAGACATGCTTTTCATAAATTAGAAAGCTTTTTTTCTAATTTAAGAGAAATTGATAAAAACAAGGTTGAGTGAATAGATAACTCAACTTAATTTTTGCTTTTGCATGATTTGAGAGAAATTAAATAATAAATTATTTAATTTTGTGTGCATGGAGAAGAAGACTTATTTTTAGAAGATTTGAAAGATATTTGAAGAATTTGAAAATAAGAAAGCAAATTAAATAAATAAATTTATCGAATTGTTGTGCATGATTTGGAAGAATAAATAAAATATTTGATTTATTTTATTTTTGGAGATTGAGAGGATTTAAATAAATTTGATTTGATTTATTTAAATTTGGAAGAATGAATTTGATTTAATTAAATAATTAGAAATTATTTAATTGTTTGGATAAGAGGGAATTTGTGATGAATTAATTAAATAATGGGATTTATTTAATTAATGGAGACTTGAAATTTGGAAAGAGGATAATGATTTAATTAAATAATATAAATTATTTAATTAATGGAAGAATAAGGTTGATTTTGCTGAAATTAATTAAATAAAGGGGATTTATTTAATTAATGTTGAATTTTGAAGTTTTGGAAGAATTTGATGAAATTAATTAAATAATTAGATTATTTAATTAATGTTGAAATGCAGGTGATGCTATAGATTAGACGAAATGCAAGTGGTGCGACGACTTGGTCATTTTAGGGTGTCTATAGGTAGTTGTAGGTTGTATGGCTATATAAAGCCATCGAATGTAATAATCAAGTGTTGAAGATGAATGATTAATTGTTGTGATGTTGTTGAGCCTTTGGATCTTCTTCATGTGTTTCAATTTCAATCATTTTTCCACCATGAAGAAGATCTCAAAATGCTATGGTAAGGGCAATCCAACATGAAATGTCCCATAGCAAAACACTACCAGCATTGAAAGGGGATGCCCTCATAATTAAGAAGTTGATTCATGTAAGGAAGCTAAGGTAGTGGAACAACTTCCTACACTAATCTTGAGGTTAGGGATATGCAAAAAAATTCATATATTTATAACAGTTATAGAAGTAAACACAAATGGCAATCATACCACAACACAATAATTACGTGGGGAAACCCTTCCGGGAGAAAAACCCCACACTCCAAAGTTGCCCAATAAAAGAAGATTACAATATACTTGCAGAGAAAGCTTTCACAGGAGTATAACCAACTAGAGATCCAGAGGCAACTGAATATCTATAAGACTCTTACACATAACCTCCATCTCAAGCTCTTGATATATAAGAGATACAATACAGTAAATTGTTAATAGTAATTACAAAACCATGAGCCAAAACCACCCAAAAGTGGCACCCAAATTATCTCCAATCAAAGATGCCTTGTGATGTGCCAAATCACACACCGGCATGTGTAAATATCCCCTTTACAATTTTTTTAAGTGTCTAACACATTTTCACATATCCCAAAATAGGAGGTCCAACCTCTGGAGGCCATAACTTTTGATCTGGGTGTTTGATTGACAAAACGTTTGATGCGGTGGAAATTGCGTGAAGAGATCTATCAAGATATAACAAACTTCTTTGGTTAAGAAAACTTTTTAGGTATTTAGGGACCTCTAAGTTCCTCAAATCTAAGTTCAAAACTTTTCTAGGAGTTTCAAAAATAGAAACTTTAATATCATGCAATCTAGGTATGATCTTGAAACAAAACTCACCCAAGATGTTTAATTTCTAGTTCCCCACCTTTTGGGAAAATTCCAGGTCCATTTGTGCTCAAATGTAGATTTACTAAAAACCGTACGACCTACCATTTTTATCCCCTTTTGGAAACTTTGAAATTTCTAAACCATTCTTCAAGATAAGGTTATTCGAAAAGATGAAAATTGGGAAGAATAGAAACCTTTCGTAGTTGCAAGGTTGAGACACCTTTCCTAACAATCCCAAGGCTAATCCACCAAGGTTATAGAACAACCTCTGCCAGAAGGGGCTTGGATAATTCAATTTCCAAAAGATATGAGAAAAGGTGGTATGAGAGAAAAGAGTAGTAGTAGAATCCACCTTTAGGAAATTCCCTAGAGAGATTCCAATTGCCTCATAACTAGAATTGTACCAAAAGTGGAGAGGGAGGTTAGGTAGGTGAATCCACACTAGCATTATGTTGATCTTAATTCTATGAGAGGGTTGAAAGATGGAAACCAAGGCTTGAGCATGATAGAATGCTAGCCACATAACCATAGATGATCATCCAACACCTCATCCCTATTAGAGGCCAAGTAAAAAACCACAATGAAGAAGCTCCTAGCACAAGGATAGATCTCAATTTTCCCATTTTAAGGGGACACCAATGCTTATAAATCTACTTATTTACATAAAGAATCCATGGTCATAGCTTGCTAAATCTATAGATCAACCCTTTTTTGAGAAGTCTCATTATCAATAACATCCTCCCCTAGAATAACCATAGGGGAAGATTGGGCACATAAGAATACAGTCGTACTAGACTTAGGAGGGGAAAGAAAATGAACAACACTGATCCAAACAACATATGCAAAAGAGATGGGAACAACCAAATGATACATAGGGCCTCCACTAAGGAGAGAGGGAGAAAAGGTGACTCCACCAACTGTACCCCTCAAATTAATATCGCTAGGAAAAATCAAATGAGCTAAAGAGTCATTTCTAGGTGAATGTAAAGGAGTTGGAGAATCATTACCCTAGCCATTGTAAGGAGTATGTGCAAGGGAACTAATGGAAAGGCCATCACTATTGGCTCTAAATGCAAGAACAACACCATTATTCCCATTAATAGAAGATGCTGAGAGGAGTGACAAAAAATCATTCTGTAATGACTAGGATTGGACATGTGAAATGGAGGATGAACTAGGATGAGGACATCATAGAAAGACGGGAAGATTTAGGACACATGGGCTAAGAGGGAGAAATCATATTAAATTCATAAATTCATTTAAGTTATATTTTCTTATCAATAACAATTTAATCAATATCAATTTTGATATGAATTTTTAAATTTTTATATGGACCACTAAATTAATTTTTATATTAATTTCAATTTTGATATGAATTGATATCAAATTTGATACATTCATATCAAAATTGGTGCCAATATGAAATTGGATATATTCATATCAAAATTGATATCAATATGTAATTTGATATCAATTTCAATTTTCAAACATGATCAATTCAATTGAATAATTAATATATATAAATTTTCATTTTCGTATCAGTATCAATTTAATTTATAGAATAGGGTTTGATTTGTGGATTTAATAGGTTTTGGCCTAGCCTCCTGGATCTTCACTAATGAATTTCTATAAATTGGCAACCTCTTATTGATCGAACACTTGAGATTTACCCCTATGCTAGGTGGTTTTTTTATCATGGTTTTTGATTCAGCCTCTGAGGATTGCTAGGTCAGGGTCTATGATTGTGTAGACCTTTGGTTCCTCTTCCTTGGAAAACTATTGTTTTGTTGCATCTTCATTTCTTTTAGCCCCTTTTTAGGTTATTTCGCATTCGGTCTTATGTCATGTCTCATGGTTGTGCAAGGGTTTGGGCCCTTTCAAAAACCTTCCTTTTACCCTTTATCTACAAAATTTAATTGATATCAAATTGGATATCAATTCTTAAATTTTCAATGGACCACTAAGTCAATTTTAACATTAAATTCAATTTTGATATGAATTCATACCAAATTTGATATAAATATGAATGATATCAATATGAAATTTGATATCAATTTCAATTTTCATATGATCACTTCAATTGAATTAATATATAAATTCATTTAAGTTGTATTTTCATATAAATATCAATTTTTAAATTTTCATATGGACCACTAAATCAATTTTCATATTTTTTTAAATTTTGATATGAATTGATATCAAATTTGATATATTCATAATGAAATTGATATCAATTTCAATTTTCATATGACAAATTCAATTGAATATGCATGTATGTATGTATGAGTTACGTTTTCATATCAATATCAATTTTAATAGACATCAAATTTCCACAGTCCATGATATTATATCTGAGTGTTTCATATGATCACACTTTTAATTGAATTTATATATAAATTCATTTAAGTTACATTTTCATATTAATATCAATTTTTAAATTTTCATATGGACCACTAAATCAATTTTCATCTTAATTTCAATTTTGATATGAATTACTATCAAATTTGATATATTCATTATAAATTTGATATCAATATGAAATTTGATATCAATTTCAATTTTCATATCATCACACTTCAATTGAATTAATAGATAGATTCATTTAAGTTATATTTTCATATCAATTTTTATTTTTCATATGGACCACTAAATCAATTTTCATATTAATTTTAATTTTGATATGAATTGATATCAAATTTGATATATTCATAACGAAATTGATATTAATTTCAATTTTCATATGACAAATTCAATTGAATATGAATGTATGTATGTATGAGTTACGTTTTCATATCAATATCAATTTTAATAGACATCAATTTTCCACAGTCCATGATATTATATCTGAGTGTTTCATATGATCACACTTTTAATTGAATTTATATATAAATTCATTTAAGTTACATTTTCATATCAATATCATTTTTTATATCAATTTTTAAATTTTCATATGGACCACTAAATCAATTTTCATCTTGATTTCAATTTTGATATGAATTAATATCAAATTTGATATATTCAAAACAAAATTGATATCAATATAAAATTTGATATCAATTTCAATTTTCATATGATATGAAAGTTATATTGTTTTTTATCTTATCATGATGTTGTTATTATGATAGTTGGGCACCTAGGATAATAGAAGAATCGAAGAGGCACCTTGACTAGTGGCAGTATCAAAACCGTACCAGGTACATGGATTTCAGGGCCGTACCCCATTAAGTAGGATACAAACCTTACTTTTGTAAGAAAGAACTAAAACAATGTATTCATCCATGAAAAATTAACTAGAATAGGATTATATTTGTACAGAATCAAGGAAGTACAACTTGAGAGTTAAATTTCATTAAATCACTTCCTATACATGAAATATCCAACATAATGAAAAATAATTTTAGAACATCAATTTGAAGCATTAGAGTTGCCCTAGCAGAATAAACTTTGATGACTTGTTGCATATGATCACAAAACCATGATAGTATACATAACCAAGGAAAGGGCATTATTGGACATTTGCAAATTAATCTCTTCCCATCAATTCTTCAACAGGTAACTCATAATCACAATCCCTTTGTAAGGGTTTATGTGAAGATCAAAGCCATAATAGAGTGCTGACTACAGGCACAAAAAGTTGCATTTTGTTGGCCTGACAAATGATGTAAAAATTCTACATAATGACACAGCTACAAGCTTGAACCACAAATGAAATTGTGACATTAGTGCCGAAAAAAAGTAGTGCAAGTCAATTTTAATGTAATAGAACAACTCCATCAAATGAGACAAAATTAATACATTTAGACATGCTTCAAGAAAAAAACCTATATAGCAGAAACCTAGAATTTCATTATCAATAATTTTAAGGCTTTCACCAAGTCTAGACAAAACATGTATCCTTTAATTTTTACCCCAAAGATTTAGCTGTATATCTCATCCAAATCCATTCTTACTATCCATTTTCTCCATAGATGACATAAATAAATAATCCTTTTAATGAAGCCCTTCTTGATTTGGATCTCAATAACAGGAGCTAAGCAATTTCAAAGGGAAAAAAAGGTGTGAGATAATTACAATGTTTAGACTGATCATGGGAGTTTCTACAAGAAATTACATGATCTTTTATCTTGAATTGATAGTAGGTGGAGGACAAGATGTTTCCTTGGAAGATTTAATTAAAAAATCAAATGGTTTGGTACATCACTGTAAATCATATCTGATTGTGATGCCCACTTTGGTGGAGTTTTTATAATAAATACACAGATGAAATAAATACCGGATCTAGATGTGCCATAATGAAGAACTAGCATACCTAGTTATTCTCACACCTTATGTGCTAGATTTTAAACAAAATATAGTCCCAAATGGTTCAAACATAGCCAACTTTGAAAGTTGGCAGTACATATCTTATATTAAAAGAGAGTCAACCCAACTTAACAGGGAAAACAAAAAGTATTCTCAGCCAAAATAAGGCATTAAGCACCATGCTATATGACAAACTCTGAAGTTCATAATTAATTGAAGTCCTAAAGCATATGCAATTAGTCCACACTTTCCATTGCTACCCTCCCATCTAAGACCATCAATATGTTTCTAGGGTGCTAGTTGTTACAAGACAATATTAGTTAATTGTATAATTTCATAATCCTTATTCTGCAGATAGGGATTATGAAATTTTTACTAGAATGTTTTACCTTAGGTTCTTAGCTTCCTTAATTCTTGTGGCGAGAAGACTGCTAAAAAAACTGTTAATTTATTGCCACAAAAAGAATTAATCTCTCAATAGATGCTAAAAAATTGTTAATTTATTGCCACTGCCACAACGGGTTTAACCTCTCAACGTATGGTGTATTCCAGAGGCTAAATCTATTAATCTCTCAATAGATCCATCTTATCATGGATTTTACATGCGTCGAGAGGTATGCTAAAGACTCTAGGTGTCAATCCCTTTATGTTGCATCCATTTGATTTGGTTAAATTTGAGAATTCTGTATATGTATTTGTGAACACTAAAAACATAGGGATTGGTTCACTCATGTATATTTAAACTATATGCCTTAAAAGTGTCCTACTCATATGTTTAATGTGGCCACATTAGAAACCATCAATCAATGTCCCGTTGCAAGTTCTTCTGCCATCTAAATTGTAGGATGCAGCCATAGGTGCAAACAAACAACCTGCCCTGATATTACTAATTAAATTCTAAATCTTCTAACATCGACAATAGAAAAAGGATCTCACAATTGTTACATAAGCATGAAAGAATTTACAGGCCTAATATAGAAGGCGCCTCATAGGCTAAATACATTGTATAGGTCCATATTAACCCTGATCTGCACTATGCCTAAATGGATCTAAAAGACTCGAGGTGCCAATCCTTACGTTTTGCACCCACATGGTGTGGTTATTATGGGAATTGTGGGTACTAAAACATTGGGGGGTTTTCTCAATCACATGTTTAATACAAGTTTATCAGAGTTGGCTCACTGGTACATTTGACCTTGGTGCATTGGGGAGGGTTGTGTTACTAGGAATTTGGCCTACCCAGTCTTTAGGTTATGTAAGAAAAATAAGCAGTGCAGAATTGAAATAACTGTGAATTAACAATAAAAAACACAAAATAGACGACAGAAGTGAAAAACTTGGTAATGTACATAGGTGCAAATGAGTGCTCTACATTTAAGGACCTAGAGATCCATAGTGTCCCCTAATAGTGATGATTCTCTCCTAATTTACTCATAACATCCGCAAAAAGAATGAACAAAAAACATTATAACCAATTTTTTATTCATTTTGAAAGTTATTCATATCTAAATAGAGATTGAAAGTTATTCACATCTAAATATAGATTGAATGTGGTCCAGAGTAATGAATAATTAAATACAATAGTATCAAAGAGTCTCATGCCATTAAAGAGTCTCATGTCATTAATGTATACAAAAAAACTGAGAGTCTCACATAAAAACTAAACAACTAGCTGACATATTTATTTTAAATAAAATAAAACTTTACTGACAAAGGGACTGCCAATTATAGAGTGAGTTTTAAAAACTCTAGCTCATCCCATATAGCTGGTTGATAAAGTTGTTTAGCCTCTAGTTCATTTGGGACCTTGTCACTTGGTTCCTTCTCTTGTTTATTTCTTTCTTGTCACTAAACTCTCTCAGTTACTACAGTTCTAAACTCTCTCAGTTGGTGTAGTTCTAAATCTTAAATATTTCTTCTCCACCATGAATCCACTTGTTTATTTCTTTCTTTTCTTTTGAGCATATCTGTGTGTTTATTTTCTGCATCTAGCTCCCTTAGTATGAAGTTGTATTGTTGTTCTAATCTTCAAAACTTTTAAACTTTCTTATCACTTTGTCGGTATCTTACAGCCTAGAACGACTGGGATGCTTGGCACATGAAATGAGACCTACCCTACCCACCCATCCCAACGTGTTGGGGCACTCAGTTCGGCCCCATGAAAAGCAGAATGAAAAATATGGCTCATGACAAGGTTGTGTTGCATGAAATTGAAGCATTTTGCAAGAATGCATTTGATTTTGGCATGGTCAAATGGATTTGAGTTGTCCAAAACTGAGAGAGGTTATTGTGGATGGACCCCATGTACACCTATAGGTCCAAATGAATGTTCCTAGCTACCACAAATTTTGAGAACTGCTCCGTCAAAGTTTGGCAGTTTTTGCTCTTAGGATCTTAAGTGACTTTGCTGGTAGTTTGCTGCCTCGAACGACTAGGACGCTTGGCACATGAAATGAGACCTCCCCTAGCATTTACCTACCCACCCCGATGCATTGGTGTAGTTCCTTTAGCCCCACGAACTATGGAATGCAAAATCTCACTCCTAGCACCTTTCCACTGCATGAAACTGAAGCATTTTGCAAGAATGCATTTGATTTCGGCACGGTCAAACGGACTGGAGTTGACCAAAACTGAGAGAGGTTATTATGGATGGACCCCATGTGCACCTATAGGTCCAAACAAAATGTTCCCAGATGCCACGAGTTCTGAGAACTACTCCGTCATAGTTTCATAGTTTTTTGGTCTTAGGGATCTTAAGGGACTATGCTGGTAGCCTACTACCCCGAACGACTCAGATGCTTGGCACATGAAATGAGAACTTTCCTGGCATTTACCCACCCACCCTGACACATTGGCATAGTCCGTTTGGCACCATGACAAGTAGAATGAAAAATATGGCTCCTAGCAAGGTTGTGCTGCATGAAACTGAAGCATTTTGCAAGAATGCATTTAATTTTGGCATAGTCAAACAGATTTGAGTTTTCTCCATCTATAATAGGGGAATCTAATTTATTTTTTGCCTCAACACAATGACATAAATAATAATATGTTCCTTCTTCATTGTCTTCAGCTGCAATAATTGCATAAACATGCCCTGCATTAATACATACATTCAGTTCGATGAAAATAGTCAACAATACAAGAAAAAATACAAAATAAGATGGTATATTAAATTTTATTAAATTTGAATGCTGATAATACCTGGTTGAACTAGATCTGAAACATGGTCAAAATCAACTGATGATTTAATCTCTGTGATTTGTAGTGTTGTCGGTGGTTGATACATGTCAATTGGGCTTAGGCCTCTTGTACACCAATCATTGACCCACTCCTTTGACTCACAATCATACAAACCTTCATATGTACATGAAGAATAAAAGAAATGACATCTGCCACATATGAATACTCCATGAAACTGCATTAGAGCTTCTAAAAGAGTGTATCTCACTCGATCCTGTCAATGTACAATAGTCCTCATATTTTGCAATGTTAGTATCATCAACCAACCAAACATATGTATGAATTTTAGTGTGATGCCCTGTCATGCAACCCTAGAGAGTTAGGCTAACAGATGCTAAAATTAAAAATTTTTTTTTTTAAGCAAGTAAATGCATTAACATTAAATAAAGTTGACACTATTCACTACATTTAAATAAGATGAACAACTAAAACCTCTAGGGAACATAACTGCATCAGATAAATATAACTCATTACAATACAAGTAAAATACATTATGATACAACTGAAGTAGATTACATCATTCATTTACAGATATGAATAGTTACAAAGTTCAAATACAAGATTACATGATTACAAGATTCATGACCGATTACATCGGTTTACAATATACTACAAGATTATACAATTCTAAAATTATAATATAGCTCTGAGGATGCAAGTACAAGTCTGGAACTGGAGGCACATCTGCAGTGAACATGAATCAGTTCGACCAAGAAAATCTAATGGATTAAGCTCTTCCACCCAACCATGTGGACCCCTGAGGTCCACCCCCTGAGCTAGGAGATAACAATGAGGTTCCACTAAGTCAAAGGATACAAGTAGGAAGATACAAATTTGACACAGATGACTCAGATCATCAAGACTACACAAATCATCAAGACAAGACAATACTCCAGAGGCAACAACAAAAGATAAAGAGGAAGTAACTAAGCTACAGTAGGGAGAGTGTCATCGCATGGTCCTAGCATGGGTTATCCAGGCTATCTCTCACTAGAAACTGGCCCCCATCTATGGTTATCCTGGTGATCTCTCTAGGCACCGACCCCATAGGGTGACACATGCAGAACCGACACATCCTCTCATGGAGACAAGGAGGTCGATCTTGCCAACTAGGCCTTCTAATCCTATCCTTAGCCTATGAGAGCACTCAAGGCATGGGTGAGGCATCATACTTATCTTGTTATGTGAATTACTACCCAACCCACCTAGATAAATTATTAAGTTATCACTTGATTACAACTTCCATGGGGTTATCCAGGCAACCACTTTGGGCACCGGCCCCACCATGGAAGCCACTCTCCTACATGCAACTAGCAACCCCTAACCATCATTCAGAAACCAATAACATGCATGGACAAGGGACTTGAAGGCATCTATCTTTTTGCAAACCAATACATAGACAATTTTAATTCCAAACCCTCAACCACAACACTTTTCCCTTTCCATTGCAAAAACTCAAATCAATTAACACATTTAAAATGACAAGAAGCAATGTTGTATTGAAACCCAAGTAGCCTAACCTCTGGAGTCGGTTAAATTGAAACACAATACTACTATAAGGACATCCATTTCGTGCTATGGAAAATGAAGATTTAAACGAATTGACATTTAAAAACCATGACATTCCACTAGAACCAAAAATAACTACATGACTCAGAACCAAAGAAAATACAATAACTCAATTGCAACATTATTATATGTCGATATTGGAATTCCAAGGGAGACCTTATACTATATTTAAATTGACTCAACATACCACCTCCGAACAATTTAAACATGGACACTATAAGGTTTTAACTCTCCTATAAAGAAAATCCTAATAATAGCATATTATTCGACTCTTAAAAGAATCATAAATCCATCTAAGGCACAAGGTCTATCTTTCTAATTATAAATTATTTAGTAATCAATACTAAAGCCAAATCTGTTATAAAATTAAGGTTAATCCAAGCTTGAAATTCCATAACTTTCCTCATTTTAATAATGGAAACATATATTTTAAATGGTATAATTTAAATGAAAACAAGTAAACTAGTATCTATATTTATACTCTAGATTCCATATATCAATTGGTTACTTTCAATATAACCATTTGAAAACTATCAACTCCTATATGCTCTTATTTATCAACTGCCAGTTTTCATAACAAAAGCAAAATTATTCTAAATCTAAACTTCTATTTTACTTCCTAAGAATTTGAAACTTGCTAATCCGATCTCAAGAATGTTTGTTTTATATGTTTTTGGCTTAAGCAAGGAAATCTGAATAGAGTATACAAAGATTTTCATTCCCGTTCAGAGAAGAATTAAATAAAGTCTTCAGATAACGCCACTCCCAAGGCGTATGGTCTAGTAGGGAATTCTAGGTTGAATTTTCCAGAGGAAGAAAAGATGATAAAAAATAGACCAGAGGAACGAACTAGAAGATGTTGGCTTGGAAACACAAAATTAAAAGAATGGAAATCTACTTCTGCAAAAATTATTCAAGACTTAGAGGCGTACGGTCAGCGCCAGGTAAGAGGAAATCACAAGAAGCAATACAAAATTGAAAACTCAAGAAAACCTTTAGGTGTCATTTACGAGTTTGCAACATTTTCTTTATTTTTCTTCAGACATAATTCTTCAGGAAAGAGTGGGATGAGAGATTGTACGGCGGCGGTTGCAGATGATTAAAGTTGCAAGTTCAAACTTTGGTTGAACGACCCATTCAACACCAATAGCATCAGGCAAAGATGTGGAAATGAGATTTTGTAGCAGAGATAAGAGGAATAAAGGTAGAGGAGGGCCATACAATGGCATGCTGAGGCAAAGGTGAAGTTTTAATTGATAACTCAAGCACCGACGATACCACAGAGCCATCATTGGTTTTAAATTTTCATTTTCAGGCAATGGATTCGGAGAAGCAAATGCTGGGTAAACAGTTTGACGGTATTGAGAGCAGCAAGATACGTAAGGATGTGGAAAAAGATTGAATAGAGCAATTTATCACAAACTTCAGGTGACCAACAACTATCTTGCTCAAGGTTACAGAGAACTTCAGTTTTAGATGACAATAGGAAGAGAGGACCAATGGATTAAGTAGACATGTTCAAATTCTACACAAGAAATTCAACAGAGACATAACTAGTTTTATCAAATTTGAGCAAAATTCCAAGTAAACATACTCGGACTTTCGATCCAAGGCTTCAAATTCTTCAGCATCCTCAAGTTCTTCCTCCGTTTCCCATAACAATTTTTCCCCAAATTTCTGTCTATCCTTCTCAGAATGACTCCCCCCTCAAAATAAAACCCCCAGAAACAAAAATAGCCAAGTCTCATAAATTCCCACTACCACAAATTTGTTACAGAAAATCACACTACCCTGAAAGCAATTAATTTTTTTTAACTTTTCAAAGAGATTCTCCAAGTCTGGAATCTTATTAGACAACTCACAAGAAATAATTTATTGACTAATATTATTTTTCTAATAACCATATACTAGTTTAATAATAAAATAATATTAAATACTTATGACTCACATCTTATAAAAATCATTAAAATAATTAATTTAATCTTTATTAAAAATTTACTTAAATAATATTCCTAATTTCGTATTACTAAATAATGACTAATAAATAATATTATATCTAACTTATTAACAACATTATTATTAATGCATTTCCAAAATACACATTGGCTTAGTAAGCAAAACTCGACAATAACTCTACATACCACATGACGACCAAATCCGAGTCAAGGACCCAAGGAATGACATCTCGACTCACGACCTCAAACTGAAGACAAAAACTAACCTAGGGAAACCCCATGTTATCTCACATCAACATTATCCATTGGAGTAAGGGCACACTCAGACCTGCTAAGTCAGGTGGAGTCGATGCCCTGTACCTGCAACCTGCATCAAATCGATAGGTTGTATATGAACATATGCATTTATATCAAACACACGGAGTTAGGGAATCACAGCGTAGTAGGGTGCTCAAAACGAGTAATACTACACTGTCCCTGCTCCAAAGCATGGCAATAACATAAACCTTTCTATTTAACAATCAGATAACATTCAATCACATAAAGCATAGTAACATTATTCTGCATAATCAATTAACTATCAACTTAATCATGTCAAAACATAACATAAACTGTAATATCAATAACATCATCATAAAACTCATAACACATGTCAAAACCTCATCAATCAAACATAGTCCATCATGATCATAATAAGCATAAACCATAAGTCTTTCAACCATATGTCTCAAAACTATCTAAGAGCAAAATAAAAACTATCAACTGTCACAAGCCAAAAGTGAGGGACAGTACATCCTCCCCCCCCAGAATCAGGCTTACTCTTGGAAGCCTGCAAATAAGAAAGGGTATAACTCTCTCATCCTGGAAGCATCCTCCCAGGTAGCAGAAGTCTCATCATTAGGATCCCACTAGACCCTAACCTGGTCTACGTCTCTGTCCTTGAGAGCAAGTCTTCTGTGTTGTTGAATGCCTACGGGCTCCAAAGCTAGCTACCCATCCTCTACTTGTAGAGCAGTCCAATCAAGAACATGAGCAATATCTGGATAATAAGGTCTAAGTATAGAAACATGAAACACATCATGGATGCGTGAAAGGCTGGGCGGCAAAGCAAGATGATAAGCAACAAGACTGGTCCTCTCCAACACCTCGAAAGGTCCAACAAAGTGTGGTGCTAGCTTAGAGCCTTTTCCGTAATGGATCGGACTCTTTCACGGATGCACACGCAAGAACACTCGATCCCCAACTAAAAACTGTCAGTCGATCCTATGAGCATCAACATACTTCTTCTGCCTATCCTGCACTACCACCAAATGCTCTCTAATTCGCTCAACCTGCTGCTCCATATCTCTAAGCATACCCAGTTCTAAGAGAACTTTATCCTCAAGACGGTCCCAACTTAGTGGAGTCTGACAAGGATGACCATACAAAGCCTAAAATGGAGACATGCTGATAGAACTGTGATATCCATTATTATAAACAAACTCCACCAGATAGAGGTAGTCCTCCCAATGGCTCTATTGATCCATCACATACATCCTAAGCATATCCTCGAGAACCTGATTAACCCTCTCAGTCTGACCATCAGTCTTTGGATGGTATGCTAAACTAAAGTTCAGCTGTGTCCCCAAGGCATGCTGTAGAGAAGTCCAAAGGGCTGAAGTAAACACTGAATCCCTATCGGAGATGATCCTACGAGGAATCCCATGAAGTCTCACTATGTCCTCCATGAACACTCTGGCCATCATAGACACATTATAAGATGAATAGACAGGAGAGAAGTGAGCTACCTCCGTCAACCTGTCCATAGTGACCATGATAGCATCGTGTCGACGAGAGGACACCGGCAACCCAACTATGAAATCTATTGAAATGATGTCCCATTTCCATTTTGGAACAAGATGGGGCTGTAAAAACCCTGCAGGGTGCTGGTGCTCCGCCTTCACCCTCTAACACTCAAGACATCTCGACACAAAATCAGAAATATCCACTTCATACCACTCCAAAAGTATAGTTGACAAAGATCTGCATGCATCTTCTTGACACCCGAATGAGCAGAATAGGGTGGCTGATGTGCCTCTGACATAACTAGGGTACGAAGACCCTCTAAACTAGGAACATAAATATGACCCAAATGTTGCAAAAGACCATCTGACTCAAGAGAGTAACCGGAAAATCTACCCTCCAAAGGTCTACCTGACTCAAGCTCAGACTTCACCTCCTGATACCAACTGTCGGTAGGAAGTACTGCAAGAATATGACCTCTCAAATCAACTGTGAGAGTGACTGCTGAGATCTCATGTCTCCGATGACTAAGAGCATCTACTACAACATTATCTTTGCCCTGAATATACTTGACTTCAAAGTCATACTCGCACAAGAACTCCATCCATCGCCTCTGCCTCGCATTCAAGTTTGGTTGCGTAAAAATATACTGCAAACTATGATGATCACTGTGAAGCTCAAACTGATGCCCTAAAAGAAAATGCCTCCACCTCACCAAGGCATGCACAACTGCGGCTAACTCTAGATCATGAGTGGGATAGTTCAATTCGTAATCCTTGAGTTTGCGAGACTCATAGGTAATCACGCGACCATCATGCATCAGAACTGCTCCTAAACCCTCCAAAGAAGCATCTGTACACACAACAAAGTCCCCGGTAGGATCAGGAACTACCAAAATAGGTGCACTGGTCAACCACTCCTTAAGGGTCTGAAAAGCTGCCTAACACTACTTTGACCAAACAAACTTCTTTTCTTTCCTTTGAAGAGAAGTAATAGGATGAGCAATCCTCGAAAAACCCATAACAAGCTAACGATAATAGCTTGCTAAACCCATGAAACTGCAGACCTCAAAAACATTAGTAGGTGCAGGCCAATCCATAATAGCTTGGATCTTCGAAGGATCCACTGCAATCCCCTCTCCAGAAATGACATGACCTAAATACTTCACCTCTGTCTGAAAGAATTCACATTTCAACAAATTAGTATAAAGCTGATTTTCTCTCAGACACTGCAACACCTGATGCAAATGCCCCTCATGCTCCTCCATAGTCCTTGAATAGATCAATATATCATCCAGAAACACAAGGACAAACCTGTCGAGATAAGTGCAAAAAACACCATTCATCAAGCTCATGAAGACTGAAGGTGCATTCGTCAACCCGAATGGTACAACTATAAACTCATAATGTCCATAACAGGTGCGAAATGTTGTTTTATGAATATCTGCCTCAAATATCCGCAACTGATGATATCCCAACTTAAGGTCAATTTAGAAAACACCTTAGCTCTCTTAATATGGTCAAACAAAGCATCAATCCGAGGCAAGGGGTATCTATTTTTCACTGTCACCTTATTGAGTTGTCGATAGTCGATACACAGCCGTAGAGATCCATCTTTCTTCTTCACAAAGATCACAGGTGCTCCCCAAGGAGAAACACTAGGTCGAATGAATCCCTTGGCCAACAACTCTTCCAACTGCAATAGAAGCTCCTTAAGCTCCTGAGTGGTCATCTTGTATGGAGCTTGTGAGATAGGCTCTGTGCCGGGAACAAGATCAATTCTGAAGTCGATGTCACGCTTAGGTGGCATCTCCAGAATCTCGGAAGGAAAAACATCAGCATACTCTCTCAGAAGTGGGTGATCATCAAGAGATGTCTCTTAACTCTCCTCCATCTCCAAGTCATTAACTGACACTGCAAAGAGTTGACATCCCTGACGCATGCATCTGTTAAGTTGCATAACAGAGATCATACGCAAGGAAATAGGTCTCTGGATACCAACTACCTCCACCTCATTACCAGAATCATCCACACAGCTAACTAACTTATGCCAACAATCAACCATTGCTTGATGGGCCTCTAACCAATCTATACCCAAAACTATATCATATGAACCAAGGGTTAGGATGCGAAGGTCTACTATAGTAGATAGAGAGCCAATCCTCAACTCACACCCATGCACTAGAGACTCAACTACGACCTTAGCCCCGGAAGCTAATTCAACCTGCCACCTATCATCCTACTTTGATGCCACTAAACCACAATGCTCCACAAGAGAAGGAGAAATGAACGAATCAGAAGCACCAGAATCAAAGAGAACAGAAAAACTAATACCTCGCATAAAACCAAAAGTCTCCACCATGGTGCCCTGATACTCTTCTTGGTGATTATCAACCGCTACAAAGACTCTGTGCGATCTACCGACATCACCTACCGTTGGCTCTGAAGCCGGCCTATGTCCAAACCCTAAAGTACTCCTCTGATGACACTGTCTAGAAATATGGCCCTATTGACTGCAAGAGAAGCACCCTGTGCCTCTACCAAAACCACCACCACCCTAAAAGGCACTAGACTACTGGAAGCTCCCCCTGCTAGCTGTAGACTGCATACTCTGAGCGGGTCGATCAACACGATCCTGTCTAGAATGCTGCCAATTCCAGTTCTTCTTATTCTGAAATCTGATACACTGCTACGGCTGAGAATTCTTCAGTTTGGCCTAAGAGTACTACTGCTATCCACCCTTTGAGGGTGCATGAGATCTTGATGCCTGAGTATGACCAGCACGAGAACTAAATCCTGCAGAAGGTGCACTACCAATATCACACCTGTATGCCCACCGAGTGCCATAGTCAAATTCTCCTCCACTAAACGGGCTTTCTCCACTGCTACCTCCATAGTCTTGGGTTCAAAAACACGAACCCTTCCACTGATCCGGGCATTTAAGCCCCTGATGAAATGTTGCACTAACATAGTCTCATCATCTTCGATGCCCGCATACTACTTGAGCTCATAGAATCTATGCTCATACTGCTCAATTGACATGGCCATCTACCTCAGCTCATGGAACTCATCTGCGCGGCGTTGCCTCCAATGATCAGATAGGAAACGGGCTCTGAATCTCTATAAGAACAACTCCCAAGAAACAATGCTAATATCCAAATGCAGCTTCTGCTCCTCTAAATGCCACCAGGTCGAAGCAAAACCTCTAAGATGCAGAATAACACATCTGGCCTTGGTGTTGCTACCATACAGATGCATGGTGAAACACCTGCCTATATCAAGTAACCAAGTCTTTGCCTCTAGACCACTACCAGCTCCATCAAAGGGGGGAGGGCGTGCCGTTAGAAGATCTCTCATATGATTGGCTAGTGTGGCCTCCTGCTCAGCTGTTAGTTCTCTCTCTCTCTCTCTCTCTCTCTCTCTCTCTCTCTCTCTCCCCCTAGCTTCTAGTTGGTCTACTTCCTGTCCCCCTCTAGGCTACTCTACCTCCTGTCTAGGGCCTAAATGGGCAAGGGCCTCCTCAAGTAACTATCGCAACTAGGCTCCCTCAGGCTGACCTTGACCTTCCATATTATGACCCCCACCTTCATGGGCACTCTCATGAGGAGAACTAGGAGGAGGTGTACCGCCACCACCTCTCCCATGACCCCTACCTCTGCCATGACCTTGACCTCTACCTCTAGGCATCTACCTACAACACCAAAGGATGATTCATTACACAGAGAGAGGGAAACAACAGGGATCAAAGTTAATCTACAGAGTTTAAGCACTAGGTCACATAATGGGTTCAGTTATAACCAGAGTACCCAGTGTTTAAACCTGGCTTTGATACCAAATTTGATGCCCCATCATGCAACCCTAGAGAGTTAGGCTAACAGATGCTAAAATTATAGAAATATTTATTTTTGAAGCAAGTAAATGCATTAACATTAAATAAATTTGACACTATTCACTACATTTTTAAAATAAGATGAACAACTAACACCTCTAGGGAACATTACTGCATCAAATAAATATAACTCATTACAATACAAGTAAAATACATTATGATACAACTGAAGCAGATTACATCGTTCATCTACAGATATGAACAGTTACAAAGTTCAAATACAAGATTACATGATTACAAGATTCATGACCTATTACATCAGTTTATAATATACTACAAGATTATACAATTATGAAATTATAATATAGCTCTGAGGATGCAAGTACAAGTCTGGAATTGGAGGCACATCTACAGTGAACACGAATTAGGTTGACCAAGAAAATCTAATGGATTAAGCTCTTCCACCCAACCATGTGGAACCCTGAGGTCCACCCCCTGAGCTAGGAGATAACAATGAGGTTCCACTAAGTCAAAGGATACAAGTAGGGGGATACAAATTTGACACAGACGACTCAGATCATCAAGACTACACAAATCGTCAAGACAAGACAATACTCCAGAGGCAACAACAAAAGATAAAGAGGAAGTAACTAAGCTACAGTAGGGAGAGTGTCATTACATGGTCCTAGCATGGGTTATCTAGGCTATCTCTCACTAGAAACCGGCCCCCATCTATGGTTATCCTGGCAACCTCTCTCTAGGCACCGGCCCCATAGGCTGACACATGCAGAACCGACACATCCTCTCATGGAGACAAGGAGGTTGATCTTGACAACCAGGCCTTCTCATCCCATCCTTAGCTTGTGAGAGCACTCAAGGCATGGGTGAGGCATCATACTTATCTTGTTATGTGAATTACTACCCAACCCACCTAGATAAACTATTAAGTTATCACTTGATTACAACTTCCATGGGGTTATCCAGGCAGCCACTTTAGGCACCGGCCCCACCATGGAAGCCACTCTCCTACATGCAACTAGCAACCCCTGACCATCATTCAGAAACCAATAACATGCATGGACAAGGGACTAGAAGGCATCTATCTTTTTGCAAACCAATACATAGACAATTTTAATTCCAAACCCTCAACCACAACACTTTTCCCTTTCCACTCCAAAAAGTCAAATCAATTAACACATTTAAAATGACAAGAAGCAATGTTGTATTGAAACCCAAGTAGCCTAACCTCTGGAGTCGGTTAAATTGAAACACAATACTACTATAAGGACATCCATTTCGTGCTATGGAAAATGAAGATTTAAACGACTTGACATTTAATAACCATGACATTCCACTAGAACCAAAAATAACTACATGACTCAGAACCAAAGAAAATATAATAACTCGATTGCAACATTATTATATGTCAATATTGGAATTCCAAGGGAGACCTTATACTATATTTAAATTGACTCAACATACCACCTCCGAACAATTTAAACATGGACACTATAAGGTTTTAACTCTCCTATAAAGAAAATCCTAATAATAGCATATTATTTGACTCTTAAAAGAATCGTAAATCCATCTAAGGCACAAGGTCTATCTTTCTAATTATAAATTATTTAGTAATCAATACTAATGCCAAATCTATTATAAAATTAAGGTTAATCCAAGCTTGAAATTCCATAACTTTCCTCATTTTAATAATGGAAACATATATTTTAAATGGTATAATTTAAATGAAAACAAGTAAAATAGTATCTATATTTATACTCTAGATTCCATATATCAATTGGTTACTTTCAATATAACCATTTGAAAACTATCAACTCCTATATGCTCTTATTTATCAACTGCCAGTTTTCATAACAAAAGCAGAATTATTCTAAATCTAAACTTCTATTTTACTTCCTAAGAATTTGAAACTTGCTAATCCGATCTCAGGCATGTTTGTTTTATATGTTTTTGGCTTAATCAAGGAAATCTAAATAGAGTATACAAAGATTTTCATTCCCATTTAGAGAAGAATTAAATAAAGTCTTCAGATAACGCCACTCCCAAGGCGTACGGTCTGGTAGGGAATTCTAGGTTGAATTTTCCAGAGGAAGAAAAGATGATAAAAAATAGACCAGAGGAACGAACCATAAGACGTTGGCTTGGAAGCACAAAATTAAAAGAATGGAAATCTACTTCTGCAGAAATTATTCAAGACTTAGAGGCGTACGGTCAGCGCCAAGTAAGAAGAAATCACAAGAAGCAATACAAAATTGAAAACTCAAGTAAACCTTTAGGCGTCATTTACGAGTCTGCAACATTTTCTTTATTTTTCTTCAGACATAATTCTTTAGGAAAGAGTGGGATGAGAGATTGTACGGCAGTGGTTGCAGATGATTGAAGTTGCAAGTTCAAACTTTGGCTAAACGACCCATTCAACACCAATAACATCAGGCAAAGATGTGGAAATGAGATTTTGTGGCATAGATAAGAGGAATAAAGGTAGAGGAGGGCTGTACAATGGCAGGCTGAGGCAGAGGTGAAAGTTTTAATTGATAACTCAGGCACTGGCGATACCACAGAGCCGTCATTGGTTTTAAATTTTCATTTTCAGGTAATGGATTCAGAGAAGCAAATGCTGGGTAAACAGTTTGACGGTATTGAGAGCAACAAGATAGGTAAGGATGTGGAAAAAGATTGAATAGAGCAATTTCTCACAAACTTCAGGTGACCAATAACTATCTTGCTCAAGGTTACAGAGAACTTTAGTTTTAGATGGCAACAGGAAGAGAGGACTAATGGATTAAGTAGACATGTTCAAATTCTACACAAGAAATTCAACAGAGACAACTAGTTTTATCAAATTTGAGCAAAATTACAAGTAAACATACCTGGACTTTCAATCCAAGGCCTCAAATTCTTCAGCTTCCTCAAGTTCTTCCTCCGTTTCCCATAACAGTTTTTCCCCAAATATTTGTCTATCCTTCTTAGAATGACTCCCCCCTCAAAATAAAACCCCTAGAAACAAAAATAGCCAAGTCTCATAAATTCCCACTACCACAAATCCGTTACAGAAAATCACACTACCCTGAAAGCAATTAATTTTTTTTACTTTTCAAAGAGATTCTCCAAGTCTGGAATCTTATTCGACAACTCACAAGAAATAATTTATTGACTAATATTATTTTTCTAATAACCATATACTATTTTAATAATAAAATAATATTAAATACCTATGACTCACATCTTATAAAAATCATTAAAATAATTAATTTAATCTTTATTAAAAATTTACTTAAATAATATTCCTAATTTAGCATTACTAAATAATGACTAATAAATAATATTATATCTAACTTATTAACAACATTATTATTAATGCATTTCCAAAATACACATTGTCTTAGTAAGCAAAACTCGACAATAACTCTACATACCACATGATGACCAAATCTGAGGCAAGGACCCAAGGAATGACATCCCGACTCATGACCTCAAACTGAAGATAGAAACTGACCTAGGGAAACCCCATGTTATCTCCCATCAACATTATCCATTGGAGTAAGGGCATGCTCATACTTGCTAAGTCAGGTGGAGTCGATGCCCTGTACCTGCAACCTACATCAAAACGATAGGTTGTATACGAACATATGCATATTATCAAACACACAGAGTCAGGGAATCACAACGTAGTAGGGTGCTTGAAATGAGTAATACTACATTGTCCCTGCTCCAAAGCAAGGCAATAACATAAACCTTTCTATTTAACAATCAGATAACATTCAATCACATAAAGCATAGTAACATTATTCTGCATAATCAATTAACTATCAACTTAATCATGTCAAAACATAACATAAACTGTAATATCAATAACATCATCATAAAACTCATAACGCATGCCAAAACCTCATCAGTCAAACATAGTCCATCATGATCATAATAAGCATAAACCATAAGTCTATCAACCATATGTCTCAAAACTGTCTAAGAGCAAAATAAAAACTATCAACTGTCACAAGCCAAAAGTGATGGGCATTACATGTAGACTTACCTTCATTACTTGGACCCATTGTAGTGTAACACCATTCGACAATAGATCTCGCATCTATCAACTTTACATTGTCTTTGTACTTCAACTCTTCTCGTGCTAATGCTCTCTTGATACATGCTCCTGTACCATCATGCTCCCCCTTTCCTTGCTCAGCCTCACAAAAACTCCACATATGTTGAACACCATTCATCTTCTACATCCTTTTCAACCAATAGAACATCTACGCATTCTTGAATTGTGATGCACAATTATCTAACATTATGATATGCCGACGAAATTATATGCTCCTACTAGCCAAATCACAGTAGAACATCTAAAAGCAACCTTGCAGGAATTCTATAGAATGTGTGCAATCATCACTAATATAAAAATGATATTCCCTCCAGATCTTCCTATCGTCCACTGTACTATCTTCTGCATGAATGAATGTTGTTTGCACAAATATAGCAACCTGCAATGAGGAGATAAACTTGGGTACTGAGTTGAAGTTGAATTCAAATATTAGGAAAATGCTTATTTCCAATCTTGAATAATTCAAAAAAGTTTTTGCTTGGTCTTATGATGAATTAAAGACATTTGGAAGACTTGTCTCAACATGAAATACCATTGAAGCATGATGTCAAACCTTTCAAACAAAAGTAAAGGCCCATAATCCAACATTGGCACCCAAAATACAACAAAAATTGTCCAATCTTAGAGATGGTGGGATAATTGAGCCCATTAAGCATTGAAAATAGGTGTTAAACCTAGTCCCAGATAGAAACAAGAATGGAGACATAAGATTATGTGTGGATTTTGGAAACTTGAATGTCTCCTCTTTGAAAGATAATTAATCATTGCCAAACATGGAGGCTCTATTGAAAGAGACACTAGATATGTGTTAATCTATATGATGGATGGTTTTTCTAGTTACAACCAAGTTAAGGTTAAAGAATCTAAGCAATACAAGACTGCATTCACTACACTTTGGAGTACTTATGTATATGTGAGAATACTATTTAGACTGACAAATGCACTAGCCACATTTCAAAGGGATATGGGTTTAGTCTTTTCTAGATTAATTAATGAAATAATGGATGTATACCAAAAGTATTTGACAATATTCTCTAAGGAGGCCATCAAACATTGTGAGTATTTATAAAAAAATCTTCAAAACGTGTTTATAGTATGGCATTTTCTTGAATTCCAAGAAGTGTGTGTGTTTGGGATTCAAGAATGAAAATTTCTTTGTCATACTATTGCAAAATAAGGTGTCAAAATGGATCCTGAGATGGTAGCTACAATAGATAAGATCCCTTCACCCAAAATAGTTAAAGGTATTCAATATTTGTTTAGGCAAATAAACTTTGTCAAAAGATTTGTACCCAATTTTGTAGAGAAAACAAAGGCCATCTAAAAAATGCTCAAGAGGGGGCAAGTCATAAATTGGGATGGTGAACCTACTTAATAATTTAGAGACACCAAAGAGGCAATCAAGTAGGTTCCTGTCCTAGCTAGTCTAAATTTTACTAAGCCATTTCAGTTGTTTTCCTTTGCATCTTTCCACATTGTAGTTGTTGTCTTATTGCAAATGAATAATGAGGGTTTTGAACCAATTGCATCCTTAAAAAAATCTGTTTAGAAGACATAATTGAAATATGACATAATGGAGAAGCAAGCCCACACTTTGATTAAATCAATTAAAAATGTCAAACCATACATAGTTGGTGCCAAAGTTGTAGCATATGTTCTTGATTTAGTAGTCAGATATTTTTACATAGCAAGACCTGTTATAAGAAGGAGATGTAGGATGAGAAATAAAATTTAGGAGTTTGATATAAGCATCCAAATTACCAAAACTAGTGATAGGCTAGGGATTGACACAACTCATGGTAGAATCAAATCTACAAGCTATAGGTGGATGAAATAAAGGTAGAAGTGAATGTGGATAGTTGTAATCTTGCCACAAGCCCATGGTACAAGGATATCATTTATTATTTGATCCACATGAATTTCCCACTAGATTTGAGTGATAATGAAAAAAATTGAAGTTTCAATACCAAAGGTACTTGTAAATATTGTCCTCGTGTGGAGAAATATTGAGCCCGGGTATTCACAGAGAATAATTACAGATAATGCAATGTGTTTTAGGGCATCATATTTTGTGGAATTATGTAGCAAATACTAAATAACCTTGACCCACTCTTCATCATATCATCCCCAAGGGAATGGCTAGGAAAAATTCAACAACAAGAACTTGATGAACATCAAAATGATACTAGAGCATAATAAGAAACATTGGGATGACAAGTTAAAGTTGGTCATGTGGGAAGATAGAATGGCTCCTAAAAGGTCTATAGGAAAATCCTCATTTAAACTAATATATGGCATTGATGTTGTCTTACTAATGAGCATGGAATTACCAATGTACAATTTTATGCAAAAGGTTGGGGATATGGAAGGAAATTCCATGACTCACAATGTGAATTAGATTGTTGAGCTAGACGAGACAAGGAAGAAGGCCCATATCAAAAATGTTAAGAATCAACAAGAGGTGAAATTCCTATTTGACAAGAAGGTAAGGGGTAGTGAACTCTAGCTTGGAGATTTAGTGTTAATTTGGAATTCAAGGTAAAAAGATAAAGGGAAACACAAATTTGAGTCTCTTTGGCTAGGGCCATACATCAATAAAAATCATTGCGAAGATATCTTTTATCTTAGAAGTTTAAGTGGAGAATTTCTAGAGTTTCTAGTGCATGGGAAACATTTGAAATATTATGTCTCTCGAAATAAATGAAGATGCACACTATAAATATACTTTAAACCCTTTGTTTTTCCTTATGTAGCCATGAGTGTTGTTATTCATGGTAAAGTGTTGATAGGTGTTGGTTTTTTTTTAAAGTTGTTTGTGTTGTTTTGTTTTGTGTTTTTGGTATGCATTCCTAGAGTTTTTTTTCTAAATTCTCATTGTGCTTGCAAGAGGCACATGTCCTAGAGAAAAAACCATTATTAGAATTGTGCTAGGATATGACAAAATGTTTTGTTTTGATTGCATGTGGGGAAGATATTCAAGTAAAAAGCTCTAAAACCCTAAAAAATCATGTCCATAACACTTTCTAACTATCAATGTGCCCGTTTTTTATGTTTTGGCATTGACTTGTTGCCATTGGTTACCATGTCTTAAGTTGTGCTTTTATGTATTTTTCATCTTTAGGTAACCGGCCCCATCACACTTCTTTATCACATCACAAGTCTCTTAGTTGATAATTTCTTCACTTGTTGATGTATGCTATGTTCCTTGATGGCTCTTAGCTACATGGAATTTGTTTATTATGTTTCACACCCTCTTTGAATCATAGAGTAGTCCCTATGAGTTATTTCTCATTCTCCACTATTGTATATTGTGCCATGTGTTATTCTACTTATTGTGCATCTCAAAGTGATAGCCTATTCATCCATATCATCACTCACTTAGCATAAAAATTTCCATGCACTTACATTTTGGAGGAGTCTTGTGGGACCATTATGTGTATTTATTGCCATTAGAAATTATTGGTATGCCTGGAGTTGTCTCAGTACATTGCTAAGCCTTCTCACATAAGTGAGTCATTTATTTAATAAAAAATGGTAGGCTATCATGCATTATTGTGTCCATTTCTTTCCTTAGCAGTGTGTGGTGTTTATTCATGTTGCATCACTATCTAATTTCACATTGCATAATAATCCTTCCAAGAATTTTCTCTCACCATTATGTGATGTTATGCCACATGTCATTCTTCTTGTAGCATATCCAAGAAGTTAAGCCCCATTGTTCCAAGTTGTGAATTACATTAGCATATGACGGTATGTGGCATAATTTTGAAGATTATTGTGGTCCAACCTATTTTGATGAATAAGGATAATGGTTGAAATTATGTGGCAAGTTCTCATCACATCACATGCTTACTTCACATCATAAAGTGTTCCACTTGCATTCATCCAAACTATGTGATATGCTCCAAACTATAAAGGGAATCTATCTAATAAGCAAGATCTTGGCCACATTGACAATTTCCATTGGTCCATTTGTAATGTTCTAAAGACCTCTCATATAACACACCTAATCCACATCAAGTTTATACATGTCCAATCAAATTAAATCCTATTTATGCTCTCTCATTTTAAAAAGCAACTACGCAGCAAATTCTAATTGCATTGTACCATTGCTTTGTATTGTAAAGTGTTATATCCTTGTAGCTTTGATTTAGCCATTGTGTGATATATCATTGATATCCCTCTATCCTAACATCTATAATTATGTTATTGTTAATTTTTAAAGACGTTAACCATGGATTTTCCTACTATTTGGCTTGCACCCAAGTCTACCATTAACCTATGTAATTAATCCATCTACTCATGTGGAAACATTATTCATACTGTATGCAAAAATATAATCCAAGGCAAATAATGAAGATAAATGCAATATAAATGAATACCTTCACCTTAAATCAAACCCTCACACTTAGATAGAATGTAGTAGAGTGCACCCTAATTCTACTAGCTTTGTTCTATGGATATATTATGCATTGTGGACTGCTCACAAAATAAACATAATCTAGGTATGAGATGGCTAGATAATGGAGGCAAATGATAATGATATGGAAAATGACATGTACTTGCATATGAAAGATGTGTTGTGGTAATGATGTGAGAGGCTCAATTTATAGAGGTCAATTATGATTATTAAAGAGTGAGGATTAAAAGATAAAATGGATGGCTAAGATTAGATGAGAGGATTATAGATCAAGGATAATTATCTTCTAGAGTTTTTTTATGTGAATGGTGGAGATTAAAAGATGTAATGTGATAATGGATGGTGGAGATGAAAGGTGAATTTAATTTTGGATCAATTATTTAATAATTGTGGTGAGTGGTTGAAGATAAGGATGTGAGTGGGTAAATTAATTAAATAATGAGATTATTTAAATAATTTATGGAGAGGAAGTTTTTATAAGTGATAAATTAATTAAATAAATGGGCTTTATTAATTACTTTAAGAGGAAATAGGAGATTAAATAAATTTATTTATTTAATATGGGAAAAATGGATTAATGAAAGATGGATTAATTAATTAAATAATAAAAGAAGATATGGTAAGATGTGAAGTGGTGTTGGGATGTGTCGAAAATGAAGGTGAATACATGGTCATTTTTAGGTGTCTACATTTTGCCCCTCTTTGATACGGCATCCCGTAAGGTGACATAGTGTCAAAGAATAAAAAGATGCCCCTAGTTGGTGATGGGAAAGGGAATAATGGATAATGGATGCCCCCTTGAGAATTTATTTAAAAATATAAAATCTTTAGGTAAAATCATGAAAGGAAGGATAAGGTAGTGAAAACGGGATATGAGGATAAATTGGATAAAGCAGGAATGAAAACGAAGGTTTGGGGGTGAATAGGGGAGGTCAGGGTCAAAATGATCTAGGCTAGGGGTGAAAAATAGGGTTTGGGGTCTACAAATAGTGGAAAGGGGGCCCATCTCTTTTCATTTGCACTCATAAGCTTTAGAAAAATATAGAAAGAGAAAAAGACAAAGGAGGTGGAAGACATCATGGATATTCCTCGACACAGGCATCACAACGAGAGGGTTAGGAGCTTCCAACGACTGACAAGAGCTGATAGACTAGTATGTGACTAAACCTAGGACCTTGTGGCTAGATTAGGGGGTAGGTTAGGTGTCATAAATGCTAGGCAAAAGGAAAAAAAGTGTGAGCATGACTTTATGAAAGTAGTCCCTTGTGATCAGGTGGCATGCCTGTGTGAAAACACAACGTGCCTATGCTAGATCTGCACCGTGTATCGGGTAGAGCATCTAGGGAGGAAATGACGTGCTTTTGCTTAAAAGCATGCCTGGGCAAGAAAATATATAGAGAGAAAAAGACAAATGAGATGGAAGACATCAAGGATATTCCTCGACATAGGCATCACAACAAGAGGGTTAGGAGCTTCCAATGACTGACAGGAGTCGGTAGACTAGTATGTGACTAAACCTAGACCTTGTGGGTAGGTTAGGGGGTAGGTTAGGTATCATAAATGCTAGGAAAAAGGAAAAAAAGCACGGGCATGAATTTATGAAAGCAATCCCTTGTGATTGGGTGGCGTGCATGTGTGAAAACACAACGTGCCTATGCTAGATCCGCACAGTGTAAGAGAAAGCGCATCCGCACAGTCAAGCAGAGCATCTAGGGAGGAAATGATGTGCTTTTTCTTAAAAGTGCGCCTGGGCAAGAAAATGACATGCTTTCACCATGGAAAAGCACCTAGATGGAAAAATGGTGTGCATGTGCTTAATAGTGTGCCTAAGAAGAAAAAATGACGTGCTTGTGGGTAACAGTATGCCTATGCATGGAAAAGATGTGCTTTTATAGTTAAGCAAAAGGGGACAGGTTTTTGACATAGGCAAATGTCTGACTTGGTGATTTGAATGGATGTAGGAGTGACTGTTATCGATACAGTCATGAGTTAGGTGACCTAGGATGATGAGCCTATTCCCATAGTTCACGGAGGAGGAGTAAGACATCTTAGCGGCTATCAGGATGATTCATATAGCTTGGATGTCAAAGATTAGGGCTCATAGAGCCATGATTGATGCACTCATCAAGAGGTTGCACAACGAGAGGAGCACATTTCTCCTACCCATTAGGGAGATGACGGTGATGTTGGAGGACGTATGGTAGATTCTAAGGATTCCTACTCATGGGTCCTTGGTTAAATACAACTTGGATACTGGAGCAGCTACACTAGAGATAGTGTTTGCTGATAATGACCTACCTATAGATGGGACTCAACTGGATTTGACTAAGGTGGATACGAATGCCCCACTACCACTATTTATAACATGATTGATCCTATATGTACTGGTACTAGGGAGACGAGTGAGGCACATTGCCATTAGATAGCGAGATGTGCTAAAGAGGATGATGGATGGTGAGGTGTTTTCCTAGGGACCCTACGTATTGGCTCACTTATACATGGATCTACATAGTTGTGTATATAGTAAGAGTTAGTATCTTGGCTATGGAGTGACACTATTGCATGTGTGGGCATGGGAGCACATTGTTGTGTTGAGACCATTGTGTGGTTGATTGAGAGGTGAGGACCATCCTTACTACTAGTTATTTAAGTGATACTACACTATCAACGCATAGGGGATATGGATTACTGGAGACGAGTTTTGGATGAGATGGACACTATCACATGGTGACCATGGAGGGAGTGTGAGGCATGGGAGGATGACGTTGAGCAGCTATCATATGTGTGACAGACTAGATACATACTAGGGAGGATAACATAGATTGTGGAGAGATACATGTTGGGATGACTGTTACAACAGTTGGTGAGAGACAGACTGCACCTATGCATGAGGTAGTCTTTCCTAGGGTCACTAGGGATGTAGGATTATGGGGTCTGGCTCTAGATACTCATATTCCACTAGAAAAATTTTAGGGACTTATACTAATGACATGGGTACCTCTAGGTGCTGAGGTGGAGGACACCAGTACTACCCAAACTATGATGTATGGTGGGCCACTCACAAGCTAGTTTGGTTGACTATACTAGGGACCCAAGATGGTAAGGTGGCAACGCATCCATTTCAGAGATGGGTCAGATGACGTGTGGAGGGATATGTAGGAGGATAGGCTAGAGAAGATGGAGAAGGTGACAGACGTGGTGATGATGGAGGACAGGTTGGTCAGGTTCCTCAAGTAGCCTAGCTAGGTGCCCCAGACATTTCTAGAGAGGAGGGGGAGGATATGGAGACACTACAGGTGTCTCATGACAACCTACAAATGGAGGTTGAGTGAGTACAAGGTTTATTGGATAGTGTGACGGCAGAGGGATAGTGCCCTCTTACAGATTCAGACTCTATAAGGATAGGTACATGCATTATAGGAACATGTATAGGATCAGGTAGGGGGTGGAGATGGAGACGGGTTACTTTAGTAGATCACAACAAAGTGGGATGTCTTGAGAGTGGATAGGGATGCAAATATTGCACAAAGGATGATTATAGAGGACACAAATTATACACGTCTCTAGTAGGAGCATGACAGAGCATAGAGGATTAGAGCAGGTGGTGGGATGAGTCAAATGTGGGCCGATATGATGAAGATATAGGGAGAGTTGGCTATGACAATAAAGAGAGTAGAGTACTATTGTACTCTATATCACATTCTTATGATGGATGAAAATGTATTTTTATGCCTACGGGATCTTATGTATTTTGATAGCTCTGTAGAGCCCATTGTACACAAACATTGTATCATGACCATTTTATACTATATATGTATGAGATGACATCAATTTTTGGCAGCGTATATGATTGTGTTATGGTTTATTATGATTGTTTTATTTATTCATGATGATGCTAAGGTATATATGATGTATGGATTTATGATTATGATTAGATGTACATGGACTATGATTGTATGGATTATGATTGTATGCATACGATGGTATTATCATGGATATTATGTAATGGTTAGACATTATGGATAGGATGGCTAAATGATTTGATGATGTGATTGACATGGATAGGATGTTGTAATGTGTGATATGTAATGAATTATTTGCTGTACATATGGTTTATGTTCATGGATAAATAACATGGATATGTATATGGATATGGCTATGATGATGTATATGTCTGTGTATGAATTAAAATGGTATGGTTATTGTCATAATGAAATGAATGGTATAATAATGATGTAAATGTATATGATAAGGTAATGGACAATGATTAGGATGATATAGATATGGTGAAGAATATGACGATGCATGATGTATAACATGTGTTTGTGATGAACAAGATTATGGAGCAACATGATGATGGATTATTGTTTTTGGTTCATTCATGATACTAAGTAGAAAGAAATGTTAGGATGAAATGTGAATGTGGCTATTAGGAATGGATAGTTAGGGTGGCCTGGGTAGTTAGAATATAATGTTAGGATGGAATAGGTATATGAAGATGAAATTATCATAAGTTGATATGGTAACGATAGGTGATAGATAGGTGAAAAAGAATGCTCTAGAATAGGAAATGAAAATGGATAATTTATGGATATAGTTAATGGATAAAATTGATAGGGAGGGTATGGGTATGCTGGTATAACATGTAGAGAAGTCCTAATTTGATATAGCAAGAGGATATTATGCACCAAGGTATGAAGAACCAGGGTGACTTTTGTATCCTTTGCATGGAATTGACACTGCAAACAAAAAAAAGTATCCTTATACATGCCTAGAGCAATACAACCTTGTCTAAATGTGTGAAGAATGAAATTAGAGCATTAAAGTTCAAATGCATGAAAGGTATGGTATAACCTTAGATGCAAAGGATGACTGGTATGCAAAACTCTATTCCACTATACACGAGATATGAATATTAGATAGAGTAATAAGAACATCCAACAAACATGCAAAATGCTATGCCCCATTCTCTTTCTAGTCGTAAAGCACCAAGATATGAATGGATCTAGGTGGTGTTGATAAAGCATGAGAAGGAGATAGAAAAGATAAAAATAAAAAGAAACAAAAGAGAAAATGATGACACAAGTCACATAGCCATTGTATCTCTTGCCAAAGATTTAGATGATGTTTGGATAGGCACCTGATGACGGGAATGATATATCCCTAGATGAGGCTTGATGATGATGATGTTTGTTATCGAATGATGTGACAATTGATAACATGTCTTAGTTATTGTTTCAAAATGTGGCATAATGTTTGTGATTTTTGTGAAGGCACGATGTATTGCATGGTTGTTGTTTTGTTTGAAACTTAAGTGTTTTATTATGGAATGGGTGAAAATGTGAATGTGGCATTTATTATGGAATGAGTATGAAGTTCATTATGGGATATGGAAATTTATTGCTTGGTATTTTTGGGATATTTGATTTTCTTGTGTTTTTGTATTTTTGGAATGTTTTGGTGTGAAATGCATGAGACTTAGAGACTTACCTTCCAAATCTCTTATGGAAACTGGGAGAACAATCCAAACCATAACTACTAGGTGTTAGTAATGTTCCCCCAATCGATAAGGTTTTAATATGATATGGATGGGTAGGGTAGTATGGATGACTTATTATGGTAGGATAGTAAATGACACTAAGTGAAAATTTCAAACCATGATAGGACAACAATAGGGTAAATGGATGATGATGAGGTAAATGGATGAAACCTAGATGAATGAAATAGAAAGTAGAAGTCAAAGTGGTTATCTAATAGATGGTAAATGCAAGGCTACTACACATGGTGCCTATAAATACGTTTTCACCATGGTGCTTATCCAAGGCACCACCAAAGTGGTTCTCACTAGAGGATGGATTTCTCTTTACTATTTTTTTTAAATACAATTGGGATACCCCATGGGTTAGACATAGAACCTCTTGAGGTGAATGATGTCGATAGGTTCCTCAAGGGGTTGTCCCTCAAGTGTAGAAAGTTGATATGCTCTAGAACCATAACGACTAGTAATGATGAAGGGTCCCAACCAATTCGACTCAAGTTTTCATTTCTTATCTTGATCTTGTAGATTCTTTTGATTCCACTTAAGTACAAGATCGCCAAATTCAAATTTGTGTTCCTTGAGTCTCTTTTTGTAGCTACAACAAAGAAGATTTTGATAGGACATGAGATGATTAAGAGAATTGAGACATCTTTCATCTAGTGTTTCCAATTCTTGTAATCAGGCAACTTTGTAGTCTTCCTCATCAATAAGATGATATAATAATACCCTTAGGGAGGGGAGCTCGACCTCAATTGGTAAGATAGCTTCAAATCCAAAGTCAAGAGAATATGATGTGGCTCCTATAGGTGTACATATGCTAGTGCGATATGCCCACAAAGCAGGATTGAGTTGTAAATACCAATCCCGAACAACATCATTGACTGTTTTCATTAATATCTTGAGAATAGTTTTATTTGAAGCCTTGGCTTAACCATTTCGTTGAGGATAGTATGGAGTCAAAAAGTAGTGTTGGATATGGAATTAATGGAAAAGGTGGTGAACCTCTTGGTTTTTGAATGACTTACCATTGTCTATAACAATGGCTTGGGGTATACAATATCGATAGATGATGTACTGAAGGATGAACTTGGAAATTTGTTTGCCAGTAATGTAAGGGGAATGGTTTCAACCCACTTCGTAAAATACATAGTGGCGGTGATGATGAACTTATGACCATTGGATAAAGGAGCATGAATCTGACCAACGAGATCGAGTCCCCATTATGAAAATGGCCATGGTGTAGTAATTGGTTGCAATTCTTGTGTAGGTGCATGAATCAAATCACTATACTATTGACAAGGAAGACATTTCTTGACAAACGGATGTGCATCTTGTTCTATAGTCAGCTAATATCCAATCCTTAACAACTTTTTGACCAAGGTTGGACCACTAGAGTGTGCATCACATATACCCTCATGTACCTCACGTAAGGCAGCTTGGGCATTTTCCATGTTAAGACATCTAAAGAGAATCCCATCAAGTGTCCTCCGATAAAGTGTATCACCAAGAATTGTACAACGGGATGAATGACAAATGAAAGTTTGACATTGAGAATGTGAAAGATTAGGTGGTAGAATGTTGTCATGGAGATAGGTATAGATCTCATTGTACCAAGGTGCATCAGGACCAACAAGTTCACAAACAAGCTTAGATTCTGGAATATCAAATGCAAGAATGTAAAGTTGCTCAATCAAGAATTTTGATTGTGGACTATTTGAAGGAATGTCAATCAATGAACCCATAGTTTCCATGGCATTATCAGCTTTATTATTTATCCTTGGAATTTGTTCAAATCATATCCATGAAAATGATTGCTTGAATGTGTCGACCAATTTATTATATGAGAGAAGCTTGTCATCTTTTGTTCCATATTCATCATTGAATTGGCATATGACAAGTTGAGAATCACCATAGACTTCAAGTACTTTGATATTCCATTGGATAGCCATTCTGAGACCTTTGATAAGTGCTTCATATTCTACAATATTACTTGTACAAGGAAATAAGATGCTATAGGCTTTCAGTATGAAGTCTCCTTGTGGTGTGACAAGGATGATCGTTGCTCTCAAATCATGATGTTTGAAAGATCTATCAAAGTATAACTTCCAATTTGTAGGGGATTCTATGAAAAAATTGGTTCATCTAAAAATTCTGAAATAAATGGATGATCAGCTTCTACAGGGGCTTCTACCAATTGATCATCAATGACTTGTCCTTTTATAGATTTTATATCCACATACTCAACGTCAAAGTCACTCAAAACCATAATCCATTTTGTTATACGTCTTGTTAGAGTAGCCTTGGATAGGAGATACTTTATGGGGTCGATCTTTGAGATGAGCTTAGATTGATGATTGACTATATAATGTCAAAGCTTTTGCAAGACAAAGACAATGACAAGACATGCCTTCTTTATAGGTGTGTAGTTTAGCTCATAGCCCACTAAAGTATGACTAATGTAGAATATAGCTCTTTCTTTCCCAGTGTCATCATTTTATGCTAACAAGGCTCCTAATGCTATTGATGTAGCTGATATGTATAAAAGGATCAATTTTCCTTAAACATGTGGTACCAGAACTGGTGGTGTTGCAAGATATTCTTTCAATTTATCAAATGCTTGTTGGCACTTTTCATCCCATTTAAATTCTATATTTTTCCTCAATAGATTTACAAAGGGTTGACACTTTTCGGCAAGCTATGTTATGAATCTCTTGATAGATTGTAGTTTTCCTTTAAGTCAATGTAATTGATTTAGATTATGAGGTGGTGTCATTTCAACTATATCTTTAACTTTAGTACGATCCACTTTGATACCTCTTCAAGGGATAGTGTAGCCTAAGAGTTTACCAGATGTCACACCAAAGAAACATTTCTTTAGATTAAGGTGTGCCTTTTATTCCTCTAAGTGGTCAAGTATATTTGCAAGGACATACAAATGACTTTCACTTGTTCATGATTTACCATGGATATCATCAACATAGTCCTCCATTGTTTTATGAAGCATATCATGAAAAATTATAGTCATTTATCTTTGATAGGTTGCTCCCGCATTCTTAAGACCGAAAGGCATTTCTTTCCAGCAATAAACTCCCTAAGCACATATGAATGTGGTCTTATGTTGATCTTCTTTAGCAATCTTGATTTGGTTATATCCAGAAAATCCATCCATTAGGGATAACATCTCATGTCAAGTTGTTAGGTCGACTATGATATCAATGTTAGGTAGTGGAAAATCATCTTTAGGACATGCTTTTCTCAAGTCTCTGAAAGTTGTACACACTCAGTGCCCCCAAAAACTTTAGAAACTGGAACGATGTTCGACACCCATTCTAGATAATCTATAGGTTTGATGAAGCCAACTACTAGTAGTTTCTCCAATTCTGCTTTGACTAAGAGAGTTATTTTGGGATGCATTCTCCTCCACTTTTGTTTGACCGGTTTTCTTCCAAGATATACTATCAAATGATGTACCACAAATGAAGGATCTAAACCAGACATATCTACATAGGATCAAGCAAAATTCTTTAATCTCTCTTTGAAAAAGATGATAAACTCTCATAATTCAAATTTTGATAGGGATGCTGCTGCAAATGTGATCTTTGGTTCTTCAAGTGTTCCCAAATTCATCTCTTGTGTTTCCTTAATAAGAATGGGAGATCTCTCTTCATATACCTTAACTTCAGGGAGGTCAAATTCCTCATCATTAGGTACCTTAGGGAGGTTTTCACACTCAGATATGTCCTTTATTTTTACTTTCTATCATCTGAAAGTGCCACAAAGTGATTTTCACTAGGGGACGTGATGTTTATATTTTCACTTTTGTGACTAAGGAATCTAACTGTCTTTCTGAAGTAGGCATTATTGTTGAGATCTATAGTGTACCCTATCTTGTGATCCAATTGGTATTCTTGATCTTAATCCCAAGAATCTAACAATAGCCTCATCATTTTGAAATACATCTAAAATAGGAGGCCCTTGTTGAACTCCCAATCAATGAGTTTGAGGTAAATGAGTTGAAGGTTATGGGATATGATGGCAATGACATGGTAAGGGTGAAGATGGATGAATCATATAGCTGGGTGATACACTCAAGGGAGTCATCATAGGTATCCTCATTAGTACCCTCAACAACGGGAAATGCTTTAGCTACATCATCCAAGATAAATTAAAGCTTTAGAGATGCTAGCTCTTGTGATCCAAACCCTATCCCCAAGTGCCTAGGTCTACATGTAGCTTTAATAGGTTCAATAGTTCCTTGTCCTTGTAAGTCAAGACCACCTTTTCCTTGGTAATCCATTTTTTGTGCTCTATGAAAACCTTTAGGATATTTCTCAAGAGGGAGATTGCTTGTTCATCCTTTTGCTTATAAAGCCATTCCAAAATATCTGCATCAATGATCTCTTTATCTAGTACACCTCAATAAGAAAACTTATTTGGCTTACAATTGATTGTGATAGTTGAAATGGGTCCATTAGGGCAAGGTCTTCCAAAACAAATTTAGGAGAAAGTGGGAGTTGGCCCACACAAAAGGCTCCTTGTAGAGTGTATTCTCCTAATCCTTTGTCAATAATCTTAGCCTTAATCTTGGGATGTGTGGTGGATGAAGAAGCAAGTGTGGATGGATCAATATATGATGGATATGGTTTAGTTATATCATTGGTAGGACAATAATTAGCTTTGCGATATGGGCCTTCCAATAGGCGACAATATTCAAAGGGGTGTGGATCGACATATATGGTGATTTCTTGGTCATTATAGGGGAATTTGATACATTGGTGATAGGTGGAAAGAACAACCTTCATGGCATGAATCCATGGGCATCCTAGGAGAATGTTATATGGGAGATCAAGGTCTAAGACTTGCCAAGTGATTTCCATAAGTGCAGGACCTAATTCAACAGGTAGCTTGATGGTTCCCTTTGATCGTCTCTCAGCTTCATCATAAGTCTTCATTGTAATGGAATGGATTTTTATTAATAATCGTGGTGGAGTATACTAATTGTCTTACCAATCTATCCAAAGGGAGGAGACTCCTCTGAGTCAGAATCACAACTATCAAGAAACACACTAAGGTCGTGGGTCTAGGCAATCCTCCACCAAGTAGATGAGCTTGACTTGCAACTAGAGTGAGTACAATCTGAAGCCAAATGACTAGTAGAAAAAAAGGACCTATAGCAAAAGGGAACCCTCGTAGTCATTAGATTGAGACAGAAGTTGATCCTCCACCTGCAAGATAATTGTACATATTAGGTAAGGAATTAGGATCCAGAAGGAAGTAAGGAAATTGGTAGGATAAAAAATTTGTCAGACCCTAAGACCACCTCTGTGAGAGGGGGGTAGGCCATTAGGGGATGAAAAATGGGAAGGGGGAAGGATCTTAGTTGTCCTTGAAAACATGTGACTATTTACAAATCTACTCGAAGCCATGATATAGAGGGAAGAGTATATGAACCAAAAGACATATATAGGAAAAGGGGAAAATAGAAAGTAAAGAGAGATATGCGAAATCATCGAACTAGGAATAGAAATGGATGTGGAAGATAGAAACCTAAAGCAAGCCTAGGAGAGGGAAGAAAGGTACCAGAAAAGAGAAATGGAAAGAATAGAAATAGAACAGGCAGGGAGAATAGTAGAGGAGATCCTAAGGAAACAAGGAGAGTGCACCAAGAGGGGTGTTGCTGAGCGCACCATAGTGGGTGTAGCTAAGAATAGAAGTAAAGAAGGACAAATACCAGTAGCCAAAGACACCATAACCAAATGAGGAGAAGAACTAGCGAGACCCAATCTTGAGGAGTCATTAGATAAACATAAACTAAGTTTGAGTATTGATGAAGAGACATAATCAGAAAGGCATGAGGAACAGTCACAACCCTCGGACCAGGAGTCACCCTTTAAGATGGATATAACACACATAGAGATAGATGAAGAAAGAAAGAAACCTAAATTGTGGACAACCTATATAGTAAATTGGGACATCATAGATGGAAACGATCAATCGATTAAGTGGGAACCATAGAAGGGAAAAGCGATTGCGAAAAGATAGCAAGTGATATTGAATACAGCTCCATATTTAGCAACCAAAGAAGTGGTACAACAAGCCTAGAAGAGGAGTCATCAGAAGAAGACATTGCCACAATGAAGAAAATGCCAGTCTTCGAAAGAGATACCAGTAACGCGGCGGAACACATCTTCTTGCTAGAAACTATATGGCAAAGTTAGAATGAATAAAGGGATAGTATAAAGTTATTTGATTTTATCAATTCCCTAAGAGAAGAACCATTGAAATGGTATCAGAAATCATTCCCCCAGAACAATAAATCATGGGACGAAGTAAAACAAGCTTTCCTGGAAAATTTTGATAGTCTGGAACTCCCAACAGAAGGGGGTAAGTAAACTAAGGGAATTATCTCAAAGAGATGAAGAGTCCATTTGAGAATTTGACAAAAGGTTCAAGGAAGTGGTCCAGAGGTTGGACGAACCACTAAATGATAAATAGAAGAGAGAATGGTTCCTTTCAGCCATAATTCCAGAACTAAGAATGGCTTTGGACCATTGAAGTTTTGGTTCATATTCAGAACTAGTTGCATTAGCATGCCAGATAGAAGGTCAGTCCTGGAGAAGGACAGAAAGGGAAAAAGAGAATAGGAAAATTGAAAAATTATATTTGGAGATGGACTAGTTATGATTAAGACAAGAACTCATGAAATGTGAAATCGGTCCACAGAGACCCAATATTTGGTGTTCCTATTGCAGCAAAGAAGGCCACCTCTGAAACGAGTGTCTAATGGAAATGGGAGAAAAAAAGGCGAATGCCCTACAGGTGGACCTCCACACCATGAGGAAATCAAATTCAATATATTGCGGGGTATATGGAGAATGGGAGAGTCATGAAACATCAGAATGCCTGTCCAACAAGTTTCAGATAAATGAAGAACTGGACCATGACCGGGAGATGGCATACATAAAAGGACTACTAGAAAGGCCACTATATGCACCAGATCATGGATATCGGGCCCCACAATGGAAAAGAAATGCTAATGCCATCCAAGGATCGGGAGGCTACAATGACAATGACCCATTCCAGGGAGGAAGAGGCAGCAAACGGGGAAGAGGAAGAAGAGTGGATGCTACCTATTTCAATTGTGGGAAACCAAGACACTTTACTATAGAATGCTAGGGGAAAAGAGGAAACAATGTGGATTTTGTGGAGAGGAAGATCATGATGCCTTCGATTGTAAAAAAGCACGCCAACATTACAATGGTGCACAGTATCAAAAGGACAACTAACAAGACCCTGACACTGCAAGAGGGGCAAGACTCCTCCGTAAAACACCCAAGGAACTGGAAGAAGGAACCAAATAGTGCTAGAAAACAGGGAAGAAGGATAAATATACAATAGAAGAAGATAGTACCAAAGACAATTGCTACATTGAGGCTAGACCCAAGAAAAAGGGTAAGGCTGTTATAGTAACCTGGAAAGGCACGAATACCGAAAGGTTGAGCCTGAAGTCTTCCAAAGAGGAAAACAGCTTCGGAGAAGAAGAAGAATTCTACCCCTCAAAGGAACAACATGACCGGATATGTCATAACCCCTATTCTCAATAATTAAATTTTCAATTTAATATTACTATTTTAATGATCGTTGACTAATTTGACTCGTGTAACAGGAATACACTCTCAACAAAGAGAGTATCATCAAGGAGGGGGTGTCTAGCTGACTGATGGCGACTGTGGTGAAAGGAATCTGCACACACAGGCACCTAGTTGCTTTATAGTTGCATTGTCATTGCATAAATTAATTATGTTGATAAATTATTTTCTTATTTTGGTAGAAAATAAAATCATTTTTATGTTTTATAGTTCCATTTAATTAATTGTTAGTTAAATATTAAAGTGCTCTTAGCTAAATAAAACTAGTTTTAATTTAATTATATATGGGTTTTTATTTGAAATCATATGAGAAGGAAAGAAATTACATTTATTATAATTTATTATTTTAGAGATAATGGTGTGGCAAGTTAATTAATAAAATTGTTTTTAGTTAATTAAATTTATACAATTTTTGAAAATAGAATATGTATTTTTATTTTAAACAAATAGAAAAAGAAAAACAAAACATAGAAATAAAACCAAAAAGGGGGAAATAAAACAAAAGATAGAAATAAAGAAAACTTAGAAAAAGACACAAAATTAGAAGAAAGCAAAAAATAAAAAGTTGGGAAAAAGATAGAAAGAAGGAAGGTTGAGATGAAAAGAATTCTTTAAAAAGAAAAACCCTTCTCATTCTCATTATTCATTCATTCGCATTCTCATTATCTTCAAACTAAGGAAAAGAGTCAAGAAAAATTATAGAGACATAAAAGAGATATGACAAGAAGGAGGAGATAGAAGGAATCTGAAAGAAAAGAGGAGGAGCTCACGGATACAGGAAAGAACAAAGATGGATTCGTCAATTTATCGTGGAAAAATTTCAGGTATTTACCATGAAAAACTCAGTAGTTTCAATTCATCTATTTAGCATTGTAGCCATACCACAATTTAATTATAATGCTGTTAATACTGTGAGATTGAACTAATATTATAATATTTAACTCTCATTATTTTAGATATATTATTATTACTGTTATTTTATTATTATGTATTTATTGTTACAAATGTTATTATTTATTATGTATTTCTATTATGGATGTTATTATTTATTATGTATCTACTATTACGGTGGTTATTTTATCACTGTTAAATATTAAAATTATTTTAATGCAAACAAAAGGGAAACTGTGAAAAATTTGAATAAAATGCAATCAACATTAAATGGAATTACCTGTGTTATGTTTTGGGCCGAATTACGGCACCGTGAAGGAGCACCGTGGGGTGTCGCAGCCTCCATAGGTAGTACCGTCTGTGGGGAAGGCTGAAGCCCCCACGATGGCCTCTTAAGGAGGCCGCAGCCTCATGGAGGCTTCGACATCCTTAAGGTCCGCCGCCCCCATTCTCTATCTATGTTGGTTTTAAGTTTTATTTAAACTCTTTCTTAAGTATTACAACTGCCATGAATATTATATGTATTTATCATCTGTGACTATTGTTAATTATTTTTCAAATTTTCAATAGTTGATATAAGATATATTCGATGTTTATACGTTTGGCAGTTTGTGTGTATATATATAAAGATTTATATACCGCTGCCCCTTGAATGCTTTCAAATTTTCTTTAATTTAAAACATAAAAACAATGTTGTAAGTAATCACTGCCAATTGAGTTTATAATTGTTTATCAATACTGATCGATGCCATCTATGGCAGTTGATTATAATATGGCTTCCGTCGCCCCTTATTGCTATTTAGATTCTTTTAAAAAACTTTAAATTTAATCCTTTAAAAACTATAAAATTTCACTGTATATTTTATGATGTATGTCAATTAAAATATTTCATAATCTTTGTCGTTTGACGCCAACATATGATGTGCCAGTCGCTGCTAAATGTAAACTGTCACTATTTAAATTGTATATATATATATATATATATATGTTGCCTAAATTTAGATGCATAAATTGATGTAACCAACATAAGTAATTTCACTGTATGAGTATAATGCCCTGTAATTTTCATTTATATATATTAGTTTCCAATCAAAGCCAGTCCAAATAGGAAAAGTATTTATTACAGTAAATTTCCCTTTGACAAAATAAACATTATATGTAGAATACACCGAAACACATGAAGTAAAAATAAACCAGCGAGGGTAGTAATATAGTTGTTTAGATAAACTGGTAACTGGTTATAATTAAATGTTCCATTGATTTGAAAAGCATGATTGTATATTTCAAAGTAATAGGAAAACTAGTCGATTGATTTGAATTTCAACCATTACTTTACATCACAAAACTAGAAAATAACTCTTCTTTTGGTAGATTATTATATATCACTAAAATTGCAAACTTAGTTTCTTGATAAGAACATGCAAACCAGAATAATGTAATTTTTGAGTAAATTCTATCTTTCTGAAAAGGGCACATTGTTAGAGAATGCTTTAAATCTTAAACAAACTATTCCTTTTGTACTATAAGAAATGGCATCTCTGGGAAGAACCAATGGAGGTAATTGTCAATATATTCAAACAAGGATGATCTCACTAATTTTGTTTATAAACTATAATCTAGAAGATAGATTTACTTAAAACGGTCATACGATTAAGAAGATTGTTGTTTGATACACATAACCTTGTATTTGGCAAAATGTATAAGTATCAATTATTTCCTAAAAGCTTGGTATTGAATTCAAAATTATAAGTATGCCTAAGACATGGACTTTTAGACTATGGTATTCAGTCAATTGCACATGCTTGAGTCATGCTTGTCAGTCCATCATGGTATTAAGTGTGTGTTATATTTTATGAAATGATGTCCTATGATTTGAGGTTATGTTTACACTCTATTTTATGTATTATGCAGAAAGAGACCTAATTTGACTTTGATAGATAACTGAATTCAACTTCTTTTCATTAATTATATCCATGGTATATGATCATGATATCAAGAACGAATGACTGTTCTTTGAGAAGGGTAACGTTCCATTGCATATGTATTTTACCTTACTTGAAAAGTATGTATGAGTTGTGGATGCATTTTTTTTCCATTCTTGCATTTATGTATAATGAGTTAAGTAGAGCACCAAATTCTTTCACCTAAGTCAACTTCAGTTTGCTAGACCCCTTGTGATGCGTCAAGGTTTCTAGTAAGGAAGCACAGGGAAGCCTTATGCTTCATGGCAGGGTGGATATCACCACGATGATACCCTCTCTCTCGGGTTCCACGTTGCACATGTGGAAAGATATTATTTATTGCTATTATGTATTCATGTATAAGCCTACATGGCTAAATTTTGTAAAGGCGCGGCCTTGTTCAATATACTTTTTGATACATTGATGTATGTAATCGTATTTGGATATAATGTTGAAAGATATTTAATTATGTCTCTTTTTCTGCTCCACTTTATAAATAATTTATTCTATTTTAATATTTTGGGATTGAAATGTTTTTTTGAGGATTATTTTTAGTAAGTGATTTAATTGGACCTTACAGGATAGTAGAACAAACTAAAAGGATCCTTGTGTAGGAACAAGAGAAAGAAAAATTAGAAAATAGCTACTTTATAGAACAAGAAGGGTCCTTAAACAATTCAAAAAATTAGAATGGTAACAAGACCTACTTACTAAACTAATACAGCTTAATAAGTACTGGAACAAAAAGACCATACCCCAGGTAAGAATGGTGGGAAGACATTGGAAATTGAGGCCAATTATGATCAAACTTCGGATCCTCAGGAAGAAGATCCCTAAGGTTATGGTTGATCTGGGATCAAATGTCAACTTAATTCCTGAAAGAGTATGGGAAAATCTGGGCAAACCGACACTAGAGCCAACTTCCTACAACATTAGCTTGGCAAAAGGTACCGGAATGAAGACAATGGGAACCTGGAGGAATGTGGAGGTAAATGTAAAGGGGGTAAAACAATCTGTTGGTTTTGAAGTAGTCACTATGAAAGAGACGTTCGATTCATTTGATACACTCTTGGGGCTAAGGTGGTTTGTAGACAATAAGGGAATTATAGATGCTTGGAAAGAGGAGATTTCCTTTGCAAACAATAAAAGAGTGGTCCATATACCCCTAGGAAGAAGGTCTGAAGTACCCTATATTGAGGAAGTAAATACAAAAGATTACGAAGATAATGACCAAACAATCAATACTATAACTATACCAATAGAAAAGACTCTGGAAGAACCAAATTCAGAAGGAGAACTGGAAATAGAGGACATCGAAGGCAATATGGATAGCAAGGCAGTGTTAGAAGCATGGATGCAAGATAATCAAGAGATGTACGCTCGGAGAATTTTTGGCTCCCAGAGAATATTTATGATAAGAAAAACACAACCGAAACATAAAAGTGTAGAGAAAGACATGTGCAGTACCGCCAAAAAGAAAGAATGGTACAACAAAGGGGACTCTCGCATGATTTGTCTTATCTCCTAAAACACCCAGACAAAACTACCTAAATACTCTGGAATAGGTGAACTATTGCCTTACATAAATGAAATTGAGAAAACCATCCCCAATGAAGTAGATAGGTTGGCCACACTACTGCATACCATTACTTGCACTGTAGCATGTTGGTACAAGACGCACCAGCAAACTATAAAGAAATGGGACATATTCAAGACATTGATAACAACAAGATTCCTACTAGAGGTAGGGGACTATGAAGACATCCCTACATACGAAGGTGATATCCCTCCAGAGAAACACTTAGAGATATGTTGGTACCATTGGGAAGGAAACTATAAGTACGATGACCAACTATACATTCAACTGCTATATTGGACCTTGTGCCTGGTGGCAGGATTCTAGTACCTAGATCAAGAGAGAAGAGGGGAAACCGGAACATGAAAAGAGCTGACCACAGACTTGATCCAAACTTTTTCATTCTTTAGCAAAAACTTCCAGATACAAGCTGCACTTGGGAAAATATAGGCAACTATTTTTAACCCGATAGAGGAAGAAGAAATATTGGTGCCACAACCCCATTCCACACCATCAGAAGACGAAGAAATCTATAGATACAAAGATTGGACGGAATGGGAAGATTCTGGATTGAGAAAACACTATTGCAAAATAGAAGATGATGAAGAAGAACAGATACCGAGGATAGAAATTGGTGAAGGGGAAAGAGAAATAGAAGAAACCATCACTCCAAAGGAAAAATATTATAATGAACCTATAAAACTAATGGAAGCAAACATTGCAAGTTAAGGAGATCCCAAACTAGCCCGAATAGGAGACTACTGGGACAAAAGAGTGGTTGCACAAATAATTAAAACTCTAATAGACTTTCAAGATTTATTCCCTTGGAACTTTACTGAAATGAAAGGAATCAAAGAAGTAGGAATGATGAAAATCCAACTTAAAGAAGGCACCAAACCAGTACGGAAAATACCATATAGACTAAATCCAAACATGAAAAAGAAAGTAAAAATTAAAATAGATAAGATGTTGGCCGTCGGAATAATTAAGCCAGTACAAGATGCGGAATAGATAAGCCCAATGGTAGTTCAAAAAAAGAAGACTGGAGAAATCAAGGTATGTGTTGACTTTCAGGAATTAAATAAAGCATGTATACATGACTTGTTTCCCACACTTTTCACATAAGAAATACTAGAATCAGTAGTCGGAAGGGAGATCTACTCATTCAACGATGGGTTTTCCGGATAGCACCAAGTAAAGATTCAGGAATAAGATCAACCTAAAACAACATTTGCTACAGAATGGGGATCATATATGTACACAGTCATGCCATTCGGGCTGAAGAATGCTCTGACAATATTTAGATGGATAATGATTAACACATTTAAAGACTTTATTCATGATTTCCTTGAAGTGTACTTAGATGACTAGACATCTATGGCCTAGTAAAAGACCATATTCAGGTTCTCCGGATGATGCTAAATCAGTGTAGCAGCATGCAAATTTCACTAAACCTAAAGAAATGTACATTTACAGTACCGTATGGGACACTCCTAGGTCATATCATATGTAAAGAAGGACTAATGGTGGATCCAAAGAAGATAGCCCTAATCTGAAATCTACCACCACCAAAGAATGCTCCAAAAGTTAAGACATTTTTGGGATACACCGGATACCACAAGAAATTCATCAAAGGGTATGTTGGAATAGCGGCCCCACTAGAAGACCTCTTGAAGAAGAAAACAAGATGAAGTATTGAATGAAACGATGAAGCACAAAAATCTTTTGATACCTTAAAATAGAAAATTGTAGAAGCACCAATCCTCATCTTTCCATATTAGAACAACTCATTCCACGTTCATGTTGATGCCTCTAGAATAAACATAGGAGCAGTTCTAACTCAACCAAAATGGAATAAAGATCATTCTATAGCCTTCGCTAGTAGTAAATTATTAATAGCAGAAAAGAACTATACCAACACAGAAAGAGAAGCATTAGCAATGGTATATGCACTACAAAACTACTGGCATTATCTACTTTCCACACCGTTCATCTTCTTCAGAAACCATGAACCTCTTAAGTACCTACTTAACAAACCGGTAACCCATTGCCAAATCTCAAGATGGTTACTCCTATTCCAAGAGTTCAATTTTAAGATAAAGGTGAAACCTAGGAGGAACAACCAAGGCCTAGATTATTTGTCAAGAATTGAAACCGGTCAAGAGTTAGAAGATATTGCAATCTTATTATCCACCGGAGAATTCCCAAAAGATTTATCCCTACAAGACAAATAATCGTTAGCATGAAGAGCAACACCATACATGCTAATAGAAGGGGAACTACATCACAGGAAAAATGACAACATAATATGGAGTGTTGTCTATAACCACGAAAGGAAGGCCATCCTGCAAGAAACACATAGTGGGATTGCCAGAGGACATAACTCCAGAGAGTCCACAACAAGGAAGGTAAAATTAGCCAGCCTATGGTGGCCAACACTATACAAAGATGCTAAAGACTATGCAAAAAGATGTGATATTTGTCAAAGGGTGGGAAAATCCACCAACCAGGATGAGATGCCCCTAAGACCAGTACTAGCCCAAAATCCCTTCAAAAAATGGGCGATAGATTTTATTGGGCCTATTGACCCTCCGACAAAACATTCTAGAGCCCATTTCATTATTACCAGTATAGAATACCTGACCAAATGGGTAGAAACAAAGCTAACTAGGGACTGTACCACAAGAACTGCCTCCAATTTTTTATACAAAAACATCATTACACGGTATGGATGCCCGTTAAGCATAGTCAGTGACTAGGGCAAGCATTTCTTAAATGAGATAATAAAGGAACTCTTAAAAAATTTCATGTTAACACATAATAAGAGCTCATCATATCAACCACAAGCTAATGGAGCTAGCAAAGCCTTAAACAAAATAGTAGGAAAAATACTGAAAAAATTGTGCAATAACAACCGGACAGACTGGGATGTCTAGATACCAATAGTCCTTTGGGCATACCAAACCTCTTATAAAAGAACCAGTAAGTTCACACCATTTCAACTAGTATATGGCCTGGATGTAACAGTACCCATGAACTTCATAATCCCCAACATACGCACAGCCTTGACCTTACGATTGGAAGAGGATGAGTCTTTAAAGGAAAGAGTGGAGGAATTAGAAAAACTAGGAGAATTCTAGCAGATTGTCCGAATATAACCAGCAATTAGAAAGGAAAAAGAAAAAGGCATGGCATGACCGAAACCTGCGCTTGAAAACATTCAAAACAAGGGACCTAGTATTGTTGTATGACAGTAAATTCAAAAAATAGGGGAAGTTGAAGGTTTGATGGTTAGGACCATACTACATTCACCATATCAACGAATCTAGAGCAGTTAAACTCTGACGGATGGATAATACATTGGTAATCGGACATATCAATGGGGCACGACTAAAACACTTCTTACCAAAATAAACACATAAAACCACATTGAAAACCATATTGTAAATATTGTACATAGTGTAAATATTGTAAAGTAAATGTTATACCACAACACACTGAGGTCGAAAAACTTGCCAACTTGGCAGTCGACGGGGTCTCCGTGATCTTACCTAGCATAGCGGGCTCGTCACCCAGGGTATTTAACAATTAGAGCATGCTTTCACATGATTACTAAAAGGACAGAATGTAAGAGTTGGATGTAAGGAAGTGGCAGCGTCGTCTTTTGGTTCGAATGAACTATGTCTCCTCAGAGGAAATTTATCACAAAATTAATGACAAATCCAAGTGGATATCTCCTGAGGCAAGTGCAATCATAGTTCCATACTCTCCCTAACTCAAATAGTTGGCATCTTTGGCTATTAAAGGAAATGAAGAATGTAAGGAAGGCAAGTTTCCTAGTCTGGTTTTTTTTCAAATTTATAGTGACATGGATACCCCTATAAGGTTGGTAAGTAAGAAGAGCCAAATGTCTTTCTTGCGTGTGGTTTCAGATCAGCGGATAACTAGGATTTTTAAAACCAAACACCATTTGGCTATCACAACCATTAAATGGGTGTTGGGGAGCGATTTTCTACAAGTCAATGATCGCTATCGGGTAAGCACAGATGTTTCATCACGTTTTGTGGCCTCCCTATTGGACTTAGCAGAAACTAAGGAAATGGTGATTGGGTTGGCTAGAAAACTAATCAAATCAGACTTCTTGGGAGGTTTGGAAGATGTGGTCGCATTGGCTAGACCAGGTGTGGGTATTCCTCATTTCAGAGACTATGAACGGTACAAAAATGGAGATGAAGATGTGTTGTGGCTACCTTTCCTTACAAATGTTTCCATGACACTGGAAGAACATCGAGCCAAGGTGGCTGAGGGCTACGCTTTCCTGAAGAAACTTTCTAATCTGGAGACAATCTTTGGGGTGGAATGGTTGCAGGCATTTTGCAATCTGGTGCAGGTTGAGGAGGTGGTGGTGCTGGATTAGGTGGTAGGTGTTTAGATATGGGTATATCTCAGATTTTATAATCCCACCAGAATTTTTTGCTTGTTGTAGTGAATATTTTATAAGGAAGATGAAGTTTGGGCAAAGTTTAGCCCTGGCCTTTTTGGGGCATTTTGTAAAGTGTAATTACTTAATATAAATATAATTCGGCAACCGGGTTGTTGGATTACTAATCAAAAATATCATACCACAACTAAAATAAACACTAAAAGGTTGCACAACACAAATCAAATCACTGCTAATGGACCAAAAGATCTATCCAAAATAATAAATGCTCAGCTACCACCACCACCACACTACAACTCACACCCCACTACCCTCGAATCTATAAATACTTGATCACCCTACTAACACTCCTCACAAAAGCAATTAAAAAGAACTAAGTACCCGACGACCAGGAGAGAGAAAACCCTGAGCACAAAGCTTGTCATTACACTACCCTACACAAAAATGGTTGCCCCCATGGTAATCCACATATCAGAAAAGCCAAGGCCAGTATTCAAAAGGGTTTTGTTCAAAGCATGATTACTGATAAGGAGGGAGCATTCTTGTCAGTGCCACACAACATCATTTATCTGGAAGATGTCTGGAAATACATTCATGAGTCCATTGTAAAGCTGAATCATACAAAGTTGGAGGATCTCCGTTACAAATTAGTAGAGAATGATGGTAAAACATACAAGCTGGAATATATAGAAATCAGCTGGAAAAGCCTTGATGTATGGAATGACTACCCAGCTTTCTGTAATGAAGATGAATGGGTGTAAATTGTACTAAGCAGGGTCCACGATGATTTCATATATCTAGACAAACCCCACCAAATCACAAAGGAAGCTATTCATGTAGCCACCGGACTAAGTATGGTATGAGGCATTCCAGCTAAAAAGGCCATCAAAAACACTGAAGTGGAAAAATTGACCGGGGCCACATTTGACGATAGAAGTTTAAGCCTAAAAACAATAACAAACCCAGCAGTGCAGTACGCGGCCATGGGGATAGCATGGAAAATCTACTATGCCAATCGGGAGGACTCCACCACTGCCATCGCCATCCACTCAGCATATCAAATGGTGGTGGAAGGGAAAGATTTTGATTTATGTGCAGTGATGTGAGAACAACTGTTGGAGAATCTACACAAAATAAAGACCTCCAGATATCATTTCTAGTATGGAACACTATTTATATGTTTAATTTTTTATTTCTTAGAAGAATTACCTGGTTTCAAAGGTAAAATCTAGTATCTCCATCAGACCATAGCAGCCCAGATAAAATACCATACCCGATAGTATGCAGATTTTGAAAGCTGGCAAACTACATACTGGGGGTTTTTCAAAACCTTCCAACAACAGATGCAAGCAAGGGATTGGGTCCCCTTCCTCTCAGCCAAGAATTGTGAACAAACCATAACATTTTTGTTGGACAAAGATGCCACGTACATGGAAGCGATTGAACCCCGCATGGTATGGGTTTCAGTACTGCCATATGAGGTTATAGCCGTGGAAATTGATGCATACGTAGTAACCCTCCTCCAGAGCCCGAAGGACCCCAATGTAGATTGGTTTGGTACATACAAGGAGGTTATGGACCACAAAATGGAATAAGAGATCCAGGAGGAAAAATAAAAGAAGAAAAATAAATCTCAGAAATAAGGGAGAAAGACTGACGAGGGGACGACATTGGCAGCAGCCACCCCGACACAAGTTGAATCCTCCAGAACAAGGGCTACAATGTCACAACCCGCAACAATAGAAACTTTGGTAGGACCCACAACATCAGCACCAACAACCTCACAACCAGAGAAACCATCAGTTACCAAATGATCCCGGCAGTCAAGGAAGAAGGTAAAAGCTTAAAGGTCAAAAGGAGATACGAAGTAAGCAAAGATCGAAGAGATCTTTGAAGATGAAGAAGAGGTCAAGAAACCTCTCAAGAAGAAGAAGAAGACTGAGGAGCAATTCTTTGAGGTTGTGAAGTATGTTGAAAGGGAGTTTGTTACGAAGAAAAAGACTTTGGACAAGCCTCCACTACAATCAGAAGAACAGAAGGAGGATGACCCAGACAAAACTCCAAAACTAGAATCTTCGGAGCTACTAAGTGGACCCATTGATGTTCTCACAACATTCAATGCCATTGTTCACCATGGGATGCTACCACATATCCTATAAACCTACAAAGAATATGATGAAGAATGTCAGGATAAAATAATTTAAAGTTTGGTTTGATATGTGAATTATTTGAATAAAGGCCTGGAAGACGTAATGCAGGAATTTTTGAAAGAAATTGCAACTGCAATAAGAGCAAAAAGAGCTAAATCTATCTCTAGAGATGAAGAGATGAAGGAGCAAGCCATATCGGCCATAAGCTCCAACATCACTGAGGAATAAAAGAACACCTTGCTCAAGCACAGGCAAAGGAGTTCTAGACTAAACATAGAATAGATAAACTAATGACAGTAGATCTAGAAGATATAGAAGCTATCCGGAAGGAAACTGAGGAAACAACCCAGTAGCTATACAAAGAAATGAACAAAATTTTGGAGCAGGAAACAGGACCAAATCCAGACAATGTCGACCCCGGAGAAATGGGTAAGATATCACAAGAGGAGATGATGAAACCAAAGGATGATAAAGGAGAATCTAGAGAAAATAAAGAAGAAAAGGAGAATAATAAAGAAGGGCCTGGAGAGGAGACAAATCCCAGCGAAGATAAAGAGAAACATGAGAGAACATAATAGGTTTTGAAGAAGACAAAATAGAGAAAAAGGATGATTCAGGGGATGTATCCATTCCATCAGACACTATTTCTACAATAAAGAACTTTTTGGCTCAACAACAACAAATTCAACCAGTACCAATTCCAAAATTTATTCAAGTCCAATTAGTAGACTCCCAGGTGAACTTGTCCGGCATGTCACCGATACAAAAATTGCAATTAGGGGACATATTTCATACCACCACCAGGGAGGAGCTCCTCCAAGAACATGTACAACAAACAAAGTAGCTATAGGAGGTGATCGACACACTCCAAAAGATGATTCCACACTTTTTGAGGGACTAGTTCCTCCCCATACCATAACAACTACAACAATTAGTACCTGGTTTGCAGATGAACTTCACATCCCAGAAGGAGAAAATAAGAAAAGAAGCTTAGGATGAGTTGATAAAACAAAATACACAACAATTCATTAAGAAATGTGCTTCAGCACAAACTCAGCTAGAGCTACAGATCAAACAAATCGAGGATGACATAAAAGTTGTCGGTATCATATACCAATTTTGCTTACAATGGCCCAATACCACCAAAGGCCTCCAGAACCAGATTACACAAAAAGAGGATCAAATACATCAGATAAGCTACGGCCTCATACAGGATCCAACTGGAGCAACAAGGGATAATATTGAACATCTCCACATTCATCTACAACAACTCCATACTCAGCAGGAGCTAGTCAAAGAATAGGTCCAACAACTCCAGGAGGTGGTGGAAAGTGAACTAAGGTTCCTTCAGCTAATTTTGAAAGAATCTAAGCAAATAGTAGATAGCATCAACATCCCCACCAAACTCTAGGAGGCTGAGCTTACATTGGTAAAAATTCAAGCTCAGATAAGTACCCTCCTCCACGCACAGGCACATTGGGCCGCCACAATGGCAAAACTCAAAGTAGAACATAAGAATATATTTCCTAATTGAGTTGCATGTATTGAGGACAAGACATCATTTTAAAAGGGGGGATGATGTTAGCAGGTCAAGTACTGGAACAGGGGATACCGAAGAATACTGGAAGACAAGTCAAGGAAAAAGACCTTGGTACCGGAAGAGACATGAGGTGCAAAACAAGAGACATGTCACTTCAGTGGAACATTTGTATATATATCAAATGTAACAGACATAAGAATAGATATATGAGATAGATTATACTATAAATTCATACCAAAGCAGAGACTAGACATGCCCGTCTATACCGGTTATGACCCGATTTATATGTATATATATGCATAGCAGTTATAAGGGAATTTGTGTGTCATAGATGAATATCTTTTGTCTTTTTCTTATATGTTATGTTGTGTCTTGTATGTGCATTGGACTCTTACCGGTTAGGCTTATTTCTATAACTGTTTCCTTCGGGGCGTAAATAGACTACTCAAGAAGTACCGGGATACAATTCTCTGGACTGTATCAACCCCATATCTCTTGCCAACAATAACCTCCCTAGGGAGAGCCTTAGAAACATCAATGTCCACTAGGATGTGGGAAAAGGATGTGTGGAGTAATTTGAATAAACCATGTTGACCTTCAAAAAGTGACCAAGAGCATATCCAATGGCCTCAAAACTAGAGGTGCACCAGAACTAAAGAAGTAGATTTGGCAGTCTTACCCAAACTGGCATTATATCAATAGATTTAGTTTGGGGGTTGAAAAAAGGAAACTAAGGCTTAATCAAAAGAGAATATTGGACCCACATCCATGCACTTTCATTCAACATGATATCCATGTCCTTAGGTGAATCAAATATCACGATGAAGAACCCCCAAGTGCAAGGGTAAATCTCAACCCTATCCTTAATGAGAGGCTACTAGTGCTCTGAAATCCATCGGTGTAAATCTAAGATAGAAGTTGAAATGCAACTAAACATACAAATCAAACCCTTATTGGCAAAAAATATCTCATTATCTAGCACATCCTATTCCAGAACCACCATAGGGGCAAACTGAGCATAGTGGACAGGTGTCAAATTAGCTCAAGGAGGAGGGTGTGAGGCATGTACAAATCTTCCCACGATCACTAGATAAGAACTAAGAGCATCATGGGATTGATCCTTAGTCAAAGGATTTCAAACCATAACACAATCATCTGAGCCTTTTACCAAAGCCTCCACATCCCTAAAAGACTAAGGACATCTAAATCCATTCAAGCCTAGGTTTGGATCTAAACTAGAGCGAGCATTGACATCCAAATAAGTGCCTCATAAAGGGATAGACCCGTGCGCTGCCAAAGTGGCCAAATGTCTAATCAAAGCCACCACACATCCAAGAGAATCTGGATCTAGAGAGACCAAATCAATCCTAAGCACAGGAAGAACAAACATAGAGGAAGCATGGGCACAAGGGGGTTGCTAGAGATACAGGCGGGAGAGGGAATTTTGAATTTGTTGAAGAAGATATAATAAAAAAAATAAAGATGAAAGTATGTTTTATTTGATTCTCTAAGCATAAAATACAAATGCAACTACAATAGAAAAACAAAGCAAATGACCTAGTTGCAGTTCTCCAAGAATTTGTGAATTGATTCTTACAACTTGATTATAATACTAATTACAAAAAATTGACCCTAGATTGGCCTAGAGGTCAAGGAACTTGCTTGAGACCCAACAAAGACCAACACCTACGACACTTAAAAAGTTACTGATTTATAGCAAATGAAATGCCTAGATTGCCCACATAGTTGACACATGGCTTGATCAGAACCCCAGATTTGTAACTACGCATGGGCATATGGAATATGCTAATAGGATCTTTGCTCCCCCAGCCTTCTTTGCTTTGCACAACAAAAAAAATATTTTCCCCTAATTTTAGCTTCAACAAGTTTTACATTTCCTATTCACAATGTGCTAACAACAAATAGAGTCACCCCCTTCAACATACAAATATCAATAAAAATTACCACAACCAATAACTCTATAAAAATATTTCACTTGGAGGGTAAAAGTTGATTTCGTTGTAAGATAGAAAGTTGCAACATATTGAACCTTTGCACAAAGTGCCCAACACTAAAATTTCCTCCATCCATAACATATTTCCCTTTTTCATATTCGCATCCTTTACATTCACTTTTTTGATCCTTTCATAGTTAACAACCCTTTACACTATATTTTATGAATCTCATAAAATATTTATAAGGTGGGGAACACTCAAACTTACACATGTTCAAAATCATATACCACATATTTCTTGCTATGCCAAAACAATAATAACTAGCAGTTGCACGAAATTTGCACAACAAATTTGCCGATAGCATGAAATATTAAATAACAATTTGATCATAGTTTAAATACATAAGTTTATGTTAAATAACAATATGATCATAATTAAAATAAAATTTGACATTTTTTTAAAAAGACGGTAATTAATCAAATTGCAACAAACATATTTAAATTAAAGAATTGATGCAAATACCTTAAAAAAAGATACATGAAAACAAATCACTTAGGCAAGAAGAAGAAGAAGAAGAAGCCAAGTCGTATAATCACAACCTCATTAAGGGAGCATGGGAGCATGGCAATGATTTCACTACTACTATAGAAAAAAGTAAAGTTGCAAGGAAAAACTCAATGAAAAGCCATAATACAACCTTTTAATATACTTGAGGAGGTTTGGAGTATGTGTACACCATCCCATACAACCACCCCAACACCTTAAAGGTTCTATTCCTTTGTTAAAAAGGGAGACCAGGGAACTAATTCAAAGAAAAAAATAAAGATGGGAAAACGAAATTTGCCTTAATAAAAATGTGAAATACTTGGAGAAGCATAACCTAGGTCCAAATGCCTCTTACAATGATTTCATAAACCAAAGATAGGTAAATTTGAGTGTGACCCATTGACCTAATGTTAAAAACTATGTTACAAGAACATAAAACATGATGACTACAACAATGCAATAGAAAACAAAACTTTAAAAAAATTACATATAAAAATAATATACATATATATTTCAAAATATATAACATAATTTTTTATATATAATTATTTATATTAATTTTAATTACTATTAATATTCTAAAAATTATATTATATTATTAATTATATAAAAATTAATTAAATGAAAAATATTTAAACTTATAATTAAAAACAAGGTAGTAAATTCATTTTTCAGATATTAAAAAATACTAAAATTAAAATTAATTATATATTAAAAATTCAAAAACATTTCAAACTAATCTAATTATATTCCATTTTTAAAAAATTAACTTTAAAAGATTTCTATTTACTACTAAATTGTCCCCTCAAAAAAAAGTTAGTGGTAATTGTGAAAAATCAATCTTAAAAAATTCCCTTATAAGAAACGAACGAGAAAGAGCTTTTATAAAACCAAGATATTAAAAAAGTATAAAATAAAGTTCAAAAACAAAAAGATGGGACGGATCACAGGAAAATATTCATGCATTCCTCACGCTTGAACGAAGAGCTTGAAATCAACTGCTAGATTATCGAACACTAACTGCCAGAATATCGGACAATTCCAGTGATCCAACTTTCTTGGCAAAGGTTCTCCTACATATAGCCTATCGGCTAATAAAGTATTATTATTGTTTCCTTTAAACTATACACCCTAGACTACACATGCTCCCATAGAATATTTGCTCTTTCGATTAATGCACAACCAAAAATATCTCTCGGGCCACCAGGTTTTTTTTTTTTGATAAATCATGGGTGATTGAATCACCTATATTGATATTGAAAAGATATTACAAAAGAAAGTCTGGTAACCAACAGAAAAAAAGGCTTAAACCAGGTAAATACAAAGTCAAAACTAGCCCAGGGTATATCAAAGTTACAATTCCAAGTGATCAAAACAACAAAAAACATATACAATCTCGTAACCAAAAGAGGCAATCAGTCTTCACAACTTCCATATGAGCTCTCATTATTAGCAGAATTGATCTTCTCCTCCACACAAGAAGGACCAAGGTCAACATTAAGAGGAGGATGTAGTAAAGCCTCTTCTTCAGCATGCTTTACAAGGTAATGAATAGCATTGAACAAATTGAAAGCTTTATCATATAATGCAATTCCTAGGTCCTCCTTAACAGAAATTAAAGCCTTCCAAGTAGAGTCGATGTCATCATTAACAATGCCACTTCTCATTGCAAACAGAGCCAAAAGCATAGAAGGAGAATCATGGAAGACGTCTTTACCAAAGATACCCACAATAGGAGAGACACAAGAGTCCAAGTGATAGGCATTAAGAGTACCTTCAAGATCCGACAGAGAAAAAATGAAGGGCTAAAGGTACCGAGTTGCTAAGAAAGAAACCAAATCCATATCATTGACTGTGTCCATAAGATGAGTTAAAAAAGCCGAAGCCACTTCAGAGAAGAGAGCAGACGAATTGGACTTTAACCAACTATCCCCAATTATAGTACATAGAGACTCTTCAACAGGGGGACATAATATAATAAAGACCCTTCCAAACTTATCACTGTCAAAAGGGAGAGAATCCATCTGCCTTTCCCAGAAGAGGCACGGGAGCAAAACTCTCCAAATGTTTCCCATTGTAGAAGAAGCAAATAACCAGAAGATGAAAAGCCATCCTCCCAGCTCGGCTTAATACACCCACCAAATGTGTCAACTGGAAGAAATAAAACCACTATGTACAAAAGAATTATTACAAAGTAGGAGCCAATGGCCAAGGATCCAAATCTAGATCCAACTAGTGCGAGAGAGTGTGAGAAACCGCACAAAAGAAGCCACTTGTTAAGGATAGAACCATGAGAGTATGAAGAGTACTCAGAACAATTAAAATATGAGCCTTGAAACCTACAAAAAATGTTAGAAGAAAAAATCATTATGGTGTCCTTTGATTCCTTATGAACACAGCCAATGTGTACAACCAGATGATAATGGTGATCTCCCAATAAAGGCACATCTGAACAAGTACAAGTATGATATCACCCCCCACTTCATCATAGCCTCTAAAAGTGCTGACTCAACTACCCAATCAACAATAGAAACAGAAGCACTTTGCTGAGAAGGATGCGCATATCAAAGAAGACCCACCACCTTTTATAAAAAAGAAGAACAGTCCTTACTATGTAATTCACACAGATTTAAATCTTCCCAATCCTTTAAGCAATCACTGACAAAATAATCAATCTGACGATCTAAAGCCCAATTTTCTAAGGCATCTTCCAACATATTCACTTCCCTAAAGTAATGGCCACACTGAAAGAAATCCAGACTTTCTAAGAGCTCCCACACTGGATCCATTAAATATTTGAGATGCCAAGCATGAAGAGATCTCCTTTGTAAGGCATTGATAATCAACATAGAATCCCCTTCAATGAAAAGAATAGTAAAACCTTTTTTGAGAGCCAGAGAGAGACCAAGCAATACAACTTGAATCTCTGCTTCATTATTAGAACCAATCGGGAGGCATTTTGAAGCTGCCATTAACACTCTTCCATTGGAATCACGAAACACACAGCCAGCCCTAGAAGCCCCAGGATTACCTCTGGAAGCACCATCAAAATTGAGCTTAATTAAGGAACCATTAGGAGGAATCCATCTAGCAACCTTTCTATCAGACTTAGAAGGGACAATAGACCCTGGATCAAGGGGTAGCTTTAGCAAAGACCATCTATTAAGAACAGATTTATCCCATGAAGAGAAGCAATAGTTCGAGTAAGATAAATTATTAACATAAGACATCACCTTTTCAGAAATAGCAACCTCCAACTTATTAATGATTTGCAACCAGGAATTAGAAATCTGCTTGAAGGTCATATAATTTCTCTCTCTCCATATGTGCCAAATGACCAATAAAGGAATAACATTCCATAAACAAGCAAAGATTGAAGAGGAGTACAACAAAGGCCAACTTTCAAACAACTGGGCTAAAGAACAAGGAAGAGCCCACCTCAAATTAAGTTTAGAAAAGATCCAAGACCAAATTCTATAAGAAAAATCACAATGGAGGAAAAGGTGATCCGCTGATTCTGAATCTTCACAAAAGGAACATTTAGGGTCAAGAACCATACCAAATTTAACCAATCTGTCTCTAGTAAGAATTCTTCTATGGGTAGCCAACCATACAAAGGCCCATGATTTAGGGAGAACACTTATATGCCAACAAAGATTAAGAAGCCACTTCTGTGAATGATTCTTAGTTAGGCTAAGATAACTAGCCTTAATTGAATAATGCCCAGATTTGTTTCCCATCCAGATCAACTCATCATTTTTATCTGACAAAATAACTTTTCTTCTAGAAAGAATATCCTTCAAAATACTTTTCTAGTAATCAAGAAAGGGGCAAAGATCAAAATCCTTCCATTGTGTTGTCCTCAAAATTAGTTGTGCTCATTTTGTAGGACAACCCCTATGAAACTTGTTCGTTTCGTAGCCTACACTCTAAGTTCGCAAATCAAGGTGAGTCGTCTCGTTCTCGTGCGTCTCTTGTTCCCAATTATCTATTCGATTCGTCTCTCGTTTGGATTTCTCGAAACTCGTATAGGTTGATTGAAATGATTTTCTCAATTTTAAAAGAGCTAGAGTATTTTTGTGTAACATGCAAGAGCGGCGAAAATCGCCACCCTTGCATATTTTTAGTTTTTAGAAGTAAGATGCGGGGACAGCAAAATTCGCCGCTCGTGCATTCTTGGTTTTATCTAAGTCCATGCATTGGCAGTGAAAACCACTACCAATACATGTTTTTTTCATATTATATGCAGTGGCAGCGAAAATACCCACCAATGCATGTCCAGTTGTTAACATATGTAATATCGGTGTTTTTCGCCGTCAAGACATGTATTAAATGCCACGCCAGTTTAACTCGTGTGACATTTAATTTGAACTCTTAGTTTGGGTTTAAGTTTTTAAAGGCATATTAAATCATTTTTATTTCATTTTTCTTTCTACTCTGCCTCTGTTTCTTGCTCTGTTCGTGTCAAGTTACCAGTTTGACTCGATTCGACGGATCATGGAAATATTCTTCATCAGATTTTCACTATTTTGTTCCTATTTGTTCATATCAGGTTAGTTTCTTTTATTTTCTTTCTTGGTCATTTCATATTTAGGGTTTTTATGAATAGATGAAATCGTAATTAGATTTATCGCCATCATTGTTTATCTTTCTGCGATTTTCTTGTTTCAAAACCCTAGACATTTTGGTTTAGATCGATTATCTAGGTTTTTGTTTTCATTTTTTCTTTTATCTTGGTTCTAAGTTTTTGTTTATCATTTAAAAACTAGGTTTTCATTTTTAGACCCCACGTAGAAACTCCCAATTCATGCTTGAGCAGTTAGTTTTACCATTTATGCGCGAGAACTTACAAACTCCATCATATGTTAAGTCGGCAAAATTTGCCGCTCAGACATATGATCCCAATTCTTCCAACATGTAGAGTCAGTAAATCTTACCGCTCTTACACAAACCTTACAAAGTTCTTCCAATATGCACTGGCGGGCATTTTTGCCGCTTTTGCATGCACTCATACCTTGCATGTTTTTACCCTCATGTAAGGGCGGTCAAAATGACCGCCCCTACATCAAATTTAGCTTTCCCCCCACATGCAATGTCGGTCAATTTCACCAACCGTACATGATAAACGACCTACCCTACATGTAGGAGCAGCCATTTTGGCCGCCCATGCATGTCATCATGAAAATTTTCCTAACACTGGGAGATTTCGCCTTTCCATACCTTTGGCCCGCTTTCGCCTGTTTCCTCGACTTGTACACTCTCAAGCCCTTCAATGCATGTTCCCGTGTTCATGATCATCAATTTGCAGTAACCCTAATTTGCCCATTTTTCTCCTAACTGTGAGATCGTGACTTTTTGCAGTTTCATCAAACATCTGCGGTAGACGTTGTTTCCAGTTTTCTTCACAAAGATGATGTCAGAGTTGTCTCCATCAAAATCCAAGATCATGAAGTATAAGTACCAAGGGGTTTTCCCCGTGACTTCATTACAGTCTAATGTGGACGAGATAAGAGACACAAAGATTGGTCATGTGGACATGGCCGAGTTCATGGATAGAACAAAACAGTAAAATCCTCCTCAATACATGCAGAAGATTATCAACAGTAACATTCATCTGGTTGCTTCTTTTCCTGTCGCAGCACATAACCTAGAATTTGTTCTTCAAGTGGCAAGCCACTATAATAGGGATACCAGGACAGTGTCTGATTCTCAAGGAAATGTAATCATGAGATTAGATGCAGAGTTTCTTCACAAAATCTTTATGTGTCCTCCTATTGAGAATGTTAGTGAGATAGATTTTTCTCAAGGACAAAAAGATTATGATACAGATGTTGAAGCTGCAAAGAAACATATTAATAGTAAGTGGTTGAAGACTCCTCGAAGCAACTTGTCCAGAAGGCCTAAAGATCTCTCGAGAAGTGACTTTGTCGAGGACGTAAGTGATTTGATTACACTGCTGAGTCAGATCAGAGGTCTTCCTTCTTCATCTAGGTTTCATGAATGGATGTATACATATATTAAGGTGATTCTCAAGGGCCAACAGAAGATTTTCTGGGGAGAACAGATCAGTAATGCTCTGAATGATCAACTGGTGAAAGTCAATACAACTTTCAAGTTTTATATGACTTCGTATCTGCTGTATGTTGCTGTAAGTATGAGGAGTTTTCCAGGTCTAACTCAAGTCAGTGATCGGAGATTGGTTCCAGTCTATGAGTATTATTCACAGATTACTCTTAAGGGATCAATCCATCATTTCCACAGAGTTAATGATGCTTTCTTTTCAGTATTCATGTGTATGTGGAATAATGAACTTGAGCATAAGAGAGTATCAGATGAGACCTGGGAAGTGGTCAACTCTTTTGGTTGTTTGTTTTTACAGTTTCCAACTTTCACTTACCTAAGGGTGGGATACTATCCTGGATATCCGTATATGCTTCCACGGTATCCCAATGATAGAATCATTCTAATGGAGCTATGTAGGCAGTTAATTATTGTACACAATAAGCAGATGGAGCTGAAGAAATTAGGAATTAAGTTTCCTATGGAAATTGGTAGGTATTCTGTGTAATTAGCCACCAAGGCTAAGGCAGTTGAATCAGAAATGTAGTTGGTCACAATGAAATAGTTCAAGAAAAGAGATCATTTTGACTTCCATAGGGTACAAGACAAGATCAAGAGAAAAAGCAGTATTTCATGTTCCTATGGTTGAGGATATTTGGGCTGATCTAAGAACCCAGAATGAGATTAGGAAGCTGGATTATTGCAGACTTCATTTGAGCCAGATTGAGGAACTGGGACTGGCTGATGTTCCAGAAGGTATGGAATATGAAGGTGATGTTCTAGACCCTGGGTATGACATCAACAATGTTGAAGATTTAGCTTTGCCAGAGGTCAAATGGTCGATGAAAGAAGAGACTTCTATTAGGAAGAGATTTCAACCTATACTGGCTAACACCAATAAATGGTTGCAAGGCAAAGGTCTCAGTTTGAAAGAATTCCTCACTGGATCAGAGACAGAGATTCAAGAGCAGATCAGAAAGAAGGTAGAAAACATGACAAAGAACAAAAGCGATGCTCCTTCTTCTTCTAAGGTGTACAAACCAAAAATTAAGTTTGTCTCAAAAGGAGGGAAGGCAAAAGAAATTGAAGGAACTTCCACCATTGCAGATTTAGGTGCTGAAGAAGCAGATGTTGATAAAATGGAGGTTGAAAATACTAAGATGGAACAACAAAATGTTGAGGAACCTGATAATACTGAGCAACTGGAAATGGTTGAAAAACCCGATGAGGAAGATGATAAAGAACAAGAAAAAGAAAAGGATGTGGAATAGGAACAAATTGTTGGCTCACTAAAGTCTCCGCAGAAAGGTCTTCCATCAGAGCCACAAGTTTCTACGTCCTTACCTCATGTTTCTATTTTTGATAATCTTCCAATAGTTTCTAATGTTCTTATTGTCAATATATCTTCTGATAATACTCCCCCCTCTATGAGAACAAGTTTTGGGACTGCTTTTGATTCTTCTGGTTCTATTCCTACTCTGTCTTCTCCTTCTTTTGATATTGGGGAACAAACTGTTCTGGATCATTTACTTGATGGTTCAGAGAAAAATGTTGATACAGGTGTTTTTTTCACCAACACTTCTCCTATTGTCACTATAACAGGTGTTAGTATGGATCCTGCTAAGCAGGTAGTTGATTCTTCTCCAAATGTTAGTACACTAACACTACCTCCATGGTTGTCTTCCTATACTCCCAAAAGGAAAAAGCAGGCTATTTCACTGGATGATATTGACATTGAGAAATTACTACCTATTAAACCAAAGACTTAGAAGAAGAAGAAGAAGCCTAAAACTGTTTCTAGGCTAATTGATGAAAAAGGAGTCAGGTATGTAGAAATTCTTAAACCACCAGATGATGCTACTACAGATACCTTTGAGGTGAATGATTATATTGTTTCAAGAGTTGAGTTAGGTAAGCTGACTCATGAAGGTATCAAGGCAGATTTTCAAGCTACTGCAAGCTCATTGCTTGTAAAATATGATGAGGTAAAGAAGGAAAAAGAGCAATACAAAGCAAAGGCAGAACAACTTGATGTTGTCCTTCAGAAGATAGTGAAATCATCAGAGATCGTGGAACCCATGGCAGTTACTGTAGAAGACCCTTTGATTCAAAAGGTTGAGAAAGTTCAAGCCAGAGGAAGAGTGGTTGGTGACAATGTGGAACAGTTGTTGGCACAAGGTAGAGTTCTCTTGAGGACCACAGTGGAAAGAAAGGAAAAAATGGCAAAGGCAAAAGTTGAGTTAGATGATATTGTTGATTTACTTTCTCAAGAACTTCAAGATCAAGAGGATAGTTTAGAGGAATAGATTGAGATGAAGAAAATCAAGATAAAGAATTTGATTGCCATTGGTTTCATCTCAAACCGAGAGTCTTATCTTAAGACTAAAGAATCCATTACCCATCGCATCAAGGTGATAAGAGGCTTACTTGATGATTTGTGCCAAGTAAGAGAAAATAGTGAAGATAGTGATGTCTCACTTCTACACAGGTTAGAGGAACTACCATGCACTCTAATAGGTGAGGATCATATGTTTCTCTTAGCAGAAGAGATGATTGATGTTTTCAAGAAGATGGTTCAGCAAAAGTTTGAAGATGAAGTGCTTACGGTAGTTTCAATGGATAGCCTTTATGATCATCACTCAACCTTTGAAAATCTAAAGGATAATCTTGAAAAACATGAGAAAGTGATAAACGCGGTTAGGGATGCACAATTCTCAGGGCTCGCACCATTTCAGATAATACAGTCAGGCCTGATATATGTGAGATGGCAATAGTGCGGACCATGTACCAAATTTTTTCTGAAAAAGAATGATGGTGGCAGTTGAAGTTCTTTTTCATGCCTTAGTGGATTTTCATTTTTGTATATGCAATTTGTATTTTGTTTTGGACATATTCACATGTATTTTCCCAAAATGTAATTACATGTGAGACAAAAGAAGTCACAAGTCAAACAGAACTCTTTTGTTGAATAAGTCAAAGTAGTTAGGTTGTTTCCTAAATTTTCTCAAGGCCTCTCCCTATAAATAAAGAGGGCCTCTATTGTAATTGTCATCTTTTATCTATTGCAAGGAAACTCTACTGGATTGAAAAACATATCAAGACTTTGAGCTTTTCATGTTTATCAAATTTTCAAGCAAATATTAATATAAGCAAGCAGTTTGAGTATCAAACTTTGAGTTGAATCATATTGTTTTATGATATCAGTGTTCTTATGTCATTGGTGTTATATTATATTGAATCATTTCTGGAATCGTGGAGTTTTATTGAAAATTGAGAGACGTGTTCTTGTTCTGGTTAAATAGACTTTGTGCTATTTTCTCATTGCGCGAGTTTGTGTTTACATTTGTGAGAATAGAATTGTTTAAAGACTTTGTGCTGTAAACTATTGTGTTCAATCTAGTTATATCATATTGGATGAAAGTGGAGACTTTGAGATACATTTGATTTCAATCAAGTTTATTTGTGGGAAATAAGTCAAGCAATAGAAGATTTTGTGTTTCTATGGTTTGTCTCAGTTCAGAAGTTATTAAATATCATTTATGTTGAAGTTATCATTTTGAAGAGAAAAACATCTATTCTGAAAAAAGAGAATAGGATGCAAAGAAAACACCCCAAGCATAAGTTCTATTTTATACAAGTGTTAAAAGTTGTTTATTAGAAATAATTCATCATCTAGAGGGAACCTCCCCTTGCTAAGAGGAGAGACTCTGTCTCATCATAGCTGTGGCGATATAACCATTTTGTCGTTAGTTAGCTAAACGACAAAATATTCACCCAACACATTGAACAAGCAAAGAAGAAGAATCTCTATCAAAAGCTATTTAATCTCTAACTTTGGTTCCTCAATGCTCTGAAAGATAAAGCTTGGCCTCTAATAAATTTGGTCTAGAGTCCAATCTTTCACACCCATTCCAGGAATCTAACCACAAGTTTGTCATTCTCCCATTCCTAATTACCCAAGACAGCTTAGAGGTAATAACTAATCTACAAGAGATGATAAAGTTCCACATGGGAGAACCAACTGGGGGGTTCAGAATAGTAAAAATCCTGCTATTCTCCAAAGAATCCAAAAACTTAGATTGAAGCAATCTACACCATTTAGCTTCAGGATTAGCATAGATTTTCCAAGCAAGCTTTACACCTAAAGCAAGATTCTACAAGGGTAAACTTCTAATGCTGGAACCACCTGATTCTTTAAGCAAGCACACCTTATCCCAGGTAAAAAGAGGCAATTTTTTGATCATGCGTTTACCATTCCATAAAAAATCCCTAAGAATTTTCTTAACTTTTTCAAACACCTTCAGAGGCATGGGCAAATGAGACATCATATAAACCAATATAGCTGAAAGAACTGCTTTAATTAACAAAATTCTTCCAAAGAAAGAGAGCCACTTGCATTTCCAGCTAGCCAACTTAGCATTGATGGAGGAAATAATTATGTCCCAAAACTCACTTTTTATTCAGACCGAGAACAATGGGATACCCAAATAAGTGTTGGGCAAGCACTCCTTTTTCAACCCCAGAAGCCTAGAAATCCTGTGCATAATCAAAAGCGGAGTGTTAAAGAAAAATATTTTTGATTTACTGAAATTTATGGCCTGCCCTGAAACTAGGCAATAGTTAATCAAAGTAGCTTTTATCACTCAAGCTTCCTCAAAGGTGGATTCACCAAATAATAGATTATCATCAGCAAATAAACAATGAGTAATGGGGTCAACATCATCACCATCTTAACCCCCTTCCATAACCCTTGAAGATGCAAGGTTGAGATATTTCTGCTTAAAGCTTCAGCTAAAATTATGAACAAAAATGGAGACAAAGGATCTCTTTGTCTTAGACCCTGGGAGGAGCAAAAATACCCAGTTGGAGAGGCATTAGCCAAGACTGAAAATCTAGTTGTAGACAAGCACTCCCAAATAAGTTTACACCATCTCTGACAAAAGCCAAACCTTTCCATTACTTTTAATAAAAAACCCCAATTTACTCTACCATATGCCTTTAACATGTCAACCTTTAAGGCCATAGCCTAAATTTTCTTTGTTTTAATTGAATGGATAACTTCATGTGCCACTAAAATTCCCTCCAAAATCTCCTTCCTAGGAACAAACCCTCCTTGTTCATTAGAAATAATATTAGGGATAAGCATACCCAGTCTACAAGCCAAAGCTTTTATAAGAATCTTATACACTATATTACACAAAGAGATATGTCTAAAGTCTTTGAAAGAAGAAACATTATCAGATTTAGGAATCATAGTAATAAATGTATTGTTGACCTCTTTCAAAATTTTCCTCTCTCCTAGCTTCCTCCACATCCCTCCAAACATATTCCCCAATAAAATCCCAACATTTTTGGAAAAAAAGGGGGGGAACCATCTGGCCCAGGGGCTTTATTCCCTTCCATTGAGAAAACCACAGCTCTAAATTCATCCAAAGTAAAAGGATTAGTGAGAGACAAATTTTGGGAATCAGATATTAGACTAGGAATATTGTCCAAAATTTTCAATTCAACTTCATTATCAATTGAAGATACACCCGGAGAACTTAAAAGATTCTGAAAAAACTTCACGACTTCACTTCTAATATGCTCTATATTTGAAACAATATTATTATCTGAATCTATAATCTGAGAAATCTGATTAAGACTCCTCTTGCTTTTACTGAAGCATGAAAGAATTTCGTGTTTTTATCACCATCCTTTAGCCATAACTCTCTAGATTTTTGTCTCCAAAAAGTTACCTCTCTAGACTAAATTTCCTTTAATCTCTTGATCAAATCTTTTTCTTTAAAAAAAAACTCCTGATTCATCCCTTCATGAATAACTCTATTGTTTAAAATTTTCAATTCTTCCTCAATAATCACCTTCTCATGAAAAATATTCCCAAAGACAGTCCTATTCCAAATTTTTATTTTGTCTTTCAAAGATTTTAATTTCTTGCACAATTTATAAAGATTCAAACCATGTTCCACAAGAGCCTCCAACCACCAGCTTTTAAGATGGCCTACAAAAGCATCATCCTTAAACCACATGTTTTCAAACTTAAATGGGCATCTATCAAGAACTTTGTCCTCAAATAGGCAACACTCAATAGGATAGTGATCAGAACCTGAGCTAGGAACAATTCTGCTTACATAACCAACTTTAGATTGAAGCCAAGATGAACTAAACAAAAATCTGTCCAACCTCTCAGCAATAAATGAAAATTTAAATCTTCTATTTGACCACGTGAAGACCCCATTCTGAAAAGGATTATCCACTAACCCATTAGAATCTACAAACTCCATGAAATCCAACTGAGACCTTGAAGGAATAGAAACCCCGCCTAACTTCTCCTCTGAACTGTAGATAGCATTAAAATCTCCACCAAACAACACAAGCTCACCTATAAGAGGCCTAATCATAGAAGAAAGCAAATGCTAAAGGGATTTTTTAAGGGTTGGATTTGCAGGTCCATAGATGTTAAACAACCAGAACTGAAGGCCCAAAAAAAGACTCAAACATTTTCCTAGCATCCACGAGTTACCCATAACAACATTTTCCAGTTTTACTCTCTTAGGAGACCAAAGAATAGAGAGGACCCCAGCTCTACCTGCTACATCCACAAAGTAACTTTGCCAACGACCCCAGGAACCAAAAACATCCTTAGCAGAATCACCTTTTAACTTAGTTTCTTGTAACATCATAATATCATCTTTACATTCCTCTAATTGACACTTAATTGAGCGCCTTCTATTAGGGGCATTTAAGCCCCTAACATTCCATGAAATTATTTTCATTGGGATTTAGGAGAGCTCACCGTCCTCCTTGAAGAAGATCTCAGATTCCTATCTAATGTTGACTGTACTCCTACAACAATCTCTTCTTAGGTTTTAGCAAATTTGGATTTCCTTCCTCTTTGTTTTTTTGGATTACTTATCGAGTCCTCAATTTTTTTTAGAGCTTCAGATTGGGAAATTGAGAAAGAACCATTAGCTTCATTCTCTAGATCTTCAGACAAAATATCATCTACTGCTTCCTCAATGAGCGCTTCACCTACTTTTCTCATAACATTCTCCGCAAGGGAATCTAATAAAGTTTCATTTGGAAGATCTCACAAATTCAAGTTAGAAATGATTGAATCAACCTTAATATTCATCTCTGTAATCTCCACATCTTCAACTTTGTCATCAATTGAATTCAGGAACTGAAGAACAGAAGTCTTCGAGTTAGTCAATACATCTAAATGAAGTAACACAGAACCCTCATTCTCATTATTGTCTTCAGGAATCTCCCCTTCTTCAAAATGAAACACAGTACCCTCCTCTTGCAAAACTGAAATTGAATTATTTGACAAAAAGTTCTCCAATTTTGAGGATTCAATCACATTAGGGGTATCACCTACATTGACAGGCAGAACAGTTTCAGGAACTTGTTTTACTGGGACAGAAACATCAACATTCATAACAGCTTCCAGAACTTGCATTACTGGGACTGAATTACTTATCGACACATTCTCCACATTCTCTAAATGTGAAAATTCTTTCACTTCAAAAGGACTACCAAAGGATGAACAATCAACTACATTCTCTTGAAGAACAAAGGAGGAATTCATCTTTCCCAAATTAAAATCCGAAGACTGCAAATCAATTATAATCTCATTATTCCCTATGCTATCAATATCAGGCCAATAAAAAAAATCAGTTTTAGGATTGCATTGCAAGGGAAATACCAAATCCATGGCTGGGATTGATAGCGCTGAGTGAGAAGGATAACACAATAGATGCTCACTGGTGTGAAGAAATGCAAGCACTGAAATAAAAGGTTGCCACATGATTTCATCTACATTTTTTAATGATTTCATCTATATTTAGCAACTTTGCGAGTACAATTTTTTGTTCTGGCAAGTAACTGGGCAGTTAAATCGTCGAGTTTTTATGTCAAACTTTTGCAAAAAAACTCAGCGAGTGTGAACAAAAAACTTGCAATTGAGGCAAAAAAAAAAAATTAATTAGAATTTCTTGGATCTTTGTGCTAGTAACCCTAACCCTAATGGTCTATGGGCCCAACCCACACCCTAAGCAATCACAAAAGTGAAAAAATAAGTCTACAAGAGTGAATATTATTGTATTAGGATAGGAAAAGTAAAGACTTTGTATTGCAGAAAATGTAGTGATAAAATTGTGAAAATGATGTGCGTCATGAAGGTTTATGTGGTATCGAAGGCCTTAATTTGGGCTTGGTGGCAAGGGCTCCACCCCTCAACCCTGCCCTATAACGTGACAAGGAACCCACAAGGGGCGCTGCCCCTCGACCCTGTTGGGGGCTCTGCCCCCAAACCTCCACCCACCATTATCCCCTTGTCATCCCCAAACTTAGTCCCTTGGTCCCATCATCCTGAAACCTGCTCCCCCATATACCTGTCAAGAAACTCCATGGAACATAGATCAAATCTAATAGAAAACACTTATGTACTCATTTATAGATTCATTGGATACATTTTGTCATTGAATTTTGTAAAAACGATGTGTTTTTAAAGAAATTTAAGTTATTTTTTTAATTTTGAGTTGCCGAGTTTTTTCCAAGTTTTCATCAAGCTTTTGTCGAGTCACAAATTTTGGGACTGCTGAGATTTTGCCGAGTCTGATTTTTCCAACTATGATTTCATCTACTTCATTTTTTTTTTGTCTTCTTCTAAATGCTTGTCTTGTTGTATTTCATATGTGTCATGTTTTTTCCCTTTTCCCAACTTTAGTTTCAGACGTTCATGCTTTGATCTTGGTATGATTGGCATCCAATGCACCTTCAAAATGTTTTGTTTTTAGAGAAATTTTATTTTTGAATTCCAGGAAGACAAGACATTAAGGGCATTTCCCCATGTCGTTGCTTAGCTTATTTTGGCTAGCCACTGCTCAATTCTTTTAGGAGATATTTGTGGAGCTAGTGACCCCATGAATATTTTATTTTTTCTACTTATCTTAAGCAGTTATTTTAATTTGTTTTTTTACTATATAAAAAATAAAAACAAATTATCTTAATTTAGAAGAAAATTAAAAAAAAAGGAGGGAAGGAAATATATGTATCGACATGGCATATTTTGCATTATGCAATGGCTTCTTATTTCTATTCCCCCTTTTTCCAGCTTATTTGCAATTCCTAAACAGTAGCTGCTCCACAAAAATAGGGAAAGATTCTATATTATCCTTTTCCCATAATTGTAAATTTCCATGGGGCCACTCCAACAGAAAAATAATTTAAACAGTTGCATGGTGACATGAGGTAAGCTCCGATTCTTTTAGTTGAGTTTCACGATAAAATTTTAAATCAAAACAGCATGTCCATGTTTTATTTTCTTTCCACCTCTCAATAGAAACTCTACCCTCAAATATCCTGGCTATCCTATGCAATCTAGAAGACCATTTTAAATATGGCATTTCGTCAAATAAAAAATTATCCATGTTTACTTTTGGATTGAATTGTGCATTCCTGCAATCATGGGTAGTAGAAACCATCTTGTATTTGCCTAAATAAATAAAGAAAATGTTGTTGAATATCACGTATAACATGCCAATCAACAAAATTGATTTTTAAATGTTAAAACAATACAAATTGTTGTTGTTAGGCATCCCATTTATTTAATATTCAATCCTTATTCTTCCTTGGTGTCATTTTACCTCCTTACCAACCCAATTTTGTTTCAATTCTTTGCTTACAAATGTGTTGGTTGTGACATATAAGTAAATACAAATGTGTTTGTTGTGACATATACAAGATTTACTTATGTTGTTTACTGAGCTAGGAATATTTGATTGTTGGATTGTGACAGGGTGAAGCGAAGGTATATTATGAGATAGCTATGGAATAGATTTAATATTTAAGAAATAAAGTTTGGTTTGATCTCCTTGTGTCAATCGGAAAGTGTAAGCTTGTAAAAGACATAACAATAATATGCACAAGGGTTGCAAGTAATGAGTTGAGTATGATATGAATGCAACTATTTTAGAAAGGAAAAATGATAAGAGTAGTGTTGGCTAAACTACACGGTGTAAAAACAAGAAAAAATAAGGGAAATGTAAATGCTACAATAAAGCAAGCTACAACAAATAAAACACAATATGAAATTCCATATTAAATATCACTATCGACTTGCACAACTTCCATCATTTGCATTAATAACATGACAGTTGAAAATAAGTAAATAAGAAAATAAATAAACTACAATTCAAACCAAACCAATCCACACAACATAAATAAATATGTAGGTCGTCGTTCAGATATGTAGTCCCACAAGTAGGCCCTCCTCATGTTTCTGAACTAGAACGGCCACCTGCAAACTCACGCTTCTATAAAAATTTCAACGCTTTTCCATTTACCATGCAAATTCTAGAAGTAATACAAAATAACAATGTATCATGTGTTACATTTTTTTCACGCCTTTCTTATATATATGTAACGAATTTGCTAAATATTTGTGGTGTTTGTTAAGTGGCCTTTTTCATAAAAATAGATTCCAATCTATTGACATGAATACTTGTTTAATATGGTGGGTCTGTTTAAACCAATGACTATATAAACATAAAACAATAGTCTTAATGATTATAACAACACATCTAAATATTTAGATCTTCTATGATATGCATTCATTCCTTAACTAATGGAAAATAAATCAAGTTTGTTTGTAATAGCCACGCCCAACTTCTTTGATTGGCAATAATATGATGTTGCAAGTGTTATAATACTAGCATACCTATATTTAAAAATATATCTAAAGTATGCTAAGAGATATCCTTCTCGATGCGCTTAATGTTAGGATTAGTGACAAAAATAGGTGCCTCAAGAAGGATATCTCTCGGCATACTTTAAATTTTTTTTTAAATATAGGTATGCTAGTAGCATCCGGAGCGGCAAGCCTAATTCTAACTATATTATATAATTATAAGAATTATTATAATTATATAATATAATATTATAATATAGATTAGATATATTATTATAATATATTATATAGTAGTTATATAATAATTATATATAATATATAATAGATATAATTATAATATATATAATCATTAAAATTACATATTATATTATATAATAATTCTAATTCTAATTATATTGTATATATTATATTTACGATTAGAGTTAGGGGTTAAAATTAGGGTTAGGGTTAGTGTTTAGGTTAGAATTAGGGTTACGATTAGTATTAGAGTTAGGACGGGAATTAGGGTTAGAATTATGATTAGAAATAGGGTTGGGTTAGGGTTACAATTACAGTTAAGCTTAGTATTGTGGTGAGGGTTAGGGTTAGGGTTAAGTATAGATTTTGAATTAGGGTACCTATTTTTAAGGTTAGATTAGAATTAGGGTTAGATTTAGACTCAGGGTGCCTATTTTTAAGGAATATTTTAATCTCAATGTTGAACCCTAACCCTAATTCTAACAATAACCTTAACCCTAATTGAACCCTAACCCTAACTATAACTCTAATTCTCACCCTAATTCTAATAGTAACCCACCTTAATTCTAACCCTAATTCTAATAGGAATCCTAACCCTAACCCTAACCCTAATTTTAAATCTATCCATAACCCTAATTCTAACCCTTACCTTAATCCTAATTCTAAATGTGATTTTAACTCTAACCCTAACATGAATTTTAACCCTAACTCTATCCACCCTAACCCTAACTGTAACTCTAATGCTTACCTAATTCATTAACCCTAATTCTAACTCTAACCCTAACCTTAATTCTAACTCTAACCCTATCCCTAATTCTAATACTAAACCTAACCCTAATTTCTATTATAATTCTAATCCTAATCCTAATTGAAACCCTAATCATAAGTCTATATGCAACCCTAACCCTAACCCTAACCCGAATTTTAAATCTAACCATAATCCTATTTCTAACCCTTACCTTAATCCTAATTCTAACTATGTTTTTAACCCTATCCCTAACTCGAATTCTAACCCTAACTCTAGCCCTAACCCTAACCCTAACCCTAATTGTAACTAATGCTTACCCCAATTTAGTAACCCTAACTCTAACTCTAACCCTAACCTCAATTCTAGCCCTAACCCTATCCCTAATTTTAAGACTAAACCTAACCCTAACACGTATTTCTATCATAATTCTAACCTTAATCCTAATTGAAACCCTAATACTAAGTCTATATGCAAGCCTAGTTTAACACTATTTGTAATTCTAACCATAATTATATCCGTAATTCTAAACCTAACCCTAACACTAATCCTAATCTTAAATGTAATTCTAACCCTAATTCTAGTTTTGACCCTATTCTCATTCTAATTGTCACCCTTTTTCAAACTATAACCTTAATTCTAATTGTAATTCTAACCCTATTCCTAACCCTAATTCTAACTGCAATTCCAACCCTAACCCTAATTACGCCAAGAGGTGTTCCTACATTCACAACACGGTGGAGTTGAAGAGCTCAAAGATTCTGATTCCGTGTAATTTTATAAGATTCCAATCTAAAAAAAAAAATTTAAAAAGATTCCAATCTAAAAACAAAACAAAAAATTTAAAATTTTGTTTTTATTTTTTATTTTGTCCAATTTCTTTTTTGGTTCCATGATTTTTTTATTTTCAATTTCTTTTTTGGTTTTTATTTTTTATTTTTTCCAATTTCTTTTTTAGTTTTTAGTTTTTATTTTTTCCAAAAAAAATTTGGATTTTTATTTTTATTTTTTCCAATTTCTTTTTTGGTTCCATAGTTTTTGTGATTTTCTTATTTTCAATTTCTTTTTTGTGTTTTTATTTTTTATTTTTTCCAATTTCTTTTTTGGTTTTCATTTTTTATTTTTTCCAATTTCTTTTTTCATTCCATAGTTTTTGTGATTTTCTTATTATCAATTTCTTTTTAAATCACCAAAAATATCAAACCAAAAAAAATTGAAAAATTAAAAAATAAAAATGATGGAAGAAAAAAAGTGAGAAAATCAAATAAATTATGGAAAAGAGATATCCCTCGGCGTACTTCAGATATATTTTTTTAAATATAAATATACTAGTTATAACCCTAACATAATTCTGACATTAACCATAATTCTAACCCTAACCCTAATTGTAACCCTAATCCTAATTGTAACCCTAACCACAATGCTAATTGTAATCCTAACTCTAATTCTAAGTTACGTGACCCTAATTCTCATTCTAACACCCTATTTCTAACTGTAACCCTAATTCTAATTATAATTCTAACCCTTATCCTAACTCTAATTCTAACTGCAATTCCAACCCAAAATCTAATAATAACCATAACAATAATTCTAACATTAACCCTAATTATAGTTGTAACCCTAATTCTATCCATAACTTTGATTGTAAGGACAACCCTTTGATTATATATCCACCCTAATTCTAATTCTAAGCCTTATTTTAACTGTAACCCTTATTGTAATCATAATATTTTTTTGGTAATATATTTGCAATAATTGAAACCCTAATTATAACCAAACCCATTATCCTAATTCTAACTATAACCCTAATTCTAACTATAACCCTAATCATAACTATAACCCAAACCCTAACCGTAATTATACTTCTAACCCTAACCTTAAACTAAACCCTAATTCTGACCTTACTTATAATTCTAATAGCTACTTCAAACCATAATTATATACCTAATTGCAACCCTAACCCTAAATGTAATTTTAAATATAGTTATAGTACTAATAGTAATTCTAACCCTAAACGTAACCCTAATCAAACCCTAATCTTAATTCTAACCCTAACCCTAACCCTACTTCTAACCCTAACACTACTTCTAATCCTAACACTAACTTTAAGCGTAACCATAATTCTAACCCTAACCCTAATTATAACAAACCCCATTACCCTAATTATATATCTAACTCTAACCCTAACCCCGATTATAACCCTAACCCTAAATATGACCCTAACACTAACCCCAACCCTAATCCTAATTATAACTATAACCCTAACCTAATCCTTATCCTAACCCTAACCCTAACTAAAATTCTAACCCTTACCCTAATTATATTTGTAAATCTAATTTTAATCTTGATCGTAATTGTATCCCTAAATCGAACCCTAATTGTAACTCTAACCTTAAGGATAAACCTAATTCTATCTGCAACCCTTATTCTAACCCTAACCATAATTCTACCCTACATTTGATTAACCCAACACTAACCCTAATTGTAATGCTCATCCCAATACTAACCTTAATTCTAACCTAAACCCTGAACCTAACCCTAAATCTAACACTAATCGTAATTGTAACCCTAAACCTAATTATAATTGTAATTGTAACCCTAATCCTAAATCAAATTATAATTCTAACCTTAATTTTATTCCTAACCCTAATTCTTACCCTAATGGTAATTCTAATATTAATTGAAACCCTAATTCTTGATGCAAATTGTAACTATAATTATGTGTTATGGCATTAATGTAAATAAATCTTGTAATTTTAGAATTAGGGTTTATTTTATTTTACTTTTTAATTATTTAGTTTAGTGAAGCATAATTTAATGTTTTATTATTAATAATACAAATAGGATTAGCAAAAAAGAGCACCAACTATATATTCATCTTTACAAATAGGATTACAAATATATGCTCAAAATATACAATCAAAAATATGATTCCTAAGAGTATAAGTAGAGTAATCAAAAATTTCAATACAAAGAGAGATTAGAACTCCAAATGATAAAATGGAAAGAAGACAATCAAGCATTCGTGAACTCGGTAATAGTCTTTGAACAATGAGAGACTGCACGCTTTCCAAGCTCCTAAGGAAGACAAACCCTCACATCTTTGCTTTGTATGCTCTACTCTGTATGCCCCGATCTGCTCTCTATGCTCTATTTTGTATGCTCTAGTTTGTTCTCTATACTCTACATTGTATGCTTATGTTGAGGTGCATTTTCTAGTGTTTGAAGTACATAATCTATTGATCTTAAATTTTCATCTTCAGTAATAAAATCACTATTAGCATTTGATTGATTAAGTTCTTGTCTTTCTTCTCTTTCAGGGACACCGAGTTGTTGAGATGTTTATGCATGACTTATTCTCATCATATTTGGTTGATGCCGATTTTGTAATTCCAATTGTTCAATTGTTATTTCAGCTCTATGTCTACGATATCTTTCTCTCTCAACCTCATTTCGTCATATCCTTTGTTCTTCTCTTTTTGCATCTATCATTAGTTTTCACTGTCGTCTTTGATATTCCCTTTGATATTGTCTTCGGTATTGTCTTCATTCCTCCTTAGATTCAAAATTCAACGTAGGTCAAGCCATACCAACATAATAGTTGAAAACAAATATTTAATATAAACTTATATAAGATAAAATATAAGTTGTTGTTTGGTTTGTGTAACAAAAATTAATTACAATAATAACAAATCCTAGTATGTTGTATGTAGCTTGGTTAAAATGTGATTGTTATGTTGAGAGTGCAACTCTTTTTTATTTTGTTCTTTTAATTTCTATCAGTACATCTTATATTCTAATTCGATCGCAAAGTAATTCACATTTTATTTAATAAAAAGATTGAAATTGTAATAAGTGAACAAAGTAAAAGCAAGCTTACTATTTTAATGGTTTTTGAGTAGAAGACATCCAAATTGTCAATCATCTTGTAAATGTCAATATACCAATGGTGAAACTATATTTACCATGATTCAATTGTGCTTATTTATATTAATAACAGGGTGAAATTGAGTTATCTATTTTTAGGTTTTTATTGAAAGGCTCAAAGAACAATATAGTATTTTAATTAAAATATACAATATACAATCACAATATAGTATTTTAATATTGTATATTTTAATCAAAATAATAGCAACTTATGTACGTTTCTATTATAATTTTAACTTTCCAAAATTAACTTACCAAAATAAGGCATATGATCTGACATTTGTTATTTTATTGTTTGTAGTATTGGACACTAATTTTTTACGACCCCAAAAATCTCCAATCCACGTAGATAGCAATACGCAATCATTACTCAAATTCTATGGTAGCAAAGATGCCTAGAAGCCAATTGAACAGGGTAAAGATATTTGGAATGGGATGAGAACATGAGTCCACACATCCTCATCCAGAAATAGACGTAGTTTATTGACTTGTGAATCTTAAGGTATACATGGAACAAGTTAAACTAATCCAAGGCAATTTGCTCCATAGTTTTCTCTTACATTTGAGAAACCAAAACCTATTTTGATCCAAAGCCATTGTGTTTCCAAAACCTTTCTCCCACCCCCACTTGCTTTATAGTGTTTCCATGAACCCCTAACCTTGAACTTGCAGATTTAATGGCTATGGAGTGATTTAGACTTAGTTTTATTTCATAGTTTAGGATTTTAACTTGTTTTTCATCATATTTCCAAAGTGGATCAATGTTTGAAAACCCACAAGGGGGTTAACTGAGGTAGAATCCCCTTTTAACCCTTACTTTTGTAGGTTCCCCTTTAGCAATTTTGTGATTGAAGGTCAATTTCTAAAAACTCTACTGAAGGAAAGTAGGCCTTAAATTTTATGTTTCAAATGCCCAAAGAGTTATAGGTACAAGTCTAATAGAGAAAAGGCCACCTTGTTAACTTGTAGAAGCAGAGAAAGCTATCTAGTATACTACTACTTATATATTTTAGGCACTAAATCATGATATTTTCAATCCAAATCAGTACTCGAGGTGAGTCCATCCATGTTGAAAGCATTAGTCGATTACCATGTGATATTGCTCTAATTTTTCATTTCACCTCATTTTCATTTAGAATTAGGACTTTAGGTCTTCATAGGTTTTCATGGCTAAAATGCATATTGGAAGCTAAAAACTATTAGGTTGCCTCCTCTTGATGTCTACATCCATCCATTCTAGTTTTAAGACCCCATGATTCAGTATTCGAAGTGAAATCATTCAAACCTTCCATCTTGCTTTTATTGTTTTCAGTACATCCATTGCTACCTCATAGGTTTGGTATTGATTGCACATCTTCTATTGGTCACTGATAGGTGGGCATCTTTGAGGACCTAAGATAGACTAATACTAGACTCCCTATTCTATCAAGTCTTTGTTTGTTCTTTAGACAAGGCTGCCCCGTGGACATTGCCTTCTTGATGGTTGTCAGGATTGGACATTGTAGATCTGCAGACCATTTTTACTAATGGAAGCCATGTTCTTTGCTTTGATCACTCTCAGATTTCACAAGTAGGTGTAGAGTTGAATTTCTAGCAAGTTTCCTAAAGGCCACATCTCGATCCAAGTGCATTCGATACCTTTGTTTACCATTTTTACACATTTAAATCATTTCTAGTTTCTTAGGCTTGAATGATTTCAATTACCATAGTTTTATCTAGCTTTTAATACCATTAATTGAATAACAACTATTAATTAAACAATGCAAGCCTCAATAAATTAGCTAATCTAATGTAAACAAATTACTTTTCTTTTATGTAATTTTAGATTTTTTTAAAATAAAGTAAAGCAACTAACTAATAAATCAATTAAAAATAACCTTTATTATTATTATTTTGGTGGTGCTTTTTTTTTTCTTTAGATCATAATTGCCATAACAGCAACAGGGCAACTGAGGCATTCCTACAGTCACAGCAGGGGTGGAGATGAAGTGCTGAAAGATTCCAAGATTCCAATTCCGTGTAATTTAATAAGATTCTAATCTAAAAAACAAAAAAAAAAAAGATTCCAATCTTTAAAAAATCAAAATAGGTTATAATGCCTACCTATATTTAAAATGTAATGGAGAGCCCTCTAGTGTTTAAAATTAATGGCGTAGTTACAAATTAATGGTGTCAAAAGAACAAAAATTAAAATATGTTCTTTGTTTTTCTAGAAAAAATAAAAAAGAAAAACCAAAACCCCATTAAAATTAAAATATGTTTACATACAGCCTATAGTATTTTAACCAATATAGGTATTTTAAATATAACTAAAAAAATTAATACACAAAAAATTATAAAGTAAATAAGAAGACTGAATCCTCTGTCTTTGAATAGGGTTTTATCTAGACTATAAAAACAATTGTAGGGAATTAATGATCCACAAAACCCTAGCTCTTCCAAAAGGATAAATCAGAGACAATCCTTTGCTCCTTCTAGCTCTGGAAATTTGCATGCATAGGGTTGTATGCTTGGAAACTCATCTACAACATGCAAAAAAAAAGTTAGATAAATAAATATATTTTAAGATAGTACTTAGAAGATGGGAGAGTGACATATTCAAATCTTCTTTAGCATCTCTTCAGAGCTTCTTCCCTCAAACCTGCAATAAAGAAAAAAGAAAAGGCAAAAAAGAAAAAAAAATGAAAAACCTACAATAGAGAATAGAGAAAAAGGCAAAAAGAAAAAAAAGTAACAATACAATTTAAAGAATAAATTTATTTTAGTAAGTTCTAGAAAATCATTTCTTTCTAATGCATAAATCTACTCCTTAAAAGTAGTAAACAATTTTCTATTTGGTGGATTGATTTATTATAACATGTCTTTTTAAATTAGTTTAAGAGTGAGTGATAACATTTATATTTATATTTAAATATGATTTTAAAAAAAAAATCTAAATATGTAATCATATAATTATAACATGTCTTTTCAAAATAATTTAAAGTGAGTATTTAAATCTATATTTAAAATGATTTTTTTAAAAAAAATCAATATACAATCATATCCCTAAATTTTAGTTTATGGATTCCTTAATTAGAGGATGAATAATTATGACGCGCTTTTTAAAATAATTTTAAATTATTTTTATTTAATGAAAACATTATTAGGGGTAAGTCACCATTGAGAACAAATGAAATGAGTGTCTAAATTCTTTTTTTCGTTGATGTAATAAATTTATCATTATTTATTTTTATTTAAAATTGTTAGTTATTTAATATAACAAAAACAAATGAAATGAGTGTCTAAATTCTTTTTTGGTTGATGTAATAAATTTATTATTATTTATTTTTATTTAAAATTATTAGTTATTTAATATAACAAAAATATATATTCTTGGATGATATTTAATTTAATTTTGATTTTTCTATGCAAGCTTATATATGGTTGATTTTATTATGTTATTATTATGAAATGAGATAAAGAGGTATTTAATTAATTATTAATTAAATTAAAGCTAGATGCTTCTAGTTAAAATTTATAATTAAATTTGAGTTCAATTTTTTGCCTAATCACTCCAAGGTGTCATGGAGTTATCATTTTCACTTAGAAATGCCAGTAATTTAACTCTTAGTATCATAGTATTGAAAAAAATAGTTGCATTGTGTTTATTCCCATATGTGCATGTGTGTATGGGTGAGCATTACATATATGCACCACAGTATGAAGGATTTGATTTTGGAGTTTTGGGGAATGACATTTTGAATTGATTTTTTATTTTGGAGTGGTTGATGAGGTCTTTATGATGGGTGTTGATATTATTATGATGGAATTATAATTTTGCTTAAAATTATAATTAGGGATAGGGTTACAAATTGGGTTAGAATTACAATTAGGGTTATGGTTAAATTTAGGGTTATGGTTAGGTTTAAAATTAAGGTTGAATTAGCATATATTTCTATAAAGATATATATGCTAGCCTTAACACTAATTTAAATCCTTACTATAACCCTAACCATACATGGAACCCTAACCCTAATCATAATTTGGTACATGAACAAAACATTAAATGTAACTAGATTTATAAATGTATTCAAAATGAAATATTATTCTAAAGATCAAAATAAGGTACATAAAATAATTATTTGAGGATGATCATAGATTCATAGAGGCTTGAAGCTGCATACTTCATACTATTTTCAAAGAGGCTACTCAGAGGCCTTGCAACCAAAGCATTCATGCTAGCAATAGTTGAATCCTCTCCATTCAACATATTAGTATTAAGTTTAGGGTTAGGGTTTCAATTAGGATCAAGCTTAGGGTTAGAATTGAGGTTAGGGTTAGAATTAGAATTAGGGTTACTAAATTAGGATAAGCATTAGAGTTACAATTAGGGTTAGGGTTAGGGCTCGAGTTAGGGTTACAATTAGAGTTACAACTAGAGTTAGGGTTACAATTAGAGTTACAATTAGAGTTAGGGTTAGGGTTAGGGTTAGGGTTAAATTATAATTAGAATTTGAGTTATAAGATTAGGGTTAGAACTATGATTAGAATTAGGGTTAGGGTCAGGGTTAAATTAGGGTTAGTATTGGCCTAAATGTTAGGGTTAGGGTTACAATTAGAATTAGGATTAAGGTTTGAGTAAGAATTAGTGTTAGAATTACAATTAGGGTTAAAATTAGGATTAGCGTAAGGATTATAATTAGGGTTGGGGTTTGGGTTAGGATTACAATTAGGGTTACGACTATAATTAGGGTTAATGTTAAAATTAGAGTTAGGGTTAGGGTTATAATTAGGGTTAAGTTTAGTATTAAGGTTAGGGTTAGGGTTTCAATTAGGATCGGGCTTAGGGTTAGAATTGTGGTTAGCGTTAAAATTAGAATTAGGGTTAATAAATTAGGGTAAGCGTTAGAGTTACAATTAGGGTTAGGGTTAGGGCTAGAGTTAGGGTTACAATTAGAGTTAGGGTTAGGGCTAGAGTTAGGGTTAGGGTTAGGGTTTTAATTAGGGTTAGGGTTGGAATTGCAGATAGAATTAGGATTAGGATTTAGGGTTAGAATTATAATTAGAATTCATGTTATAGTTTAAAGAAGGGTGATAATTAAAATGAGAATTAGGGTCAAAACTAGGGTTAAGGTTATAATAAGGGTTATGCTTAGGGTGAGAGTGAGATTTAGGGTTACGATTAGAATTGATGTTAGGGTTAGGGTTACGGTTAGGTTTGATTAGGGTTATAATTAGGGTTGGGGTTAGGGTTAGAGTTAGAAATAGAATTAGAGTTACTAAACTAGGGTAAGCATTAGAGTTACAATTAGGGTTAGGGTTAGGACTAGAGTTAGGGTTAGAATTCTGGTTAGGGTTAGTGTTAAAATCATAGTTAGAATTAGGATTAAGGTCAGGGTTAGAATCATGGTTATTATTAGATTTAAAATTAGGGTTATAGTTAGGGTAGAATTAGGGTTATGATTAGAATTAGGTTTAGGGTTAGGGTTAGAGTTAGGATTAGGGATCCTATTAGAATTAGAGTTACAATTAAGGTAGGTTACTATTAGAATTAGGGTAAGAATTAGAGTTACAGTTAGGGTTGGGGTTCAAATTAGAGTTAGGGTTAGAGTTCAATTAGGGTAAAGGTTAGTATTATGGTTATGGTTAGGGTTTGAATTTTAGTCATCCTTAGGGTTAGAGTTAGGTTTAGGGTTAGAATTAGAATTAGGGATACAATTATGGTTAGAATTACAGATAAGGTTAGAACTAGGGTTTATATAGGCTTATGATTAGGGTTAGAATTAGGGTCAAGCTTCATGTTAAGATTAGAATTATAATTAGAGTTAGAATTAGAATCAAGGTTAGTATTGGGGTTTGGGTTATTGTAAGAATTAGGGTTAGGGTTCAACATTGAGATTAAAATATTCCTTAAAAATAGGTACCCTAATTGTAAATCTAACCCTAATTCTTACCACAACCATAAGATTACACTTAGCATTGTTTTATAAGCCTCAAAACCCTCAATCTAACCATATTTCTAAATCTAACCCTATTTAACATAATTCTAACCATAATTTTGGTTGTAACTCTAATAATAACACTAACCCTAGTGTTAACCATAATCCCAACCCTAATTTGAACAGTAATTATATTTCTAACCCTAAACCTAACCCTAACCTTAATCCTAACACTAATGCTAACCCTAACTCCAATTCTAACCATAATTCTAATTTTGTAACTTATAATATTTCTAACCTAAACACTAACCCTAACCCTAATTTTAACCCGTAACTCTATTCCTAAATATAATATATAATATAATTATAATTATTCTATATAATATAATATTATATTATATTTAATGATTATTATGATATATTATAATAATAGGGTAAGTGCAAGAAGATGGGGGACCAAAAAGTGGCCAAATTAATTTCAAAAAAAAAAGGTCAAAACGCGAGCGCGTTATAAGGCGCTCGCGTTATAACGCGCTTGTGTTATGGCTTGGTAATGACGAGCCTTAGGCTCGTCAAAACCAAGCCATAACGCGAGCGCGTTATACCGTGAGCGCGTTATAACGCGCTCGCGTTATTCTTTTCTTTGCATTTTTCCTTCTCCACAAAAGTTTGTGCTGTTTTTCATGTTTTAAATAACGCGAGCGCGTTATGTTAAACTTAAATTTTTTTATGTTTAAGGCTATTAATCATGTATGTATGTATGCCTATATGTATGTATGTATGTATGTATGTATGCCTATATGTATGTATGTATCTATGTATGCCTATATGTATGTATGTATAGTGTCGAGGGTAGAGGAGGGTAGAGATGGGAGTGAGCCAGATAGGGGAGGAAAGGGGTGGATAAGGATTGAGTGATTAAGGTTTAAGGTTAAGGGTTGAGCATTTAAGGATAGGATTTAGAGTTTAGGGATAAGGGATTAGAGTTTAGGACCTTGAGGGATTAGGGTTTAGGGTTGAGGCTTTAGGGATAGCGTTTAGGGTTAAGGGTCGAGGGATTAGGGTTAAGGTAGAGTGTTGAGGGTAGAGGGATTAGGGATAGGGTTTAGGGTTGAAAGTTTAAGGTTGAGGGATTAGGGTTTAAGGTATAGTTTAGTAGTTCTTGTGGATAGAGCCAGTAAACAATGGGAGATTATTTGCCTATTTCATAACAATATACCTCCCCCTTAAACCCCGAACCCTAATCCCTCAACCCTCAACCCTAATCCATCATCCCTCAACTCTAATCCCTCATCCCTAAACCCTAAATGCTATCCCTATTCGTAAACCCTCAACAAACTCGATACTATACCTTAAACCCTAATCCCTTATCCCTAAACCCTCCAACCCTATCCCTAATCCTTACACCCTCCACACTCTACTTTAACCCTAATCCCTTGAACCTCAACCCTATCCCTAAACCCTTGACCCTCAACCCTCAACCCTCAACCCTCGACATCAAACCCTAATCCCTCAACCCTTAACTCTGATCCCTCAACTCTCAACCCTAACCCTAAACCCTAAACACTAAACCCTCAACCCTCAACGTCAAATCCTAATCCCTCAACCCTTCACTCTAATCCCTCAACCCTAAACCCTATCCCTAAACCCTCAACACTATACCTTAAACCCTAATCCCTCAACCCTAACCCTAAACCTTGTCCCTAAACCCTAATCCGTCAACCCTCAACCCTAATCCATCATCCGTCATCCCTTAACTCTAATCCCTCATCCCTAAACCCTAAATGCTATCCCTATTCCTAGACCCTCAACAGGCTCGATAATATACCTTAAACCCTAATCCCTCTACCCTTGACACTCTTATTTAACCCTAATCTGTTGACCATTAACCCTATCCCTCAAACTCAACCCTCAACCCTCAACCCTCAACTCTCAACATTAAACCCTAATTCATCAACCCTAAACCCTAATCCCTCAAACCTAAACCCTATCCCTAAACCATCAACCCTCAACACTATACCTTAAACCCTAATCCCTATCCCTCAACCCTTAACCCTTAAAACTTAAACCCTATCCCTACACCCTCAACACTTGACACTATATCTTAAGCCTTAAACCCTCATCCTTAAAGCCTCAACCCTTAATCCTTAAACCTTCAACCCTAAACCCTATCCCTAATCCCTCTACCCTTGACACTCTAACCCTAACCTTGACATTAAATGCTAATCTGTCAACCCTAAACTCTAATCCTAAACCCTCAACCCTCAAAACTATACCTTAAACCCTAATCCCTCAACCCTCAACCCTAAACCCTATCCCTCAACCCTCAACCCTAATCCATCATCCCTCAACTCTAATCCCTCATCCCTAAACCCTAAATGCTATCCCTATTCCTAAACCCTCAACAGACTCGATACTATACCTTAAACCCTAATCCCTTATCCCTAAACCCTCCAACCCTATCCCTAATCCTTACACCCTCCACACTCTACTTTAACCTTAATCCCTTGAACCTCAACCCTATCCCTAAACCCTTGACCCTCAAACCTCAACCCTCAACCCTCGACGTCAAACCCTAATCCCTCAACCCTTAACTCTGATCCCTCAACTCTCAACCCTAACCCTAAACCCTAAACCCTAAACCCTCAACCCTCAACATCAAATCCTAATCCCTCAACCCTTCACTCTAATCCCTCAACCCTAAACCCTATCCCTAAACCCTCAACACTATACTTTAAACCCTAATCCCTCAACCTGAACCCTAAACCTTGTCCCTAAACCCTAATCCCTCAACCCTCAACCCTAATCCGTCATCCGTCATCCCTCAACTCTAATCCCTCATCCCTAAACCCTAAATGCTATCCCTATTCCTAGACCCTCAATAGGCTCAATACTATACCTTAAACCCTAATCCCTCTACCCTCGACACTCTTATTTAACCCTAATCCCTTGACCATTAACCCTATCCCTCAACCTCAACCCTCAGTCGTCAACCCTCAACCCTCAACACTCAACTCTAAACATTAAACCCTAATTCATCAACTGTAAACCCTAATCCCTCAAACCTAAACCCTATCCCTAAATCATCAACCCTCAACACTATACCTTAAACCCTAATCCCTATCCCTTAACCCTTAAAACTTAAACCCTATCCCTATACCCTCAACACTTGACACTATATCTTAAGCCTTAAACCCTCATCCCTAAAGCCTCAACCCTCAATTCTTAAAACTTCAACCCTAAACCCTATCCCTAATCCACCTACCCTCGACACTCTAACCCTAACCTTGACATTAAACACTAATCTGTCAACCCTAAACCCTAATCTGTCAACCCTAAACCCTCAACCCTCAACACTATACCTTAAACCCTAATCCATCAACCCTAAAACCTAATCCATCAACCCTCAACCCTAAACACCATTAATAAACCCTCAACCCTTGACACTATACCTTAAACCCTAATCCCTCAACCCTCAACCCTAATACCTCAACCCTAATCCCTCATCTCCAAACCCTAAACTCTATCCCTATTCCTAAACCCTCAACCCTCGATACTATACCTTAAACCCTAATCCCTTATCCCTAAACCCTAAACACTATCCCTCAACCCTTAACCCTTAAAAATTAAACCCTAAAACCTATCCATAAACCCTCGATGCTCAACACTATATTTTAAAACCCAATCCCTTAACCCTCAGCCATAAAGCCTCAACCCTCAATCATTAAACCTTCAACCCTAAACCCTATCCCTAATCCCTCTACCCTCAACATTCTACTTTAACCCTAATTCCTTGACCATCAACCCTATCCCTAAACCCTCAACCCTCAACCCTCAACTCTCAACATTAAACCCCAATCTGTCAACCCTAAACCCTAATCCGTCAACCCTAAACCCTAATCCCTCAACCCTAAATCCTATCCCTAAACCCTAAATCCTCAACACTATACCTTAAACCATAATCCCTCAACCCTAAACCCTAACCCTTATCCCTAAACCCTCAACCCTCAACATCAAATCCTAATCCCTCAACCCTTCACTCTAATCCCTCAACCCTAAACCCTATCCCTAAACCCTCAACACTATACCTTAAACCCTAATCCCTCAACCCGAACCCTAAACCTTGTCCCTAAACCCTAATCCCTCAACCCTCAACCCTAATCTATCATCCATCATCCCTCAACTCTAATCCCTCATCCCTAAACCCTAAATGCTATCCCTATTCCTAGACCCTCAACAGGCTCGCTACTATACCTTAAACCCTAATCCCTCTACCCTCGACACTCTTATTTAACCCTAATCCCTTGACCATTAACCCTATCCCTCAACCTCAACCCTTAACTGTCAACCCTCAACCCTCAACACTCAACTCTAAACATTAAACCCTAATTCATCAACCGTAAACCCTAATCCCTCAAACCTAAACCCTATCCCTAAATCATCAACCCTCAACACTATACCTTAAACCCTAATCCCTATCCCTTAACCCTTAAAACTTAAACCCTATCCATACACCCTCAACACTTGACACTATATCTTAAGCCTTAAACCCTCATCCCTAAATCCTCAACCCTCAATTCTTAAACCTTCAACCTTCAACCCTATCTCTAATCCCTCTACCCTTGACACTCTAACCCTAACCTTGACATTAAACACTAATCTGTCAACCCTAAACCCTAATCTATCAACCCTAAACCCTCAACCCTCAACACTATACCTTAAACCCTAATCCATCAACCCTAAAACCTAATCCATCAACCCTCAACCCTAAACACTATTAATAAACCCTCAACCCTTGACACTATACCTTAAACCCTAATACCTCAACCCTCAACCCTAATCGCTCATCCCCAAACCCTAAACTCTATCCCTATTCCTAAACCCTCAACCCTCGATACTATACCTTAAACCCTAATCCCTTATCCCTAAACCCTAAACACTATCCCTCAACCCTTAACCCTTAATAATTAAACCCTAAAACCTATCCATAAATCCTCGATGCTCAACCCTATATTTTAAACCCCAATCCCTTAACCCTCAGCCATAAAGCCTCAACCCTCAATCGTTAAACCTTCAACCCTAAACCCTATCCCTAATCCCTCTACCCTCAACACTCTACTTTAACCCTAATCCCTTGACCATCAACCCTATCCCTAAACCCTCAACCCTCAACCCTCAACTCTCAACATTAAACCCTAATCTGTCAACCCTAAACCCTAATCCGTCAACCCTAAACCCTAATCCCTCAACCCTAAATCCTATCCCTAAACCCTAAACCCTCAACACTATACCTTAAACCATAATCCCTCAACCCTAAACCCTAAACCCTCAACACTATACCTTAAACCCTAATCCCTCAATCCTAACCCTAAACCTTGTCCCTAAACCCTAATCCCTCAACCCTCAACCCTAATCTGTTATCCCTCAACTCTAATCCCTCATCCCTAAACCCTAAATGCTATCCCTATTCCTAGACCCTCAACAGGCTTGATACTATACCTTAAACCCTAATCCCTCTACCCTCGACACTCTTATTTAACCCTAATCCCTTGACCATTAACCCTATCCCTCAACCTCAACCCTCAACCGTCAATTGTCAACCCTCAACACTCAACTCTAAAAATTAAACCCTAATTCATCAACCGTAAACCCTAATCCCTCAAACCTAAACCCTATCCCTAAATCATCAACCCTCAACACTATACCTTAAACCCTAATCCCTATCCCTTAACCCTTAAAACTTAAACCCTATCCCTATACCCTCAACACTTGACACTATATCTTAAGCCTTAAACCCTCATCCCCAAAGCCTCAACCCTCAATTCTTAAACCTTCAACCCTAAACCCTATCCCTAATCCCTCTACCCTCGACACTCTAACCCTAACCTTGACATTAAACACTAATCTGTCAACCCTAAACCTTAATCTGTCAACCCCAAACCCTCAACCCTCAACACTATACCTTAAACCCTAATCCATCAACCCTAAAACCTAATCCATCAACCCTCAACCCTAAACACTATTAATAAACCCTCAACCCTTGACACTATACTATAAACCCTAATCCCTCAACCCTCAACCCTAATACCTCAACCCTCAACCCTAATCCCTCATCCCTAAACCCTAAACTCTATCCCTATTCCTAAACCCTCAACCCTCGACACTATACCTTAAACCCTAATCCCTTATCCCTAAACCCTAAACACTATCCCTCAACCCTTAACCCTTAAAAATTAAACCCTAAAACCTATCCATTAACCCTTGACGCTCAACACTATATTTTAAACCCCAATCCCTTAACCTTCAGCCCTAAAGCCTCAACCCTCAATCGTTAAACCTTCAACCCTAAACCCTATCCCTAATCCCTCTACCCTCAACACTCTACTTTAACCCTAATCCCTTGACCATCAACCCTATCCCTAAACCCTCAACTCTCAACCCTCAACTCTCAACATTAAACCCTAATCTGTCAACCCTAAACCCTAATCCCTCAACTCTAAATCCTATCCCTAAACCCTCAACCCTCAACACTATACCTTAAACCATAATCCCTCAACCCTAAACCCTAAACCCTAAACCCTAAACCCTATCCTTAAACCCTCAACACTATACCTTAAACCCTAATCCCTCAACCCTAACCCTAAACGTTGTCCCTAAACCCTAATCCCTCAACCCTCTACCCTAATCCATCATCTGTCATCCCTCAACTTGAATCCCTCATCCCTAAACCCTAAACGCTATCCCTATTCCTAGACGCTCAATAGGCTCAATACTATACCTTAAACCCTAATCCCTCTACCCTCGACACTCTTATTTAACCCTAATCCCTTGACCATTAACCCTATCCCTCAACCTCAACCTCAACCCTCAACCCTCAACACTCAACTCTAAACATTAAACCCTAATTCATCAACCGTAAACCCTAATCCCTCAAACCTAAACCCTATCCCTAAATCATCAACCCTCAACACTGTACCTTAAACCCTAATCCCTATCCCTTAACCCTTAAAACTTAAACCCTATCCCTATACCCTCAACACTTGACACTATATCTTAAGCCTTAAACCCTCATCCCTAAAGCCTCAACCCTCAATTCTTAAACCTTCAACCCTAAACCCTATCCCTAATCCCTTTACCCTCGACACTCTAACCCTAACCTTGACATTAAACACTAATCCGCCAACCCTAAACCCTAATCTGTCAACCCTAAACCCTTAACACTCAACACTATACCTTAAACCCTAATCCATCAACCCTAAAACCTAATCCATCAACCCTCAACCCTAAACACTATTAATAAACCCTCAACCCTTGAAACTATACCTTAAACCCTAATCCCTCAACCCTCAACCCTAATACCTCAACCCTCAACCCTAATCCCTCATCCCTAAACCCTAAACTCTATCCCTATTCCTAAACCCTCAACCCTCGACACTATACCTTAAACCCTAATCCCTTATCCCTAAACCCTAAACACTATCCCTCAACCCTTAACCCTTAAAAATTAAACCCTAAAACCTATCCATAAACCCTCGACGCTCAACACTATATTTTAAACCCCAATCCCTTAACCCTCAGCCCTAAAGCCTCAACCCTCAATCGTTAAACCTTCAACCCTAAACCCTATCCCTAATCCCTCTACCCTCAACACTCTACTTTAACCCTAATCCCTTGACCATCAACCCTATCCCTAAACCCTCAACCCTCAACCCTCAACTCTCAACATTAAACCCTAATCCGTCAACCCTAAACCCTAATCCGTCAACCCTAAACCCTAATCCCTCAACCCTAAATCATATCCCTAAACCCTCAACCCTCAACACTATACCTTAAACCATAATCCCTAAACCCTAAACCCTAGCCCTAAACCCAACAAAACTACTTTGCCTTATGTTTGGTTGTTAAACCCATCATTTTTGACACTCTTCTCTTCAAGATATTTGAGTTGCAAGAATATGTCAGAAAAATGGCTATGAACTTTTTTAATGTTAGTAATGTTATATGGCATGTTTTTCTGGCCCCATTTGGGGTTCATTATGCCAATAGGTGTACACACTATGAAAAAAGCTTTGCATATGGTACATCCACAGTGAGTAATTAACAGTTGAAATCAGAAGGATGATCATTATGAGAAAAGCTTTGCATTGGGGTACATCTATGTTTCTTGCTGTGCACCCCGCACTTAGGGGAGGTATATTGTTATGAAACAAGCAAATAATCTCCCATTGTTTACTGGCTCTATCCACAAGAACTACTAAACTATACCTTAAACACTAATCCCTCAACCCTAAACTTTCAACCCTAAACCCTATCCCTAATCCCTCTACCCTCAACAGTCTACCTTAACTCTAATCCCTCGGCCCTTAACCCTAAATGCTATCCCTAAAGCCTCAACCCTAAACCCTAATCCCTCAAGGTCCTAAACTCTAATCCCTTATCCCTAAGCTCCAAATCCTATCCCTAAATGCTCAACCCTTAACCTTAAACCTTAATCACTCAATCCTTATCCACCCCTCTCCTCCCCTATCTGGCTCACTCCCATCTCTACCCTCCTCTACCGTCAACACTATACATACATACATATAGGCATACATAGATACATACATACATATAGGCATACATACATACATACATACATACATACAGGCATACCTACATACATGATTAATAGCCTTAAACATAAAAAAATTTAAGTTTAACATAACGCGCTTGCGTTATTTAAAACATGAAAAACAGCACAAACTTTTGTTGTAAAGGAAAAATGCAAAGAAAATAATAACGCGAGCGCGTTATAACGAGAGCGCGTTATAACGCGCTCGCGCTATGTCTTGCTTTGGGAATCCCAAGCCTTGGGCTTGGGATTTGCTTTAGATTTCCAACCCAAAGGCTTGGAGTGCCTTATGAACAGTAACAGACGTGTTTTTCCATATTCTTCAAGATTTTAGATAATTTTGTTCGTGCTAACCCTCAGATTTGCACGTGTTTCAAGGTCAAACAAATCAAACACCTGGGTAATGTTAGGCTTTCTCTTAGCTATCTGACGATGTAATTTTTTTCACATTTTAACAATGTTAAGCCTTTCATCTTTAATTTTTTTTGTTTGTGTGTCCGTTTTTGGGCAAAAACCACTGTTTGGTCTTTTTTTCATTGTAAATTAACTATTCATTGAAATTTCAAAAAAATTACATATTTAGAAACTAGACTCCATTCTACAAATATTAAAAAAAGAAAAAAATAATTTTTGATTAGTTTTCAAAATTTATAGGGGTAGCACGGCCAAAATTCTATTTTTTAGGATGTGTCCACTTTGAAAATTAGTAAAAAATCAAATATTCATCAAATAATTATCAGAAAAATCGGGCATAAACTACATGCTATTAGCTAATTTCTCACCGAAGCGATTTTAAAAATACCAAAAAAAAGTTGACCTTTTGAGGGAGCCACAAAACATGCTATGTTATGTTTTTTTGACAGAAACAACACCAATTTCTGTGGCTCCTTCTTTTGAACCCCTTAATCTATGCCATTTTCAAAAAATAATAGTAGTTTAGAAAGTAGACTCGGAGCACTACGAACATTGTTTTGGTTGCATCTCCAAATTTTGAGTGTAACTATGCTCAATTTCTCATCCAAGGCCAGTATTTCCTGATTTCAGAAAAAAAGTGGCCACTTAAAACCCCTTTTTGGCCCCCCATCTTCCTGCACTTACCCAATATATCTAATCTATATTATATTTAATGATTATTATGATATATTATAATAATATATCTAATCTATATTATAATATTATATTATATTATTATAATAATTCATATACTTATATAATATAGTTAGAATTAGGCTTGTCGCTCGGGATGCTACTAGCATACCTATATTTAAAAAATATATCTAAAGTCCGCCGAGAGATATCCTTCTCTAGGGGCCTGTTTTTTTAATCAATTTACTACACATAGGTGGAAATAGGCGCCTCCAGAAGGATATCTCTCGGCAGACTTTAGATACTTTAGATATATTTTTTAAATATAGTTATGCTAGTATAGTTTACAGTCCCAAAAATAACTAATCAAAACTAAACATAACTCTTATTGTGCAGCTAAATAAAGTAATCCATGCATATTAAATCAGACTTGTTTTTTATGCATGCACCAACCCATTTGGCACTTCTAAAAATAGCACTGAAAAGATGTGCCCCAAATCTCTTAAATAAAGAGACTACCTGTACTGCGTGCATGAGTTAAACTTGCAAAAATAACTGGTAGTGGAGCATAAATTATCAATATTTCTTGGATCAATTTGTCCTTTGTTGCTAGGGTTGCATCCCCGGTTGTCCCTTGTTTTTCCTTTATTACTGATGTGTATTGTCTGATTTCAAATAACCCATTTTTTCTCTATAGCAAAATTTGAGACATGCCTAAACAATTCCTGTGGCATTGAATTCCCAAAGCAATTTTTGCAATCCCATTTGAGAGGATTAGAAATTTATCCACATTTCAAAACGTAGATTACTATAGTCCACTAAAGCGCAAAACCATATTATTAGAAATAAAATATGAGAGATTTTTGCTAAATGTCATCTATGGAATTTACAAACCAAATTCTTAAATCTGCAATGGCAATCAACAGTAATGTTTTAGAGAGAAAAGAGCAGCAAGAATCACCAATTAGAAATAAAACAGAATGTGAATGGTTGACGTAAATACAAAGGAAACCAATCTCAAAACGCTTCCACTCTCCATAGTTGATAGGAAAAGAGCTTTCAAAAAGATCCATATGCTTGGTAAGCGAAACCAATATACCTTTGCAAGTGATAACTTTGGCAGATGTTTTAGAGAGTAAAGAGCCGCAAGAATCACCATCGTTTTCCATTTTGATTCTTTCAATGTCTATTTCTCTGAATCTCTGGTTGACAACACATCGTACAAATCCTATTGTCGAATTTCAAACTTCTCAAGTAAGAAATGAATAAAACAAAGAACTGATGCAAATACCTTTTAAAAGAACAAGGATTTTTTCAACTGATGCAAACAAAGAACTGATAAGCCACCTCATCTTCAAGAAACCATCTTCCTTCCACTACATCAATGTAACTGATGCCATAAACCATATGTCTTCCACTCCTCGTGCATTCTCCATCTCTCATCCCTATGCATTTTTATTATTTTGATTTAATTTAGTTTTTGATTTTTTTTGTACGGAATCTTGAATCTTATTTTCTATTTTTAGATTGGAATTCTATTTTCTTTTTTTTTTAATTTTTGGAATTTTGTTTACAGGAATTTGAATCTTTTAGCTCTTCTCCTCCACCCCTGTTTGATTGTACAAATGCCTATGAGCATAACTAGTATATTTATATTTAAAAATATATATAAGTCCACTAAGGATCTTTTTTCCATAGTTTATTTGAAAAAATATTTGGAAAAAATAAAAAATAAAAACTAAAAAAGAAATTGGAAAAAATACAAAATAAAAACCAAAAAACAAATTGGAAAAAATAAAAACTAAAAACTAAAAAAGAAATTGTAAAAATAAAAAACTAAAAATCAAAAAAGAAATTGCACAAGAATTTTTTTCCAATGAATCTTATTTACATGAATTTATTTATTTAAATATTTTATGATTTTTGTTTACAGAATCTGAATTTTCAGCCCTTGCTGTGAGTGTAGAACACCTCTCAACGTAATAAACATTTTCACCAACTTTTAGACTACTACAAGGGCTACCATTAGTAACAACTACAAAATGACAATATATATTAGTAAACACAATTAAATAATTATTTTTCACATATTTTATCTTAAACTTATTAAATATTCCAAATACTATTCTAGCCATATAAATAGCCCAATAGCTAAACAACAAAGAATAGTATAGAAAAAGGAATGATTAAAAAAAATGGAAATGTAAGTACATATTTCATCAGATTGGACGCCTCTCTATCCTCATATCCTCGTGTGCTTGTACCTAAAAGTGTAGCATTTCCCTCCATCATAGCAAATATAAAATGGCATTTATTATGTTCACATGATAGAATGTTGTTTGCGTGCTTTCATTTCCAACATGGCATCAAAGACAACTATTTTTTCTATCTCACCAGGACTTAAATTTGACAGTTGTATAGTTGTTTTAGATATTTTTGCTATAAAATACAATCGAAATTTTAAAAAGACTATCATATGAAAAGAGAGATTTTGGACAAACTGTCAAAATTTCTATAGGATTATGATGATATATATGTTTAGTTTTTTATATAATTTACTTATACTAAGGTATGTCATATTTTAAAGGCACCAATGAATAGAAAATTGTCAAAAAAAAAATGCTTGACAAGCAAGGTAGACTATCAAATTTAGGCCCTAATCCTCACAATAAAATATTACATTCTCAACATGGAAGTAGAATAATTTAAAACTTTGCCTAAAATGATATGTCATTGGTTGTTAGTTGTTTGGTTCCATCATGATTAGTTTAAACATTAAACAAAATAAAATCCCACTTATTTAATACCCATTAGTATTACCCATTGCACAACCCCTAGCGATCTACAAGTGAAAAAAATAGAGATCACTTTCGATGTATGAGTTGTGCAATACAAGGCAGCCACGTGGACCTTCAGTTTTAATTTTATTTGCATCCTTAAACCATAATATTTTCTACTCCTGTTAAATTCATCCTCCAACACTTTGGGTTTCAGGAAACTGCAACTTGCAGTTCAGACAAGTAAACCCGTTCTATATGCAATTCAGACTGTTTCTCTAACTTGCAAAAACAAAGTCTAGAAAATTCCTCAGGGATGAAAAACAAGGAGGTTATTTTTCACACTCTACGAAGCGTAACTTCCTCGATTTTAAAGCCATTTAAAAATAGTTAGTTTTGGGGTAACATTTAAGGGGTTGTGGGCTCTCACTTGGCCACATAAGAGCAAATGAAGTGGAAGGTGAATCTCACTTCCAAAAAATGAAGTGGAAGGTGAATCTCACTTCCAAAAAATGAAGTGGAAGGTGAATCCCACTTCTAAACTTGAAAAAGCAAATACATAGCTAAAATGAAATAAAGGAAAAACATCTATTTCTAAGGACTCACCATGTCGTCAAGAAGTAAAAACTCTTGTAATTTTCCTTTTTTTAAGGTCTTGGAAATAATTAAATAATTTAAAAATAATTATGATGTTAAAAAAGTAAGTTTGAATTATAAATTAATTATTTAAAAAGTCATAAAAGTGTTTTTAAAAGGTGACTTAAGTTGTTTTCCAAAAGTGTTGCAAGGTGAGGGGGTGCAAAAGTGATTATGTAAAAATGACACTTTAGGGTCTGAGTGGAAAAATAGGAGAAAAAGAAAATAAATTAAAATATTTTCCTTCGAAAATTTATAAAAGGAGGTTTTGTCTCCAAAAAAGGGTGGCCTACTCATTTTATCAATTTCAATTCCTAAGGATTAACGTAAGTTCTTTCTTCTTTCATGAGGACAGAAACCCTCTAGATTTGTGAAACTTCAAGGATGAAAACCCTCTTAGTTTTCCTTATTCATGATTTGAGGACAAAAACCCTCTTGTCCTACTTGGTGATTTCATGTAGAGATCATAGTTGTGCTAAATGACTGAAGGCATTTTCAGGTACAATTTGATTTGCAAATTTTTGAGTTCTAGTTGTGGTTTTGATTTTCAATATTGTAGGTTTGTGAGATTTTGGGTTTTGTGTGGTTTCAATGTGTGGTGTTTCAATATTTCAGTTGGTATTATATTTCAGAAAAATATAAAAAAATAGATAATATCTGTGTGTTGTTTTAGATTTCTGTGTTCAATGATTTATTGCAGTTTTAGTGTTGATTCGATTGTTTTCAATTTGTTTTGGGATGAATATAATTATTGCTGCATTATCATCAAATTTGTGGAGTTTTCTTATGTGTGAGTGATTTATTATTAATAATATTTTATTGCAAGTTGTTGCAACTCTAGAAAAAAATAAGTTGTACACTTATTTGATGTAGGTCGTACCTAATTATTAATCTAAGCTACCAAGTTAGCAATTGAATTACCTTTCTAAAGGGGTCATATCATTTCCTAATACTAGCCGCTAAAAAATAAGTTGAAGACTTAACATTCCTTTTTATTAAGGGTAAAGCAGGTTTTGAAGGGACCCCGAAACTATTTACAAAATGTTGCCTAATAGATAAAACACAGCCAACCGACAACTAAACAATCGCAAAAGAGAACTAACAACACATCATCCAAGTTAGAAAGTTAAACAACTCTTGACCTAGTCCTAGAGATCCTCACCCCCTTAACTTGGGAATGGTTTGAATCAAACATTGATTTAGGTAGACCTTTTTTCCTTATTGGACCATCGTCCAGGTTACATCATTAACAAGGTCCTCTGATCTTGGTGAGGGGATATCCTCAAAAGTTGCCTCCACCAGGGATGTCTCTCGATAGGAGGGAGACCGAAGGCCCAAGGAAGTCGATGACTGCCTTATGACTAAAGAATCATTATGGCACATCTCAAGGGGAAATCCACCTAAACCAGAGTTGAGAAGAAGTCCTCTTAGAAGACATAGAGACACCAACCACATGGGTCCCTACCTCAAGGGGAGTTGAAGGAGAGGAGTCATCATCTTGAGAAGACACGTCATCTTGAGAAGACTTAACATTGTTGGCTGCCCATTATTAAAGGAGTTTAAAAATGCCAAAGATGAGGGCGTGAGGATTAGAAAAAGATATGTTATCATCTTGAAAGTCTTATTTGTCTTTGAAGAAATTCCTTTGTCTTTGGTGGGTGTTGTACCATTAATTAAGGGTGTAATTGCTTAACCTTTGGAGCTATACAGTTCATTTAAGGTGGAATGAGAGTTGCAAATTGAGTTTGTAATATTTATGAAGATTTGGGTTGTTGTATAGTTTAAAAAGGTAGATTTTACCATTTTTTACCAGTCATACAGTCCACATTTGTTGTTGTACTTTATGATACAGTCCATACCACTTTAGGGACATAATTTTTAGAGTTTCAATTTATATTGTTGCTAGGCTATTACAGCATTGTTTCTAGGTTTTAAATGGCTCTATTTAAAACTTTTTAAAATTTTCAAATACAAAATGTAAAACATAACAATTCTTAAACCTTTCTTTCAATTCAAATATTTCCTACCCTGGATGCCATATGAAACCACCTATTGTGGGCATGGCAACTGTAGAATTCCATTAAAAATTTTAATTTTTCAAAGCATTTGAAATAAGGGAAATAAATACCTTTCGACACAATTTCAAAAGGATAAGAAGAATCTCTTGGAGCCAAACACACCAACAATCCCTCACCACAAGCAAGCAATCCTCAATTCAATCCGATCCCAAGCCAAGCAACACCAAAATCCTCTTTTTCAATTTTCAACAATTCTTTCACAAAGGGGAGAACATGATAGGTTTTTCCAAACAAATGCAAAAAGTGTAAATGATATGCATTGTTTTCCTTTTTTCCAAAATTCTCTAAACCCCTTTCCCTTTTCCCTTCCTTTTCACACAACTAATTATTCTAAAAATTGTCTTTTTAAAAATAGATATTTCCTAAACGATAATTCTCAAATATTATGAAATAAAGCTGATGTATTGAAATTAAATCATCATTAATATTCCCCTTGACATTATAATTAAACTACATTTTCATTTATAAAGTAAATCTATTTTCCTTACACAAATAATTTTAATTCCCTAAGGCAATTAAATTCACTATATTTTTCTTTTCACATAAACTAATAAAATGTCACGGGCAAGCATAATTAAATATCTTTTCCGCAAACACGGTAAACAAGCATTTTGAGATAAATCTAAATGCAACGTGCTAAGATAAAAATAAACACACTTTAAGGGGTTCTAGAACAACACACACTTTACGGGGTTCCACAACATACAAATTCCAGAATTGCCACCGATTCGGATCCAGGTTTACACAAGGATGCATATGACCATCTCATACTCGAATCGAGTGAGATAAAGGTTAACGCACAATTTTACCCAATGCAAATGTCACATTTGTAACCATCGTTGGATAATAACACTATACCTGCACACTCAGGTCATACATCAAACATACCTACAATATCCTTTATACATAATTTAAAATTTGCATGGGACCACCTGTGTTGCTCAAATTTAAACAGAAAATTCATTTATGCAGTTGTATGGGACCATGGCATTAGCCTTTGGAGGGTTTGACAAAATAACAAAGAGTGGTGATGCACTATAAAAAGATGGCGTGATGCAGTTATTTGTAGCCACATGGACTTTCCAACCTTAGTCTTATTCTGCCCTCACGTGGTATATAGAGATTATTTTTTTATTTTTAACATAGGCCTACCACTAGTTAAAATAAAAATGAACTAAATTCATTTTTTGTCCGATCAGGGGTGAAAACATTTTTTTAAGACAATTTAAAACCTCCAACTCATGTCATTCTTCATGGCTAATAAAAATGTCTCCCAAAATTATTGGACCTTTGTGATACTAAAGACGAAATTAGCAAGTTCCCCTTTTAAAATTGAGCTAGCACATTAAATTGTTAAATATAGTTTTTATGGGATTTTCACCACAACCACAATTTCCACCCGAAAGGGGCCATAAATTGGCAAAAAGGTGAATAACACAGTGTCGTTCCTTGTTTTATCATCCAAATCTAGACATTGATTTTTTAATTGCAAGTTGTTTGTAAAAGCTATTAGCTATTAAATTGTCAATTCTAGGCTTTTAGTAGAGTTGTCACCACAACCCTGATTTTCAACTAAGAGACATAAAATTAAAATTGGAGGTAGATGTCAAAGTATCAAAACTTGTCATCATAATCTTGAATTTCAACAAGTCTAAGCTATTCAAAGATGTCAAGCATGGTTAGCATAGCATTTTGGGGCCAAAAAAATAAAAATGTTTTACCTAAAACTAAGCGGGGGGCCTAAGATATGATGGTGCAAAGTTGACAACAACACAGTTGAAAACCCCTAGGGTTGCCAACACATTGCAGGAGACTATACATTATAGGCACCTATCCAAAATTCTCCCTTGCAGTACCTACTCCCTTCTCGCACCTTCTTTTGCTTGTGCATTGTTCGTCACCTAAGACTTGTAAAGAGCCCTAAAAAATAATAAATAGACAATAGCCCTTAACTACACCACCTCCTCACCATTGCATTTTCTTAAAGAACTACTGCACCTTAAATAAGAACTCCCCCACTCCTCGCTAGAAACACACTCATTGTCATTAAATCACTGCACAACTCCCAATCAATATCCCTCCTTTTTAACTACTTGACCACCACCAATTCTTTCAAATTGATATGCCCCAACTCTTGTGGATTGCCAACTAAGCCTTAGAATTGTTTTGCAATTTTTCCCTTGATAGTAACATAAGGTTCAAGAGCATAACCATGCTACACTACAACAAGATGTATACTATCATTCCCTTGTTCAATTGTTATCATTCCCTTGTTTAGTTGCTATAGATTAGAGAGGCTTAGAAGAAAACAAAGTATCTTAATTTTTCCAAGTGCTCACAATATGGTTGTATATGGTCATAATTGACTCTTGATTGATGCCTTCATTGACCAAATGATCTACTACTATATTAATATTACTTTTGCAATGATTGAAAGTTATCGCTCTAAATTTCTCCCTTGATCCTTGTACCCCTTTTTCATAGCAACTGAATTTCTAACTTGGACTTCTCCCATTATTAATAGTATTTAATCACAACCATTGAGTTGCCTTCAACTATCAATTTCGATAATTTTTGGCAAATTATTGTCCTTAGCCCTACTATTAGTGCTTCTCTTTCACTTCATTGTTACTGCAAATACCAAAAAAAGGGGGTCTTCATAGATCATATTTCAAGTACCTGAGCACAAAGCCTCTGCCTGCAATATCTGGGTTCCCATGTGTTACTCCATCAAAATTTAATTTGGAAAGGCCTCTAGAGGTGGAATCCACTTCTCTTGCGAGGTTGTAGCATTTTGTCCAATTTGATCTCTACTCAAATTATTTCCTCTTATCCATGTTTGGCACTTGAAATATTTATTATCATAGAATATCACCAATATTTTAATATTGATAATGCTAATTTTTAACTTAATTATGTTATCGTAACATTATTTAACATCATTATAATATTATAATTCAGTAATTAATAGTATTTAAGTATATTACTAATAACACTAATAGTATAAAAATAATATAAGATTGGAATAAACAAAAAGATGTGGAAAGATCCTAATAAATCGAGAGGTGAGCAAAAAGTGAGTCCCCCTCCTGAAAATTTTGAATGTCGAACTTTGATGGTGCTTCTAGGGGCAATCTAGGCATTGTGGGTGGAGGCTTTGATTAAGAGATTCTAAAGAATGCTTTGTGTATGGAGGTTGGGGATTAGATCAAACAATGATGTTGAATGAAAAGCTCTAATTGTAGGAATGGTGGCGGCAAGTTCTCAAGAAGTGCAAAATATTATTGTTGAAAGAGCTTCTCTTATAGTAATCAATGCTCCAAGTTAAAGTTAAAATGATGTGGAAGAAGCATTGTGGATAGGAGCCAAATTTGTAAAGGTTGATTATCAATATTGCAGGCATAATTTAAATCCAACAATAGATTTTTTTGCTATGGAGTAGATCAAGCACCTTTTGCAATGCTTTATAGTCATCTTCTTCTTGGGAAGGTCTTGATCGTCACTTAGATTTTGTGCCACCTTAAGAAAATTATTAGTGCTCTCTAAAGTCTCCTGACAAGTTGGCAAAGCTCTATTATCCCACTATTTCAAAGGTTTGTAGACTATTATTGTGGTCTATAGCTTATGGATAGATTATGTATCCATAAGTTCCCCTAAGTATTTGGCAGTGGTGTTTAAATTTGGCATAAGGTTTGGATTGTTTAGAGATTGGAAGTGGCATGGGTTTGTACACATAAGGTTGGATTGCATTTATTTGGCATATGTAAGATCTTTATTTGTTGTGCTTAGCAAAGCTCAATTATGTGGTGATGTTGGGAGTTGTTCTAATAGGGAGTTTGGGAGGCATCACTTATCTGTGAGTTTTTCTTTAGATTCTTGCTTAGGTGATGGCATGAAGGCAAATTAAGAAGACAAAGTGTGTCCTTGTGCATAAAGGAGTATCAAATTGGTGCATGGGCTCAATCTTTAACTATAATTCCAATGTGGCCCTAGGTTCTATAAAAATTGTTTTGGGAGTGGAAGGTTTGGATGCTCACAGTTCTCCGTGTTCTAAATCTATGGTATGTCAGACCTTTGTGTCCTGCCTATCTACTTTCATCCCTAAGTCTACTTTGTGAGTGTGGATGCTTCAAATGTTCCTCCCAAATAATTTTGAAGGCATGTCCTTTCTCTCGTCAAAGCTTGCCCTAGGAGGCTCTAGAGAGAAGAATGAAGAGGGTGCTAGTGTGCAGGACTAAGAAAAAGGGAGAATTGTAAGAGAAAATCCTATCCTTAGAAAAGGTGAGTGTGCTTAGAGCATATTGTGTAGTAATGGCAAGGTAATACATGGTCTTCTGGTAACACTCAATAAAGGTAGTTGGAGGTGACAAGTTATCATGCAATGCATGGTCTTCTAATAATGCACAATAAAGGCAATTGGAGGTGACGAGTGATCATACTTTGTCTGTGTTCTATGAACACTTAGTGCATAGAGCAAAATTAAGGGAGGAAGTTATTCATGGGGTGCACATATGTGCCCTAGATCCCTTGGCTCAACTTGGTGGTCATGGTGTGGAAGAAATTGCAAGTTGGGGTGAAGCAATGACCTTTGTTGTTGGTCACTAGACGATCTGCAAATGATAGTTTATGTAGTTTTTTGGTTTCTTGGGCTAAGGTCTCTGATACTAGTTGTGCTTTTTGGTGGTGCTATATGGTACCTATTCATAGCTCTCATTTGATAGGTAGTCGCCTGGAGTTTGGAGCTTATGGCTTATGGGTGTTGGCTTTGCCCTTAAGTGATGGGGCATTTGATTGGTGTTAGTATTATTGTCAAGTAGGTGTTTTTTGCAATGTGTCAAATTATGCGATGTTTATTAAGATTTAACTATGTAGTTTTTTAGTCAAACTCGTTGACCCACATTTCCTAAGTAGTGGTTCACAATAACCCATCTCTCATGAACATTCATTGCATCTAGGTGATGCTCATAGGGGTGATGCATCAAGACTCCCTAAGAAGTTGCCCATCCTAGTACTACTCTAACTCAAGCACGCTTAACCATGGAGTTTCCCCCAAGAGCAGGCACACTTAGATTGCTACCCTAATTGTTCTATAAGCCTCTAAGTTGTTTGTTCTTGTTATTAAAAATAATGATTGTAATGTTTATTTTATCAGGCAAGGTCCCCTATAGAGTCCCCCAACTATATTATCTAAAAAATATTAAAATAATAATGATAATTTAGTACTTATAACAATAGCATCTTATCTAAAGATTAGTATAAATAGGGAGTGGAGGATGTAGGGAAAGTCAAAGCATGATACGACAAACCCTAAAAGTTTTATGTCAATCGATGGGCCACTGCATAAGTAGAAGAAAGTGGCAAAGGCTATGCAGACAAAAGGAATAACTATCAAGCATACTAAGGCCAGGATCCCATGAGGCTGTCTAGCTTATTTTGCCTAGCATCCACCGCTCAATTTTTTGAGTTATTTGTGAAGCTAGTGGTCCCATGAATTGTTTTTGTTTGTTTTAAGCAATTACTGTACTCATAAAAACGTGACTCAGGCACAAGCGCGGATGAGTCAGCTTCAATATAGCACATGGACCCTCTCCTTGCCTTGGGCAACCTCCAAGTCACTTCTACTCTCGTGGCAAAAGCTAGTCAAGTGGAGGCGAGACCTAGGGGTGGTTCTGCTCTCTTGGGAGAATGACGTAGTGGAGAGTGGTCAGCTGGTCCTAAGGCCTGTTGTGGTTTGCTATGTGTTGTTCTAGGACCGTTGTGGTGGAGATAATAATATGACCCAAAGGGTAACTAGTTATCAATCTCCTATTTAGATTTTTTGTGTTCCAACGTCTAGATGGATGTCAGTTATAGTCGTTGATGAGCCTAATATGTTGTAACCTTTCTTTAATGGATTGAACACGTTGTATTTGTTCTCTTTGTTGAATTAACCTACGCATGTGTTTCTTCTTGTGTTTGTTGTGACCTAGGATGTATTTGTTCAATCTCCTCAAGGATAGCCCTAACTCACTCACCTCTAATTCTGGGGCACATTCATATCCTTGGATAGAGAGAATTGATTTGAGTTGACCGAGAGGAGACTTTCGACTTAGTGATGTTATCTAAGGCTTTGTATGAGTTCTCTTGACTTCTTGACCTCGTGACGAAACCGAGGGTTTGACCTTGTGTAGTTGAATCCTACCTTGTGATAGAATCGAGGGTTTGACTTTTTCTAAGTTTTAATTTTCTTGTATTTTTGGGGGTTTTCAATATGTATGCAACTAATATGTATGCAAAACGATTGTTTTTTGTTCTTTTTCTAGAATTGAATGTCGAAATGAACTAATTAACTAGGAATTTGAAAGATGAATGCAATTTAATATGAGATTACCTAATGCAATTTATTCTATGTTTTTGTTTTTTTTCGAATGACGATTTTTGAACTAATCTAAGAATTGAAAATGCAAAATATGAAACTTAATCTAGAGTTGCAATTTAACTACTCAAAGCAAAGCTAATCTAATCAACTTTAAAACAAATCTATCAAGAAAATTGTAACAAGATTACTATTCCCAATAGCAAAGATGATTTAATTAACTAATAAACCATGAAAAACCTGGATTGTGGTCGACGCATGAGTCTATGCACTACCCTCACGAATCCTTGTTTCGGCAACCTCCTTGTCCTCTTGCAGCAATGGGGTCCTCTTGGTGGCAATTGGGAAGAGAGCAAATGAGTGAGCTTGAGAAAGTTATGAATTGGGAGAGCTTGTAAAAGCTTTGAAGCATTTGGGCTTGAGAAATTCACAAGCATAACAACGTTGTATGAAGCCTTTGAAGGCTTGGGCAACAAATACTAAAGCAAAAGGCACCTATGTCCTGCGAAGAGCATGAGAATGCTAATTGGAGAGCAAAAGCAAAGCTTGAAAAATGATTGCGACAATGGATTTGCCTCCTAAGGGAAAGCTTTGGAGCTTTGCAACAATGAAAACTAATGAAATGAAAGCTTTGAAGCTTTGAAATCTAAAGAAAGAAATGAAGAAAGAGGCTCAGAGGTCTATGAAGAAACTTGAAAACACTTATGAAGATGAGAAGAGAATTATCCAACTTCAGAAATAATGAAAAGGTGTGGGGTATTTATAGTGCTTGAGAGCTCACAATAGGTGGAATTGATTGAGAAGTTCACTCAATTTCATTGAAGAGTTAACAAGGTTGACCGGACAGAGAACTAGATTGATTAGGAGTGAACAGACTTTGATAGTCTTTCACAAAAAAAGAAATGGAGTTAGCATGAAATTGATTGAGAGATAAGAAGAATTGATTTGTGAGTTAGAATGGAGTGATTGGGAGTCTTGAATTAGTCAAAAAAGTTGATCAGTTAGAGAAGGCAACTCACACAATCAAGGTTCAATTTGGAGCAAATTTGAGCCTAAACTAAAGGAGAACTCACACTCAAAAATACAACAAGGTCACCCCTTTTACCAGTAGGGTTGCCCAGGGGCAACCCTGGGTCGCTTAGGGGTCACCCGGTGGGGATCTGGAAATTATAGGGGGGATCCAGATAAAAAAGGTTTTGGGTGCAAATTGACAGTTGGAGAATGATTTTAGAGGGTTAAAGCTGCAATCTACCTCCAAAAACAAATCAAAATGATGCATGAGGTGGGTTGCCCCTTTTACCAATAGAGTCCCCCAGGGGCAACCCTGAATTGACAAGAGGCAAACCCAGAAACAATTGTTTTTTAATAAGTCACAACTTCTGAGAGCTCGTTCGGGCATATACGGACTCCTTTTTGGGTGCAATTTTTTTAAATTGCATAATCTTTTGAGCTCTACGCAATGGTGCCATTAGTTTTTCTTGAAAGTGTCTCAAAATTATACTTTTAGATCATTTTTGCTCATGGTACCCTCTCGGTCTCTCAGGCCCTAAAAGGTTCGATAGGCAATTGAAAATGAGACAGATGGATGGAGAAGAAAGAATAGATGGGAAAGCTCCTAGGGAAGAGTGATTTACCCTCTTCTGAAGTGGATTAGCCATGTCATCAAGGCTGGCAAGTGACAGGTGTGGTTTGTCGAAGATGGGTTAGGTGACTAGGAAGACATTATGCAAGACTTTGGAAGGTTAGAAAAGCACAGACAGTGAAAAACAAACACAGACACATGTCGTCAAGAGAAGCACTGTCGAAAGGGCATTATATTCACACTTCCGTGTACGTGATTAGGATTACACATCATCATAGGCTCCTCGTGTAAGCTTGTGTGTTTGTAGTTCTTATAGTTGCCTTAAATTGTAGTTTTTTTACTATACTTCAGAGGTTGGCAATATTGAGATGGAGGTGGAGATGGTAAAAAGTAGGATATCAAGGGCCAAAAAATGTGTCTTTGAGTATGACTCTAAGATCTCATTTTAAAAAGAAAAAGAAAAATAGTGATTAGGCATTAAAGTGTGTTTGTAACTTTTATGAATGATGTTATTGTAATGAGCTTTCTTTTCTTGGCCCCATTAATTTATAAAAAAAAAACAATATTACCTTTACAATAATTATCATATTTTAATAATTTGACCTTTTTAATTTGGCCTTTCAAATGGTATTAATAACAATTTGCTAATAGGGCTTTGTTCACATAAAGCGTTATTTTGTTTTATCAATTATTTGTGTTGAACCCTTTTTAGGTGTTTTCACTCCCTTTCTCTCATTTTCAGCTCCCCCTCTCCTTTCCTCTCAATCTTTTTAAGGAGCATAGCCTGCAATCTTCCATAAAAAATTTCCTATCCTGACAATGGATCACTAAGTATGATCCAAAACATTGATGCTAAAAATCACCAAAGTCGCATCGAAAAGCAATCTCAATCACTATCATGGACTGTGGAAATATTATGTCCCTTACTTGATATGATTTCCATTTTTTCAGAATTGATGTGTCTTCTACTTGATATGATTGGAAATATCTTAAGATTGAGAGAACCAGCGTTCAAAGATAGATAAAGTACTTTATACACCAAGTGACTGCATAGTTGAGATCAATGCTTGTAACAGCCTGGACTATGGCATAAATATAGTAACCAACATCTGGCTCTGTGAATAGGCTTGATAACCAATCTAATAGGCTAGTAAATATGAAAATATCATCATGCACCCAGTCAAGTTTGTAACTGAATGTCTTATATACCCAGTTTGTCATGATTCGGCTTTGCATCATGAAGCATTTATTATGAACCCACTAACGATAGCCAAATACATATGCCATGGCAACAACAATCTGAAAGTTAGATGAACTTGAATATGCAAATTTTGATTTTATATGTTTACATATAGAAAAAAGACACAAGGTTTTCCGCTAGAACAATAAAGATTTTCTGAATAATCAAATTACAGAAGCTGTAAAGTTATAAAAATCAAAACTCAAATATGTAAAAACACTTTCATGAGATTGGGATGTTGGACTAAACTTCATTTGTCATTGTCAAGCTTTTATATTTTAACAAAATATCTTTTAAAACACAGTAACCATACACATTATTTCTAGTACCATACAACCCCTGAACATGGGAACCCTTTGTTCACAGACATGGTATATTCTGGTAAAAAATAGATGGCATATCATGCCACGTTAAGTATAATGTTATATCCCATGTCAATGAAGGGTAAAATGTTGGATATAAAAATATAATTTTAAGGGTAAAAGGTTTTAAACAATATACATAGAGGTGTTCCAGACAAGTTTTCTGGATATACGTCCATGGCCAGATGAGCAATATGATAGATGATGGTTGTAACTTGTAACCACCCACAGGTAAGTGGACCTTATCTTTGTCCAAAACCTTGAAAAGAGCCAACTCTGTGCATTGAATGACGACTTATGCAAGAACAAGTTCATGCTAAATGAGATCACATATAGATTAAAATCTAGACTGCATCCATTTTTATCCTCTTAGCCATAAATTTCCATGTACATATCAGTAGGAAAAGAATCAAACCCAGAATTAATTTTCAAATCCCCTGTACAGCATAAACTTGCGTCACTGGAATTACCACACTTCAACTAAAATCCATAGCAAAAGATATCAAATCATGATGGCCGATCATACGCTGGAAAACCCCGCTTTTGAAACCATGCAGGCATGTGGAATCTTTCATATAACACAGGGCGCACATCTTTCTGTGTGGCAAGATGCTTCAATAGTGGTAAGAGTACTTGCAGAAGCTGATTCAATTCATTCAAATCACAAAACAGATTTTGTAAGACCAGATGGATACATCGAGTCCAACCAACATGAGATTTTTTAATTATATAGATAGTTCCATTAGATCACTAAGTGCACTAAAGCAGACAGGTGGCAAGGCAACCACACACAGATGTACTCAAATAAACCATACCTGTTCGTCATCTGTGTGTGCTCCGGTAAAAGGAACACATGGTATGCCATTTGTAGGTTGCAGCAAAAAACTGAAAGGATTGTTGTCAATAATGACTGTCCGACGAAGATCACGTGCAAGACAAGATAAATCTTTTACATGGTCTCGGTATTTTCTGTTTAAATCAATATATGGTTTTGATTAAACAATTAATTGTTTTGCTATAATATACAAATAAAAAAAGCTGTGTACCAGATATATCCAACCAAATCTTTTTGGAAAACAATCTTTGTGTGTCAGCCATATCCAACAACATTCCCATCTTTACAAAGCAAGATGCTAGACAAATAACATTTATTTAGTGTCTGTAAGGATACCAGAACCATGGCCAAATGTAGCCTTGCAGAGGAAATCAGATAAATAAGAAGTAGCCTTGCAGAGGAGAGGAAAACAGATAAATAAGAAGACTATTACCACTAGCATTCAAAAGTGAAACAAAATGGGTACAACGAAGGGATCCTATTTCTTTTCTTATAGGAGAGTTAAGAATGCCTTGTACAAAAATCTTATGGTGAAAGAACCATACAAAAATGTCTGAATCATGACTAAAAGACGTTGTGTGCCATCCATGCTCATCTCTATATGGTCAGAAATGTGCACATTCAAGAAAACTATTGCAAAGTCGGACTTCAGCTGTATGGGACATTTCATATTCCAATCCTATTTCCAAATCAGCTGAAGTAATTGTCCAGATGTTGTCATTCATTTTTTGGTCTAAGATAGGTTAGCATACACAGAAAGAAGCGTTACTTGACATACATATAAAAGACAACTATTATGACGAATTAATATTATGCATTATTGCAGAAATGTTATGTGCAGCGGGAAGAAATACTTTTTCTGATTTCTTTAGATAATGTTGCAAAAAGTGATAGAGCATAGAATCTCTGCTTTATTGTTCCACTTTACCTCCCCTAGCTGCATTTTTTTCCCTCCCATTCAATCAGCAATCAGCTCCTTGAATCAGCCACGAGCCGGTTAAGGGCATCGCCACAACTGTCAGGGAGGCCATGGCCTCCTCTCAAACCTTGTCCCTACCAGATCCAAATCTTCAGTACGATTCTGTGCTCTCCAATGAACTGACACAGCTCTGCAAGGAAGACTTGCATTGTTTCCTTCAATAACATGCCTATTATTTAATCTCAAGGCCCAACTTCATTATTAAGAAGGAAAATGAGTGTTATCTCACGATGGAAAAACCTCCAGGAATCTCTTTCTTAATTGACAAAATGAAAAATAGGATCTGGTTATGAGGCGAGTTCTCGAGAGGACTTGGTCCCAGTGAATCTACAGATCTGGGAAGCAAAAGAAACAGGTATCACTAACAAGCGAAGGAAACAAGAAAAAGACTCAATGGGATGAGAAGAAGAGCCAAACTTGAACAAATCCATTGACGAAATTATGCAAATTTGGACTCCTAAGATCTCACATTAGAATACAGCTCAGACAGAAAGTGTGTTCTCTTTCATCAACTCTATATTGCAGATATATATATATATTTATCAAGATCCCCACTTTCACAAGATCATGAGGTAACAGACAACAACCAGAACCCTGATTCATTGAGGTATGATCCAATCTCTCCTCAATCCTATTCTTGAGATTTGCGTGTCAATTTCTTTTCTCTTGAGTTACAAGAAAAATTCCAATGTGGTAAATGCACATATTCTCCCAAATGGGAGCCACAAAATGTCATAAATTGAGCAGATTCTAACATAGGTCCTCAAGAATGCACAAAATCTTATTATAATGGGGAATTTCAATACAACCAGAACCACAATATAGAAAAAGGGTGGAATGGACTTATATCACAGAGCAACTAAGGTACTCATAACCTTGAATCAAACTCACAAATTGTTGAATTACAACATGTGTGCTTATTCTTCACTTGGAGTAATAGAAGGGCAGAAGCTACATGGCAGAAAAAAAAGATACGGAGTGTTCATAACACAGCAATGGATCAAACCAAAGAGACAAACAATAGCTAGAGTAAATGACACCACTCTGTCAGACCACTGGTCAATTTCACTTGACACCTCTAATTGAGAACCATTGAGGAGGAAAAGCCTATTGAAATTTGAAAATTTGTAGCTATTTCATCCTGGATTTACACAACAGTCAAAAAAATAGTGCTCTAAAACTCCCAACCTTCTAAGACATGATGTGTCCAAGTTCACAAAAAAGATGAAATAACAAAATGAAGCTGAAGAGATAGGTCAAAGAAGAATTTGGAAATATTTTGGAGTCAGAGAAAATTGCATATCAGCTTGAGAGCATTTGAAAGCAAAACGCAAATAAGAGATCATATATAACTAGGTAAATGAAGAACAATCTCTCATAGATGAATTGGCCCTTAATCAAAAGAAAGAAGAACAGTATTGGAAACACAAATTAAGGGATCAATACATTAAACAAAGAGACAGGAACACAAAATTCTTCCATCAATCTGCCCTCAACAGACAACACATAAATTCACTGCGAAGAATTCAAATTGGATATAGGAACTATATTGTTGCAGCAGAGGAAATTACAAAATATGCCATAGATTACTCTTAGAATATTCTTACAAGAACTTCCTCAAATACACCAGATAGAAGCAGCTAAAAGATAAGTTGAACAGATTCAAACTCACTACGGAAGCTGATAAGATTCAAGAACGACATCATGTAGCCAACCACATAGCAGGAAATAAAAGGCACAGTGTTCTCTTTTCAACTATATAAATCTCCTTTCAACTATATAAATCTCCAGGACCTGATGGCTATCCTGTCATTTTTATCAAACCTTCTTGGAAACTATAAAAAAGGATTTAATGGCTTTGATAGAGGAAGCTTAAAACAGAAAAACATTTAAAATGGTTATTGGCTTGATAATGCATGAAAGGTTATTTGGTCCAATGCTTTAGTTTTCTCCTCAAAGCATTTAAAAGTGAAAGGTGGGGTTTCTATTCTTTTGAACCCCAACTTGGGTTCTAATGTTTTGAGTCATGGCTGTTCCCTGAAATAGGGTTGTCTAGATTTAATTGAACAAGGATAATAATTTTTTGGCACCTGCTCAATTTATGTCCCTAATAATTATGAGAGCTGAATTATGGAACTGGTTGTCCATTAACTTGAAAGAACTTGCTTGGGTCTGTGGAGGGGATTTTAATGTGATTGAAAATAGTGAAGATAAATCTAGGAGTTGCAAGTTTGACTGGAAAGGGAATGAAAGATTTTCTTAGAACAAGTTTAAAACGAAGAAGAATTTGGTTGATCCTCTGGAGAAAGGTAAAAGAAACAACAAAGATATTTGGTTTACTTGGTCTAACTTTCAGAAATGGTGTAAGAGGGTGTTTTCTAGAATTGATCGGTCCATGCCTGATCTTTCCTTTTTTGGTATCCCTCCTATTTCTGATAATAATGTTGTCAAGGTTATTCCTGCCCCCTTGTCTCATTTCCCCCTCTGTAGCCCTCCTAAGGTTCTTAATTCTTTTAAAGACCTATACAAATTGAATATTTATCATCTTAGAGACCCAAATTGTCGTAACACTTTATATAATCTATGGGTGTTAAACTTTGGTAAATTCTCAATTGGTTCCAACATTTGTAGATGGAGTAAAGCAATGGAGGTTACTGTTTCTTTTTTATGAGAATTTATAGTAAGAATAAAGCTAACCTTAGATCTGCCAGAGTTAGGAGGTGGTAGGAAAGTCTTATTTCAGTTGACAATAGCCTTCAGCTTAGGCCTTTTGATGAGCCCTTGCAGCATGAAGCTATGGAGTTAAAATATTCTCTGAGGTGTAATCAGTTATACCAAGCTAAGAGTGCAAAATATAGATCTAGGCTTCTGTGGTTGCATTTGGGTGATGGGGGATCAAAGTTTTTCTTTGATTTCTTGAAAGTGAAGCATGCCAAAGAAAGAATTATAGCCATTGTGGTTGATGGTTCTCTTGTTGAGGATGGAACTAGTGTCAGAAAGGCTTTTCATTAAATTATGAAAAATGCATGTTTATTTGAACATGGTTGTGTAGCAATAAATGGTTAGAAACTTGAAATAATTATATGATTTATTATGCAAGGTGTCGCGATTTGTTTGGTAGATGCATAGGTTACAGGTACAATCAAATGCCACCTAGAGTCGAAAGGGGGATGCCCAATTCCGAGTGGGGTAACTGAGTCGACAAAAGAGCTTGTGAGGCAGTCGAGCATAGGCCAAGATTAACAATCGATGGCACAACAACTGATGTAGCTTGACCAAGAAAGAAATCATTTTAGAGACCGGGGCAAGAAGTATCAAAGATATTACCTAGAGGAAAAAGGTAGCCTGGGGTAATGAAGGTCAGAAGAATACGTAGAAAGCAGTTTTGAGTCAATGGGAACTCAAAATGCAATTGGAAATGGTGTGAAAGCCCATGTATGGTGTAGTGGAACCACAAAGGACTCAAGGAAGCACAAATGGAACCAAAGACTCTAAAGAAAATACTGCCTAAAGAAATTAAGATTCTCATGGTCCGAGGTATCCAAGAATGATGACCACTGGGGAAAGTGCCTCTCGATTATTCTTGCAATCAATGTTGAGAGTGTGAGTCATCCATAAAAAGGAAGAACCCAAGGAGGGATTGTTGGAAAATTAGGGTTGCCAAATCTACAAGAGGCAATTCATATTGTCTCTCTCAATATGTAATGTCCCCTTTTGGGTATTCTTATTTTTTCTCCTTGCACACAAATATAAACCTCTTAAAAGGAACATTAGTAATTAGTACAATAATAATAAAATCAAAACATTAATTTGGATTAGTAATAACATGGACCATTATATAATTCATATTATTTCCTCATACTTATTCATATGGAGCCTCATGATATACATCGGGAATGATGATGCCTGGTCACTAATCTAATCTAGCCCTAGTGGAGGATAGGTGTATGTTTATTAAGGTGCGGGATAATAATACCCAACGGCTTCATTGCACGCCCAGCAATACTTCACCTCTTGGCTCAAGAGCTTCATTGCACGTCCGGCAATACTTCACTACTTGAGGATCGCGCCCCACTGTCATAGGCCCAAGGGTTTCATGCTCAACCGGCATACTTCACCACTTGGCTCAAAAAGGCTTCATGCTCGCCCAACATACTTCACCATTTGAGAGTCACCTACCGTGTAGGTCATCTCCATATGCATAGGCCCAAGTGCTTCATTGCACGCCCGGCAATACTTCACTACTTGGCTCAAGGGACTTCATTACACGCCTGGTAATACTTCATCCACTTGAGAGACACCTACCCTATGTGAGATTGATCATAATAATCCGCACTTATTGATCATAATAATCCGCACTTACTTACTTAACCGACCTCCTAGGGAAATAGATAAGATTAAGGACGTGGCATGACTTGTTTGTCCCTTGTACAATATGAGTAAGGTTAGAGAATGCATACCAATAAGGAGCTCGTCCTCTCGATCTAGTGATCTATGGATCACAAAGCTAATCCTCTTATGGATATTGTTCCTCTATGGGAACTATTGTTATATCATCCTTTTAGATGGATGAGTATAAGGCTTATATGCCTCTCATATATACGATGTTATTATCATGTGTCTATGCACAACTCTTTATTGGTATTTGCTGATATGATCACCGTTTGTAATGATGAGGAAGTACGTTTAGAATGTTGATTTGCTGATTGATCCTTTGAAAATGTATGATAACACTCTCCTCTTGTAATCTGAAGCAGAGGTATATATATCTATGATTATGCTCTTGATCTAATATATCTTCCTTGCTGGTCGGGCTGCTGAAAGACACTGATTGCTGGTATGTAATGGTATGGACGTTAAGTCTGCTTGTATTGTTGTGTGTGATGATCAAATGCAGAACTGTTTTAGATGCTTTTGTGAGTGTTGAGATGATCTGCCGGCTGATTGATTCATTCATATTCCAATCCTCCCTTCATTTTCCCATTGATCTACTATTTATGTTCTTCCAAATGGTATGACCATTGGTCAATGGGCATCATCACCTTAAGGATTCGCTATCTTATTTATTTATCAAGTATTAATCCTCCAATCGCTGCTCTATACCTTTGCTGTCTTGAGTTTGCATTATCAGTGGAGACTCTTAGTTGGATCTCTCTTTAGATTGAATGATTCCATGCCATCTTCCCGTTTGCTTGATGAGATATTAATAGTTTGCGAGAGGTTGCTTTCTTACCAAAGGACGTCACTTTATATGATGATCGCCACTTTTCAAATATCCTTTCATAATCACTAGTCTTCATTCGCTTCATTTTGCTTTCTTCAATGTCTTAATTGTATCATTGATTGCCTTAGTCATAGGCTAATATATGTGCTGCCTTGTCTTTTGTCTTATTCCTACTGATAAGCGGCGATTATGTATGTTCCTTCACCAACTTGAATGATATTAATCTTTTCCCCATGTCTAGCGCTAGTTTATGAATCATAGAGGAAAGAGTTCGTTGTTAGGAGGGTCAATTTAGAGGATATCGATCCCTCTATAATATTTAATTCATAATATAATATATATATATGATAATATTAGTTATTAATATTATAATTATTATCATAGAATATTTTAATTTATATTTATATTAATAATATTTATATTTATAAATATATTAATATTTTAATTATATTAAAATATTCATAAAATAACATTATATATTATATTTATAATATTAAATCTCATATGATTTAATCAATTTAATTTGAATAAATCGATTCGATTAAATAGAGGGAAAAGACACAATATTGTATGAGATGTTGATAACTGAGAGGGGGGGGGTGAATCAGTTATCCTAATTATTTCTTCTTTCTGAACTTTCTTATCAATCAATGCAACATTAATTCAAACAAGCAAATATTACCATGAAATGAAAAACACATGACACAGTATTTTTGACGTGGAAACCCTGTTAAGGGAGAAAACCACGGGGTGATTAACCCAAGGATTATTCTCTGTTAGAAGAATAAGGAATTACAAAATGGCACTTGCCAATTAGGGCTCACTGCCCGAGCACACTGCTCACAAAGGAGGCACACTGCCTACAAGGAGACACACTGTCTACAAAAGAATGTTTATACAATACTTGAACTGATTGGAGGCATCCACATATGCTGGAGTTCAGTTCCGGTTAGGCTCAGTACACTGATCTGCTGCACTTCATCTTTCCTCTTCTCTTTATTCTGCTTTTCTTTCACATACCGGATCTTTCTTACTGCTTCTGTTCTGCTCTGCTCTTGTTCGCATATCACATCACACAACTCTTTTTCTCATAACTAAATCCATCCTATATATATATCCGCACAAGTGATTTCATTATCTTTCTAGTCGGCACCCGGAATAGTCTATCTTCTCACAAACTCTGTTCTGTCGGCTGAATCCTTGCACATCAAGTAATGCGGATCAAGCATATACTTGTAGATATCATTAATCATGTCGGCCAAACATGATTCATGCCTTCACAACCTTTACCATCATCAGTAACACATCCGGAAAATAGTCTGATGTTCTGTCAGTCAGTTCTTCCTCTGTTCACACTGTCACTCAGGAATACGGTCCTCAACTATTCATATCTTTTTCCTTGTCCATCACCGGAGGCTAAATCTTTGGAATATACCACTCAAGGTAGTCCTTTTGACTTCCCCAGATCCACACTGCACCAAGATACTTCCTCTGAGAGATCCGGACCTGTCTGTCGGACCTTGCCACATGCTCTGTTCTTGTTCACCGAACCACAATAACCTTCATTCTGACTTCCGGTAGAGACACACCATGACTTGCGGATATGTGGGATGACCTTTGTTGCCATCAATGACAACAACCATGAATCCATATAGTGTCTCTTGCCAACAATCTCCCCCTTTGGCATTGATGGCAACACTTAGTGAAAAATGACTAAGTGTTTACACTATGCTCCCCCTTGGCTGATGCTCTGTCTTTATATACATTTTCCGGAGCTCCCCCTTAGTTGGATTCCTCATTTTTCATTGCTCCTCACTCCCCCTTTGACATCAATGGCAAAGGGTAGGGTCCGCACACCAAAATTTTCAAAAATTTTACTATACTTGGCTGTATATTACATATTCATATAAACTGAAGAATATCTGCAAAGGATGTCTTCAACTGGATGAGTTCTGTAGCCCAACTTTGCTTCATTCTATCCAAAATTAAAATGTGACCACTCAACAAAAACACAAAAGCTTCTGCCCTCTTAAGATCTGTCGGATCATTTGTGTGGGCGGTAGTCTTAGCATCACTTATGGCCTCATGCATGGTCTCTAACTTAGGGATAATAATCCTTCTAAGTTCTCCCATCCGGTTAATTATATTCTTCCTTTCCTTTTCAAAGTTCTTGATTGCATTTGTGATTGTAATAGTTTGACATTCTTGATTTACTATGGAGGAAGAGAGAGGATCAAAACTTTGAGACAAACTCAGTAGTTTATCCTGTTCCTCTTTTATTTTCTTCTCAATTTCTACTGTTGCTTTTGACCAGGAGATACAAAATTTGTAAATGTCACCGCCATCCTTAAGAGCATTTTCTAAGCTCTTTATTCCAATACTCATATTTCTCCTATCATTAGAGATTAATCCTAGTACCTCTGAGAATCTCTTATCCAAAAACTCCTTCCGGACCTTTTCTTCAGCTGATTTTTCTAGGGATTCAAAATGTGTACCAACACTGCTGACTAAGGTTTTGAGATTACCGGAAGAGGAGGCTGTGGGATCTTTCTGGACCGATGGCATAATCTTCTCAAGCACTCCGGAAGCAGCTTCTATCAACTCACAGTCTTCCATATGAGACTTTAGGAGTTTTTCATTTGCCTTAGCATTTGCAAATGAAGCTATCTTCATTGTCTGTACCGGAGAGAGGGAATCAAAATTGAAAGGACCTTGTAGAAGCTCCGGTTCGTCAATCTCTATTGTTTCTTTGCTTAGAAATTTTTGGACAGTTTGTGCAGTGTCTCTTGCTGGAGACAGATGTTTCTTCTCTTCTGCAGTCTTGGAGCTGTCCTTTGGAGTTTTCTCTCCTTCCACATTCTTACCACAATCAGTTGTGGTTTTCTCTGTTGGAGTCTTCTCTTTCTCTGCACCCTTGGTACTATCAACTTCTTTTTCTTTTACCGCTGCTTCTTTCTCCTGTAATTTCTCTTCTTCTTTGGATCCGGAGACTGTAGGGGAAACCGGAGGAGAAATGTTGGTTTGTTCAGGGCCCATCTCTTCTGTTGCTTTCTCAGAAGTTTCTTCTGCAGCACTTGTGGATGAGGGATCAGTACCCAAGTCCTCTACAACAGGAAGATTAAACCTTTTGAAGGCCTTCCGGAGGATCTCTTCTATATCCATGGCCACCTTGTTAGTCTCACCAAGCATGAGTTGATTCATCCTTGCTTTACTCCTGAACTCATCTTTGCAGTCTTTGAATATTATGTTCATTGTCTTGGGATCAATTTGAGGATATAGCTGAATAGCTATCTGCTCCCGGATCTCAAAATCTTTTGCCTGGGCATTGTTCTTTCTTATTTCTAACTCCTTTTCTAGGCTTTTAGGAATTAGAGATATAATCTCAATGAAAGCCTTATTGTATATGTTCAGATACCTGATTGTGGCTTCCTGCAGGATCTTTTGGTCAGCCTCATTGTAGTCATCATAGAATTCGGCCATTGGTTGAAGGTTTCCATCCACAGTGACTGATTTGATTACACTCTCTAGAGACAGGGTGGGCTTTTCAACAAATTCCTCTGCCATTTCTTCCTTGTCTTGGCCTATGGAGGGTTTACCGGATCCTTTCTTCTTCTGCTTCTTTATTTCTTTTACCCCCTCATCTGATTCTGTTTCATCTTTCTGACTTGTATAAGCCCTTGTGGCTTTTATTTTAGACCTTTTCTCTCCTTTACCGGATGTCTGACCTTCCGGTTTTGATATTTTTGAGCTTTTGGTTGTGACAGGTGTAGATCCCTTTGATGATCTGGTCCGGGTTGAGGTTTCCACCGGAGTACTTTTCTTGCTTTTCTTTTCTGCCTCTTTCTTCTCTTCCTCAGCCTTTCGCCTCTTTTCCCGGTTGGCATCAAATGCCTCCTTTGGGATGCCTAGGCCTTGAGCAATATGCTCTACTTCTTTTCTCACCTTCCTCTTTATCTCAGGTTCTCTGAGTTCCACATGGATCTTCACACTCAGCTCCTCAAAGGTTCCAAACCTTTCTGCCTTTGGATCTTTGGGCTGACTAAGCATGTGTTGAACATGCAGTTCCACAATCTGTTCATCAACCTCATACCCCATGGGCATGATCCAGACTGTCCTTGGCTCTACTGCCTTCATTAGGCACTGATCAGTATCAACCATAAAGCAGACTGAGTCTTTGTATTTTTCAACAATAGACTGGGGAATTCTTTCTCTTGCTTGCATCATGCTCTGGAAGTTTTTGAAGTATCCCCACAGGGCTGTATTTCTTGCTTTGGCATCCCCAAGCCCATGTAAATAATCTCTGATCTGGACTGCTACAGGTTTGTCATTCTGCCATACCCATCCACTTGATCCAGGCAGCTCATTCATGAAGTAGAAAAATAGACATAATATAAGTGTACCATACTTGAAAGAATTATTTTTGTCCTTTTTGATCTTCTGTATATTTTCCATTAATTGGCTTAAAAGAAGTTCACAGAGATCATAATCTGCATTCTTCCTCAGCATCTCATAGGCAGTATATACTGCAGTTCCGGATACAGAATTCTCCCTCTGGAGTGATAAATCTTGTATCCTATTATCATAGATGCAAACTTGATATCCGGATCAGAAATATCTTCAATGGTCATTGCCCTCTTATCAAATTTTGATCCGGTGGCCTCAGTTACAATGTTATTTTTGACGGATTTCAGGATAGGTATCCCTCCGGAAGAGTATAGACCAATTACTGCCCTAATTGCCTCTTTTGTGATCTTGCAGGGTCTATTCAGCCATAGGAAGTTGTCATGCATTCTACTCAATACGTACCGGACCCATTCATCTTCTTCAAAGCAGGGGAAATGAATGAATTGATCAAAGTGTTTCTTCTGGATACCCTTATACTCTGGTTTAAGCTCAAAAGCATTGTCTATCAGTTGTTTGTGATAGAAATCTCTCAATTTGAATTCCCCAAATTCCTCAATTCTTGCATGTATGTAAACCCTAATGTCTTCTGTGTGTAAAACACCATGAGGAACACTAGAGAATGCTCCTAAGGGATCTACCTCCAATGACTTGTATGGGTGTTTCTTAAATTCAGGTCGGGGCCTATCTGAGATCTTTACTATATTCGGAGTAGCCATTTTTCAAAAGATTTGTAGTGAGATATCGAAAACGGAAAATACCTTATGCGCCTTCGGTTACACGGAGTGGTTGGATTGATTTCTATATGTAATGACTTCTGCAAGAGATCTTCGGTGAACTTGATGAAGTTTGTTGCAGGGCTCCACTTTTCGCTTCTTGAGTGTAGAATGAACAAGTGATTTATGAGAAATTCCTTATATTGCTCCGCAAACCCTAATATCTGATTGCAATAAATGCTCGACCTACATTATTCTGGAATGCCTTATTCGAATGACTTGAAGAACCGGATCAGTCTTGATTTATGAACGTCATGCGGATCTTCCAACCATGAACAAATCAAGATGACACATCACAAGGACATCCCAAATACTCTGTCCAATCCGCAGAATAAGACAATGCACTTCCGGATCTTTCCGGATCTTTTTGTAATCCTCTGTCATTCCGGAGCATCTCCCAGAACAGGTTCTACATGACCGATCACAACTTCTTCACATCTTCATGCGGACCTCTGAAATCTTAGCTGGATCATCTCAAGACTCATATCTACAAACCCTTTACTCCGCATCTTGTGCCTAATCCGGCACCACTTGATTGGCTGGGGGAACAGGGTTTTCTTTGTGTCTCCCCCTGAGCCAGAGCTCATTTCTTAATTTCCGGAAGGAATATCAGCACCAGAGTCTGGTGCGGATCCAACCTCTACCTTCTCTGAACTTTTCTTCACCCAAATTCTGTTCATCTCATTCCTAACTTCATCCGCATTCATCTTTTGTTTACCTTTGTCTTGATTCTGACTATATACCGGACCTCTTTTGTCCTGATTCTTGCTTCTGCAGACTTTTGCATTATGACCGGACCTATTACAGATTTGGCAAACAACATTTCTTTGCATATTTGACTGATAACCTCTTGATCTGCATTGATTAGCCATATGACCTACTCTATTGCATGTAAAGCATCTACCATTGAATGATTTGTTCATTTGCATATTTCTGCATTCATGAGACTTATGTCCATACCTTTTGCAATTAAAGCATTGTCCGGAGAAGGATGAATTAGTCTGATTCATTCTCTTTCTGCACTGATTAGCTTTGTGACCAAAGTGATTGCAGCTGTGGCAGTATCCATTGAAGGATGGATATCTTTGAACATTGGGCTGTCTTACCGGAGGTCTTCTAGGCCTGTTCCTTGGATTTTCTGATCCAAAATTCTTCTAACCGGATCCGGAGCTTTCTCCTTTCTCATATCCTAAACCACACTTGTCACCTGTCCTCTTTTGACTTCCAAGAAGAACTTCAAGTTGAGCAGAACTTATCTTGAATTTCTCTTTATATTCATTTGCTGTTTGAAGATCCCTTTTGAGAGAGACAATTTGATCCTCAAGTTTTTCTTCATTATCTTTAGCATCTTCAAGATCAAATTCAAGATGTCTGATAATCCTATCCATCTAGTGGCAATCTTCTGATTTCTCTTTGAGAGATTGTCTTAGATTGTCTTCAGTTTTTCTTTTCTCTTCAATCTCTTGAGTAAACTTTATAACTCCTGATTCCATTTCATGTCTTACCATAATGACTTCTTTTGATAACTTTTCACATAACTTGGTTTTTTCAGTCAGCTCTTCATTTGCATTACTTTCTTCACTTTGTCTTGCCAATTGCTGGAGCAGCTCCTTTCTCTTTTTCATAGAGAGACTTAATTTGTCTTTTAGTTCTTTCATGAATTCATCAGCCTGTTTGAGTCTTTCCTTTAATTCATTGACTTCAGAGTTTGACTGTTCAAGATCCTCAAGGGCAGTTTTGAGTTGCTCCCTTAAACCATATGCATCCATTTGAACTCCCAGATCTTCCTCAAGCTGTTAGGCTCTATTAGGAGGAACTTAGCTCTGATACCAATTGTTGATAACTGAGAGGGGGGGTGAATTAGTTATCCTAATTATTTCTTCTTTCTGAACTTTCTTATCAATCAATGCAGCATTAATTCAAACAAGCAAATATTACCATGAAATGAAAAACACGACACAGTATTTTTGAAGTGGAAACCCTGTCAAGGGAGAAAACCACGGGGTGATTAACCCAAGGATTATTCTCTGTTAGAAGAATAAGGAATTACAAAATGGCACTTGCCAATTAGGGCTCACTGCCCGAGCACACTGCTCACAAAGGAGGCACACTGCCTACAAAAGAATGTTTATACAATACTTGAACTGATTGGAGGCATCCACATATGCTGGAGTTCAGTTCCGGTTAGGCTCAGTACACTGATCTGCTACACTTCATCTTTCCTCTTCTCTTTATTCTACTTTTCTTTCACATACCGGATCTTTCTTACTGCTTCTGTTCTGCTCTGCTCTTGTTCGCATATCACATCACACAACTCTTTTTCTCATAACTAAATCCATCCTATATATATATCCGCACGAGTGATTTCATTATCTTTCTAGTCGGCACCCGGAACAGTCTATCTTCTCACTGTTCTGTCGGCTGAATCCTTGCACATCAAGTAATGCGGATCAAGCATATACTTGTAGATATCATTAATCATGTCGGCCAAACATGATTCATGCCTTCACAACCTTTACCATCATCAGTAACACATCCGGAAAATAGTCTGATGTTCTGTCAGTCAGTTCTTCCTCTGTTCACACTGTCACTCAGGAATCCGGTACTCAACTATTCATATCTTTTTCCTTGTCCATCACCAGAGGCTAAATCTTTGGAATATACCACTCAAGGTAGTCCTCTTGACTTCCCTAGATCCGCACTGCACCGAGATACTTCCTCTGAGAGATCCGGACCTGTCTGTCGGACCTTGCCACATGCTCTGTTCTTGTTCACCGGACCACAATAACCTTCATTCTGACTTCCGGTAGAGACACACCATGACTTGCGGATATGTGGGATGACCTTTGTTGCCATCAATGACAACAACGATGAATCCATATAGTGTCTCTTGCCAACAAGAGAGAGAGAGAGACTAACTCTAGATTTAGGGAGGTGCTTAAGCATGACTATATGACGAATATGATAAACTAGGACAAGGAGGGGAATAAACCATATCCTCATACCCAAAAAAAGTATCCATGTATAACAGATGTGCTTGTGAATGATCGATGCCTACCTATTCTGTGGAACTTGGTGGCTGATGTCCTTAGTTGTTTACTAGGTTTAGAATGTAGTTGGTCAATGTTTTGTTTGTAGCGTGTGAATCCTATGATGTTATGTTCTTTGGCACATGGCTCAACTCTAGTTAGTTCCATGAAAGTCAAATGAATATGAGGAAGTTGTTTGAGTTTCATATGTAGAGGACCAATGGACACATAGCATCACTCGGTTACCGTGCTCATCACCTAATACTGAGCTAGGCACTCACTATAAGGATGGTCATGTGGAACAACAGACTCACTTCCCCTGGTTTTGGGCTACAATCAAGACATGCCTTAAGGAAATGGGTGTGTAGTGCGTTGATGAAAATTCATCCACTCTACCTAGCCTCTGTTGTTGTGAGAATAATGTTTGTGAACTTTTGCAAGATGAAACTAATCTCCTCTTTATAAGAATTACGCCCTATTCTGAGAATGCTAACATGCAAGATAGATACAAGACAAGCTTGACCTGGTAGAGGCAGAGTTAAGATTTACTTGCAGAATAAGGGAGGCACTTGCATGTGTGTGGACAAACTTCAAATTCTTGTATTAGATTGGGTTGTAACACACAAGCAAATGTGTTTTTTGCATTTCATAAAGATAAGAAGCAATGTGCTTATCATTGTATTAAATAAATGTAATTGTATCCTTATTTGTTGTTCAGCTAATAGAGAAGTAGTTGTAAAGAAAGAGACTCATAAAGCAAACCGTGTAGCTGTCTCCAAAGAATAGGAACTAGAATATTACTTGAATGCATGATTAATTAGAAGGATCCTTCATTAAAAATGAAATAAGTTTTGAAGCTTTAATCTGATATTTTCTCTGAGGAATTCATGTTTAATAAGAGGGAAAATTGTCCTTGCAAATGCCTTGTGCCCTTGCTAGGTCAAAGCGGCTCAATTTTGCTCAATCAACTATCCAACTAGACCGGTTTTATTACTTAAGTAATGGCTTAGCACTTCAAGGCCTTCGCAAGTTCTTTGGGTTCAAGCAATTAAGCTTTTATCCATGGTTAGATAGTGAAGAGTTGAAAAACTTTTAAAATCCTAATAATAGGTTCGAATCCATCTCCTCTAGGAAAATAGCAACTTTTGCCATGCAAATTTGGCTACATATTCTAAACTTGGTGAATCTTTCCCTAGAGCCAATGAAATTTGTCGAAAAATCATAACTTGATGAACAATCCTATGCCACTTCTAACACTTTGCAACTGAAAACATTCAACCTTGGCAATTTCTCCAAGTTGGATGCCATGATGAATATCCTAACAACTTTAAACAGCACAGCACATGATCATACCTTGGGATTTGAACGAAAAATATAGCACAAACATCCTTTGTCACTGTGAATCTTCTAATCCAACAGAATGCTAGACCTGTTGATTTCTTTGATGCAATGAAAAACCCTTATACACCATTTATGAAAACTGGCTTTTCGTTGTTTGTAGGGACTGAAACCCTTGCCATAGAAGATCAAATTTGGCTGTTATACCTGTGACAAGAAAGGAAAAAGGGCCTCGTTTTATCTATGATTGTCAAAATCTGAAAACATTCTTTCATTGGCACTGCTGCATGTTTTCTTTTAGACTGTTTTTTTCTTTAAAACACAACTTGGGCACTGATATGGAAGTTGGCTGACTGAGTTTTAAAGGCTGGCAGAGTTTTTTAGTGGCTGCATCACTCTAAAAGTGCGCCAAAACTATGCTGATTTTACTCTTTTTGCTGAGTGACAATCACTTAACTGTTTGCCATCTTGTCTTAATGTTTGGTGAAGAATTTGAGTGGCAAAGCCACATGAAATGTGCGCCTCCTTGGAAAATTGATCATATCCTTGCTTGGCACATTTCACTTGCCATTTAACCACTTTTTGACCATCTTAGGTGCAAAATTAGATGGGTTTTGCCACCTAAAAGGGCGCCCTATTTGTTGGGCATGGATTACTAATGTATTGCCACATTTTTGATAGTTGGGGAAACTTCCATGTACCAAAGCCACTCATTTTGTGCACCTCATAACTTAACTGTTTTACTTCTTCCTTAGGTGCAGTTTCACTAGGTTGCAGCCATGTTTTATTAGTGCTAAGCAGAACTCTTAGATGGCTAAGCCACTCCAAAATGTCACCTTTTTATGACTTTCCTTCACTTGACTTAGGCGCTACTTTAGACTGGCCTTGCCATGTTAAAATGGTTGGGATATGAACTAGCAATGAGTCCTTAAAAGTGTGCCAATTCATGTTTTTATACTGACTTAAAGCTTGAGCATGGATTTGAATTGAACTTGCCACTTTTCAAGAACAAGGCAGAACTTTATGGTGGCATTGCCACACCAAAAATAGGCCTATATGACTGTTTTACATGTGTTTATTGTCTAGGCATGATTCACTAGGGTTCATGCCACTCCAAGCACCATTTTATGATGGCTTGGCTACTATTGAAGTGTGCCTTAACTGTTATTTCATTTAACTTTCTTTGCTTTGGCAGAATTTCCACTTGTCTTTGTCACTTTTTCAAACATTGATGTGACTTTATCAAGGCTTTTCCAACTAGAAATAGTGTCTAGCTTGTCAATTTGCTCGTTATCTAGTCAAGGCGGGATTTAGGATTGGAACTGCCACCGTTAGGCACAACTTTGCCATGGTGTTGAAAAGTGCGCTTCACTTGTCTTCATTTGCCTTGTGCTGACGTTGTGCTGCCATCGCCACTCAGATGGCATGTTAAGGATTTCTCTTAGCCATTCTCCAATCTTGTTTTCAAAGCCAAGCCTTTGCATCTCTACCTCTTCTTTCCATTGTTGGTGCCATCATCAATCAGGAACCTTTTCATCTTCTCCCAAAATCGTTTAACCTCAAGCAATCTGCAAGAATGGTTAGTTGAAAAATTGGACCATGACCAAACAACTTTGCTACTTGACGGGGGTAGAAACTCAGTTGATATTGATAGCACAACAAAGACGACCTGATTAAACAAATTTATTAAAAGCAATACGAAAACCAACTTTCGTATGTGTACCAACACCAAGTCAACAAACAACCTTCAAAATTATGTTTTAACATCTCCTTAAGATGCATACAATAGTAACAGATGTTCTCCATGATAAAACATACAAGAAACATGTAAAACAAAGCATAAGCATGCAAGGAAACACACACATAAGAACTAAAACACAAAGATTACCCTAGAGAAACCCTAAAGGGTGAAAACTTCAACAAGAGTAAGCATTTTGCTCTTCATCCTACTATCTCAAGCATTCACACACGTGTTACAATGTCAATATGGCTAATTGGAGTCATTACAATGTTTTGAAACTCCTTCACAACTGCTATGCAACCCCTGCAACTTAGAAACCTTGGTTTCTACACTTGCAATTTCACAAAGAACCAGAAAAATGAAGGTTCTACTCTTCCTCTATCCTTCCATGGCACCAAAATGGAAGAGCAAATGTCAAATGGATCGATTCAAGTGCCAAAACCTTTCAAAGTCTGCTTTGTCCTGACAGTTGCGCTTTCGCCAGACCGACGGTCTTGCATTTGCTCAAAATTTGCGAGTTTGACATAGTATCCAATCATTTGCCATGGTATTTTGTGCACTCTCGGCAATATTTTGTGGATTTGCCATGGTAGATGACATTTTTGCCACCTGTACAAAGTGGTGAATTCGCCATTCTTGCTTTTCTACTTAGTTTCACAATCTGCTACTTTGTCAAATACTCTAAGAGATGTTTGGGACCACCTCAGCTACCCTCCAAACATCACCACAAACTGTCATGCATCAAAACACATCACTTTACGAAATTTCCATGTTTCCAAGTCACAAGACAACTTCTTGACTGAGTGGTTCTCAATGACCCTGCTGGTCCAACAACATTTGACCCTATTTTTGAATCAAGCATAAGCACAAGCGGAGTAGAAGCATCAGGATGTGCTTCATCGGATGATGATCATGACATGCTTGAGAATGATATTGCTACTAAGAAGGAATCTCTACCATTCAATTCAAGGGCATTGCCATTGAAAAGCTTTAGTTGAAGGACAAATTTGTAAAACATTTATATGGGTCTATAATTTAAAATTTTCTATAATGATGACAGTGGATTAATCATCATTTCATATATGACACTATGATGTGCAGTGTACTCCTCCTTTGGACTAAATCTAATAGAAAAACTACTTATGTGTTCCCTAAATTCAATATTTTGCATGTTATTTAAGATTATTTTACAAATTTATGTATTTTTTTAGTAAGTCAAGTCCTGAGTCCAAGTCAAAATTTTGGGCTGCCAAGTTTTTGTTGAGTCTATGTTTTTGAACTATGCTTGAAATCTTTTAGTAGTTTATGAGGTCATTACCTAGTTCATTTTACAAGAGTAATTTGTTTCATTATACTACTTCCCTACCTTGTAATACAAAGAAAATATTGATGACAGAGACAGGACTTATGTATTTCTCCATTGGCAAAGTTCTAATACTCCTCAACACAACTGTGGAATAGCTAGATTAGGTCTATCTTCGAGAATCCCTTTCTAGCCATTTTGTGAAGAATAACATATAAAGTTACATTTTACCATTCAAGAGATTCTATACAATGGCTGAGATCTTGAAAGCTTCAAGTAGTTTATGTAGCCATTACATAGTACATTTAACAGGATTGTAATTTGTTTTATTATAGCATTTCCCTGCCTTGTAATACAAAGAAATTATTGTTGATTGAGAAAGAAATCCTTAATAGCAAGCCCTACAACCTTTAAATTATTGAGCTGCATGTGAACTGGATTGTATTGTCCAAATTTTCACATGATCCAAACTTTTGGGTTTAAAATCTCTTCAATAGAATGCCATTCCCAAAACATTCTCCTTACCTGACCATTTATTAGAGAAAATTTCCTTTTGAAGCTAAGAAGCAAAAAAAATATTTCAGCCAAAGAGACTTCTATCTCTGACAAGAATATGAACTGCATATGATATACACTAATCAAAATAACTACGATCAGTGGCACAATATATTTTCCAATAATAACTCCAAGAATTTGTTTGCCCTTCTAAAATACAACCTAAGATCAGTGCCTTAGAACTGGTTCCATATTTGTAATCCTAGCAGCTTTTTAAGTCTGCTGTTCATGATCTGTACCTTACCACTAATAAGCTATTGCTTTCTTCCAACAGACTTGGATGAAACATGCCCCACAATTCTTCAAATTAAGGCAGCTCTAAGCACAGGTACAAATATATCTTTAATTTACACTCCATCCCCTCAACAGAAAGATTCCTGTAGCTAAGTCGTATGTTCCTGAAATCATGATTCTGACTCTACCCCATGACCAAATCAGTTTCTAGCCACAAAAGACTCGAGACTAAAGAGTAAGGGTGCCACTTACATACAAGTTCAAGTTTCCTGCAATTAGTTTGGCTAAATTATATAATAGTCTAAATAGTAAACATTAAATTTACACAGTATAAGCAAGCTCCACCACAAGAATTGACATATCTGGAATCTCCGCCGTTACTTTGGAAGGCTTTCAAAGTTGCATTGATGCCCCAACAGCAAGATGATTTATTGAGGGTCTTACTGTGACTCTTGTGCAGTGTTCTAAGTAAGCCCTGAAGTTGTATGAACCCAATGAAGTTATATTGAATTTTTTTTCACCTAAGTAATTTAAGCAAAAAAAGTGCATGAAAAAAGTAGACATAAAGGTCTTCCATCAGCCAAGTACCCATAATCATATATCTCTGCCCATCAATGATTTCTGTCCTAATTTCCATCGTATTTGTTGTATAACATAATTCAACTATTTCATAAACAAACAGATATATTAACAGAATTCTTCATTCTAATTCTTCATTCTTGAGGACTTCCTGCTCCAAAAAAGCTAGATTATTTTACAGATACACAAAAAATTCTGAAATAAGAAACGACCAAGATTTTGAATTTAAGCACCATCAAAAGCAAAACCCTAAATTCTCACTAATGTGTCAAAACCAGTAGAAGGTATAAATCATACAACAAGAAGATAAAGAAAAGAAGACTTTAGCTCTTATGCTTGGAACATACGTGGTAACTGTTGCAGGCCGATAAAGTCGAGCAGCAATCCTGTTTTCTGAATCGATCTTGTCAACAAGAGGTCTAGCATAACCTTTAGAGTCAAGTTTCAGTAGGCACCCAAACAAGGAAAGGTTATAAAAATGCAAATCATCTGCATGATAATAATATTCAGAGAGCACCAGTAAAGACAAATTTAGTAGTTGAGATTTCCACCTTCAAGACCAGCAGTGAATAGGACAAGTTCTGCAAACTCACTGGCCCTTGATAAAAATTCTTGCAGGCCAGGTCGTTCATAAACAGTCACGTGGTTTATTTTTTGTTTTCCTTCACCTTCCTGAGTTTGAAGAGATTGAAATACAATCAGTAAAGCACAAAAAGAATTTAAAAATAAATTCCCACAAACTGTAGCAATTAACTTATGACTTAGAAAAAAGAGTAAAAAATTACTATCAACAAATCCCAGATTGACCTTATCAACAGAAACACAGTTTAGCTCAAACCACTTGATTCCTGCTTGTGTAGCTTGACTATGGATAAAAGACGGCAAACTTGAAGATTCATAGGCACACACCAATGTCTCATCCAAATCAAGAACTACCTGCAGTTAGTATATGTTGTTAAGTAAGTCTCATTAAATTTGGGAAAAAAAATATAGTAATTGTTTTTTAGTTCTCTCAGATTAAATCACAAAGAGGAACTACAACCTTGGAAAGCTCAAAAAGTTCAATTGCCAATATGCAAATCCAAGTTGATGTTATGTATTCTTTCTGAAGCCAGCTCACAGAAAGACAATATTTTACATAGTAAGATGTAAAGGCGAGCATATAACAATTGCAAGAACATTGATTATAATCTAAGAGTATGTACAACAGCCATCTCCTCTATACTTAATTACCAAACATAAACAAAACTGGTCGTAGAAAACAGTACTTGACAAGTGCAATAGCTTGCATTAACAAATATTGACTTATTCTCTAAAGTTGCTTATATCAACTTGTCTACTGAAACAAATGCAAAACAGGCTATTTCCCTTAATATTTAATGACCTAAAAGGAATCAGCTATAAGAAATATAAAAATGTCAAAGCAATAGATACATAAATTAAATTTTTGAATACAGACATATACACCACAAGTTCATAGTGTTTGTTAATTTGCTAGTGTATACAACTTAAAAAGCTTTACTGACACTCTTCTCATGCAGGACTTGTTGGTGCATTAACCATCCTAAGCATATGTTCACACATATATTACAATCAGGGTGGGCCGGCTTTTAGTACTTTGTGATAGATGTGTTATCAACCGTCATCCATCATACATATGATCAATATTTTTGTATTATTCATGCAATCTATTGCTGCACCTTTCCGGCATTGTTGTTTATTTGAATAATATATATGAGACCATCGTATGCTCTCACCTCACCCTCACAGGATTTTGGTGATAAAAAAGTGTTGAATAATATTTACGCACTGCATGCTCTCACCTCACAAGACTTTGGTGATCATAAAGTGGTAAATATTTTTATTTAATATTTACTCACCATATGCTTTAGGAGAGAGAGTTGGAGCAGTTCTAATGCAAAAGAAGCACTCCATAGCATTTGAGAGCATGAAATTGAAAGGCTCCAAAAGGGGATTTTTCATTTATGACAAGGAGATGCTTGCCATTATGCATGATTTGGCAAAGTTCACACAATATTTGGTTTGTGGTAGTTTTGTGGTAAAAACAAACCACAACAACTTGAAGTTCTTCCTAGGTCAACAAGACTTGAATGACAAGTAACAAAAATGCGTAAATAAACTTCAAGTTTATGATTTTGATATAGAATATATTAAGGGTAAAATTGATGTAGTTGCTGATGCCCTTTCCAGAATGCCCACTCTCTGTTCAATTTTTGCCATTTATGGTGATTGGAAGGTTTCTATCATGCCAAAATATGCTAAGAACACATTTGTTTCTAAAATCTTAAAGGGAAGTGTGAAAGATGACAAGTATGTGATAGTAGATGGTCTCATCTTGTATAAGGACAAAATCTTCTTAGTACGTGAATCTAAGATGAAAGAGACAATTTTGAAAGTACTACATGATGCACCTATGGCTGGACTCCACAGATTCTACACAACTTATAGGCAAATAAGTGAAGGTTCTCTTGGGATGGCCTTAAGGATGATATACTCAAACATATTAAGGAGTGCACAACTTGCTAGCAAAATAAAGCAAAGCATGTATTTCCTGCAAGTTTGCTACAGCCACTACCCATCCCCAATTGGAAGTGGGAAAGTATATCCATGAATTCCATCACAGGCTCCCGAAGGTAAATGGCAAGAATTGTATTTGTGTTGTGGCAGATAGATTAACCAAGTATGCACACTTCTTTGCCATTCCCACATAATTCAGATCACACCATGTGGCCGATTTATAATTTAGGGAAGTATTTAGGCTACATGGTTTCCCTAAGAGTATTGTTAGTGACAGAGATAGTAGATTTCTTAGCTCATTCTCTCAAGAGCTATTTCATCTTATTGGTACCAAGCTCACTCCTAGTACCAATTGTCACCCACAAACAAAAGGATAGACAGAGATAGTGAATGGTATTTACAAAACTGTCACAAACCAGCAGGCAACATGGGTCAAACGGTTGCACCTTGGAGAGTACTGCTACAATACCATCCATCACATGTCCGTTGGTATGACACCTTTTATGGTTTTATATGGATATGATGCACTAAATTTTACAGATTTGGTTTTTACTGACAGCAAGGTACCAGCAACTAGTGACTTGGTAAAACATAGCCAAGATATTTTGAGATCAATCAAGGATCACCTACAACGAGCTCAAAATCAACAGAAATTTTATGCAGATCAGCACTGCGTTGAGAGGTCATTGGGGTTGGGACATGGCTTTTCTACACCTACAACCTTATAAGTAGACCTCCATTAAATGAAGTGGGGCTGAAAAGTGCAAACCTTGCTTCTATGGACCCTATAGAATTGTGAGAACAGTTGGGGAAGTGGCTTATTAATTGGAGTTGCCAACAAGTAGTAGGATTCATAATGTTTTCCATGTGTCTTGCCTCAAAAGAGCACTTGGACAACATATTATACTGACACTTGACTTGCAACCCTTGGATGATGAAGGAAAACTCAAATTAGTGCCAGATGTTATCATTGATACATAGGAAATGAAGCTGTGGAACAAAACAATTATAGAATACTTGGTTCATTGGAGGAACCTACCTGCAGAAGATGCTACATGGGAGGGATCAAAGATTCTTGAGCACCCAACTCTACATTGCTTGCAGGCAAGCAATTTCAAGAAGGGCGGACTTGTAATGTCCCTTTTCAAGAATTATCCTATTTGGGCCCTATCCTTATTTTCTCACTAAGGATATAAAAATATTTTTAATAAAGAGGCCATGGTGTGGAGAAATAGAAGCAACTAATAAAATAATAATAAATAAAATACTTTCATGCATATGGGGGTGTGGATTCCTTAAAAGGTTGTTGTAACCCCCATGACACTTGGCATGTTAATCATGACAGATTCTATGACGACTCATTAATGAGGAATTACAAGTTGGCATTCATGATAAAGTGGGGACTATTTTTAGGAGAGAATATTGTTAATTTATTAATTGTTATTTTGGAGAGGGAAAATGGGGTGTTGGAATTTGTGCCCTGCTAGTGCTATTTATTGAGGAGTTTCTTGGACTTCGAGAGATCTACCATTTTTCATGTAATTTATGTCTTCGCTTGAGCCTTGTGTTCAACTATCAATTCAAAAACGAAAACTCTTGGATTTGGAGATTGAAGGACAAAACCCCTTTGGTTTCCTAAGGGCAATCTCATTCAGGGGTTGTATTTGTGTTGAAAGCTTTTGTTTTATTCTTCAGCAAGTACTTGTATTTGAAACAGCAACATATTGTAATAGCCAATTTGATTCATATTTATATGTTGTCTATATATTCTGGCATATTTGAATGTATTTTGTAGCTCCAACATATTCGTATTGTTCATGCAATCTATTGCTGCATCTTTAGGGCATTGTTGTTTATTTGAATAATATATATAAATCATTATTCATCCACCGTATGTTCTCACCTCGCCCTCACAGGATTTTGGTGATCAAAAAGTGCTAAATAATAATATTCACTCATCGTATGCTCACCTTGCCCTCATGGGACCTTGGTGATCAGAAGTGGTACATATTTTTTATTTAAAATTTGTTGAGGTCATTACAACTAAATAGAACTACCATAAATTACAAACTTGAAATACAATATATCAACTCAATATCAATTTGTCAAAATTGAACATAATGATAGATATTCATTGTTCAATATTAAAATAATACAATCACTAATCAACACCATTTGTGTCTTCACCAAGACCAACATCATCATCATTATTGACATTAGATGATGTAGGTAGATTAGAAGAACCACAAGCAGCCCCACCACCACTCACAATAAAAAAAATTCTGGCTATCTGACTCCTCAAAAAATGACAACCTGTTCCTACCCACAATCCCAAATTCAGTAGACAATGGCTACCTACTCCCACAGTTCCCAACCAAGTAAGAAACTAGTAGTTAGACTTCTAAATCCAATAAAGAGATTGATACTACTACATGCTAAGTTAAATCCAAATCGACCGAGGATTGTTACACAAGATTCCTTCAACCTGTGCAAAGAGCCACCCAAAAGCCAAATTTGTGCCCAAAGTGAAAAGTAGAGCATACATACCATGCAAATGGCTACAAAATTAGAGGAAATTTGTGGCGTTGCTTATTCATGGTGCTGCTTATTATGGCACAACTTACTCTAGTGATTGTGAATCTTATTTTGGCACTGCTTACTTGTTAAACAAAACAATGTTTTTTTTTTTATGTTACTTTGTCAAAAAAATGCAAGTGAAAATGACCGTTGGTGTAAGGTTTAGGGAACGATTTTGATGGTAATGCATTGAAATTGTCAACTGCCCTGGAATCGCATCGATGTAATTGGAATCCCCCAGGTATGCTCATGAATGATTCCAAACAAATCCGTGTGCAAAAAAAAAATGCCCTAGAATCCACAAGTGAATCGAACTGAATTCCAATTCCAAAACCAATTGTACCCAAGTACACCTAGGGTTTTGGCCGATTCAATAACATAGAACTTTTCCTATTTGGAAGATTGTCATATTATAAAGACCTATTTTAGGCCCAACACATTTTTGGTGAACCCAACATGAATCTTACCTAAATTTTGATAGGGCAATTTTTATATTTTCCTTTCTTATCTTATTTTCTACATCTTTTGAAAGTATTTTTCCAATCATGTTGCCTCTTATGATTTTCCTAGCTAGCGTCAACCTCTTTAGATTGTATAGTGGTCGCAACTTCTTTCCTTCCACTAACACCATTTAAGTAATACCTCATGGTGTAATTTTTTTCAATCTCAACCTAGACGATCTAGTCAATGCAACATCATCAGCCATGACAATAACATTCCAAAAAACTCCAAAGAATCAAACATTATTGGCTAGAACAATGATATCCAAAAAACTCAAAAGAATCAAACATCATCATTTGACCTAATGATGTTTAGGACATAGAAAATTCATACATCATCGACCAAGGCAATGATGTTCAAACTCCATCAAAAAAACCAAAAACATTGGCCAAGCCAATGTAGTTTAGAATCAATCAAAAATCAAACTACATTGGTCAAGACTCATGACAATGTAGTTCAGAATCAAGTAGAAAAATCAAACTACATTGGCGCCCAATTGTAACCATGTATAAATAGCGCCTAACTATAGATAGTGAGCACATAATTTTGCAAACATGCATGCGTTTTTGAACACAATCATGTATAAATGGTACTTAGGGTGATCGTGTATTTTAAGATACATGCGACTTGCAATTCACTGTAAGCAAGTCTACACTATAATTGAATTATGCACGATTTGATATAGTTTATGCAGCATTAGGGGACAGGTGCCTATATATATCCATGATACTATATTGAAAGATATACTTACAAACATATGCAAATATATACAAGAAAGATTGAATAACAATTGAGAAATCTATTGCAAACTATATCTGTATAGTTTGTATGTGATTTCTCAATATGCATGAACAGTTAGGATCTGTTACAGGTAGCACGGGATCAAAGTAGAGGGTGCAGGACTCAATGTGCTTTAGGTGAGACAAGGAAATATGCTAGTAGGTTAGAGCTCTTAAGTGCTTAGCCATAGGTCTGTTGGTACCCCTACAAAACACAATTTGTACTTACCTTTTGTCAGGTTTGTCATCAATTGATAGTCAATTGTAGTGTTTCCCCCTGTTAGATTGCAAGGATGTCGTGTCATGGTCTTGTTTTTCAACTAACGATTCTTGTAGGATGATCAAGGTTGCAGCTATTCCAAGACGAAATAATGATGAGGATCCTAATTGATGATGACTGCAGCAAAGGAAGAATTAGTATGAAATGACTAAGGCATGAAAGCTTGAGAGAAAATGAAGACGTCTTGGCACACATTTTGGATGGCCTAACCATAAACTTTCTCCGTTAACACCAGCAAAAAATAGCGAATGCAAAAGTCTTTCCCACCAAGGTAAGAAAAGTGGTGACATCAAGGGCATTCTCTGCTCAAATCTCCACCTAACACTAAAATACAAAGGTGGCACACTTTTTCTATGGACAAACCATCACAAAGTTCTGCTTTTAGGTTTAAGTGGTTAGTAAACTCCTCCAATGTTACTCTTTTTGGCTCGAGTCATACAATATTCAGCCTCTCTCAAGGCTGGCGCACTTTCTTTATGGTTCAGCCAGCAGTGAGCAAACAGGGCTAAAATTTGTTTCGTGTGTGCTAGGACAGTAATAGCCGTATTTTGGAAATCAGGCGCACAAAAAAGTGAGGGTTCAGCCATTAGGAATGCACACCTAAGGCTTACAGAAGTTGGCAATGACCTAAGTGATCTATGCCAAAGAAAAGAAATGCAAAATTGGAAGACTTGAGCGCCCTTTTGGGTGGGTTAAGCCCTTATTAAATCCCACCAAGCAGTCATAAAAGATGGTAAAGTTTGTAAAATGTGCCAGCTTTGAAGGAGACAATTTAAGAAATGACGGTGCATTTTTTAGAGGGTTAAACTCTCATAAAACTCCACCCAAGCATATCAAAAAGTGGCAACAAATCAAATTACCATTCAAGCTCCAAGCTCCTGTTTTGCAGCCTAACTTGAATTGGATTGAACAGGAAGAGGAAAATAAATTGGAAAATCTAAGGCATTTTGCTTTTGATCAAAAGAAGAGTCACGCCCATTGGAGAGCAATTGGTACCATCTTAAACAAAGAAGAAAGAAAAGCTAATCTTGCTGCTGGGAGATCAATCTTGCCTCCTCGTGCTTGGAATTAATGAAATCTGGCTAACAAGGTCTACACCAGATTGCAGAGGAAGGCAAGTCATCCTAATCTTCCAAACTCTCAATCAAACACCTTCAAGTGAAGGAAGTTCTTCACCAATAGTTCGTGAACTCATTAACATATTTGCAAGAAATCAAGATACAAATAAAGAACCACTTCAAGCAATGGGTGTGTTGGGACCCAATTAAAAATTTGCAAAATCTTGTCTTTGTCCCCTTTGTGCACTTGCCTTGTTTTTCCCACCATATATAACCGATCTGAGAAATTCTAAGTGGGTATTCCCTTGGTAGAATTTTGCCTTGATGTTGGTCTATGTCATCCCCCATATTCTTATCATGTGTTGGAAGTTGCAAAAAGTCCAAGAAAATCCTAAGTTTGGGAAGTTATCAGACATTTTTCTAGTGTTTTTGTGTTTTGTGGGTTTTCCTTGTGCTACCAAACATGATCCCTCACCTCCCATCCGCTTCCAATATCTTATCCCACTTAAAATCTCTATAGACATCATTTCCCTTCATTCTTCTTTCATTTCCTTTATTTTTCTCTTTTGCGGGTTTTCAACTTCCTACCAGATGCCTCATCTTCGCTCCCAATATCTTGTATTCACCTCCTGTTCTGCATAAAACTTCCACAAAACTCCATCGGGCCCTTTGTCTTTTTCACTTCGCCCATTTCTTATATTTGTGGATTCTTGCTTGGCTATTGGACTTCACATTTCGAGCTTCAATATCCTACCCCCTTCCCTTTTTCCACAAACTTCGCTCCTTCAGTTTTCCTCCCATTTCCCTTCCATTTGGTCTTCATCCTTTGTCTGCAACCTTCAATTCTTCATCCTTCCTCCACTTTCCTTCGAATCACTTGCCTTTCCATTTTGCGGGAATTCCTCTTGGAACTGGATATTCCCACCTCCTGTTCCACATCCTTCCCTCGCCCTTTTTTTTCACTTCACAGAATTTCTCCTGCCTCCCGGATCTCATCCACTCAGTCCCTACACTTCCCACATTTGGGTCCGAGTCGGATTCCCACACCTTTGCAGTCTTTCATTTTCCTCCATTTGCGGAACACCCTCAAACTTCTGGATATATTCCCTTCACTCCACATCCTATCCTAGCGCCTTGATCCGCAACTTTTCCTCGCTTTTCCCCACATCTCTAAAGTGCTTATTTTCCTCCTTTGCGAAAACCCAATAAGCTTCTGGATTTCCTTCGTGCCTTTACGCATCCAGTTCCATCTTCCTTTCCCACCTTTCCTCATTCATTTCCTTCACAGAATTTATCCTTCCTGCAAGATCTCTTTCCTCTGCTTCCCATGTTCTCTTCCTCATCAAATTTCTACAAAATTTCCCAAACTCCTAGGAAACACTCCAACAACTTCTCAAGATGCCATTAATGTCAGACTTGACTCTTGCAACTACTCAAAGGTATTTTTCCCGCCCAATCAACACTGCTCATCTCAAGGGCGCAATTCCACATGCAATTTTAAATAGTTTATGGTGAAGATGGTGTGGATTCCACAATTTGGTGGTTGGAAACCCTAGTTTGCATCCAATGTTTCGACCTCCTATTGTACATCAAATTTTTGCAAGCAACCAAAGGGAACGAAATCAAAATACTATATATACAAGTTTGTTCATCATTCAAGAGGTTGGTCGTTGAACCAATTTCTGGACTGCATGTGCTTCAAGCAAGATCTAAGACATCAAATATTGCAAGTCTAGTCTATAAGGGGCAAGAATACATTCTATAAATCGTAGAAAGGGTTTTCAATGAACATTTTCATGTAATGAGATGTCTCCATGGTGGTTTGTAACGATTCAAGGGGATGCATAATTGCAATTGTTCTCTTCTCTTGCCACATTAGTTGGTATGAATGTAACCGAGGTTAGATAAATGTGTGACAACATTTTAATTCATTGCAAAGCTTTGTAATGGTCTCTCCTTTGTTCCATACGGGTTATTGTAGTCCTGAGATGGATTATTAAGTATGTCTATTGAATATAATGTTATTTTTTATTTGTATGTAAATGCACATCTGGGTCTGTTGATATTGTACTGGTGTATCTCCTCCCTCCTTGCAATTCATGACTCTGATGCCCAATTGAGTAGGCACCTGTCTAAATTGGTGAGAGATCAAACATTTCTATTTTAATCATTCCTCTGTTCTTGTTAGTTGGAGTAGATTAGGGTTTCACATGCTGCCATGGTTCATTATTGCAAACTAGGGATTCATCCTAAGTGACCTTTAATGCTTAAATCATTAGAAAATCATGTCATGCATGCCTACACCTTGCACTTACTTGTGTATAAAATGTTAAGTGGAATCATCTGTAGGAAATATAATATTGCTATCATCTATGGGTGCATATGCAAGGTTGTAGTTGTTATTAAGCTAAATATAGTATTTTCTATACTAATGGTCAATCTCTTGGCTTTCTTAGCTGTTTGCTTTATACAGCTGTTTTGTCTATTCTTGTACTTGTAAATTCTCTATAAGAGCATTCGCTCTTCTCTGTAAACTTATCTGATTATATTCAATATAAATCTTTTATAGTTTGTGTAACATGGTATCAGAGCACAGGGCAAGCGGGAAATCTGTTTTTTGAATTTTTTCTCTGACGCTCTGTATTTTCCGTACAGCGTACGGATGGCGTCAATCTGGCTCAAATTTCCATTTTGTGATTTTCTTCATGAGTTTCCTGGATCGCTATCTCTATCTGTATATCGCCATTTGTGTCCAGTTCTCGTATTCCTAGTAGCCGTTTTTAATCCGTCTAGGATTTGGGCGTCTATGATCGGCAGCAGAACCTTTTTTCTTCTCTAGTCGCCATCTGATCGTGGTCGTTGTTTCTTTGACACACGATTTGCAAACGCTTTTTTTCACGTTGCGATTCCTGAAACAACTTTGGTGTTTTCTTCAAAGACAAATCTGCTCCGATGTTCTTTTTCTTCTGTAGTCGTCAGTTTCTCCAGCCTCCGCGGCACACGCTCTAAATACACGGCTAGGAGATTTCATAGCAAAATCGTAAGGAGGACGCGTCGCTGGGCAGTAGACGTGGTTCCTTATTTTCTCTGATTTCGTTTTTATTTGGTGCCCCGGTGTTTTTTATCCATATGTAAGGTGTTTTTTCTTCAATCGAAAAGCCTTTCTTGATCAGCGCCCAGTCCTATGACGCCCAGGCCCTTTGACAGTGATCATCCCCTAGACTCTTTTTTTGATCAAATCTTGGGATTGGTACACACTGTCAGAATTTTACAAAAAAAAAAAATATGTTTCTTCTTGAAATCCGTGTTCGGATACTTTGCTCATTTTTTGTCTCGAGATCTGTGCTGTCTGGTTTTTATCCATTCTCCAGAATCTTGTTTTTTGTACCTCGAAAAGCGGGAAGACGATGTCTTCTGCCAAGCACACTGAGCAGAAGGAGTCTGCGGTCTTCGCCTTTATGGCTAAGCTACCTACAGATAATGTCAAGTCTTCTGCCTGGTACATTAACTCAGGTGCCTCCCGGCATTTCACACATCGGCGCGACTGGTTCACTGAGTATACGCCAATCAGAGACTGTTGTCTTTGGAGGCGGCGAAGAGTATACCGTTGTTGGAAAAGGCACCGTACAAATTCAGTTTGGTAGGAGAAATTTAATATTTCTCGATGTATACTTCGTACCTGGCATGGAGCTAAACCTTCTCTCAGTCAGTCAGATCATGCGACATTCACCCCATCTAGATGTTGTCTTCAGCATGCACTCATGCAGCATAGTGGATCATGAGACACGCACCACTGTTGCTCAAGCTCTTGAGGATCATGGTCTATATAGACTCGTGGACTCTGGTGATTCTCCAGAGCAAGCTTTAGCAACCAAGAATACTTCCCTCAGTAAACTCTGGCATCAGCGTTATGGGCATCTCAACATGCACTATCTCTCTCAGTTAGCTCGGGAAAGTCTGGTCAGTGGTCTTCTAGATATTCAGACTCAACTTCCTAGCGTTTGCGATGCATGTCAAGCTGGTAAACAGCATCCGACCCCATTTTCTGATGGTAACAAATGGAGAGCATCCAAGGTTTTGCAGTTGGTTCACGCAGATGTATGTGGACCAATGAACACTCCTGTTACTGGGTGCAGATATTTTTTGCTTTTTGTAAATGATTTCAGCCGAAAGATGTGGATGTATTTCTTGAAAAAGAAATCCGATGTACTTAGTACATTTCAACAGTTCAAAGCCTTGGTGGAAAAAGAGTCCAGTTGTCCCATCGTCTCTCTTCGGTCTGATAATCGAGGGGAATTTTGTTCCTCTAATTTCACACATTTCTGTGTTGCACATGGGATCAAACGTCAGCTTACTACACCTTACACACCTCAGCAAAATCGTGTTGTTGAGAGTTGCAATCGTACTATTACAGAGATGGCACATTCTATGTTAGAACATCGCAGTGTTCCCAAGAAATTCTAGGCTGAAGCAGTCCACACTGTTGTTTATCTTCTGAACCGATCTCCCACTTATGCAGTCATAAAAATGACTCCTGAAGAAGCATGGTCTGGACGTAAACCGCACATCAATCATCTGAAAGTTTTTGGCTCCACTGCTCATGTTTGGGTTCCAGATGTCAAGCGCACTAAGCTAGACTCCAAAAGCCAGAAACTCATGTTCACTAGCTATAGTGAAAATCATAAGGCTTACCGACTGATTGATATTGCCACTGATCGTTTCATCTTCAGTCGTGATGTCGTAGTTGATGAGACTATTGGGCCCTTTCTGCTCTCTACTTCATCTACTCACACTGAGGAGCAGCCTTTGGAGGATTCTGATTTAGGTGTTCGCATTCCTCTTGCTCCACCTGATGGGAGGGCTCCTAAAGCACTGCCTGTAGCCGTCCCTCATCCAGATATTCAGGATCCTCCTAATCTTGTTCCTGCTCCTCCTGATGATGTTGATGCACCTATTTCAGGTCATGATTCACCTACTCTTCGGCCTAAATGGTGGGCCAAAACAATTGGTGATCTTCATGATAATGAACTCGTCGAGGGTAGATCTGCTCGGAAGAAGAGTAAACCGCACAATACTGCCAATTTTGCCCTCATGGCCAATCTTCACAGTATCTCAGAGCCTCAAACATATTCTGAGGCTAAAGGCGTACCTGAATGGGAAAAGGCTATGGATGCCGAGCATCACAGCCTACTAAAGAACAATACTTGGGTTCTTTCTGATCTTCCACCTGGGAAGAAGCCCATCAGGTGCAAACAGGTGTACAAAGTCAAGTACAAGGCTGATGGGACTCTTGACAAGTATAAGGCCCGGTTGGTTGCCAAAGGATTCTCCCAGCAAGAAGGCATTGACTATGAGGAGACCTTTGCCCCTACAGCCAAAATGAGTAGCATTCGGCTTCTCCTTGCTATGGCAGCCCAGTTTGGGTGGAAAGTCCATCAAATGGACGTCAAGAGTGCCTTCCTCAACGAAGATTTGCAGGAAGAAGTCTACATGACGCAACCTCTTGGCTTCAAGGTTGCTGGTAAAGAACATCGGGTGTGCAAATTGGTGAAAGCACTTTATGGCCTCAAATAGGCTCCCCAGGCATGGTACATAAAAATTGATCAGTACCTCGTGGATCATGGCTTTCAGCGGCGCCCTTCTAATTCTAATCTGTATGTCCAAAAGTATGCTGATGATAGTCTCTACATTGTTGTTTATGTCGATGATCTCATTATTACTGGCAGCTCAGAGCAGTTGATTCACGACATCAAACATGATCCCAGTCAAACCTTTGACATGACAGACTTGGGCCTCCTGCATTATTGTCTAGGTATTGAGGTTTGGCAGCACCCTGACAGTATCTTCATCTCTCAGTCCAAATATGCTAGAAGTCTATTGGACAAATTCCGAATGATAAACTGCAAACCTACTTCTACTCCCATGGAGAAAGGCCTGAAACTCTCAACCCATTCCGACTCTCCTGTCGAGAATGAATCTGCATTCAAACAATTAGTTGGCAGCCTCATTTATCTAACTGCCACTCGACCTGATCTTAGTTTTACAGTCAGCTACATGTCTCGCTTCATGGCTGCTCCTAAAACTGCCCATTGGGTTGCAGCAAAACGTGTGTTGAGATATGTGCATGGCACTTCAGACTTTGGCATTCTATATGGCAGGTGCAAAGATCCTCAACTGCTTGGCTTTACCGATTCGGATTGGGCAAGTTCTGTTGATGACAGGAAGTCTACCTCTGGCTATGTTTTCAGTCTAGGCACAGGTGCAGTCACATGGACCAGCAAGAAGCAACAGGTCATTGCTCTCTCCTCGACAGAAGTTGAATATAGGGGAGCTGTTAAAGCAGCCTGTGAGGCAGTTTGGCTTCGTAGGATGCTTGCAGAAATGCAAATGCCTCCAGCGGGGCCTTCACCCTTGTATTGTGACAATCAAGGGGTGCTGAAACTTGTAAAGAATCTTGTCTTCCATGAGCGGACTAAACATGTTGATCTCTCTTGTCATTTCATTCGCCAGCTAGTTGAAGACAGATCTGTTGTGTTGCAGTTTGTTTCTACAAAGGATCAGACTGCCGATATTCTCACTAAGTCTCTGGGCCCAGATAAGTTTATCAAATTTCGGGAGCATCTTGGTGTAGTTGACCGATTGACCATTAAGGGAGGGTATTAAGCTAAATATAGTATTTTCTCTATTAATGGTCAATCTCTTGGCTTTCTTAGTTGTTTGCTTTATACAGCTGTTTTGTCTATTCTTGTACTTGTAAATTCTCTATAAGAGCATTCGCTCTTCTCTGTAAACTTATCTGATTATATTCAATATAAATCTTTTATAGTTTGTGCAACAGTTGTAATAACCACCCTAGTTTTATAGCTTATTAAACTTGATAAAGAAAAACTCATTTAAGCTTGCTGCAATATCATGCTAAAGTCTGATTTTCAATAACACTGCTGTAATCATTAATTCTGAACATAAGAAAGATTAGAAGTCAATCAATACCTCCAAAATCCATGACTCGTGAAGATATGTTGCTGCAGATTGATGAGATGGACTCCTAAACAAAGAAGTCTCCTTTATGTTGGCCCAGGAATGACTGAAACACAGGTCTGATGTAAAAATCAGAGTGCTGGTAGTAAGAATCACCAAATCTGCTCACAGCTTTTGTTCTCTGCAAGTGTTTCCCCAAAAATCATTAACAAACAACTCCTATAACTCTGGCGCCCTCATCCAAGCCAATATGCATGCTGAAGATGGATCGAATTAATTATAAGGGAAACACGTCCCTTTTACCAATGTACGGCAACATTAGAAAATTGGGCAGAATGATATTATTGCTTCAATTATCTCTTGCACAGATGATAACTACTCTTAACCGCATCAAAATTATCTGTTATTCAAAGCAATCTCAGAAGACATCAAAATCTGGAAACTCCATGGTAGCACCAAGTGATTCTCTGGATGAAAATCATGCCCAGCTGACTAAGGTAGATGTTTCACTACCGAAACCAGCAAATAGAGGGGTTAAACAACCCTGAATGAATTCAAGCTAAACAGCTCTGGTTCATAGAAGAAAACTTCATACTCAAATCTGCATACCTCCAAAGTGTTCAACTCCACCATAAAAAGCTTTCCCATGCATGCCCCAAATAATAAAATATATTATTTCATATAGTGGGCATTTTAATGTATTTTATGATCACTAAGTGAGCGCTCCAAGAAGTAATAAATTATTACTTTCTTTCCCAACACTCAGCTCACTTTTAAAAAAATATAAAGTTGCTGACTTTATATTATGTGAGTAAAACAAGGCAACTTTATAAATCATTCTTATAACTCCCAAGTGAGCACTACAAAACTTCAACTTATATTTCCATGCACTCAATAAACATTTATATCCACCATATAATTAATATTACACTAAGTCGCTAATACTAATTCCAACCTTAGGCGACTCTAGTGAAATATTAATTAAACTGCCGAAAAATAGTCCCAAGCTACAGAAAACACAAAAATGCACTGAGCACACAATTCTGACCATACCAAAGTGCAGTAGAAGACTCGGGACGGAAATAGGAGGCTATCGGGTGACTGTCTAAAAATAGAATGTTTCTCCAAGAAAGTTGGAGAGCACCCAAGAGGTCGGAATTGAATTCCGAAAGCATCAATGAACTCCAAATGATTAGCCAAACTAGAAACCACGAACAACTGCTCTGCCAAACTGAGCCACGACCACTTCAAGAACGTTGGAGTTCTCCCGAGCACGATGAATAGCCTCCCAAAGACTAGGAACAAGCATAACGCGCACAAAAAGTCTATGCGCCACAAAGGGGACATTACAGTAGTTTTATCTTAATAAGAGGTTTTACAGGCAACTAGTTAGTCTTCGACCTAGTGACAAATATAGAGGTCAAACGTATATTGGCTATAGTTGTTGTTTCAATCATGATTCTTGTTAAGGATACCTCTAGGAACACCCTCCTGGGTCTAGTTAAGCCCGAAGTGAAGGCGAGCATACCCACTCTCAGCAATTGGCCTTTAATCACTCACATTCTATTGATAAGTCAATCGATTCACCTTCAAGACAACAGGTCCCTGACCTTGAAGTGAGTTGATCCCTCTAGGAATGTGAACAACAATTTTAGGACCCAACAGAATGGCGTCGTTACAAGGGAATGGTTTAACTTTGGTTTCTATCCTTCACACCTCTACAACTTAAAAGATATTTGTGGCATTCTCAGTTGGTTGGTGTTTTAAGTTGGCAGCCCATCAACTTACACCAACAAAATGGCGTTGTTGTCAAGGAATGGTTTAACTTTGGTTTCTATCCTTCACACCTTTGCAACTTGAAAGAAATTTGTGGCATTCTTAGTGGGTTGGTTTTTTAAGTTGGTAGCTCATCAACTTACGCCAACAGAATGGTGTAGTTGCCAGCGAAAAGTTTTAACTTTGGTTTTTATCCTTCAAACCTCTATAACTTGAAAGAAATTTGTGGCATTCTCGGTTGGTGTTTTAAGTTGACAGCCTATCAACTTAGGCCAACAAAATGGTGTCAGGGAAGATCATGGGTTGAAATTAATTGAAGACTCTGTTGGTGAGCTGAACCCAGATTAGTTTGTTGCCCTAGAAATCAAATGTGCTTCAAGGTATTCCTCTTTTGAAAGAGGTGGCAACTCTGTTGTCAAAGCAAAGTTTGTTGTTGTTGCAATCTATTTGTTGTTGGTGCTTCAAGAATACATCTCAAGCTTAAAGCAGTTGGTAACAAAGGTACACAGTGTTTTTCTTCCTCCCTTTTGAGACAATTTCTTTCTTGGTAAAAAACACATTGTTTTAAGACCTCAGTTTTTTTTTGCCCTGGATGGTAGAATGTTATAGTTATGGCTTCTTGGTCTAATAATGACAACTTTAAAGCAAATCCTTCCTATGCATCTTGTGTTTCAAGCCCTAGATATTATGATGAAGTCGTTGCCTATGAACATTCTAGTGATGCTTACTCTTGCTATTCAAATAACCAGGCATCCATACATAAGCACAATGAACTTGTTAGGCAGCATAACGAAATTGAAAATCAAATTAAGATGCTTGAGTCTAGGTTGCAATCCAATGCTCATCCTGCTGCCATGAAAAGCCAACTTGTTCAGTCCCATCATTCCCTAGACACCACTTACAAAAAGCTAGACCTCTCTTGGGTTGATAATGAAATGCAAACCATGACATCCAAGGTTTTCAACCAAATGCCTACATTTGATGGGTATGATATTCATGAAGGGGATGCACATGTCGATGTATTTTCAGAATTTATGGAAAAAATTCAGTTTGAAGATGAAGACATGTGGATGAGATTTTTTTGTTAGGTCTCTATATATAAAGGCACAGAGATGGTATGATAATTTTCTAAAACATTACTTTACTTTTTGGAAGGACCTTGTGGCTACGTTTGATGAAGAATTTGCAAGTGATGTAGACCCTGTTACTCTTGTCCAAGAATTGGCAAACGTCAAAAGACAAGAGGGAAAGTCTAGCAAAGACTTCAGTCACAAGTTTGTTGTTGCCTTCTCCAAGGTTCCAAATGCTTCCAGACTTGACACTCCTGCCTGCATTGACATGTTATTTGAAGCCTATGAGGCTGGTTTGAGTTTGGTGCAGGAGGATTTGAAGCTTACAAGCCTGCAACAAGCCTATAAATGCCTTGATTACCTGGAAAGAATGAAGAATGATTACGCTGCAAAATTGTTGTCCTCAAATGCAAGTGTTGCTAGTAATGAACATGTTGCTATGAGTAGCAACCAAGTGGATGCAACATATGAGGTGAATACAACATCAAATTAGTATGAGAGTGTTGTCAAGAGGGTAGGAATTGGTGATGGTGCATCATATGACAGCAATGCAAATGATGAAGACAATATATGCACCTACCTTCAGTTGGATAGGTCGTTTATTAGAGATGACAATGATGAAATGCATGATGACCTTCAATTTGAAGTTGACGTATGTGACCCCGCAGTTTGTGGTAGCAAGATGGACAAAGAGGAGGGTGTGTGCACAAATGAGCAGTCAAATGGATCAGTTCATGAAACTGGTTATGTGGAGAGTGTACACACATATGATGTAAAAGATGAGAAAGAAACTAGTTTCTTGTTTGATTTATTGCCCTCCTTTGTTCATGTTAACGATGATGATGCTATTGTTGTTTGTTTGCATGAGGATGACATGGATGTGCTTGCACTTAGTGATAAGATTGTTGAAACAAATGATGGTGCAGACAATGATTTTTAGTTTGAAGACCTTGCCCTTGATAGTTGTGAGGATAGTGATCATGTGGACGCATATGAGAGCCTATTTCTTTGGTGCAAGATTTGTTGTCTTCCCCATGCAGATTGTGCTACAAGTGGGCCACAATGAAATGTTGTGACAATGAAGGAAGAAGAAGTGTGTTGTCGGTCTGATTACATCAGCAAATATGACAGTAGTTTGCCAGAGTGAGCCTGAAACAAAGAGATAATTTGAAGAACTTAATTCTTTACTTGAAGTGTCTCATGATGTTAACCTTTGTGCTACTGGTTTGAATTGCAACTTGAATCATGCTTATGGTTCAAACTTCAAACATTGAAAAGTATATCAGCACATGTGAAAGTGATGTATGTTGGCCGCCTATTGACCAAGAGTTTGATGTGAACACTAATGATTATGAAGCTTTCTTTTGTAATGAAGGTCATGTTTCTAATGCTATGGATGATAGTGATGTGCCTGAATTTGAATCCTTTATATGAGTCCAGCATACAAGTGAAAGTGATGTTGAGCTGCAGTACCCTAGTGAACATGAAGATCAGCATGTTGCAGCCCAACCTGATGGTGTACTTGAGCTTGAGGCATTCCACTTTGTAATGCAAGATGATTTTCTTCCTTGTGCTAACCAAGGTTGCAGTCTGGTATATTTTGCTTTCCCGTGTGAATTGGAGGTGTTCTCCTTTTGCCTTTGTTCACATGAAGAGGTCAGTAGGTATGATGATGTTGCATCTATGGGGGATACCATTTTGCTTTCATCCATGTGTATTGATGCTAACCTGGTTTTTAGTACTTCACCCCTTGCTGCTATGAACATGCAAGATATGGTGTGGCATAGGTTATGCACCTACTTTTTGTGGTTGCCTTGCAATAATGGCCTTGATGGTGGAGTTTGTCTTCACTTCCTGTGCAGTGTTCACATGGTTGTACATGCTTGTGAGAATTATCATTTGTTGCAGCTAGGTGGTGAGTACATTTTGAGTTTGAGGGAGATCGGCTCCTTCATTCAAATTGTCTTTGACAAAGGCAAGTGGTTTGCAGTAGGTCGTCCATGGCCTTGTGCAATGGATCTTCTTTGCAAGGTCTAACCTACAAATCTTCTAAATTTTGTTTGCAGCCATATCTTTTCAATATCTTTGTGCCTTCATGTCTTTGGCTATATGTTGTTTTGCCTTGTGTACATATGTTTGTCTTTGAGTTTGTCTTCCCCCTTGTTCCTCCTTGTTTCATTTTGTCTTTTTGGTCTACCTCCCGAAGATAACTAGATTCTCGTTGTGCCTGCAAGAGACACACGCCCCCAACCAGAGCCAATGTTGGGACCCAATTCAAAATTTGCGAAATCCTAAGTCTTTGTCCCCTTTCTGCATTTGCCCTATTTTGCCCACCATATATAACCAATCTGAGAATTCTAAGTGGGTTTTCCCTTGGTCGAATTTTGCCTTGATGTTGCTCTTTGTCATCCCCCATATTCCTATCCTAAGTCTGGGAAGTTATTAGTCATTTTTCTAGTGTTTCTATGTTTTGCAAGTTTTCCTTATGCTACCATACCAAATGTCTCATCTTCACTCCCAATATCTCGTATTCCCCATTTGTTTTGCATAAAACTTTTGCGGAACTCCATTGGACCCTTCGTTTTTTTCACTTCACCCAATTCTTCCATTTGTGGATTCTATCTTGGCTTACGGACTTCACATTTCGTGCTTCGATATCCTGTCCCCTTCCCTTTTTCCAGAAACTTTGCTCCTTCAATTTTCCTCCCATTTCCCTTCCATGCGATCCTTCATCTTTTGTCTGCAACCTTCAGTTCTTCATCCTTCCTCCGCTTTCCTTCCAATCGCTTCCCTTTCCATTTTGCAGGAATTCCTCTTGGAACTGGATATTCCCACCTCCTATTCTACTTCCTTTTTCCAAATCCTTCCCTCGCCCTTTCTTTTCACTTCAAGGAATTTCTCCTACCTCCCAAATCTCATCCACTCGGTCCTTACACTTCCCACATCCAGTTCCAGGTCGAATTCCCACACCTTTGCAGTCTTCCATTTTCCTCCATTCATGGAACTCCCTCAAACTTGAAGATATCTTCCCTTCACTCCACATCCTACTGGGTAGGGAAGCCCAACCAATGGTTTGGGTATATTGGTTTTCCCTTCCCTGTTCTCTTTGATCCTCAAATTCGCCTCTCTCCTGACCTTTCTCTACTCCTTTCTTATACATATCTTCCCCTCTCTCCAAGTCCTCAGACCATAGTACATACAATGTGTTTTTTCTTGGTAACCATCTTTCCAGTTTCAGGCTTGGGGGTCTCCACCATAGTCTTTCTTTTTTGCCTCTTAGGAGTAGTATACTCCTCGGAATCTTTATAATTTAGGTCCAACGGAGACCCAAAATCTAGAGGATTAGATTCCCTAGAAACCCGACCAAGTTCCTCCCTTCTGATCATCCTGTGACTTAGGATGCATAGGCTCATAAGAAGAGGTGTCTGAGTACTCAACCACCCTACATCTATCCCCTTTTTAGAAGTACCACTACCACCAGGGCTTTTCAAACTAATCTTTTGACATTTCATATAATTAATAATCAGGAAAATTAATCCCTGATGAAGAGGCATCATGTTCGGTGCCTTCCTACTCTCCTTAATAGAGTTCTCCAACGAAGCAAGAAGGTAAAAAGGGAATGAAACTTTGATCTTATGTCTAAAATGGTTAAGCAGAACAAAGTGATAACCATAAACAGATTTAAACCTGCCTTCCAAAGACACATACCTCATTATGCATTCTGCGACGGCAGCCCAAACAAACTCCAGCGAAGTTCTTCATACCCAGAATGGAGTTTCACCAGCTTATCATTCTCACCATCCTTGAGAAAAGTTTCGAGGGCTTCCTCACCTGCTCTTCTATCCTTGAACACCTTCCTTCCCTCTGTTGACAATCCCGTAACATGAGCCACCAAGTCTTCGGTAATAATACATTCCTTACCATAAACAAACACCCTCATGTCCTTCCATCCTCTAGCAAAAGCCTTGGTAACTGCTGTATCATGACATGTAAGCTTCTCTAAATAAGGCATTAAGCCCCTCACCAGCTAAGACTTTCCACACTTTATGATCCTTGCGGATTCCATTGCAAATTGAGGGTTCAACTCTGTTGTGATCACCTCCCATCCTACTCTTCTTCTTGTATTTGACAATGAAACCCCTATCAAATAGGCCCACAGCTCTATTCTCTACAAGAGACGCTAACTTCTTAATGTCAAATAAGATGCTAGAACACATCATTAATCGGTGATGTCATTCCCCCTCACCAAGTTATAATTACGTGTCAACGCCTTCAGCGGGGTTATAATCATTAACAAGTAGTCCCTGGGCTTGTGCGGGCAGAGATTTGAAATCTTTCCAAATATGCAAGCCATTACTTGTCACGCCCCAGTTAGCAAATAAGTCGCTGACCTATTTCCTTCTTGTAGCACATGCTTAAACTGTATCTCTTCAAAATTCTTGCATAAAGAAAGGGCATCGTTAATGAAGTTTTCTATAGTCCAACTAGCAGGTTGGGACCTTTGAAGACACTGAATAATATTGAGGGAGTCTCCTTCAACAATTAGCTTTTTAACCCCTAGACAAGAAGCTAAAAGGATAGCATTAAGAGTTGTCGCCGCTTCAGCAAAGTGATTTGTTTGATGCCCCAAAGGCAGAACAAAGGCTAAAAGAATTTGATCGTTATGATCTCTAATAACCCCTCTAGCTCTAGCCAAACAAGAGTTACCCTTCAAGGCTTCATCAAAGTTAACTTTAATCCAATCTTTTGGTGGTGGAGTCCAAACCACACCAGCTCTATTCTTCTTCATGTCCTTAAAGGGAGTCGAGATATCCAACTGTAGATTTCATGCCTTAGCAATCTCTAAATCAAAAATAGAGACATTACTTTTGAAGAATTAGTGGTCTTTTCGATAACCCCTCACATAAAGTTTTCCTTTGTTGCCAAAATAATTCTCTGCCACCCTTCTAGCATCACCCTTCTTATCCCTAAAGATACGGTTGTTCCTTTTTTTCCACAAACCCCAAGACACATTGTAATGTCCCCTTCTAGCAATTCAAAATTTTCACAACCTTGCACCAATTTCAACTTGTAAAAGGAAACATTAGTAATCATTTTTTCTTATAATATCAAAATATCATAATTAGGGTTAATAACCACTTATTAATAACAATATCAATGTTCATATATTTTCCATATTTCTACTTAGGGTTCGTAATCTTATAATCATAATTAACATTATAGTTTACCATATATAAATATGTATTTCATATTTCACATTTATTTCACATATAGTTTTCCCATGATATATCTCGAGAGATGTCCTTGACTTCACCATTTGGTTCATATGTTCACAAATCTATATGTTAGCTTTAATATTCAGTATCAAACCCAAACTCAATCATAATAATAATGCAACAAGCAAAAGGAATGCCATGGGTAGATCCGCCCTGAAGCCTTCATGCCAAGCACGGAAGGTTGTCCATTGCAAACCTCCTTTCTTAGCGGCTTAGTACCTGCATTCGCTACCCAGTGCAGTACCTTGGAAGACACTCACCCTATTAGGAGAAGGGGAAACCCTAAAGACCAAGTGGCCTAAGGCCTACCACTGTCCTATTGCCCAATCCCTTGTCTCGGGCCTATGGGGCATAATCCAATGTGGGACCCCCACCCCTCCTTGACCCAACCCTTGCCTCGGGCCTGTGGGGCAGAATGCCCAACCCTTGGTTTGGGCCTGTGGGGTGGAACCTGGGTGGGGTTTTTAGGCAAACCACTTGGCAAATGTTTCGCCCATTCTAATAGGGTAACAAACACGGAGAAGACAATCTTTGGATAGTCACTTGTGCATTTACTATTGAATTATCTATATGCATTTACTATTGGAATATCTATATGCATTTACCATTCTTGGAAGTATTATATGGATGCATGAAGATGTAACATACTGCAAAAAAAGTAACTGGATCTATATTACTACGATAATGACAATTCTCATGTATATAGATCTACTCTAGATTATGCATACTTAGATATGTATATTATTATTTATTATTTATTTATATATTATTATATTATTTGTTATATTATTATATAATAAATATTATTATTATCAATATCAAATACTATTGTTATTATAATAATATTATTATTATCACTATTAATATATATATTTTGTCTAAATCTTTCATTTATATAATATTATGCATCTTTTATTATTATCAAACATATATATTTCCAATGCTTAACATATTCAATTTATGCATTATAAGATTATAGAATATAATACTTACGTGTTGTACCTTTACCTCGGATTCCTTACCTATTGCTGCTGTCTTCTTTCTATTTTCCAATGTTTTCCTTGTTTGATGGAATGACTAATAAGATTTTAATTGTATTGCTGCTACTGTTTATATATTATATAATATGTACTTCCCACCCTTCTTCTCATCATACTCCTTTATGCCCTTTTATATATTTCCAAGGGTTTTTTTTACCAAAGATCGTGGCTTTTAGTGATCGTTGCATAAGTCTTCATTACAAATTGGTGCATATTAATAAACTTGTCTTATAATCGTTGTAATTATAATCGCGGCATACATACTTTTATTTATATTTGATTGCCTTATATAAGATCACTGACTTTATCTCAATGGAACTACTTCTCACTTTATATTAGTTTATATAATTATAGTATAGGATAATAATAATATTTATATTTATCATTGTCATTTATGACTTGTCAATTAAAATAGATATATTATATTTTAATTATTAATATAATAATATTATTTATTAGATAATAAATATTAATAATATATATTTACTTAAATATACGTAATTATCTCTATCGTTTAAATTGACTAAATACCATATTTTACCAAAGCAATTTCACCGACTTTTATCATGTTGTTTAAATCTTTAATTTAAACAATGTCTTAATATCGGGACATGATAGACTTTATTTATAATAATTAACTTATAATATTTTATTTATGTTGATTCTTATATTATATAATAATATATATTATAATTAATATTATTATAATAATATCTAATTTAATATTTATATTTATATTAATAGTTATATTTGTTATTTATATTTAAAATAAATATATTATATATTATATTTTAATTATATTAATTTATAATATTGATTTAGGATATATGATTTATATAATATTTAATTTATTATTTAAATAAATATATTTGTTTTATAATATTCAATATGGATTTTAATGTCATTCATATATAATTATAAATTATCATTATAGGGACATGACACACATGGGGCGGCATGAGGGACGACAACAAGGTTAGGGAAGGATTTGAAGAAGGAAAAGTCCACTGATCAACCAAGTTATGAATGCGATTAGGGAAGACCCAACTAATATTCCATAGGGTAAACATGGTCTCCCAAATAGAAACAGTGAAGTTGTATTCCAACAATAGGTGCATGACATTCTCTTCATTGCTTTCACACAAAGCAGATCTGTTCGGGATAGCAAAACTCCTTTTCATAAGATTATCTAAAGTTAGGATCTTATTTTGTACCAAAATCCAAAAGAAGATATTAACTTTAGGAATCCGCTGAGGGGACCACACCTTGGCCCAAAAAGGGGTAGGCTCACACAAAGGACGAAGAGAGTCAAAACCTAAAGCCACCGAATAAGATCCAAAAGAGGAAGCACAACAAACTAATTCGTCCCCCCTAGGGAAAAGGGGAATGTGAAATCTAGAAAGTAGAGTTTGCAGCTTAGTGACTAAATCAATCATAGAAGAAGGAAACAAAAAAGATAAGGACATCCAAGATTTAGTGCCCCTCTCCTCACACATATAATCTGCCACTTTAACCCCTATACTTCTCACACAAAGGTCTTTTAAAGGCAGCGCCCAGTCACACTTGCTTAGGGGAGAGTCAAGTATCCATCTATCCTCCCAAAAATTAATAGATCTCCCATCTCCCAACTTCCATCTCGCTCCTTTATTAATAATAAACCTGTTGTCTACAATGTTATTTCCAGATGTAAGAACCAAGGGGTAGATCATTGCCATCTAAGCAATCCCACATGTTCCCAAGATGAAACAAATAATTTCCTCTTGGTGATCTTTGTCTGTTCCTTCTACTCAAAAATCAATCTCCAAGTGATTTTAGCATTCAAGGTTAGGTTGAAGTCCTTAGTTTTTTCTTAAATCCAAACCCCCCTTTCTTTTGGATCTACACACCCCTTCCCTAGCAACCAACGGAAGTCTTTTTCTCTCTTCAGTACCTGCCTTAAGAAATGTTCTCTAAATGTGATCAATCTTTTCTGCAAACTTCAAGGGCACCTTAAGAAGGCTCATACTGTAAACTGGAAGGTTCTACAAAGTAGCTTTGATTAGCTGACTTTTTCCAGCCTGACTTAACAAAGTTCCTTTCCACCCTGTCAATTTAGCTTGGAATCTATCAATAAGCTCATACCAAAAGTACTCAAGAACTTTTCCATAGAATAGTGGCATCCCTCAATATTTGGATGGAAGGACACCCACCTAACGTTGGAGAACACCAGCAATTTTATTCTGGCGATCAATCGGAGTATTCAAGAAAAAGACAATGCTTTTGGGGAGGCTAATCTTTTGGCCCGAAGCCCTCTTGTAGTTCAGCAAGATAGTTTTCAGTTCTCTGGCTTCTTTGACTGAAGCTTCGCCAATGATAATAGTATCATCCACAAATTGTTGATGCGAACACGGCAGGCCAGAAGAAGCGGGATGTATACCTCTCAATCTACCAACATTGATAACCTTAAGAAGGCTTCTTCCCAAAGCTCCTGCCATAATAATAAATAGGAATGGAGAGATGGGGTCCCCTTGCCTAATTCCTCTAGAGCTCTTGAAAAAGCCCGAGGGAGTTCCATTAATTAACATTGAGAATTTTGGAGTGGAGATCATCTCAAAAATCAGATCCATGAACTTGGCCCCGAAATCAACTCTTGCCATATCCTTCAACAAAAAATCCCACAACACTTTCCTTGAAGTAATGTGTGTGATGTCCCGATATTGAGGCATTGTTTAAATTAAAGATTTAAACATCACGATAAACGGTGAAGTTGCTTTCTCAAAATATGGTGTTTATCGTATCCTTTCTCAAAATATGGTGTTTATCGTATAATATTTCTCACAACCAAGTTAGTATTTTCTAACCTGTTTAATTAAATATCCTTTCTCAAAATATGGTGTTTATCGTATAATATTTCTCACAACCAAGTTAATATTTTCTAACCTGTTTAAAGAAAGCAACTTCACCGTTTATCGTGATGTTTAAATCTTTAATTTAAACAATGCCTCAATATCGGGATATCACAATGTGTCAGCCTTAGGAACATATAGCATGAAGCGGACAGCATACAAAAATTGCCTTGTATTAAAACATGAAGCAGTTGGGATTAATATAAATTAATCAGCAAGTATTTGACTCAAAAGAGCAGTTGGAATGATATAAGGGTTTAAACTCTTGCTTGAGCACCTCAAACCACTCGGCTAGATATGCAATGAACTTACACAATACAAACTCTCTACAATACCCACAAATTTATTATTTGGAACAAATCACAATAAATTTGATCTTTCGGCACAAACCTTCAACATATGAATAAATTTAGAAAAATATTCTTCTTCAACACAGTCTTTCAATCTTCAAACAATCTGCACATTTGTGAACCCTGGATGAATTCACCTCTGAATCCTTTCTACACAAACTGTTACTCTGAATGAATCACACAGTATTGGCTAGGGAGGAATCTTTCACCACCGAAACCAATCTTACCTTAGGGTTTCGTCTAAGGTGGGAGAGATGAACAACTTTCAACCCCACAGAGAAAACAAGGTTTCATAAAATATTCAGCATGAATCAAATGACCCCTCTCAACCTCCTTTTATAACTCCAGCGGAACTTTCCAAAAGTTATATTTTTAATTCACTTTTAATAATAATCCTTCAGCTCCAAATAAGTGACTTTATTTTATTAATTACTTTTCGAGTCCTTAAGTCACTTAAAATTCACCTTTATAAATAATTAATATAACTTGTCTTTTAATTCACCTTTTGACAACTTAAATATTAATTATTTAATATTTTAATTATTTTTTGCACATCCGCCCAAAGTTGCAGAAAATACAAAAATAGCTCGAAAGTGAAATCTGATAACGCCAACATACTTTGAAGCTCACTGGAGATCCAACTTAATGAAAATTGATACTTTCCAAAAATAGAATACTTCCCAAGAAGTGTGGAAAGCACCCAAAATGTCGAAACTGCACCCGGAAAGAACCAACGAACTCATCTTGATCCTCTGAACACAATGCAATTAATTGAAATCCATTTTGAAAAAGGCAGGCGCTCTCCAAGAAAGTTGGAGCTTCCAAAGATGTTGGAAAGGCTATAAAGAAAGGACATTACATCTAGATTTCCTTGATTCGATTCACAGATCTATGTTTAAGAGTGGTAAGGTGAAAGAATTTCATATTAAGGCCTCCATTTTTCAACCAGATGGCCCTAGACCGTTGCCTCCAAAAGTTCTCTTCCTTAGAGACAATAGAATGAAGCTCAGTTAAAAGTTCCTTCTCACGGGATAAAAGGTCTAAATCCAAACCCCTTTCTTGTATATCCTTCTCAACAATATCTAGAATCTTTCTAACTTCCTCTTTCCTCTTAAAGATATGACCAAAAGATTTTATGTTCTAGGCCCTAATATTAATCTTAACATTGTTAAGTTTTTTGGCTATTTGGTACATAGCTGATCCCTCAACCTTAATGCTCCACATGTTGGGATTTTTCAAACAATGTTAAAAGCAGTTGCTAGTTCTTTGATTCAGGTGCATCCAGACACTTCATGTGTCGAAAGGACTAGTATGTTAAATTTACTGCTAATAATAATCATAGGGATTCTATTTCACTTGGTAATAACAAGTCACATTAGTTAAAGGGATAGGTGATGTTAGAATTGCACTAAATAATAGCATCAAACTTTCAGTACGAAATGTTACGTATGTTCCAGGATTGAACAAGAAATTACTCTCTATTAGCTAGACTACAGAAAATCCTAATGTTCTAGTTCAATTTCATGGGACTAAGTGCATTGTTTCTTATGTCAAACAAGAAAAATAATTGCTCTAGGCATTAGGCCAGGAGATGTGTATAAAGGCTTATACAAACTTGTTGATCCTGCTTTTCATGTTGCACTGGAGGAAGCTTAGTTTGGTCATAAACCTAAGGAGGTTAGTACACAAGCTCGTATTGTGATGCCATTGGCAGATGTACCTTCCAATTCATGGGTATTCCAATGCATCAGCATTTGGGTAGTTCTCCACTTATGTATCAACAACATGAACTGAATGTGTCTCCATTTCGGCTAAGGTTCAGCCCATACAGAATTCGTCTCCAATTAAGACTTTGTCTTCACAGCATTCACATGTTGTGCTTCGAAAGCCTCGGTGGTGTTTTGAAGGTGAGCACGATGACAACTTTCCAAAATCAGATGCAGCACTTCAGAGGACAGGCAAACCAATTAATAATTTTGTAGCAAAGCATGTTCATTTTGTTCTTTTTGCATATCTTTCTCAAGTGCCTGCTATCAAAAAAGTTGCTTGTGCAGATATTTCTTCCCATTTCTGCGCATCTTAGGAGCCATATTGTAATTGAATGACTAAACCTCCATATCCTTCTAATTTAGTCATTAAGGGGGGCAGTAGAATATTACGATAATGTATGTTTACACTTGTATTTTATAAATTAAGTAGTTAGTTTTAGGTCATTGATAAGCTTGTTGTAAGGTTGTTGAACTCTCATTAATGAATTGATTGTAACAAGAAGTTTTTCAGATAGTGTTTAAAGCAGTTGTTAGTTCTTTGATTCAGGTGCATCCAGACACTTCATGTGTCGAAAGGACTAGTATGTCAAGTTTACTGCTAATGATAATCGTAAGGATTCTATTTCACTTGGTAATAACAAATCACACAGTTAAAAGGATAGGTGATGTTAGAATTGCACTCAATAATAGCATCAAACTTTTAGTACAAAATATTAGGTATGTTCTAGGATTGAACAAGAAATTACTCTCTATTAGCTAGACTATAAAAAATCGTAACATTCTAGTTCAATTTCGTGGGACTAAGTGCATTGTTTCTGATGTGAAACAAGAAAAATAATTGCTCTAGGCATTAGGCCAGGAGATGTGTATAAAGGCTTATACAAACTTGTTGATCCTGCTTTGCATGTTGCACTAGAGGAAGCTTGGTTTGGTCATAAATCTAAGGAGGTTAGTACAGAAGCTCGTATTGTGGTGCCATTGGCAGATGTACCTTCCAATTCATGGGTATTCCAGTGCATCATGTAGTGCCCCTCCGTTTTCACCTTGGATGTGACAGGTATGTTTGACATTTGGGTTATTTAGTTGGATTGTTTATTTGATGCTTTGGTTAATCATGGCATTAAAATAATATTGTTAATCATAAAGACATTTTTGATAATTAAATAAACATACATGCCTTTATGCAAATCTAGTTTACGAAGTTAAGTTGATAAGTATAAAATAAAAATAATTAATGTAATTGCAAACTGGAATTCTTTTAGTTCATTATTATTTGAGTCCACATTTAGAAGTGGCAGTTACTTAATCTAATGAAGGGATAATTGGAAGTAATATTCTTTTTCAGTTTCTAAGTTTTGGAGTTAATTTTAGTAAATTGGAGTAGTGGAAGTTTTTTTATTTATTAGAAGATCAGAAGAAGTGAAAGGGAGAGACAACGGAAGGAAAAAGGGGGAAGATATTTCTGGAATTCTTGGAGGGGTACAGGTGGGAAAGAGGGGAGGTTTCTCAGTGTGCTCTCATGGTTGTCATTGTTCTGAAGGAGGTGTTTTTCTTGGAAGCTCACAGATTTGGTTGGCTTTATTGGATCAGTTCTAGAAGAACGATAGCAAGACATGGGAGTTGGTTTAACTTCTGGTAACTGCATTCACCTGTAAGAATCTAAAATCTCTTGATTTATTCTTTGTTTTATGATTATGTCATTCTTGGGGAGAGGCCTTCTCAATAAGTCAATGGCTCTCAACTTTTTAGTATGATGAATGCTTTCACCAATAAGCTGAGATGGATGTATTTTTTTCGGATGCCTGAATATTTCATATGGGTATAGACAAATCAGTAATTTCTACATCATTATTTATGTTGGAATCTGAAACTTTGCACTAGCCTATATGCTGTTCAATTTGTGTCTTGAATCTGGAATATAACCTTCTGATTTGTTCAAATGAATCTAATATGTCTCGGAATGTGACTATCCTCTGCATGTATACGGTTGACTTGTTAGGGCATCGACTCATCCTCCTTAGTCATTTAGGTGTAAAATCTCTTGTTGATGACATTTGAATTAATTGCTTCTCATTATTGTACTCCATGAGAGTAAATCTGTTTGGGGCATTTCCACATCCGCGTAGATCCCTCCGTGTTCGTTGTGGTACAACTCGTGCCCCCATTCCAACCAGCATTGCTTCCTATAAAACTCACTGTTCCACCCATATTCATCCTAATAAATTCCCAAGTCAGACCAAGTTTAAGTCCGTAGCTGGATTTGGCGTTGCAAGGTTAGGAAATAGCAGAATTAGGTTGGTGTTTGCCTCAACCGATTCCAGTTCAATGGCTGTACAGAAGCCAGAGGACGAGTGGCGCACGATTCTCTCTCCAGAGCAAGTTCGCATTTTGAGAAAAAAGGGCACTGAGTAAGTTTTACTGCCATTTTCTCTCCCAACTAATTTCTCCCAATGCATTTCATTCTGTTGAAGTTCATAAAACGTATTAAGTCGGTTGTGTCTCATACTCCACCGTAACGGTAGCACCTCAAATAGTCTTTACTCATTAGAATCTTTTGAAACGTCTTATTCCGTTCTTCCCACGAAACCTGACGTGCATTATTAGTTAACGACTCTTCTGTTTATCAGTATTATGGTAATGCATTTGGTTTTCTCACCAGCGCAAAAAGATTGGTTTGGGTGCCGTCGTAGTTAGTGATATTTATATTAATTTAAGTTTAATCTGACAGTTTCTAATTACGTTAATAAAACTTTGTTTTTGAGCATGGATCGTTGTTATATGAACCTTAATCTTCATCATTACAATTGACATATAATCGACTTGACCGAATGATGATGGTTTGTAATAAACTTAGGTCCTTTAAACAGAAAAGTGAATCTTTTTATAATGAAGTATGATTTTTTTAGAAAGTTTAAGTATTTGTTTAAGATCATTGCCGAGTCATGGATAAATAGATAGTATTAGAATTAGATATGTATAAGATACTAAGTCTGTCGTAGTATGGATATAGGATGCCATAAGTTGAGGATTATAACTTGAATAGATAATTGCAAAAACTTTGCATCTTTTTCCATTGTTTAAGGGTGCGATTTATTTCCTGTAGCAATACAGTAACTTCCTTCTTTTATTTAAAGTGGCATCTCTCTAATAGCCTAAGCGTATATTCTTATATTAGTTAGGCACCAAGGAAACACATCAGTTGTGCATATCCTGCAATCAAATTTGGTGTTAAGTTTAGAAGATTCTAATGTTTTTGTAAGTCATCCTGACTTTCGGAGATTGTTCCAATCTTTCTAGTTTCATTTGGGTTAGAAATTTAAATCTTGTTGATCTTTTACTAATTTAGAAATGAAATCTCCGATTATTTCGTTGTTTACATGCAAGAGAATATACTTCTGGAGTTGGTCATAAATAGACGCCGGTGAGAGGTGCCTTGTTTCGAGATGTCTCTTTAGAGATATTTGAAATGTAAAATCACACTCATAGATTTATGCTTAAGGAAATGTGTGGTCATCTCAACAAATCCATCTTTTAGTAAACTGTATTAACATGATCATATTTCCACGCAATGTAAGGGGGATGCAACAAGGTCGTAGACCTTAGACTTGCACTTGTCGATTTCTTTGTTTGACAGTCTTTGATACCCATAGTAGTAATCACAAGAATATCTCTAAAGTAGTTAAATAAATACTTTTGGAGCCTTTTATGTTATTGAATTGTTGAGTATTAATTGGAGATGATGTTTTAAGAAATAAGCTCTTGATGTTGAATAAGGCCGAGGAAGTCGTGTATGAGTACTAAAGGATTATTTATCCCCGTTCCTTATATATATCTAGTTTTATCCTCGCATCAAGAATAAACCACCGTCTACAAGCTTTTTCCATCTTTCTAGTAACGGTCATACTTCGCGGATATTGAAAGTGATGAAGATCTTAAACCAGCTTTAGTGCATGATAGACAATCTCTTGTGTTGGTTTCGTGGATTGAATAGCAAGTCAGCTCAAGATGTGATTTATGGTAGAATCGAGTATAGGAATTGGTGGTTGAATTCTATCCTCGCTTTGGTTTCTTTATCAACTTACCTAATGTGACAACCTTAGTTTTAGTCTCTTTTGCTTGATCTAAAGACAACATTAGCTTATTAAGATAGTATGTGTCTCTTGAAGACTCGTTTATGTTGAATCATTCAATGCATTTTTGTATTTAGGATTAATAATTTTCTAAAGTAGTTGATATTGATGGTAACAGTTTGTCATTGATGTCAAAAGGTATTGAGAAAGTTGAATTGTTGGGCATCTTCACAAGTTGTTCACTTATGGTAGGAATCAATCAGGAGTTGATCATGTATCAGGATACATGTTTTCACAAGATGCCTGGTGCCTTCACTTGATGCTTGTTCAAGCAAGGATATTATCTTCATTCATGGTTTACTTGGTTCATACAATTAGTTTGTCTTCACAAGGTTGATGATATCAGTTGTTGGTATACAAAGTTATTGGGTTGTTGGTATGATCTTATAGTCTTCATGGTCTGCATTCTTCATCATGATTCAAGCTGAAGAGGGTTCATGTGTGTTGTTACTATACTTAATGCAAGTGCAATACAGATCAGGTATTTATGTTGGTATGCTTTCAAATATGGTGTATTTGGCAGGTTGAGATCTATAGGTAAAGTTTGGTGACATCAGTTTTTTGTTCACAACATTTGTTTTGGCATAGTGGTTCTTTATCAGGAGCTTATTTAGATGATTCTTCACTAATGTCAAAAGGTTGATATAAGTCTTGACAAGATGAAGTCACAAACTTGAAGTCTTCAAATCATCAAAGCATTCTTCAAAGCATAATGAAAAGGCATATTGGTTAAGGTTTTATAACTTTCACTGACATATATGCAAAGTGTTTATTTGGACAGCAGATGTAGAGGTCACTTACAATGGACTAATTGATATCTTTACCTCAGTCCTCCATATTTTTTCTTGAGGTCATTTTTATCTAAGTCTTTGTTGTCTATCTATCCTAAACTAAGTTCTTCATTCCTTTTCAAGCCTGTCACATATCAAATGCTCTTTATGTTATAACATTGAGTTGACCTGCAATGATAAGTCAAAATCACTTAAGTGACCCGCTTATGGGTCTCTTGGTCATAGTGCTGACCGGCCCTTTCCTAGTTTAACCGACGTCTTCGGTCACTCCCATGAGCTGTCGGGCGGTAAAACAATATCAATGGATGTGTTTAGAAGCTCCAAGGGCGCGAAAGCCACAATCGGTGGTTAGTGTTTAAATTTTGTCTCCATCGTGTGACCATGCACATTGACGTGGATATGAACGTCAAAACATAATGTTAACTGCAGTTCAATGCTTTTTGGCAGTTTATAGAAATCTTTTTGAAGCCCGAATAGAAAGAATGTTTCAAGGAGTTTTTGGAAGTTTTTAGAAATATTTTTTTTGAGATGAAAGATTTATTTGGAAACAAATAAGATGTTTTTTCCTTTAGAAGGCAGATTTGATATAGAATATTGTGGAGGAGAAGATTTTTCTTAAAGAGAAGAAAAGAAGTTGTTTGAAGAAGATTTTTTTTAAGGAAGAAGTTGAAAAGATTTTTTATTTGCAGGAGATTGTCTTTTGAAGATATTTTTGATGAAGTTTAAGAGTTTCGTTTGAGAATAAGGCAGATTGGATACAAATTTTTTGAAGACAAATTTTATGGATTGAAGAGAAGATAAAGAGTTTGATGATTAAATTTTCTTGCAGGAATATCAAGAGAAAGATAATATTTTCAGGGCAGATTGGTGCAAAAAATAAATATGATTTCTAACTCTTATTTTGCAGATTGATTGAAGGCTCATTTTGATATTATTTTGTAGATGAAGAAAATAATTTTTGTGTGAGATCTTAAAAATGGCAAATGATCAGGAAATTGAAGAGAATTGAAATGAAAGGTCTCAAATATGAAAAGATATTCTTTCATCTCTAAGAGGAAATATAAATGGATTTTTGGTTTCGTGAATTTGGAGAATGTGAAAGGTTTTGAGAATTAGATATATGTTCTTTTATTTTTGCAGGTGACAATATAAGATGCATTGTTTTTGAAGACATTAAAAAGAGAAGATGAAAGGACAAAATGATCTTCAATGAGAGCAAATGACTGTGCAGAATGTGAAAGGTGAAAAGACATCCAATTTGCATATAATAGTTTTTCAAGTGCATTGATTGTGTGACTTGGAGGACAGAGATGAAATATACAGAGAATGCAGAGTTGTTGAGTGTATCCGGATGTAGGATTGATTTTGAACAAAATGGACATTTGACAGACACATGAGAGAAGAAATGTTTTGTATTGAAACAGAGAAACCCTCTGAATTCTTGTTTTTAGTTTGTTCTGTATTAGGGGTTGGTGCTCCTTGAAGATGGTGCTTCTAAACAGTATGCCAGTGAGGCTTACAGGTCAGTGAGACCTTAACATTTGTCAGTGAGACATGTATTGTAGCCAGTGAGGCATGTTTTATCAGTTAAGCCAGTGAGGCAGTTCTGGAGTGGTTTTTCTACCCCTGGAGGGTTTTCCACTCGTGCAATTCTTGTGTCTTGATTCATATTGATCATCTCTCTATGGTTGTATGTTTTACTCATGAATTTTGTTTATGTGTTTGACAAAGTTATGTGCATATGTGTTTGACAATTCAATGATAACTTTCTCTCCTTGTGCTCTCCAAGTTAAAGTTTGTAAAAAGATTCAAAAATTCACACAACACTGATTCACCCCCCCTCTCAATGTTGTCCTTAACTCCTACAGATATTTTGATAAGAATCTTGAAATTAATAGAAAATGATAATGTTATATATTATTGGTTAATTCCTTTGTCTTGAATAAGGAATTGTTGCTAAAATAGATATAGGATGATATGTCACATGTTTTGATAGTGATATTTAGAAATTATATGTGTACATATATCCAATTTAGAAGAGATACTTAGAGAAGTTAGATTAATTTCATTAGCTATGTTCTTTATATTTTCTAGTTACTCTTAATATGCTCTGAGACTCGACTATAAGTATCTAACTCTACTTATATCCAAATTGTTGATTATGGTTGAAGAAGGTAATTCATTGCTGGTTAAGAATGATAGATGAATAGAATATTTAATATGTGTATGACTTAACGTGGCGATGAATAAGGTAGAAGACCTTATAAGTATAATGGATTGTCGATTAATAGTTTTAGTTATGAAGTTGTCTAGTTGTGGTTATGGATATGTGACAAACTCTCACAATGTAAGATAAAGATAGTTGTTCCTTTGGATGTTTATAATCACCTTGTGATGAAAAGTTCAAGTCCCGAACTACGAAGTCTCTGCGCTGCGCGTACGTAGGCAAGGCCATCATGAGCCCCCGAGACATTAGGTCGGCCCTTAGGGCCTTAGGCTTTTCATTAGAAATCATTGATATTTGTATTGTGTCATTAACAAGGACTAATGTTTCAGTTGATGTGCAGTTGAAATCTATAAGCCATGCAGGACTCTGGAGTTAAGGAGGAATCTTTCCACTTGGCGCGTATAGCTGGCTATCTGGCAGTATTGGTAAAGATGTATAAATGTGCATAAACTTATTGAAATATCTGTATCTTACATTTCATTTTGATGAATGTTGATATACTCCGATTATTGACTTGAGGTGTACTAAGATAAATTTTGTTAATCGATATCTTCTCATCCTGTTGAGTTCATTAATGTTATCTTCTTGGTAGGTATGACTAATTGTGTATGTGTATATTCAGTACAAACCATGGTTGTTAGTTGATCATGTTAATAATTAGTAATGTGGTCAGGTAGTTAAACATAATTTTGAATGTGTTATGTATGTTATTGAATATTGCTTAATTACGATAATGCAGTCATATTATCCCTAGAGATGTTAGTTAACTTGTTGAATCCAACTAAGTTATATTTTGCTATGATTAATTTCTATTTAAAAAAAAATATTTCCGCCTTTTTATGGCTGTAGTTGACTTATCTCTAGGGTTGCATGGCGGGGAATTACACATCAGCATTTGGGTAGTTCTCCACCTATGTATCAACAACATGAACTGAATGTGTCTCCATTTCGGCTAAGGTTCAGCCCATACAGAATTCGTCTCCAATGAAGACTTCATCTTCACAGCATTCACATGTTGTGCTTCAAAGGCATCGGTGGTATTTTGAAGGTGAGCACAATGACAACTTTCCAAAATCAGATGCAGCACTTCAGAGGACAAGCAAACAAATTAATAATTCTGTAGCAAAGCATGTTCATTTTGTTCTTTTTGCATATCTTTCTCAAGTGCCTGCTATCAAAAAAGTTGCTTGTGCAAATATTTCTTCTCATTTCTGCACATCGTAAGAGCCATATTGTAATTGAATGACTAAACCTCCAGATCCTTCTAATTTAGTCATTAAGGGGGGCATTAGAATATTACAATAGTGATATAATAAAGTGTATGTTTACACTTGTATTTTATAAATTAAGTGGTTAGTTGTAGGTCATTAATAAGCTTGTTGTAAGGTTGTTGAACTCCCATTAATGAAGGGTGGGGGCACTGGCTCGATTGGCTAAGTAATTCCGTTGCGGTAAAGATGGTCACGAGGCCCAGTCTCCCCCCATCCCCGTGGTACCGGAGGCCGTGTCGTGCCAGCGTCACCGGTCACGTGAAAAAAAGTTTACCAGGCACCAAAAAAAAAAAAAAACTCCCATTAATGAAATTTCAAATAATTGTAACAAGAAGTTTTCTTGAATCTATATAATGAAGCACTCTCTCCATGAGGACTACGCTAATTTCTCTTAACCTCATTTCTTTGGTTTTTACCAATAGCATGCAGATGTTGCAGTCCAACTTTTTTGTCAAAACCTTTGTTGGAGGAGCCACTAAATGGTTCAACAATCTCAATGCGAGTTCAATCACAAGTTGGGAAATCATGCAAGAGAAGTTCTTGTCACACTTCAAGCTTGCTGAGGACAGTTGCATCCTTTTCATCAAACTGTCAAATGCAAAGAAGAATAGCAACAAGCCAATGAGAGAATTTGTAGCGCAAGTCAACCGCCTTGTCAAAAGAATCAAATCTTCTTCAAAGCCTTCTTTTGAAATACTGTTGAGCTGTTTTATAAACGCCCTTCCATCAGTGATTGCTTTCATGATCAAAACTTGTGAGATTGATGAGCTTGAAGAAGCTTAGGAGCGGGCAATCAAGTTAGAAGATGTTATGATTACCACAGATAAAATCAGAAAAGCCTCAATCAGGCCAATGATCCCAAGTTTTTCTAATCCTCTTTTGCAAAGGGTGGTGACTGATGTGACAGACCTGAAAAGACAGTTCTAGAAGAATGGTCCAGCTCATAAATATCAAGGACATCTTCAAAGGAATAACAGAGATGATCATTTTAGATTACCTCCTCCACCTGAAAGACTTGCTTTGGAAGCACCCCCTGAGGAGTTCCCTCCATGCAATAGAAGACCACAGTGCTATAAACTGTCTGAAGATGCTTCATATGATGCAACTCATGTCTCTTTCTCAATCAAACCATCAAAGGTTCTAGAGCAACCTTCAACATTTTTGAGATGAGCCTAATGGCAACTCTATGAGGGGATATTTTCAATATGGACCCGCCCATGCTAAAAAAGTAAACACATTCAATGCCTACATGTTGAGGAAGATCATATAGCTGAAAGGAGGAAAGTACATGAAGAGAATCCGTGGAGGGAGCCACCAACGGTGTCTTGGTTTCAAGAACCCACTTTGACCCTTTGTCAACAAATGATGATGAAGAATTAAGTTTTTCGTCTACCTCACAGGCATTGTTTCGTTTCTATGATGAAGAAGAACAACCTCCTATGTTGGATCAAGAAGGAGCTGCATATCACCTGTTTGCCAAAAAATGAGATCTCACAAGCATCTACAGAGCCAAGTGATGATCAAATTGTTTCTATTGAGCAAGTAGGCATTGACTGCGCCAAGGATGAAGATGGACCGGATGGATTCCTTTCCACATTTGAAGGATTCTTTGATGAACCTGCATTGGATGAGCTCAAGGAAATCGCATAGTTGGATGGAAAATAAGAGCTTTTGTTTGAAGATGATGCAGTTCTAGAGGCACATATCATGTCAAAAGCATGTATGTAAGGGTCATTGCCGGATCTGGACATTTTCTTGTAGCATCTTGAGAGCAGCTCATCCGTTGAAGACATAGTGAATTTTCTCTCAAGTTTCAACTTGCTCTCATCCTCAACATCTTCCGTAAACATCAATGCAGAACCAAGAGTTCAACATTTAGCAATTATCAGTGAATTGATGCCAAGATTCAATGTCTCTAAAGAAAAAGAGTAGTTAATCAATGTAGAAGCAATACTACTGGAGGCTCATGTTCTCACTCCTGCCCTTGTGACAGATGACAGTACTTGAACCATAAGAGAGGATCAATTGGACTATTTTCTTCCTTTATTGAGTGATTTCTTTGAAGAGGATCGTCATAAGAAGGTTGAAGCAAATCAGTTTGCCCAAGGCCCACAATCATCATCTAAGGAAGTTTTGCAGAACTGGCTGCCAGAGATTGACAGTTGCTTTCAAGTTCAAATGTTGTTCAATATGCCCACAGTGTTGTTGGTAGCCATTCCTCTCAATCTTTACCTTTGATCCCGCATGATTTTTGAATGACTAAAATGAGAACTTCGTCTGTGACTTCAGCTTGGCCATTTGCTCTTGAGTGGTACGGACTTGAGAGGGTATGAAAGATCCTGGATTCACTCGTCATTAATTGGATTACATGGTTAACAAAGTGTCCACCTTTGTCACTTGTTAGTTGGATTAGGATCCCAAATCTCATAAGAATCTGTTCATAGATAAACCTGGTTGTGCTCAATGCAGTGTTATCTGGTAAAGCTTGTGTTTTTACCCACTTTCTCATGTATTTTGTAGCCACTACTATGTATTTGCATCTATGCATCTGGCTGACTTTTAATGGACCAATAAAGTCCAACCCCATTGCTCAAATAACCTCTTGTGGTTGAGATGGCCAAAGTGGTATGAAGTCTCTTTTCAAGGGTTACTCATTGGCATGTATCACATCCATCTACCCACTCCCTAGCATCAACATGAAGTGTTGGCCACCATAGGCCTGATAGAAGTATCTTCCGTGTTGTGGCATCAGGCCCCATATAGCCACCTACAAGTCCTCTGTGTGCTTCTTCAAGGACACCTCTCACTTTCTTCCCACATTACACATCTTCATAGAATATGATCAGGTTCCATTTTATATAATAGTCCATCAATCAATTGAAATGTTTTTCTTGAAGTGCTAACCTTCTTCTTCCTAGTGGCATGTCTTTTAGAAACAATGATGTTGACAAGTATTCTCCAATGTTCTTGTGCTATGCTGTTAGAATAGCTATCTGAAACAGGTGACGTCAAGAAAGTCTTCATTTACCCATTCCAATGGTTCTCCTGACTTGATCCTCAAGAATTGGTCTGCAATGAAATGGGTTTTTCCTGGCTATACAATGATTTTGAATGTGAGTTCCTAAAGTAACATTAGCCATCTACTTACCCAACCTTGAATGCTTGGTTTGTTTACCAGATACATCAGTGCCTCGTGGTCCTAAGAAATTGCAATTCTGGTGTGACATCTCCATTTGAAAAATGGGGGTGATAACAGGACAGAGGAAACATGTAGGATATAAATTTGGACGGACTAAAACTGTACAAGACAAAATCTATAGTAACAATGGACAGTGCAATCATAGCAATTAAAAAAGGTCCTATATCCACAACACTGAACCTTTCCACGGGCAGGGTTTATATAAATGCTACTTAGAATCCTTCAATACGTTTCCTCTAAATAAGGGGCTCTATTGTTAAGCTAGTTGAACAAAGAAAGCAAAACTAAGATTGACTTGACTTGTGGCCTAGTGGACGTTATTAAAATCTTTCCTTTCATTTCATTTCATATGCATCTTTCCGTGTCCTTAAAATTCCTCCAAATCTGCTTTAAGAGCATAAGAGGAGGTCAAGTTAGCATAACATGTTAGACGGCACTTGCTTATTCTATGCCTGGATACATACAGGGTCATGTTCAACATCCTTACTTTATAGCCAGAAGTTGGGAGGGTTTGACTGGGAAAAAACTCCATGGTGGAGGTCTTTAGCCAGTAAAGTATTGGAATTATTGAGCACCTGGGTGCGACACGAATAACGACTGATACCAAAAAGGCAGATTTTTAATACACAAGTTCCCCTTTAATTTCCCCAAATAAACTTTAAACAGAACAAAGCAAAATAAAGGTTTACAACCCAACAAACCTCAAAGGTTGAATCCTCCACGATTCGAAAATATTAAAAATAAATGAATGAAAATCTCAAAAAACAGAGAGCTTCGTTCAAAGATGAGACTTACAGTGAGTTTGTCAACGTCATGGGCGCTACGCGGCGGAAGTAAGTGGGCGTGATGGCGAGGGATTGATGAAGCGTGGCAGAGCAATGTTTTGAGGCCAATGAATGCAAGTAAGCGGGAGATGAGGATGGAGATACTCGCCGCATTTTCAATAAAGGCCGCCACCGCCTGAAGAACAAGAACCACCCATTGCCCGCAGGTTTCCCACGCCCTGCTCTTTACCTCTTGCTTTTTGCTCTCTTTCTCCCTTTCTCTCTCAATCTCTGCTGCTGCCATTATCACAAACACTTGTAATTCAGACAATTGTCAGAGTGTGATAGAAGCAAACGAGGGCAATGCTTACTAGATAATCGGCACACAAAATTCTCCTCCTTGGTTAAGGTCAATCGTCGAACTTGACCACGTTTCCAAGTGCATTTATATAAGCGTTTAAGCCACGTTTTCTTAAGTCCCTGCTCACAATTTTCTCTTCAATTTCATGATGATCGCTATGTGTAATTTCAAAAGTTATTTAGAAAAATTAAAAGTTGTAAGTGTGAAAATTGTATCTGTTTGTTATTTTATTTATTATCTATGTTAGGCCATGTGTGGTTGGTCTCTCTTTTTGGGACTCTTGGGTTTGCAGCAGGTTTTGGTTTTTATGTGGGCGGTCTGTCTTTTGGGGCTCTTGGGTTTGCTTTGGGGCTCTTGGATTTGCAGTGTGTTTTGGTTTTTAGCAGTGTTTGGTTGTCTATTTTTGGCTTCGTGGACGTTATTAAAAGCCTTCATTCATTCATTCATTGTTCTCATCTCTTTTGATTAGTGTCAAAATATAATAACAAGTGTGAGATGCCCTCACTTTTAGATATTGTAATTGTAGACAGGCTCATGTTGAATTAAATAAATATTTTGATATTTATCTTAATTCTTGTTTTCTTCTGTCAATTAAATAAATGTTATAAGTTTATTCAATTGTTTCATTATCCCAGTCTCCCCCTCACAGTAATTATAGAATTTATTTTGTAATAAAAAAAATTAATGTAGATGGGATCAGATCCTAAATTTGATGGTCATATGACTATGTCTAATCATTTTTGTCCTACAACACAATCAAAATTCCAGATAAAAAAAATTGCTTGAGAGTTAGGATTGACCATCAAATTTAAGATATAAATGGAACTAAGTAGTATGCATTGTAATCGCATTAAAACTGATATGTTATTTATAATTTTATGTTTATTTTTTAAATAAATATATTTTTTAAAAATTAATTTTATTTAATTATTTAATTTAATATTAATGAAAGATCAAAATTACTTCATAATGTAATTTTGTTTGTTGATTAGCTATTGGTTGTATATAGTATTTGTCTAATTGTAATTTTTTTTGTTGATTAAGTATTGGTTGTATAGACAAATTGCATTCTAATAATTGAAAAATTAATTTTTGAAGAGTGTTGAAATGTCTTGGGTAAATAAAATTGAAATCTCAAAAATAATCTAATTTGGTAAAATAGAGTAGGACTAAACTATTTCCTTAACTATAAAACTAAACTTTACAAAGCCTATTAAATAACACAAATATTTCCTTAAAATGTAATAATACTAATACTTTTATAATTTAAAATGCATTAAAATATTGTAAGTTTGAAAAATAAAATAAAAAATGTAATAAATGGTGAAATGTTTTTGGTATTGTAGATTTTTAACTTTTGACTAAATAAAATTGAAATCCTAGATTTTTAACTCTTGAGTAAATAAAATTGAAATCCCAAAAATAATCTAATTTCATAAAATAAAATGTGTAGAACCCTAACCCTAGTTGGGTGTGGAGAGATTTGAAATATCTGCCTAAAATATTAAAATGTAATAATATTGAATACTATTACAATTTAAAATGCATTAAAATATTGTAAGTTTGAAAAATAATTATACAATATAATAACAATAACATATTCATATTTAGATCACTACAATATTTTATCTTAGTCACTTAATTTTTAGTTTAAGTAATAGTATTAAGTATTTTAGATAACATGATTTTAATTATTTTAATTAATCTAATATTGTGGTTTAGTAATAATTTTTTCTAAAATAAAGAATTGTTTATCATTTCAAATTTGTAACTATCAGAACTAAATTTGTAAGGAAAAATTTATGTGAACTCGTTTTGAAATGTCTTGGGTAATAAAATTGAAATCTCAAAAATAAGTTAATTTGGTAAAAATAAAATAGCACTAAAATATTTACTTACCTATAAAACTAAACTTTACAAAGCCTATTAAATAACACAAATATTTCCTTAACTATAAAACTAAACTTTACAAAGCCTGCTTAAGATAGTAGAATGTAATAATATTAATACTATGATAATTTAAAATGCATTAAAATATTGTATGTTTGAAGAATAAAATGAAAAATGTAATAACATGGCGAAATATTTTTCATGATAATGTAGATTTTTAACTTTTTAGTAAATAAAATTGAAATACTAGATTTTTAACTCTTGAGTAAATAAAATTGAAATCCCAAAAATAATATAATTTCATAAAATAAATGTGTAGAACCCTATATTTTTAATAGTATTATTAATATTATAACTTTGTCCCTTTGATAGCAAAAAATTAAATTCATAAAAACTAATGATTCTTCCCTTTCATAATTATTGTCATCCATTTAGGCATGACTTAACTAGTGGGAGACAAAATTTGTGTTCATAAGTTGTTTACTTGCCACATCCTCCCCTCAAACCAAAATTCTCTCCGCATTTATAGTTTTTTGTTGCACTCTCGGTCGCAAAAAGGAGGTCATTTTTTTCCAACCAATGACAATACAAATAAATCATTTTTCAATAATTTTTTGTTAAAAATTTATCATGTTCATAGAAAAAGTACAAATTTAAATCAAATTTGTCCGACAAGAAAGGCAGGTACTAATAAAAGAATACAAGATAGAAGTGCTTTTGGATTAAGCTGTGTGTATTTCTTTGCTTCAATGTTTCGGGTCACACTCATCAGAATGAGAAAGGAGAACCCATAGCGACTCCATCAGATTGTTCATAGAGCACATCGGAATGAGAAAGGAGAACCCATAGCGACTCCATCAGATTGTTCATAGAGCACATCTTGGAATGTGAAGAATGTTGAACGAAGGCACAACTCAACCAAAGACATGATTTCATCATTGGTTTTGCGCCTAATTAATTCCAAGGAGTCAACTACGGGTACTTTGGTTAATAGGGACACCACATCAAAGCTAACAAGAATTTTGCCATCTTCAACTTTTTTGTCATGTATGAAATCAACAAAATGGGTAAAGTCTTTAATGAAGAAATCAGTCTTTCCTACAAAGGGAGAGATCAACTTAGCAAGGAAAGTAGCAAGATTGTAAGTGGGGGAATGAGTGGTATCAACCATGGGTCTAAAAGGAATGCCAGGTTTGTGGATTTTAGGTGCACCATAAATGCGCGGGGTGATTTCTTTGCTAGGAATGAGACGCTTCTCAGTAAGGTCATCAAATGAGGATTGAGAAATGGCATTCTTAACTTTCTTCATGACTTTGGAGATGGGGTTATAGGGGAGGGTTTTATAACTTTCATTGTTGGAAAGATCATCAAGCATTTTGGAAACATAATCTTTTTTGTCGAGGATGACGGTGGTGTTCCCTTTGTCTGCTTTAACAATGACAATGTCATTGTTTCTTAGAAGATTCTTGAAAGCAACAAACTTTGCTTTGGGAATGTTCCACTTAGGGGGTTTAGCACGTCTAAGATCCACTACATAATCTTGTCAAATCTCACCGGCTGCAATGCTAGGCAGAGAACGGATGGCATTCTCTATCTCAACCAAGAAGTCAATTTTGGGGATGGACAAAGGAGTGATAGCAAAGCCCAAACCTCTTTTTAAAAAGTTTATGGCTAAAGGATCAATAGAAAGCATGGACAAGTTAACAACAAGTCTATTTTCCCAATCTTCTATGAATTTCAGCGTTAGAAACTTGGGAACCGTTTTCTCCGATCTCATAACAACATCATTGTAATGTGAAGACAATATGTTCCGGGAAGGATAGATTGATATGCATGGAGGAATGTGATAGGGAGAAAGGGGGTTGTGTTAAATGTGTTATCAGGCCGAATTCGAGAGAGAGAGAGAGAACCAGAGATAGGGGAAACAGAACTCGAGGATGAGCCATCTGCATTAAAGGAAGGTGGAGTGGACGTGACAAGGGAGAGATTTCCTGAATCCTCGAAGGATGGCAAATGAGAAGTGTGGTCAAAGGAATGAGGTGGCCAGGGGACGAGATTGGAGGGCGCAAGAAGCAGAGAATGCTTGAATCTCAAGAGGGTGATCGGCAAAGGAGGGATGGGTGGAGACATGTGGGATGAGGAAGAAGAAAAAAGAACGTTAGCAGAAGTCAAATCTATCTGTAAAACATGGACGTTGGAAGAAACAGTCATGTGCGACTCACTGGCAGCGCCATCCTCGAGCTTGCCTGGTGAAAATGGTTTCAGATTTGATAATGCTTGCAAAGGAGTGTCGGCAGCACCAACCTTACGTTTGGAAGAAAGAGCCATGCTGTTAGAGGGTCGAAAATGCTTCTCATCAGAAATGGCTTGAAGAATGTAGAAAACATATAAATCTTTAACAATAATATAAATCTATAAAAATACTAAGTTTTAGTTTATACTAAAATAAATTATTTAAAATAATGATATTTAGAAAATAAAATATTTAAAATAAATTGTTTGTATGGAAGATTGTATATTTGTTTTGAGGTTTTAGATATTCCCCGTTGGGCTGCTATATTTTTGGGCGAATGTAGAAGTCAAATGCAAAGAACACAGTCACTTTGAACATTAAGAAATCTAATTTTAAACCTTGGCAGGAAGTTGTAGTCCACATGGTGCTTTCTTATTTGCTAACAACTAAACTAAAGCTAGCGGACAATTCAAATGTAATTCAACTTGGTTTTCTCATTGTTTTTAATGTAAAGGACCTTATGTTATATCCATTGGATTGAACTTAGTTACAGAAGGCTTTAGTCTTTACATGTACTTTTGTTTAAAATTTGAGTTGACTACTTATTACCAATCAAAAAAATTAAGTTGTGGTTGAGTGACTCTTTTGTTTTATTTTTTCTTTGAGTAGTGTAGTAAATATTATATGTTAACTTTTTAATAGTTTTAGCAAATATATGTTGGTTATGTTTTATTTTTTATGTGAACAATCACAACATGAGACTCCACGCCCTACTACCATTGTAAAACGCCTCTCAATATAATTAATATTGTTAAAAACTAAACTAAACTAAATATATTCAACTATTACATTGGTTGATTTGAGTAGAAAGAGTCCTCGTTCAAATTGGCAACCACATTTCTTGTAAAATCAAGTCTCATAAATTTTGTCTAAGCGATATAATTTTTTTCGGGTCATATTTAACCATGTTCCCTAAATAGTTTAACCAATTTTATTA